>CM076576.1:576984132-577591632 GCA_034641835.2 Pinus albicaulis | reverse complement strand
GCGAATTTGAATGTGTATTTTAGTCGAATATGATGTTTGTATGATGGTTATCATGATCGTCATGTTTATTTTTAATATTAAATCATGATATTTATTAAATATTATGTCATGATTGTAATTGAAATTTTAATTTTAACTGTATGTAAAATTGTAATTTTTTTAATTTTAATCGGTAATTTTAATTTTAATTGTAATTTTATGTAAAATATCTGTAAAATTGTAATTGTAATTGTACATAATTGTATTGTGAAATTGTAAAGTTGTAATTGCAATTGTATGTACTCATGTCACAATTCAATTTTATTAAAATTGTAAAACTTTTAAATTTGTAAAATTCTAAAAATGAAATTGTAATTGTATGCATCTTGATTGTAATTGTAAGTTTAATTGTAATTGTATGTAAAATTGTAAAATTGTAATTGTAATTTTAGTTATAATTGTAATTGTAATTGTAATTGTATGTGAAATTGTAAAATTGTAATTGTAATTGTAATTGTAATTGTAATTGTATTGTGAAATGATTGTAATTGTATTGTGAAATGATTGTAATTATAATTGTAATTGTAATTGTATGTAAAATTGTAAAATTTTAATTGTAATTTTAATTGTATGTATTGTGATCATTCAATTTTATTAGAAATTCATGTTTAGAATTATCATTATGTTATTGTGATATTACATACCGAAAATAACAATATACATTTTGAAGATATCATTCCCACAAATTTAAAGAAATCAAGTACTTATATTATTTTATGAATTGACATTAATTATATATATATATATATATATATATATATATATATATATATATATATATATATATAAACGTTATATAGGGCGCCATTGTTTTCTATATCAACATAATTGTAAATTATCAAGTGAAATGATTTTAACATTAACACATTGCAAACCAATTAATTCAAAATACATATTGTAATGTTTCGTAAAAAAGAGTCTTAGTTACAAGGTTAAGTCCTCTTCTTTATAAAAAACCATCTTAAAAAGTATAAATGACGAAATAACACATGTGTGGGTCTTAACACAGTACAGAAATTATCTACAAACGAATCTTAAAACATAAAATAAACAATAGAGAGATCATAAAACATAAAACAGATAAACACAGAGATTTCCCCCTGGATCCAAAATCGAGACGACCAACTTGATTTTTCATTATTTTCTTTTTAGTGTTACAAAACATATATATACATGCTGAAGCGTACATAAACCCAAATCCATTAACCCTGGATTAGAACATAACCGTAGTTCCCTTGACCGGATCTACAAAATACGAGGGGCCGAAAACCATTGTCCCCAAAACCATGTGCAAACTCATGCACAAAACCATGGATGGGTCTTCATATGAGTGGTTCTGCACACCATGGGTGGGTGGGTACGTGCGTGGGACTAGTCATGGAAAGAATATAACACATACCCAACATTCTCCCACTTGTTGCTCCGCAAACGGGCCACAAGAGAGTTTAGTCATTATCCCAGCTCTGCAACACCCATTGTTTATCTACACCAAGAGAACTTCTGAGTGCTCACAGACTTCGTCAATGCATCTACAACATTCTTCAAAGTGTCCACCTTTACTAGCAACACCCTTTTATCCTCAACCATATCTCTCACAAAGTGATATTAAACATCAATGTGCTTTTTCTTTGAATGATAAGAAGGGTTCTTAGCCAAGAAAATTTCACTTTGGCTATCACAGTCTATCCTTATAGCTCGTTACACCAACCCCATACTTGAACACAATCTTTTCAACTAAACTGATTCCTTGCTTGCATGAGTGACTGCCATGTATTCTACCTCTATAGTTGAAAGAGCCACTACAAACTGTTTTTAACTCATCAAACTGACTACACCTCCAAATAGGCTAAACACATACCCACTTGTAGATCTTCTTTGGTCCAAATATCCAGCCCAGTCTGCATCAACAAAACCACGAATGTCCAAAAATATTTCCAATCCTAGTCTTCCCTGGTAGCACAAGCCATAATCACTAGTGCCACACAAATATCTGAAAACCTGGTTCATTGTTATCCAATGCTCCTTCCCTGGGTTTGACATAAATCTGCTCAATAATCCCACTGCATGTGCAATGTCTGGTCTAGTACAAACCATTGCATACATCAAGCTACCAACTGCACTTGCATATGGAACGTGAGACATATCGTCCTCTTCTTCTTGTGTCTTGGGACACTGTTCAACAGACAGCTTTACACCTATAGGAATAGGAACATTCACTGGTTTACTATCCTGCATATTGAACCTCTGCAATATAGTCTCGACATACTTCCTTTGGCTTAACCAGAACTTTATTTTTTCCCAATATCTCTTAATTTCCATAACCAAAATATAGTTTGGAACACCAAGATCCCTCATGTCAAATTTGGAGAAAAATTGGGTCTTCAAATCTTGGATAATTTCTTTGTCATCTCCAATCAAAAACATATCATCCACATACAAGACCAAATAAATAACACGATCACCAATAAATTTAAAATAAACACAGTGATCCTCCTTGCTTCTGGTGAAGCCAAGTCCCCGTATATAGGTATCAAATTTCTGATACCAAATCCTTGGTGACCGTTTTAACCCATACAGAGACTTCTTTAACCTACATACTAGTTCTTTCTTCCCCTTCACCATAAAGCCTTCAGGTTGTTTCATGTAGATCTCCTCTTCTAGATCCCCGTGAAGAAATGTTGTCTTCACATCCATCTGTTCTATCTCAAAATCAAATGCAACAGCAACAAATAAAAGTAATCTATAGAAGTAACTTTGGAAATAGGGGAAAAAATATCACCAAAATCAATTCCCAGCACCTGGGAATAACCTTTTTCTACCAAATGAGCTTTATATTTCTCCACCTTTCCTTCTATATTCATCTTCTTCTTAAACACCCATTTTTTCCCGATGGGCTTCCTTCCAATCGACAACTCCATCAGATCCCATGCCTCATTTTTGTGTAAGGATACCATTTAATCAACCATGGCCTCCTTCCAGAGTTTTCCATCCTCTAAATCTACTGCCTCCTTGACATTTCTGGGATCATCATTAGTTATAGTTAAGGGAAAAATTGAACAGAAAGCATATTGACTATACCTTTCTAGTTGCCTTCTTTTCCAAACTGATCTTCTCATAGCTGGAGTTTGTGGCTCTTCCTCTTCTGAGTCTTCTTCTATTGCAGGGTCTGACTCATCCTCCTTTAGCTCAAACTCTGTCTTCTTAGGTTCCTTTCATAGGAATTCATGTTTAACAACATCTTTCACCCTCTAAACACCACATCTCCGTTGTACACAACCTTCCTTGTTTTCGGGTTCCAAAGCTTGTAACCCTTTAAACCATCATTATACCCAATAAAGATGCACCTTTCATATTTATTATCCAACTTAGTCCTTTTATCCTTTGGAACATGTATATATGCATCATATCCAAATACCCTCAGATGTGAAAGAGAGGGTTTCTTACCAGTCCATACCTCATGTGGAGACTTATCCTCCAAAAATGATGAAGGTGATCTATCAACCAAGTAACATGCAATCTCCACTGCCTCTACCCAG
Organism: Pinus albicaulis; assembly: GCA_034641835.2. NCBI lineage: Eukaryota > Viridiplantae > Streptophyta > Pinopsida > Pinales > Pinaceae > Pinus > Pinus albicaulis. Next base: position 577,588,057 of record CM076576.1, on the reverse strand, counting down.
AATTCTTGTCCTAACTCGGTACCACTGAGCATGCTTCTTGCATTTTCCATCAGTGTTCTATTCATTCTTTCTGCAACTCTATTTTGTTGAGGTGTGTATGGAGTAGACTTCTGCCGTGCTATACCACACTTCTTACAGAACTCTTCAAATTACTTATTGCAGAACTCCCCACCATTATCTATCCTCAGCATCTTTATCTTCTTCTCTATCTGGTTTTCCACTAGAGCCTTAAATTCTTTAAATCTGTCAAAGACTTCAGATTTCTTCCTCATGAAATATATCCATGTATTCCTTGAGAAGCCATCTATGATTGAAACATAGTACACAAACTTATCCAATGATGGAACCGACATAGGTCCAAACACATCATTGTGCACAAGCTCTAATATCTTTTTCGCCCTCTTAGCACCATAAGGAAAACTCACCAAATTCTGCTTCCCATATACACAATGTTGACAAAAATTGAAATCCAAAGAACTATTAGACATACCTTCTATCATCCCATTTACATGCAGTATCTGAAGGCCCTTCTCTCCAATATTTCTAAGCCTTTGATTCCATAACATGGTCTTTTCTCCAGAGACCGCTAGGCTTTCCACTCTACTTTCAGGAAGCACGAAGTTGTTGTAGCCATCAATAACAGTGTTGCCCTGAAGCTTGTACATAGTTCCAATACAAAAACCTCGCATTAATACCAGTGCTCCCCATACCATCTTACAAGTTTATTTCTCAAACACTTTTTTACACCTGCATCATCAATATTTCTTACAGAAATCAGATTTCTGGCCAATGCAAGAATGTGCAGAACACCAGGAAGTGTTCTAATCCTTCCACCTTGCAGCTTCAACTTGAATTTTCCACATCCGATGATTTTGGCCTTCCTATCACCCACTAGGAAGACATCACCGCCATTATATTTCTCATACTCACAGAACCACTCCCTATGGGGAGTGAAGTGAAGGATGCACCCAAGTCAATCAGCCATGACTCATGATCTACATGTTTATTTGAAGAAGAAGCCAAGTACACATACCCACCTTCATCCAAGGTGGTTTTAGCCTCTGCAGAAGGACCATCATCAAATCCCTTTCATTTCTTAGGAGCTTTAGATCTACAGTCCTTTTTGTAGTGCCCTTCCTTTCTGCATTTCCAGCACACCTTTAAAAACTTTCCAGGAGATTTATATCTCCCTCTGGATTTATATCTCCCACTCGAAACCTTATTCTTGTTTCTATTTTGGGACCTTCCTCGTACAGATAAGGCATCTCCATTTTGGCCCTCCATATTTCTTCATCTCATTTCCTCCGACAGCAAGGCTGAGACAATGTCATCAAAATTCAAGGTATTTATATTTCTACCTATTGCAATAACTAGACTGTCCCACGAGTCTAGTAGAGAACACAACAAACTGATGCACTTATCTTCATCTAAGATTTTAATATCAATATATGAGAGCTGACTCACCACAGTATTGAAGGCGTTGATATGCTCTGTCACCGAGTCTCCATCCTTCATCCTCAGGTCATACAACGTTTTCCACAGGAACAATTTATTCACCAGAGACTTATATTGGTACAAAGTCCCAAGTTTTTCCCATAAATTGTTCGTCATAGCTTCCCCAAATACATTCAAAAATACCGAATTTGAGACACACAACTGTATTGTGCTCTTCGCCTCCTGATCCAACTTGTTCCAATCTTCATCTGACATTGTCATTGATTTAGTACCTGGATCTACTGCGATCCATTGGTTTTTATCGACCAGTAGGTCCTCCATATTGAGCTTCCATAACTCAAAACTTTGACCATTAAATTTCTCGATCTCTATCTTTCCGCTACTCGCCATCTTCTTTCACTGCAAGAATCGATCCCACAGATCTCCCACTGAACAGGGTCTACCACAGGCCTGAGAGAAAAACCCTCAGCAACAAAGGCATCCCCTTGAAGCCAAAACAGCTCTGATACCAAATTTAGGTTTTAACGATGTAAAAAAATTATCTACAAACAAATCTTAAAATATAAAATAAACAATAGCGAAAGCATAAAACATAAAATAGATAAACACAAAGATTTTCCCCAGGATCCCAAATCAGGACAAACAACTTGATTTTTCATTATATTCCTTTTAGTGTTACAACACACATATATATACATGTTGAAGCATACATAAACCCCAATCCATTAACCCTAGATTAGAACATAACCATAGTTCCCTTGATTGGATCTACAAAATACCAGGGGCCGAAAACCATCGTACCCAAAACCATGTGCAAACTCATGCACAAAACCATGGGTGGGTCTTCTTATGAGTGGGTTTGCACACCATGGGTGGGTGGGTCCATGCATGGGACTATTCATGGAAAGAATATAACACATACCCAACATTATCCCACTTGTTGTTTTATGTCAGCAAAGGGGCCACAAGAGAGCTTAGTCATTATCCCAACTCTACAACACCCATTGTTTCTCTACACCAAGAGAACTTCTGAGTGCTCACAGACTTCGTCAATGCGTCTGCAACATTCTTCAAAGTGTCCACCTTTACCAGAAACACCATTTTATTCTCAACCATATCTCTCACAAAGTGATATTGAACATCAATGTGCTTTTTTTGAATGATAAGGAGGTTTTTTAGCCAAGAAAATTTCACTTTGGCTATCACAGTCTATCCTTATAGCTCGTTGTACCAACCCCATACTTGAACACAATCTTTGCAACCAAACTGCTTCCTTGCTTACATGAGTGGCTACCATGTATTCTACCTTTGTAGTTGAAAGAGCCACTACAAAATTTCTTTTACTCATCAAACTGAAAGAGCCACTGTCTTTTACCCCCCCTGTGACCCCCTTGTTGCGCCCCGCGCAATGTGCAACATGTGGGGCTAGTCGTCGAAAGAATATAACACATACCCAACAAAATGTACCATATCACTCTCGATTCTCATGATCACCCTAATTATCTTCTAGCTCGCTTGGCATGATAACACTATTGTTCTAAAAAATATTGTTTGATCTAAGGTCATGCCTCAATACGAACCACCAATCCCTATCCAAGACATTTGGGTAAAAAAACACCTAGTTGCAGTGTTTGGGGAAAACATAGGTCTCCTTAGCTTCATCCCACATATTTCTAGAGTTGATACATATCAACCTACTATCATGATCTTCCTTTACATTATTCTGATCAAAAGTATCCCACCACTTGCACCTAAAAATAACACATTGGAAAGAAGAGAAATCCACTTCAATGATCTCTTGTATCTTTCCGACATAACCTAATGTCCCTCGTACTAGGTTTTGATCATGATGGCTAGCTTTAATAGATTGATCAAACTCGACTTGCACTCTACAGTCTTGTGTCATGTGTCCATCATCGACATTTTATGTGTGAAAATTGTGTCCATATGACCACATAGATGGGAACAAAATCACCAATAAAAAATTTAAAAAATTGTAGTTTCATGTGTCTTATATTAACCCAACTGTTAAAATATGAAATATAGATGTTACATTTCAAAGGTGCATTACCAAGTGGGTGCACCCAATCCCTACATTTATCACATCCTCTTTAGCACGTGAGTAATGAATGGTTACATCGTATTTCTCTCTGACTTGGTCAGCAACCAAATTGTTGGGGCATATAATTGGCATATTTTCTTTTAAATGATCACGATAAGGCACATTTCTACCATTCAACTGTCTGAATTATTTTTTGTCACTATCCCATTTCATCCTCTTTTGTTCGTACAATGCAACACATTGTTGTGTCACTTCGGAATTGTAAAGAACGAATTTATTGATTGCTTCAATTTCTGCATTTGCTGATGAACTGAAACCGACATATAGTACATATGAGATCAAAACATAAATTATATCAAAGTTCAACATGAATATTTACTTTGTGTAAAATTAAAAAATTATAAGTCGCTTACTCTTTATCAAGCGCCTTTTTCCATTCGTTTGGAGCATCTCCCCTTCTCTTTTGTCTTCATCCCTTTCATCATCCCAAATCATTGCACCTGGTCATTTTTCGATCTACCTGATGTACTCACTGGCATAATATAAAGACTCATATGATATATACCCCTCTGCCATAGACCCCTCAGTTTTTTCCCTTTGTTGAACAAAACTTCTGAATTTCTTCATGTACCTCTCTAAGAAGAACATCCAATGACAAGAAACCACCACAACTAATTCAACCTCATCTACTAGGTGGATTAGAAGATGAACATGCAAGTCCATGAAACTCATCGACAATTCCTTCTCAAAAATACAAACAATCTCAACCATATCTTGATGCCAGCGTGGAATGCTAGCCACGTGAATCTACTTTGACATGATCCAACGTACAAATGAAGATAATTTAGATCTGGCACGTCCTAGGTGTTGGGGGAATTCATGTTTCACACACCCACGCATGAACAAAGGATAATGAAACTAAAAATTTATAAACACATGCAATAGTATACAAAATTAGTTATTTTTTATGATTCCTACATGGAATAAAATTTATTAATATAAAAAATAATAAAATCATGTTTTTGACTTTATACGTACTCTTAGAAGATTCAAATGGTCATGCGATTTCAACCTCTAAATGGTCATCCACGATGAAGCAACGCCATAGTGAAAAACCGTATGAAGATGGCACCCTCACACCCATTATAACTTCCTTTGCCAAAGAAAGATAATATTTTTTTTAAATCCATGGGACATCACCTTCTTTGAATTACCAATTAGAGGGACCAGCGCCTGCCTCTGATCTTGTACTTTGTAATCGTCTTAGCCAATGTTTCTTTTTATTTTTTGAAGTAATAAGATCTTTCCTAACATCCAATGTGTCACTTTTTTTCTATGATATGTGCCTCCATAAAGAAGATGAAACATTTTTAAATATATGCATGGGATATAATAAGTGGGTAATCATAAGATGCTCCCAATATGGGAAGTTATAAAAGATAGATTTCCTTTTTGTCCCAATGGGAAATTTCTCAACATAGGTATCGAAGAATTCTGGATCATCTAACATAGGCTCCCCAGTTGAATCAAACATTTCTATGAAATCCTTCTCCTTCTCTCTCTCATATGCTATAATCTATTCAGTTGGTGTCGTTATTGGAGGCCTTTAGGTTCTCTCTCGTTTACCATTGAAATTGGATGCTGCTCTTCTGTAAGGGTGTTCTTCTGGGAGGAATACCCTGAAGCATTCATACACTTGCTTTCGTAGGTCGTTGGACCATCTAGATTTCAAATAAGGTCCACAATATTTACATCCAAAATACCCTTTTGTTACAAGACTTATGAAATTATTATATGCAATATGAATGGCATGTTAAATAATATATCGAAGATCAGAACAATTACAATGAATTAAATAAATAACATGTGAAAGAATATTGTTACATATATAACCAGATCAATAAAAATGCAATTTACCAGAGAAAAATCCTAAGCCTCGATACTCATGTGTCGTGTAAGCACATATTCCATAAAACGTAAAACTCATCTCTACTGTGATGGGTCTTGATACATCGTATACATTTATCCCATCCCATAATTCCTTCAAATCATATACTAGTGGTTGTAAGTAGACATCCATAATCTTCACTTGTCTTCTACTAGGAACTATGAGAGCCAACATAAGATGTTCATTCTTCACAAACAACCATGGGGGGGTATTTTTATTGATCACTACTACAAGCCAAACAAAATAGATTGTTTTCTGGAGGGAATATGGGTTGATGCCATCCATGGATATGCTGAGTCGTAGACTTTGTACTTCATCCTTGAATTTTTCAGGCCATGTATCCCCGATATGCTTCATGGATATTGAATCTGTTGGGATTCACATAACTCCCAACTCACTTATTTGTGAGGCATGCCATCCCTGCAACATAGCTAATTCTTCGCAACGAAAGAGCCTTTGAATCCTTGGGATTATAGGCATGTGCCTCAATATCTTAAAAGGAGGAGCACATTATTTACCCTTCTTTTTTAATTTATCATATCTGTCATGCCCACATTTCAGACATATCTCTTTGTGTGCATATTCTTCTCTATATATAGTACACTCATTTGGACATGCATGATATGATATGTACTCAACACCCAATATTTTCAACAATTTCTTTGCCTCTTCGCAGCAAACACACAAGACATTATCACTTGGAAGAACTCTATCTTTGAATAACCCGTAGTTGGTCATGGAAAATACTAAATGTACAGTAATGTCGATATAATTATTAACGTTAATAAAATTGACCATATTTAATGTTCATTGTGTGATTATATTTATCAAAATATAACGGAGGACGAGATGGTAAATTACCTCAAAATTTCCAAGAATCATGTATTCAACAAGATTAAATTTTATTTCAAGTTGTACAGTAACATCATTGTCCCCAACCAGATAGACTTTGACTGACCACCAGGTCCAAAGTGAGGGGTGGTGGAATAAATTTAAGGCTTTCGAAAAAGGTATCAGAGATATGAGCATCATCCCCTAGCTGATCATCGTTCTAGAATGAATCTAACAACATTGTATCCATGGAATTCGTATCCCTTAAGTAATAATCCACACCAACCTCTATTTGATTTCGTCCACAGCTAGCTTGTGAAGAAGTATTATTGTTGTATGCATTCCTAATTAGTGAATCTAGACATAGTGGGAATTGAATAGGTGGTTGATTCAACCATTCTTGGTATCGTTCCTCTCTGAGTTTTTCTATTAATTCAGCCTTCTCTCGATTTGACATTGTCGTGGGGTGCAACAGAAGATGGTAGGTAGGTCGCCCATCATCACTAGAATCCCAATAATTTCAAAAAATATATTTGAACATGATTAGTACAAAATCGATGATATCAATTAGTAAGTGTGTCGACAATGCATTATTAATTGGTTTAACATTTAAATAATTACATTAACATACAAAACAATTATTATTACCATCATTTTCCTAGGATTGTGGCTAGAAGATGAAATTTTATAATTGGCAAGGTGAAGCGGCTATCCATTTTCATCTACCAAATGTGCCTTGCAGTATCCTGCTCCTGATAAGAGCTTCTAACATTTTGGAGTTGTTTGGATATTTTATGCATCTAAACTAGATTTTGAATATGCATGAACCTACAAATTTGTATACATTAATTTTATTCAGTTGTTGACATGGATTAAAAAAATAAATAGATAATGAAAATATAAATAAAATGTAAAGTAAGCATTACGTTTGGAGATAGATAGGGAAAACTCTAAGATGGACTTTGAGAAATATTATGGAACGAGATGGATTTTGAAGAATTTTTCATTTGATATAATTATGAGATTTTCTCCCTGTTTTAGAGAAAAATCAACAATAATTTTTTGTGTACAAACCTAAAAGTAATTCCAGTGCCTTAAAAATGGACTTATTATTATCAGTGCGAATGTACAGTTAACCACACTAGTGCGTTTTAGTTACTGTGCATTGATGCAGTGTTATTAATTGACACATCGGTGCGGTTATTTAAAAAACACACTGAATATCCAAAAATAAAATAGAGCAACTTTATTTTTTTAAAGTGAAAAAAAGAGGTAAATTGAAAAATGGGTGGAAATTTATTTTCAAAAATTTAATTTCATAAAAAAATTATTTAAATAGTAAAAGCTATTCATTATTTCATTATTTTTGCAAAAAAAATCATTGAGGGATTTGCACGAGAGACATACCTAGAGAAAGAGAGCACAAGAGCACTGTGGAGCAACAAAATACTTTCGAATAACAACACTATTCAAAGAATCAAAATTTGAAACATCTGGTGATTCGCACAAAAACCTTGTAGTATAGTAAAATAGTTAATTTTTACCATCATTATTTCTTTTTTTACAGTTTCTATTGGATTTAATACATGCATAGTATAAATTTTAAATTTTAATATGCATTTTTAGAAAAATAAAAAATAAAAAAAATTAAATAAATTTGAAAAAAAAAATTAAAAATAACATAAAAATAAAACTAAAATAAAAATAAATAAAAAATCTATTCTTGCATTAAACCCTTGCTTCTTCTTGTTTGTGACTTCACAATTAGGGCTTTTCATTTTAGATTTATAGGGTTTGTATTTCTATATATATAGATGTATGACATCTAACCCACTGGACCACTTGCAGAATCAGATCCCAATCCATGTCGGCCCTTGCATGATTTTTTAAAAAACAAATTTTTTTAATCGGTGTGCCCTCTTTAAAATAGCGCACCGTTGTGTTATTTTAGTATAGCGCATTAGGCACATACTGTTTGATAAAAACATCTTTTTATTAATTTATGTATGTGTTAATAGGTGCACCAGTTAACATATAATGCACCAAGTCTCCTTGTTAACAGAGAGCACTGTACGATGTTTCTATTGTTTTGGTGGTGCGTTTATAAGAACATATCACACCGCCTTCAATGCATACTGTTTGAAAGGGGCGCCATTTTCTTGATCTTTTTTTTTTTTCTTTAACCTGAAAAGTATGTTATTTATTTATAAAATATATTAATAAATGGTAAGGTACATGTTTCATATTGATAAAGAAATGGCTGACAAGAGATCAAGTAACAAAAATACTGATAGAACATTGACAAAAGAAAAAAAGGCAAGTCCTTTGTAAATTCTTTACAATTTTTTATTTTTTCTATATGTAAGTTTAGCTAATATGAATTATTTACTTTGTATCATGCAGAGCCACAAAATGACGAAGATAAATAAAATTATTTCTTATCTAAGACTAGAAGAGCGTAAAAGCTTGATAGAAAAATTACATAAGGATGAATCGGGTGAATGAAAAAATACTATCAACCCAATATGAGTTTCTTTTTTAAATTTTCATTAATTATATACTTAAAAATATTAGAAAACATGTTTCAAATAATCTATTAATTCACATATGTTTAATGTTTTACACGGACCAACAACGAAGAAAAGGAATATTATTCTAAGAAAAGAACAAAAATAGAACATGCAAATGAAAATGAATTACTCTTTAGCTCATTTGGAGTGGTGTTGGAGGTTAACGAAAGGGGGGGAACTTTTATAAAACTTTGAGGGATCTAGTGGAACAAATGTATAGACGTTATTTCCACTTACAATATAAAAATCAATCCAATGATTCCAAGAACCAAATTTTATTTAAACTAGAGGATGAGTTTCCAGAGAATTGGTGAATTAGACATGTCAGAATTTTAATAGCAAAAACGTACAAAAAAAAAGGAATCATAAAGTAATATTCCTTTAAATGTTTTTCTAGAATTATAGGTGTATATTACTAGAAAGCAATCATCTATAAATATCAGTTTTGTTATATTTAATTTTCATATATCAATATAAAAATTAAATAGTTTATTGTCATGTTACATTTTCAGGAAGGTTATGAAAACCTCAAAGGATGAACGAGTTGATATCAGAAATATGCCAGTAGGAATGTCCAAAAAGGTGTACAAGGAGATAGTCAAAGAAATGGACATAATTGCATCGCACGAGGAGCCATATCAACAACAACGTTCTTCAAATGTAATATGTAATCATTGAATTTTTCGAGTAGGTAAAATAAATAAACAATTTCGCATTAAATATTAATTTTCAAGTATTTTCTTGCAGAAAAGAAAATAAAATGGAACCCATTCAACACATAAAATAGGATAACAATGAAGAAAAGGGTTGACATCTATGTTCATGAATAATTGTTACTTCCTTATAAAAACCTAACTAGATTTCATTTTTGTATATTTTAAGTTGTTATACAACGATCATCATTTAATTTACTCAAAAAGGTGCTAACATACAAAGAAGAACCATCAGACGAATTGATTGACATTAGGATAAATATGGGTTGTTAGTATATGTTGGAATATCAGAAATTAATTGTGGAATTTGTAAGCATTTGTCTTGTTTTACGTAGCTCCATCTATAATTAATAGAACAAACAAATATTTTATATTAAATATATGATTTGTTATAGGGTATAAAACTTGTAGGAAACAAAGTATGGAACTGTACCAACAAATGAATTGTTGAAAGATGACTTGAAATTTGGTTTTGAAAGAACTTGTATAGTTCATGAGTCAATTCTTGTTATGGTACATTTCTTTTCGATTTACATTGATGCATATTATTTAGTATTGCAATTTTCATTATTCTCACCATTGTATATACACTCATTACAATTTATTTTTATGTTTTTAGATGGAACTTGAAGAAGAAGAAAACAATCAACATAGTGAACAAAAAATTCCTCAAAATAACCCAAGTCATGGAAGTAGCTCGAGCAGTGACAACAGTTCCAAAAAAGAATGATCATCAATATGTTTGGATATCAAAGAAAGGCATTGTATTTTTTTGAAATATTTGTCTGTGAAATCAGAAATTGTGTTTAATGCAATGGACATAATGTCCCAATTGAAAGACAAAGGGATACCAATAACTACCCCATTTTGTATGAAAAAGAGTGTCTTGTTCATACGTATATAATAAAATACATATTAGTTTATTCTGTTGTGTTCTCCATTGTCACTGTGAAATGTTACACCACTGATTATATATATGGATGATTAAATATTCTAATGAAGAGATGTGAAATCTGATTATATGTAATAACAAATTAATCCAAACATCACATTCAAACGCACTAATAAAAATTTAATATATATGAATACTGTTATAAGATATGTGTCGACTTTCGATGAATAATGAATTTTAAAAAATCACAATAATTGCACTGTAAAATGTCGATGTTTCTAAAAAATACAAAATGAACACCGTTGTGGGTTAGTTGTTGTGCATTGGTGAGTTTGTATGATAATGCGCACCGGTGCGTTTCTATGACATATGGGCACCGCACAAATACCAATACCAATTAGAATGCTCGGTGCACTTTATCTACGAATACCACCCTAGTGAAATGATAGGTGTTGCATGCACTGATGTGGTTTTCCTTTAACACACCGGTGCATTTTTGTAACTTAACGACCCAGTGCATTTTATCACCTAGATGGCCTGGTGCATGCATCTTCCATCGGCCCAGTGCATGCATCTTCCATTGGTTCAGTGCGACTGGCTGGCTCACAGACATCAGTCCATTGCTAAATGCCTCGGGGCATCCAAAATTTGTTTTCCATCCCGGTTCTTGGTACGTCTACAGTACCGGTTCATTCATGGTACAACACACAAGTGCATTGACACCTGATGTGTGCACCGATGACAAAAACATCTGTAACAACCTCTGGCTACCTAGTGTTTTTTTAGTTGTGTTGAAATTCCGTTAGAAGCTCCACCAAAACCTCCATCTCTGAAAATGAATGTTGTAGCTAAATTTTTTTTGACAATTTTGGCCAATTTTATAAAACCAAAAACATCCTTTATAAATTCTGATAGAGGGTCTTTTCCTTGTAGTGTAGAAAGAAATTCAACTCCTTAGGTATCTTTAAATGAATAAAATTATGGATACTTCTTGAATCAATAATTACTATTACTTTTTTATTCTTGATATATCCTTATGTCTTGAGAGTTTTATGAGTGGTAATTCCTGCTAATGTACTACAATATATGGTTGGAATCATTTATTATTTTTCAACACCTAGGGTTGGTTATTGGTGTATATCTTCTTCTTTTGACGTTTCTTGTTCTTTTTCTTCCTCCTATTCACAATATATAGAAAATAATTTATTCTAAACACACTTATGAACTTTAGTGTATTTTCTATCACAACTATAACAATCCCTTTTGTTTTTTCCCTCCAATTGTTGAGGTGTAAACCTTGTTGATTGGGGAATGCTATGAGTAGGAACACTTCCATCATTATAGTTATGAGTGGTAGACTTCCTCATTGTAATTAATTTAATTTCAACATTTCTTTCCATCCTAAATGCATTCTCCAATTACTTAGGTTCCTGAAGGCGAACCTCATGTTGGATGTTATCCTTTAAATTCCCTATGAATACATTAATCGTATGCTCCTATGGAATATCATTTACCTTGATATTAAATATTTGGAAGTCCTTAACTTGATCCGCAACTAAACAGTTTTGTTTGAGATTTATCAATTGACTAAAGAAGGTAGTTCTATGTGTATCCTCATTATGTTCTATCAATTACTTAGTAAAAAATTTCCAAGTGACAAATGTTTAACGAGAACAAATCCATCGATACCACACAAAGTGATTGGGTTCTAAATATAAAGATGCAATGTCTACCTTTTGTGTGCATTGCACATCATGTATATCAAATAACTCCTCCATATATATTATCCATGCTATTGGATCCTTTCCATCAAACTTCCTCATACTAATCTTCGACATGAGGTTGGTATTCAACCTAGAGTTCGAGTCTCTAAAATCATGATTTAGATTCTTTTTGTTTTCATCATGAGTCTCGTGGGATACCTTGTCACCATTAGAAAGCTTTTCTTGTAGAAACTTTATCAAACCATCCTTCAAACCTTCCATGTATGTGTTTAAACCTTTCAGATCCTTGCCCATGTTCCCTTTTAAAGCATCCATGACCCTTTTTAGTTCCTTTTTGGCAGCTCTTTGTGAGAGCGGAATTTGTTGCACTTGGCTCCATAAATTTGATATATCATGTTGCATTTCTTCCTCTCCATGCATCATAGTGGAGATTTCCGAGGACCTAATGGGTGTATAATTCTTTTATTTGGGAGGCATTTTGGTACCAATTTATGAAATATATCCTTCACTATGCCATTTGAATCACTTCAAACTGACTTTTCAAACCGAAGTTATGCAATTTTAAAAATACACACCTTTTAGAGCTTGATTTTGAGATAGCTAATAATACTAACCTTGAAATTGTTCTTTATTTGTGATTTCGGCCTCTCAAGGTTTGAAATTGTGTCTTGTGGTATATGTCTATGTCTTCTTTCCAACCCCACTAGTTAGATTGAGATTGGATTCTTTAAGATAAATTTAGGTTGAATCACCAAAGATATCATGCTTATGAGATAGTTTAGTATAATGAACTTGTATGGAATTTGATGTGTCACTCTTTCAGCCTTTAGACCTAAAAATGGTATCCATGAAACTATAGTATGTGCAATTTTAGCCATTTTTTGCTAAATTCGATTTGGATATTCAAAACGAAAGCTATGATGATTTTCCATGAGAAAATTGTTTGAGACAGAATTCTAGAGCATACAAAAATCCTAACTTCCTTGAATCATATCTCCAATAATATAGTGAAATAAGTTCTAAAATTTTTATACGACATTTACTGAGATTTCAAATCAATGTGGTAGAAATTTCATTTTCTGAAGCCTCACACACAAAAAAAAAAATCAAAAAATCAAAAATATCATGTTTGAAGTAGTGAAACCCTAGGATCCAAATCTATGATACCAAATTTTATGTAACCATATCACAATATATATATATATATATATATATATATATATATATATATATCAATAACTTGAAAATAAGCCTCTTCGAGGGGGAAAAATCCTTTTACATTACATAAATGAACAATTTTGAGTTCATTCAAGTGACAAGGCCTCCTTGGTATATATATGAGTCTAAAGGGTCAAAATATAATTAAGGCCTACATAAAAATAATAATTTAATGACTCTACAATAACAATAGTGGGTTTCTATGTGGCATAACAATAACAATGTGGGGGTTCTATTGTGCAAAACAATAACAATATGGGGGCTATACTAGTATTATAGGGACCTAATACTTTTTACATGAATGATCTAGGAGAAAGAAAACAGTATTTAGGAGATGGAATACATAAAGATAGAAAAAATGGTAAGTGTAAATTATCAGAAAAAAATGTGTCAATAAAATACTTGAAATTCAATAGGAATAATGTGAAAGCTGTAAATATCCCTTTAGATTATAAACTTAAAATTTATTCAATTTTATGTCCTATTAGTGAGAAATATAAGGATTATATGTCTTTTGTCTCATATGCTAGTGCAATATGAAGTTTAATGTATGGGATGGTATGAAGTAAAATGAATATTTCACATTTAGTTAGTGTTGTCAATAGAGACATTGCAAGCCTAGGTTGAAAGCATTGCAAGATATTTAAATCAATGCTTTGATATCTTAGAGCCACACAGGATTATTGCATGACCTTTAATGGTTGTAGAGATTTAGTATTTGATTATGTTAATTTAAATATTGCAGGTGGTTTGGAAAAGAAGAGAGCTTCTTCAAGTTATGTGTTTAATCTTGTAGATGGGCATACTAGTTGGATGTCAAATTTTGAAGAATTAGTTTCCCTATCGACTACTTAGGAAAAATATATCATTGTCCTAAATGCATGCAAGGAGATAATTTATTTAAAGGGCCTTTAGGGTGAGTTTAGAGGAATGCAGATCAATGTGAATGTATTTTGTGATAAAAAAATTGCTATTCAATTGGATACTAATATTCCATCTTATCATATTATAACTAAACATGTTAACATTAAACACTATTTTAAAAAACATGTTATTGATGAAGGTGGCGTATATCCTAAGAAAGTACATACTTGAGAAAATTATGTGCAAATTTTTAAGAAACCAGTATATACTAATTTGTAATGAATACGTAGATTTTAGACATTCCACATTGGATTGCATGATAGAAGCAAAATCTCATTGATAATTTCACCACTACATGAAATAAATTTACGAATTCTGAATTTACAACTTAGAAGTTGAAATTGTATTACAAGGTCTTTAAGTACACATTGCGTCTCCTTAAACTAGTCATTAATACTACAATATTTCAGATTAAAAAGGATTCATGCTTTTTTTAAGGAAGAATACACTATTCATTCTTGATACCTAGTCCTAAATCTCATTTACTTCCCCCTTTCCTTTGATATAATTCTTATAATTCTACAACAATAATGGGTTGAAATAAAGACTAAAATATAATAAGTCACGCGTGAAGTGATCAATTATTAAGACGAAATTGAGATTCTGAAATAAAAAATTGGAGTTTATTATTCTTAGAGGTAAAGACAACTTTACTATTTATTTTAAAAATAATTCAATTTAACAATAAAAATATGTTGCAAAACTCTATGCATTTGAAATATTTTATATCCTATAAAATGAATATGCTAAAAAAATGTCATGAATTATACAGCACATCATTTTATGATTTTCTAGGGACAATGTATGTGAAAAAAAAACACTTGCATTCATTTAAGGGCTAAAAATGTTTGTGTAAAGCTTGTTTTTTAAAATAATACATGAGATATAGCATTAACTCTCACAATAGATGACACTGATCTACGATTAATCGATTATAATTCCTTGAAATAAAAATATCAAACTATAAAGTTAATAGAATATACTTAAAATTAACTTGATTATAAATTTGAATAATGGGTAATGATTGGAACTAATCCGGAAAAACCTATCCTTGACTTTGTGGTTGGACCTTCCAATGAATAGCCAAGAATTAAGGATGACCATTATAATTTGATTTCACACCAAATCCTCTCTAAAACTAGAATTAAAGTTGTTGGTGCTGAGAAAAGTAGATATGAAATATAATATTGAATTCAAGATCCTTGTTGCTATGTTCCTATGTAATTTATTATGATAATTTATATTCAACCATAAGAATTTAGGAAATGGAAGTTTAATTATTTTATTTGTTTATAAATAACTACTAAATTTTAAAGTAAATGATTCTTATATGTGAAATCATATGAGGTTACAATATTAATCTTCTATCACTAGAAATGTGTTTGAAAGAAATCTATGAGTATCAAAGGATAAGTCATAAACATATGGGACACTTCACTATATTACTTACAACAAAATAAAATCCTTACTCTTCTCTTTGTATTACTCTATCTTTATCATAAACTAAAAATTAGGATTGCAGAATAAATAAAAGTACATATGCAAGTATAGAATTCTTAATGTTAGAGTTGTAATGAAATTTACTCTATCTTTATCATAAAGTAAAAATTAGGATTGCAGAATAAATAAAAGTACATATGCAAGTATAGAATTCTTAATGTTAGAGTTGTAATGAAATTAGTTATTTTTTTATCGTTAATATGTTTATCAAACTTCCTCATAGTAATCTTCAACATGTGTTTGGTATTAAACCTAGAGTACGAGTCTCTAAAATCATGATTTCGATTTTTTTTGTTTTCATCATGACTCTTGAGGGATACCTTGTCACTATTAGAAAGTCTTTCTTGTAAAAAATTCATCAAACCTTCCATGTCTGCTTTTAAACCTTTCAGATCCACGTCCATGTTCCCTTTTAAACCATCCATGTCCCTTTTTCGTTCCTTTTTGGTAGCTCTTTGTGAGATCAGAATTTGTTGCACTTGGCCCCATAAATTTGATATAGCATGTTGCATTTTTTTCTCTTCATGCATCATAGTGGAGATTTATGAGGACCTAATGGGTGTATAATTTTTTTATTTGGGAGGCATTTTGGTACCAATTAATGAAATATATCCTTCACTATTCCACTTGAACCACTTCAAACTGAATTTTCAAACCGAAGTTATGAAATTTTAAAAATACACACCTTTTAGAGCTTGATTTTGAGATAGCCAATAACACTAATCTTCAAATTGTTCTGTATTATTATAGCTAATAATACTAATAAGACCAAGGTTTGAAATTGTGTCCTGTGGTATCTGTCTATGTATTCTTTGCAACCCCACTAGTTAGATCGATATTGGACTCTCCAAGATAAATTTAGGGTAAATCGCCAAAGATTTCATGCTTATGAGATGGTTCAGTATAGCGAACTTGTATGGAATTCGATGTGTCACTCTTTCAACCTTTAGACCTAAAAATGGTGTCCACGAAACTATAGTATGTGCAATTTTATCCGAGTTTTACTAAATTCGATTTGGATGTTTGAAATGAAAGCTATGATGATCTCCCCCAACACACTTGTTTGAGACAAAATTCTAGAGCATGAAAAAATCCTAACTTCCTTGAATCATATATCCAATAATATAGTGAGCTAAGTTCTGAAATTTTTATATGACATTTACCGAGATTTCAAATCGATGTGGTAGAAATTTCATTTTCTAAAGCCTCACAAGAAAAAAAAAAAAAAAATTATAGAAAAAATTCCAAAATATCATGTTTGAAGCGGTGAAACCATAGGATCCAAATCTATGATACCAACTCTTATGTAACCATATCCCAAAAAAAAGAAGAAATATATATCAATAACTCGAAAATAAGCCTCTTCGAGGGGGGAAACTCCTTTTGCACTACATAAATGAACAATTTTGAGTTCATTCAAATGACAAGACCTCCTTCGTATATATAGGAGTTTAAAGGGTCAAAATATAATTACGACCTACATGAAAATAATAATTTAATGACTCTACAATAGCAATAGTGGGTTTCTATGTGGCACCACAATAACAATGTGGGGGTTCTATTGTGTGAAACAATAACAATATGGGGGCTATACTAGTATTATAGGGACCTGACACTTTTTACATAAATGATATAGGAACAAGAAAACAATATTTAGGAGATGGAATACATAAATATAGAAAAAATGGTAAGTGTAAACTATCAAAACAAAATGTGTTAATAAAATACTTGAAATTGAATATGAATAATGTGAAACCCGTAAATACTCATATAGATTAGAAACTTAAAATTTATTCAATTTTATGTCCTATTAGTGAGAAATATAAGGATTATATGGCTTTTGTCTAATATCCTAGTGCAATATGAAGTTTAATCTATGGGATGGTATGCAGTAAACTAATTATTTCACATTTAGTTAGTGTTGTCAATAGAGACATTGCAAGTCTAGGTTGAGAGCATTGCAAGATAGTTAAATCAATTCTTTGATATCTTAGAGCCACACAGGATTATTGCATGACCTTTAATGGTTGTAAAGATTTAGTCTTTGATTACGTTAATTTAAATATTGCAGGTGATTTGGAAAAGAAGAGAGCTTCTTCAAGTTATGTGTTTAATCTTGTAGATGGGTATACTAGTTGCATGTCAAAGTTTGAAGAATTAGTTTCCCTATCGACTACTTAGGAAAAAATATCATTTTCCTAAATGCATGCAAGGAAGTAATTTATTTAAAGGGCCTTTAGGTTTAGGGTGAGTTTAGAGGAATGCAAAACAATGTAAATGTATTTTGTGATAAAAAAATGGTTATTCAATTGGATACTAATTTATTCCATCTTACCATATTATGACTAAACATATTAATATTAAACACTATTTTATAAAACATATTATTAATGGAGATGGAGTAATCCTAAAAAAAAAAAAAAATAGTTGAGAAAATTATGCGCAAATTTTTAAGAAACAATTAGTATACAGTAAATACGTAGATTTTAGACATTCCACACCACATGCATTGGATTGCAATATTCATTTTCGACACATTGTGTCTCCTTATACTAGTCATTAATACTACAATATTTCACATTAAAAAGGATGCATGCAAGGAAAAATACACTATTCATTTTCGATACCTAGTCCTAAATCTCATTTACTTCCCCTTTCCTTTGAGATAATTCTTATAATTCTACAGCAAGAATGGGTTGAAATAAAGATTCAAAAATAACAAGTCACGTGTGAAGTGGTCAATTATTAAGACGAATTTGAGATTCTACATAAAATTTTGGAGTTTATTATTCTTAGAGGTAAAGACAAATTTACTATTTATTTTAACAATAATTCAATTTAACAATAAAAAGATGTTGCAAAATTCTATGCATTTGAAATATTTTATATCCTATAAAATGAATATGGTAAAAAAAATTCATGAATTAGATAGCACACCATTTTATGATTTTCTAGGGACCATGTATGTGAAAAAAACAATTGCATTCATTTAAGAGCTAAAAAAATTTGTGTAAAGCTTGTTTTTTTAAACAATACATGAGATATAGCATTAACTCTCACAAAATAGATGACACTTATCCAGGATTAATCGATTATAATTTCTTGTAATAAAAAAATCCAACTATAATGTTAATAGAATATACTTAAACTTAACTTGATTATAAATCTGAATACTGGATAATGATTGGAACTAAACCAAAAAAACGTATCCTTGACTTTGTGGTTGGACCTTCCAATGAATAGCCGAGATTAAGGATGACCATTATAATTTGATTTCTCACCAAATCCCCTCTCAATCTTGAATTAAAGTTGTTGGTGCTCACAAAAGTAGATATGCAATATAATATTGGATTTAAGATCCTTGTTGCTTTGTTCCTATGTAATTTATTATGATAATTTAGGAAATTGTAGTTTAATTATTTTATTTGTTTATAAATAACTAATAAATTTGAAAGTAAATGGTTCTTATATGTGAAATCATATGAGGTTAGAATAGTAATCTTCTATCACTAGAAATGTGTTTCAAAGAAATTTATGAGTATCAAAGGATAATTCATAAACATATGGGACACTTCGCTATATTACTTACAACAAAAAGAAAAGCCATACGCTTCTCTTTGTATTACCCTATCTTTATTATAAAGTAAAAATTAGGATTGCAGAATTTTAAAAAGTACATATGGAAGTATAGAATTCTTAATGTTCAAGTTGTAGTTAAATTAGTTATTTGTTTATCGTTAAAATGTTGGCCAATGGTATTTATATACAGGTAAAACTTTCCCTCTCGTACACGATTATAAAAGTTATTGTTTGAGGTGCAACTTGTTATAGTTAGTGTTTGAATAATATACTCAAAGCGATTCATGAATTCCTATTGAAATTAGCAAGTCACTTAACATTGTTTCTTTTATTGAAACTTGGCATTTTAGTAATAAAAATTATTGTTTGAGGTGCAACTTGTTATAGTTAGTGTTTGAATAATATACTTAAAGCGATTCATGAATTCCTATTGAAATTAACAAGTCACTTGACATTGATCTTTTTATTGAAACTTGGCTTTTAAGTAATTGGTCGGATGTTTCTTATTATTAGCTCCAGAGAAATTAAAGGCTTAAACCTAAAATTTCAAGGGAATTGTTATAATAAACTTGTTGGTCATCTAATTAAATTTGGCCATTGTTTTTTGTTATCCAATGAAAAGTTTTAAAATTTTTAACATCTTATTGGCCTTTTCCCGAGGCGGAGAGGCAAGAAATTTAGAAATAAAAAGAAGAGTGTGAGGACATGTTTTTTATAGTCAAGTAATGCTAGATTAATGAAAGTATTAATTGGTTAGCATTAAGTTTTTACTTTAAGTTGTAGAAACAAAAAACTTACCATTGGTGTTATACGAGTCTCACCACATCTCCTGATTACTTTACAACATGTAGATATGCAGGCTCAACTATCCAATTCCATTTACTACACACAGTTGTCCAATTGTTTAGATATGCAACCAATTTCCCGGATATGCAACCAACTGTTGATCATCCTCGATATGAAGCCAACCTTTTATAATCACGTTGAAAAGATATGTAACCAACTTTTGATCATCCCCTTGAATTATTGTTTCATGAATTCCTTCTCCTTGCAACTTTCATGCTCAACTACAAAGATGGCAAGCAGGATGATGCTAGCTAGATCGTGTGGCAAGACACCACCCGACAGTTATGGTGCGTCATGTTTGGCTTCCTGGTGAGAATCAAAACTATTGAATTTGTTGTTGCACAAGTTGGCTTCTTCTTGGTGAGAAGCAATAGAAAGAACCAAAATAGTTCTTCTTGGTGAGAAGTATCAGAAAGAACGAAAATGGTTGAAGTTGTTGTTGCATAAGCAGGTGCAGTGATCTATAGCTAATAATGTTAGCAATTTTTTTTCTTGAACAAGTAGATTTATTATTTATTGAAGTTTTTCTAATTTGTGAACTTAAATAAAATAATATATTAAATAAAAAATTCAATTGCTTACTTAATTTTAGCAAACAATAAAGATCTTTCTGGGTAAGCATAATGCACATGAACTGACCTACCTCTTGGCTAGCTATCCAAATTAGTTTCTTAGTTCCAGAAGGTAGGACCGATAGTTCGATGACGATCTCTCCTAAAATTCCATAAGTCGAAGGCCCTTTGGTGATGTTAATGAGTATGGTTTTTAGCTCTGCAAGTCCATTAGCGTAAGGCTTGAAATTTTTATGGAAGGCAAGTAGTAAAGAAAGAAAGAACTTAGGGAAAGTCTGGAACTTACTATAGGGACTTCGAACCTTACCCATCCACTACATCTCATCTCGCTGGATAACCTACTCACCTAGCCCATATCGCTTACCATCTAACCCCATATCAATTACCACTAGCTAACTCGCCTACCATCCTAGACATAGAATGAAGGTAGGTGCAAGATTTAATACCTTTGAATTAGAATGGCCAATTGAATAATATTTCCTTGTAGAACTCGAATGGAATGGATTACCTCTAGTCCCAGGTCCTAACTTGAATCCCCAGACCAGTTCAAATAACCACAAGAAGGAGTCGCTTTAGTACCAACAACAATCAAATGTTTCAATGACCATAATGAGGAATCACTCCAGGACCAACGAATAAATCATGTAGTGCCTCATCTTGTGGAAATTTTGGTTTAGAATGGGGTCTCAATATTATGATATAAGAAATATTATGCACCTGGAGCTTTCTCTGTATTTTTTTTTTAGTCTTGATATGGATAGGTTCAACTAATAATCCAACTATCCAAATTATTATGCAAGAGCATGGGGAATGGCATGCAGGTTAGCTAAGTGTTGGAATGGCACACAGGTTAACTATGTGTTGAAATGGCTGCCACAAGTGTTGTATTCCATAAATACCTGAGTGTTTTTTAAATTATATTTCTTAAATAACATTTTATAAAAAGTCTAACCATGTATAATTTTAACGTGAATGACTAAATTTTGATGTGTATATTCTCACACATTTATACAATAAACATATAATAAATTACATTTGGGAGTATCTCATCCCCCCTGGAAGAGTTAAAGGAAAATATTCCATGAGATCGAGAGTCTGTGCTGAGATCCAGAGTCGATTATTACGTTACGAAGACATTTAGGGAAGTAAGAACTCTTTGCGGTATTCTGCCATCATAATTGCTTCCACAGTGAAAAATTATACCAGCAAGCTTTGTTCTTTAGATGCAAACATGAAGACCCCTTGGGATGTCAAAACAATTGTAAAATATGTAGGTGACATTAAACTCAAATAGACTATCCTTTCAATATAGTTGGAAAAACATATAAAAAAATATCAGTAATGTCTTTTCTTAATAGCTAGCAGACAGTTAATTTTTTTTTTTTCCCTTTATTTTGTGTTGTCTTTTTGTGTTGGTTATGGTAGTTTTGTAATGTTGACTAACACGAAACATTTTTTACTATCTTAGAAATATTTCTCTTTTACCACCTTTTATATTATATGATTATCATTTTAATTAAAAAACTATGTGTGCAGTGCATCATTTAATTCCTATCACTTTTTATTATACAACAATTTCTCCCACATCTTATAAATGCATAATAGCCTCCACTTTATCATTGTATATTATATTAATCTGGCTCATGTTCTCTTAGTATTAAATTTTGTATTTGTTATGTTCTTGTCCAGAATTTCAAAGCCAAACTCTGCTCGCATTACTTCATTTTTTTTAACAGCCATGCCATGCTATTCACATTTGACATATATGTTATACATAATTTCAAAGCCAAAAATTTCTTGCATTCCTTCATTTATTTTCAAAGCCATGAAATGTTATTCACATTTGATATATATGTTATGCTATCCTTGATTCAATTATTCTCTCCGAAAATAAGCCAATTTTCACTACAAGAAAACCAGATTAACTAGTGCCTCCATGATGATGTTGGGAGTCAATAGGTGTATTCTAAATTGAATCTCGAGCTTCCTGCAGGAAAGGGTGTTGGTTAGAAAGCATCACGATAGAAGGAAATGTACTTCTCATCCCATATATTACACCTAATAAATTGGAATAGTTGAGAATATTTGAAGTAGGGATAATGTTATTCCTGCTCATTAGAATATCCCTAGATTCAAGTGTATCCCTTCTTGTCATGAAATAACTAGCTTCAATTGTATCCCCGCTTGTCATAAACTCCCTAGATTCAAGCATATCAATGCTGAAATATGCCAAAATGTTGTCTTTCATCAAAGACACTTATCTCTCTCTTCCACTTGTAGGTAGATACCCTCCTTCCATTCTAGGAAAGAATATGGTAACCAGTTTCCCTTGAACTCCATCACTCGAGGTTGGGGATGCAAAAGGGGAAGAGAGAGCTGAGCTCAGCAGAAGGGAAATACATGATTTGTTCGCTTCATAGGAGGCATACTATGATTCCCTAGTTTCTGGGGCATTCACTGTGCTTTGTAAGTGGTGCCATCGTTCTCAACAATCCATCCCTCTTCGTTAGAAATAGCCCTCAAAACATCATTGATATCAACCCTGGGAGGCATACTGTACCCTCCATATTTCCTCAAACCATTGAAAATATTGGTAGTGATGGACCTCCTGTGCCTCTCTCTCAACTTGGTATTATCCTTCTTACTTTCACTTGACTTGGGCTTCAGCTGCTTCTGCTCCCCTTCACAGGAATGATTATCATGAGAGTTGGATTCTTTCAGTTACGCATCCTCTCACTTAAACCCCACGAAATCCCAAAGATTCTCAAACCATAATGAAACACTTGAATATCAAAGGCTTAACAACAACTTAAATACAACCCATTTGGCCTTAAGACGTGAATTTAATGCTGAGTTAATCAATGGTTTGGTTTATGTCGGCTTCATGGTCGAAGCAAGAAAGCAAGAAAGGTACATATAATACATATGTAATCACAAATTTATTGGCAATATCTCAATCAACTGAATCCATGCCCAGAATGAGTTATGTGTATGGATTTGGATCCGGTTCTTCTAAAAACTTAATGTTTGGATCTATTATATTGGTATGAGTGCAATGTAGGAAAATTGCATCTACAATAAAACGTTTTACTTTGGCTTCAAAATTAATGATTTAACTATTGGAAAAGGGAAAGTTATATCCATAATCGAAATGACTTGAAATCGAAGTTATAAATGGAAAATGTCAATGTTTGTCAATGGCAATTTGTCTACATAAATTTTAATCTTTCAAACAACATATTTTTATTTCCAATTCAGTTAGTTGCATCACCATTTTATCTAGCATTTCCTAAAAGAAGCTTGTAAGAAAAATACCCTGAAAAGCATCAGACCAATGGCAAGTTGGAAACAAAAGTTGTACAATATTTTCATACTAAAAAAGTGATAATTAACCATTCTAATCATTTTTTTTTCTAAGGCACCTGTTGCATGACAAGTCTACTAGATATGGCTTCTTCTCAATATGCTGGAATAAGTTGCACTACTGATATACTCTTAAGAGCCTTGTAAGAGACATAATTGAGGCTAAGATAGTTAGTGTAAAGCTGAAAGTTGAAGGCAGGGACTAATTACCATGCAACCTTCCTCCTTTTTTTTTTCAAACTAACCATTTTAAAGATATTGTAAGTACTTTATTACAAGAAAAAAACTCACTTTGTTGTATATTATTCTAAATATACGTTTCTCATCTTCTTATTAGATTATATAGGAAAAAAAATATTTGGCATTATATAATACTATTAATATTTTTCTGAAAACATGATATTTAAATGTACTATAAAATTCAGAAAATTCATTTTCATATTTTTCTTACTAGTACCTAATCATAGAGAAGAGAGATTTAAATTACTAAAGGAGGATTTTTTCCTTGATCCACCATCAAGGACACAAAAAGACTTATTTCAAGAAAAACCCTTGTTGCTACTTGATCACGAGTGAGAAAATAGATTTAAATTAGTGAAGGAAGGTGTTGCCCTTGATCCACCATCAAAGAAACCAAAGGAATCATTTCAAGTGAAACCCTATCTAAAATATAAATTGTTAATTGCAACAAAATAGATTTTTAAAAAAAGGGCATGGATTCTCCCTTCAATCAATTTACCCTTTTCTTCAATCATATTAGACCTAACTTTTCTTAATTATTTTTACATTCATGTCATAAGTTACTAGTAGAAACTTATATTTTAGTTTTGCTTTATAGGATTTGATTTAACTTTGTCAAGCTTTATGTAACACACTTGAAACTTTATGTCCACCATTGAGAGGACGTACATGTAATAAATTATTTTCCCTTTGAAGGCACTAAGATATTGAATTTATTCCTTATACGTGAATTTTTATTATATGTTGACTTGAACAATTATTTGATGAATATAATTGTCATATTGAATATACATATATATGTGTTTCCATTCAACCCTCTATCGATTATCAATTTTATAATTCACTTGATCGTCCATTTATGAAGTATAGAGTCAACCATCAACCATGTTGGTTGATGTAGCTTGAACATGTGCTCTAGCTTCAGGTGGTGCGAGTGAGGTTAGGAACATGCGAGTAGAAAATATCTCCAAGCCCAAGTTATTATTTTTAATGTAAATCTCTTAATTAAATTATTTAATTATTTTTTAATTATTTTCCAAGTTTAATGTAGGGAAATAGATAAATTAATTAGTAATAATTGATACAAGTCAATTTATCTCTAATGAATTCTAGAAAACTAACTTGATGGGATAAAGATGATCTTAGCCATTGATTGTGATTATATTGTGGTCGTTGATTTGTTAACAAGAGATTATAAACTAAATGAATGGATTGCCAATATCATGATCATAGTTATTAGGGTCTGACACCAATGAGGGAATAAGTAGAAGTTGAAGTAGTGCATATTTTTGGGAGTTTTCTTTCATCAATATTTTTCCAATTTCTGAGATTCAAAGGAGGATTTCTTCCAATTTGTTTTTTCAAACAGGGAGGTCGAGTTAGTGAGGCCGTGAGGTTTCTAGGTGGGTTATGTTTTCTATGAGAGAGGTCGATATTCTTTGTGCAAGTCACATTTTCCAAGAGGAGGTTCTACAAGATTTCTAGGAGAGTCAAGTATGAGCTTCCAGAAGGGCCGAGAGGCTAATTTCATCCATGTTGTGAGAATCATAGGGTCGAGGAGCCACATGTATGGGGCCATACAAGATGTATTTTCCAATGTAAGGATGTGTCAAGTTTTAAAGGGAGGTTGTGAGCCTTCCAGCGGTTAGATCATCTTGTGGATGTGAAGAAATATTTTTCTGGAGATTTTCCAAAATTTGGAAAGCAATATTGTAATATTTATCAGTTGTATAATTTGTTGAATACAATAATAAAACCATCATATTTGAAGAATCGGTTTTAACTTCATGGTTATTCTAGGGACTTTTTGTCCAAAATACTGTTTTCCATTTTGTGATTGGTTTATCTGAAGTTTCTGTAGTTTATTTTTGGTTCATATTGCATTCATGTTTTTATTCAATATTTGCAGTGAAATATTTTTTCTCAGAATTAAATACACTATATAGTTACCATTTTCTTGCAATATGCGACGTTTTTATCAATTTTTCACATGCCATAACCATGGGATTTAGGTTTTCTATTCATCATTGGAATTGTTAAGCCCTATATAAGCACCATGTTAACCCTAAAGCCCCTTATTATGCCCTATCATATTTAGTTATTACATTTCTATTGTTATATTATTATGTTATCTAGAACATTTCATTATACCATTTCATTATAATTGTACCATTTGTATCATATTTATATACTAAGGATACCTAACCTTAGGATCATCAAATATTGTAGTATACAATGTATTCATTGTAAAATAAGGTTACCCCTTAATGTGGACTAGAACTATTGGTTTGTTATCACTTTTAAGGTGCATAGTTCATACATTTGGTATTAGAGCATATGAACCTAGGGTTTTACTATTTCAAATAGCTCATCTTGGAATTTCTCTATAACGTATTTTTTTAGATTTTTAGATGATGAAATTTTGAGAATATTTAATGGATATCTTGGGAAATATATAGTTAAAATTTTAGATTCAAATTTTCTATGTTTTTTTGAGATATACCCTATGGAATTTAGGGTTTGTGAATGACCTTGAATTCAGTTTTAAAGAAGTGAAATTGAAAATTTTTCTATAATTTATTTTTTGTGAAGATTAAAACCATGATTTTTTTTATAATGTTGAGAAAAAATATAAAAGTATATTTTATAAAAAATCCATACTCTAGATCACTATAATTTTATGGATATTCCATATGAAATTTAGGGTTTTCAAATAGTCTTGAAATCAATTTCAAAAGAGTGATCACGAAGTTTTCACTGTATTTTTTTATGGGACACTTTAGGATGTGATTCTTTTATATATTTAAGGAGACATAAAAAATTGACTTAGGTATAAGAGTCATAGTCATATCCAAATAATTGTACATATGGAACACTATAGAAGTTTTCTCTTGGGTAGAGTCCAACAATCAAGCAGTTTTTGGAAAGTTTCCGCAACTTTCACTTAGCATATCAAATTTTGGTCAGATCCATGGAATTTTAGAGAATAAATATTAGAGAATTTCAAAACAAAATTTTACATTAACAATGATTAAAATTTTATAGATATATCAATGAAAAGCCAAATCATCTAGATAGTCTCCAAATTAAGATTTTAAAGGAAGACAACTTACAAGTAACATAAAATTTGATTAGAAGATCCATTTGCTTGGGTAACTGAAATTTATGATAAAGAGGAACACTAATATTATTTTATCACATGGCTCCAAATAAATATAAAAAATACACTGCACTAATTAAATCTCCTAAAGGATCATTCATGGCTCATGAAGAAATAAAATACTTTGATCACTAGTTATCCCACATTGGAAAGTCAAGTGAAGAAAATAAATGATACTATGAGGGTTGAATTATCACTACTAAAGGGAGCACTTAATGAGAACAAGGTAGAAATACAAAAAATTATGACTTAAAATAAGGAAGAAATACAAAAAATAGAAGCCATGTTATTACAAAATATCCTTAAAACATATATGGAGATCCAATGAAATCATGAGCATAAGGAGAATCATGGTTTTGAGACTCAATCACACGTGGGGAGACGTTTATCACAATTTGCAGAGAGAAAAAATATTGAATTACATAACCATAATCATGGCTTTTCAATCCAAAGTCCAAATCACCAGGCTCCCAATTATCACCTAGGAACTATTACATTTGGGAGAATGATATGAGCAGTTTTTTATGGTAATGATATTATAACATGGATATTCCATATGGATCATTACTTTAATATATACTAAGTGAAAACCTTACAAAAGTTAAATATTGTAGCCATGATTTTTTAATAAGAATAACATGTATGGTATCAAAGGAACCGCAAAAGGAAAAAATATTATATTATATCTTAGTCTATTTTTAGTTATTTATCTTGATGATATTACTATTTTTTCAAAGACAGGTGAACACCATTTACAACATCTAAAGAGAGTCTTTGAAAAGTGCAAAAAGTTTGGTATTTCATTAAATCGAAAGAAGAGACTCTTTACTATGGAAGAAGAGTAATAAATTGTTGGGGCATATTATATATAAATATGGCATGAGAGTAGATCTTTCAAGGATTGAAGAAATTCATAATTTATATTATCCAAGGAGAAAAAAGGAGATACAATCGTTCAATGGAAAAATTAATTTTCTAAGAAGATTTGTTCCCAATCTTGCTAAACATTTGAGGCAGATTACTGATGTTGAAGAAAGACACTGAACTAAAATAGTATGAAGAAGCAAATAAGTCATTTAATCAAGTCAAGATAGCTTTTCAATCCAAATTCCAAATCATCGGGCTCCCAATTAT
This sequence comes from Pinus albicaulis, assembly GCA_034641835.2. Taxonomy (NCBI): domain Eukaryota; kingdom Viridiplantae; phylum Streptophyta; class Pinopsida; order Pinales; family Pinaceae; genus Pinus; species Pinus albicaulis. The sequence goes on along the minus strand of CM076576.1, from coordinate 577,559,326 downwards.
CACCTTGGAACTATTACATTTGGGAGAATGATATGAGGATTTTTATGGTAATGATATTATAACATGGATATTCCATATGGATCATTACTTTAATATATACTAAGTGAAAACCTTACAAAAGTTAAATATTGTAGCCATATTTTTTGAATAAGAATAACATGTATGGTATCAAAGGAATTTCAAAAGGAAAAAAGATTCTATTATATCTTAGTCCGTTTTTACAAAGGGATTGAGAGTACATAATGGGGATAAATTATTTATTAGGAATTTTTCTTCTGTGATCTATAGATTGTGACTAAAATCTTTCGGAGAAAATCACATCAAAATAGATTGGGTCGATGCATTTCGAACCAGCCAGTGGGGTTCATCATCAGGACAAGATGGAAAATCTGATCAAGAAACCCCTTTAAATAGAAATTAAAGCTCTTACTAGCTGTTTGTAAAATAACGGCTAGTTTGACTCAAATAATGAAAATTAATTTATTTTAAAATAATTAAGGTTTATAAATAGAATTTTAATTATATAAATTTATTTTAATAATTAAAGTTTATAATTAGAATTTTTAATTATTTAAAAAAATAAATAAATGTTTTCTATTTATATATTTTTTAGAATAATAGTAAATCATTTGATTTTTATTATTATCAAATAAATTACATGTTAAAATATATATATATATATATATATATATATATATATATATATATATATATATATATATATATATATATATATATATATATATATATATATATATATATATATATATATATATATTTAAAGTTAGAATTTATATATTTTTATTATATTTTTTAGAATAATAGTAAATCATTTGATTTTTATTATTATCGAATAAATTACATGTTAAAAAATATATATATATATTTAAAGTTAGAATTTATATATTTCTATTTAATTTTAATAATTAAAGACTATAAGATTCAAAAAAAAAAAAATTCTATCAAACAGTTAACTTTAAAAAAATAAATAATAAATAAAATAAAATAAAATAAATAAAATAATAAATAAATAAATAGGGATAAAATTAAATTTAAATAATTTTATTTATTTATTTTATTTTATTTTTTTTATTTTTTTATTTATTTATTTTTAAAATAAATTGGAAAAATAAATTTTAATTAAAAATAAAAATAAAATAAATAAATAGAATTAAATAAATATAAAATAAAGTAGATGAATAAAAAATTAAAAATTAAAAAAAAAAATTAATTAATTAATTAATTAAAAAAAAAAATTAATAAAAGGAAATTTAGGAATGAAGGGCAGGAATCCAGCATCTTCTAATCACCCAACCATCATCTTTGTTGAGGTTAACCGACCTCTTTTCAATTTCCATGGCTTCTCTCAATTTACGGTGGAAAAAATGGTCAATCCTCGCAATAACCTTAGCATCTTCAATGCAAATGTGATGGTTTGTATTCTCAACATGCTCTGCTAGCACAGAGGAGCAAGATATACTATGCTTTAGGTCAGCTACATGTTCATGAATTCTCTGACTAATTGATCGACCAGTTTCACCAATGTAAGGGGTTCCACATGAACATGGAATCAAGTAAACTCCCTTACCATCCTTCGGGCAAATTGGGTCCTTAACAAATCTAAGCGAACTTTGAATAGTGCGAGAGGGCTTAAAGGTTGAGGAAACATTATGTTTCTTAAGAATCCTAGCGATTTTATCTGTAGTACCTTGGATAAATGGAAGGTGAACTCCAGATAACTGATCGCAGGGATCTTTCTTACCCTTAGGACCTTTTTCCGCTTTTCGAAAAGCATTAAGACCTTGACACATGCTAAAATTGTTTTTCTTAAAAACTTTAAGAAGATGATCCTTTTCACCTTCAAGATGGTGTTCATCAGAGATTCTAAAGGCTCTGGTAGCTAGAGTGCTGAGAACACCAAGTTTCTGGGCAGGGAAATGGTGAGAACTAGCATGTAAATACTGCTCAGTGTGTGTCTTCTTTCTAAAGACCTGATGAGAGAAAGAACCATCATCATTCCTAGAAATGAGGACATCAAGAAAAGGCAAGCTACCATTATCTTCGAAATCCATGGTGAACTTAATGAAGCTAGATTGATTATTAAGATGCTGGAAGAAAAGGTCCAATTTCTCCTTTCCATGAGGCCAAATGACACAGGTGTCATCAACAAACCTTTTCCAAAGTTTAGGTTCAAAAAGGAAAGAGGAGAGGGCCCTGGATTCAAAGTCTTCCATGAAAAGATTAGCAACCACAGGGGAAAAGGGGGAGCCCATAGCCACACCACAAGTCTTTTCAAAGAATTCACCTTCGAAACTAAAGAAGGTCGAGGTTAGACAAATTTCAGCCAGACGAGCAGTGTCAGGATCTGTGACCCGAGAAATGACATCAATCGCTTCCTTAATGGGGATGCAAGTATATAAAGACACAACACCAAAACTCACAAATCTATCCTCACGATCCAACTTCAAGCCTTTCAAATCATTAATAAAAGAGCAAGAGTCTTTAACAAAGGAGGAGGTTTGACATACACGCGGTTTAAGCTTAGAGACTTTTCTTCTGTTCCCTCGTTCGCGAAGATTAATCATCCCCTACAGAATTCTAAAAATGATCAGGTTTTTCTTGCAGCTAGTCTTGGCATTATCAGATCGGAGATTGCAAGAGTGAGGAAATGCCTTGATCTGACGTCCCGAAAGCTGTTGTCATCCCATCTTGAGCTTTCTTATTTCATTCCAGCAGATATTTGGACTGTCGTTGATGCCTGCTCAGCTTTGAAATCTCTTCGCTGGGAGCAATTATGGAATAAAAAGCATTTGTCTAAATTCTTGAAATTGTCGAAAGATTCATCTTATTTGGCTCATATTAGAGGCCCATCTTGCAGTAGAGTTAGCGGAAATTAGGTTGAAGCTTTACGGTCTATGGTTCTTAATGCGGATTTGGGTTCTAATTCGGCTCTTTCAAATTCTGCATCCAGACCTACCCCCAATGATTTCCAATCTGCATCAACTTCTGCTCAGACTTCGACCCTTATTTCTGAATCTTTGTTGACATCAACGTCTGCTCAGACTTCGACCCTTATTTCTAAATCTGCGTTGGCATTGGAGGTTAGAGGGTCTCCTCAGTGCCATGTTTCCGGAAGTCTGCAGGCCGTGGGGATATCTCCTGTCCCTTCGCCTCTGAAAGTTGATTTTTCCAGTGCTGATTCTTCTCCCATGACTTTGACAGCAGGTGAGGATGCTCAGTAAGCCATGAAGAATCGATTTGAAGTTCAGAATTCCGCTGCCTCCTCTTCTACGGTTAATAATTTTAGAGTTATTCTGGCCTCAAACAGTTTATTGGTTGATGATCTTTCTATCTCCGGTGATTTCTTAACAGGTATGGATTCTGTTAACCTTTATTCTCCTCATAATTCTTACTCAGATCCTTCGATTTCTCCTCTTTATAATTTTGTAAATAATGATAAATATGATAAAAATAACAACTTTATTAATAATTGTAATAAAATTGATTTTGATTTTAACAATTTGAATATTAGTAATAATAATATTGACAGCCATATTAATTTGAATATTAATAACAATGATATTAATAATCTTAAAAGTAATAAGAATAGTAACTATAATAGTAATAATAATTATAATAAACTCAATATTAATAGTTGTAACAACAATACTAGCACTTTCAATAGGACTGTTATTAATCTCTCGAATTTTTCTTTTGATCAACATGTTTTTAGTTTATTAGAGAAAGGTCTTAATTTTTCTCTTGCTCCTAGGAAAATCCCTATTCATGACATTATTTGTGATATTGAATTAGGAATTAGGGATTTACCTGATGCTACTAAAGACACTATTAGGCAAGATTGTGCCATGATCCTTAGAAAAGCTAAACCCCCTAAGAGCAACATCAGCAAGCTAGAGTTTGAGGCGCTTAAATCCTTAAACAATAATCGTGACATTGTTGTTCTTAAGGCAGATAAGGGAGGTGCTACAGTGATTTTAAACAAAGAGGATTATCGTAATAAGATGTTGGATCACCTTCTTAACAGTGGGAGCTACAGGAAGTTGGACCATAATCCCCTTAAAAAAGTCTCAAAAGCGATTGCTTTAGCGATAAAATCTAGTAGCACGGTTGGTTCTTTGAGTAAGAAGCTTATTGAAACTAACCCCCTCACTCCGAGGATTTATGGGCTGCCTAAGGTTCATAAGGATGGATTTCCCCTTCGCCCTATTGTCAACACCATAGGTGGTCCAACTTATCTGCTCGCTAAATTTCTAGCCTCTAAGCTTAAACCGCTTGTAGGTCAAACCTCCTCCTTTGTTAAAGACTCTTTCTCTTTTATTAATGATTTGAAAGGCTTGAAGTTGGATCATGAGGATATATTTGTGAGTTTTGACATTGTGTCTTTATATACTTGCGTCTCCATTAAGGAAGCGATTGATGTCGTTTCTCGGGTCACGGATCCTGACACTGCTCATCTGGTTGAAATTTGTCTAACCTCGACCTTCTTTAGTTTCGAAGGTGAATTCTTTGAACAGACTTGTGGTGTGGCTATGGGCTCCCCCCTTTCCCCTGTGGTTGCTAATTTGTTCATGGAAGACTTTGAATCTAGGGCCCTCTCCTCTTTCATTTTTCAACCTAAACTTTGGAAAAGGTTTTTTGATGACACTTCTGTCATTTGCCCTCATGGAAAGGAGAAATTGGACCTTTTCTTCCAGCATCTTAATAATCAATCTAACTTCATTAAGTTCACCATGGATTTCGAAGACAATGGTAGCTTGCCTTTTCTTGATGTCCTCATTTCTAGGAATGATGATGGTTCTTTCTCTCATCAAGTCTTTCGAAAGAAGACACACACTGAGCAGTATTTACATGCTAGTTCTCACCATTTCCCTGCCCAGAAACTTAGTGTTTTCAGCACTCTAGCTACCAAAGCCTTTAGAATCTCTAATGAACACCATCTTGAAGGTGAAAAGGATCATCTTCTTAAAGTTTTTAAGAAAAACGGTTTTAGCATGAGTCAAGGTCTTAATGCTTTTCGAAAAGTGAAAAAAGGTCCTAAGGGTAAGAAAGATCCCTGCGATCGGTTATCTGGAGTTCACCTTCCATTTATCCAAGGTACTACAGATAAAATCGCTAGGATTCTTAAGAAACATAATGTTTTCTCAACCTTTAAGCCCTCTCGCACCATTCAGAGTTCGCTTAGATCTGTTAAGGACCCGATTTTCCCGAAGGATGGTAAGGGAGTTTACTTGATTCCATGTTCATGTGGAACCCCTTACATTGGTGAAACTGGTCAATCAATTAGTCAGAGAATTCATGAAAATGTAGCTGACCTAAAGCATAGTAGATCTCGCTCCTCTGCGCTAGCAGAGCATGTTAAGAAGACAAACCATCACATTTGCATTGAAGATGCTAAGGTTATTGCGAGGATTGACCATTTTTTCCACCGTAAATTGAGAGAAGCCATGGAAATTGAAAAGAGGCCGGCTAACCTCAATAGAGATGATTTTTGGGTGATTAGCAGATGCTAGATTCCTGCCCTTCATTCCTACATTTCCTTTTTTTAATTTTTTTTTTTTTTATATTTTTTATTTTATTTTATTTTATTTTTTATTTTTTTTATTCATATACTTTATTTTATCCTTATTTAATTCTATTTATTTATCTACTTTATTTTATCTTTATTTTATTCTATTTATTTATTTTATTTTTATTTTTAATTAAAATTTATTTTTCCAATTTATTTTTATAAAATAAATAAATAAATAAATAAAAATAAAAGTAAAATTATTTAAATTTAATTTTATCCCTATTTATTTATTTATTATTTTATTTATTTATTTATTTATTTTAATTTAATTTATTTTAGGAATTTGGCTTCTGTGATCCATAAAATGTGTGTAATAATTTTCGGTGAAAATCACATAAAAGAAATTTTCATCGACGCGTTTCGAACCAGCCAGTGTGGTTCATCATCAGGACAAGATGAGAAATCTGATCAGGAAACCAGTTTAAATAGAACAAGATAGCTACAACTAGCCGTTGGAAAAACGATTAGTTTGACTAGAATAGGTAATATATATATATATATATATATATATATATATATATATATATATATATATATATATATATATCTTAAATTAATTGATTAATTGAGTATTATTATTATTATTACTTATTTATTTATTTGATTTGATTTGATTTTATATTTGATTTTTATTTGATTTTTATTTATATAGAATTTATAATAAAAATATAATTAAATTTTAAAAATTTAATAGAATTAAAATTAAAAATTAAAATATTTTTTACCTATTCTAGTCAAACTAGTCGTTTTTCCAACGGCTAGTTGTAGCTGTCTTGTTCTATTTAAACTGGTTTCCTGATCAGAATTATCATCTCGTCCTGATGATGAACCACACTGGCTGGTTCGAAACGCGTCGACGAAAATTTCTTTTATGTGATTTTCACCGAAAATTATTACACTTATTTTATTTTATTTTTTATTTATTTTTTTAAAGTTAATTGTTTGATAGAAAAAAAAATGAATCTTATAGTCTTTAATTATTAAAATGAAATAAAAATATATAAATTCTAAATTTAAATATTATTTATTTTTTTAACATGTAATTTATTCGATAATAATAAAAATCAAATGATTTAGTATTATTCTAAAATATATATAAATAGAAAACATTTATTTATTTATTTATTTTTTAAATAATTAAAAATTCTAATTATAAACTTTAATTATTAAATAAATTTATATAATTAAAATTCTATTTTTAAACCTTAATTATTTTAAAATAAATCAATTTTCATTATTTGAGTCAAACTAGTCGTTATTTTACAAACGGCTAGTAAGAGCTTTACTTTCTATTTAAAGGGGTTTCTTGATCAGATTTTCCATCTTGTCCTAATGATGAACCACACTGGCTGGTTCGAAATGCGTCGACCTAATCTATTTTGATGTTATTTTCTCTGAAATATTTTAGTCATAAATTATTTAGTTAACTAGTAAATATTCGATGAAAAAGTATAGGTACAAAGCATATTCAACAATTCCAATAATTTAGTCTCAATGTAAAGAACATTTTGGAGGATAAAGTTTTATACCTATTTATAGGAACTTAAAAGGAAATAATCCAACATGAGGTGCATCTCTTTGAACTTAAATCCCTGTAGAATGATTTTATTCTAGTGGGAAAATTTGAAAGTGAAAATATGGCTACTAATAATTATATAGAAAATCATGCATGTCTCCTAAACTACCATGTTTGACACCTCAACAAATGGATGAAAGAAGAGAAAATGGATTATATTCCAGCTGTGATAGAAATTATAATAAGGGGAATAAATGTAGTCAGAAGAAATTAGTATACATTAACTATAAGGATGAAGGGATCGAGAAGCAAAACCATCACAAGACCTAAATCTAGAAGAGAATACTCCATCAATATCTTCTCATGCATCAGTTGGAATGAATATTCCAAAAAACATAAATATATAAGGATATAGAAAAAAAGAAAAAGTTAAAAATATTGAATGATTCAGATAATACCTGTAACTTCATCATTTACAAACTGGAAAAACTTTTTATTATTTCTAACACCAAAATTTCAGGTAATGATTGCATATGGAGGTACCATAAAATTTTCAGGGAAGTACCATTGTATTAATATGAATATGATGGAGTACTTATTGGATATTCCTAATATTACAAAACGAATAGGTGATTTTGATGTTGAATTATGGTTCCTCTAGTTACAATCATTGGGAAAAATGGACATTAATTTTAAAGATATTTTCATACTATTTTTCTTACAAGGGAAGGAAATTGATCATAGAGATATATAAATGAAACCCTATAAATTGATAACCTCTCATAGCATGGAAATATTGTTAAGAAAAGGATACCATGGTGTAATTGCATAAGTATATTCGTTACATGTTCAAATACCTTTATGCTTGACTCTAGTGGATCTCCAAAAGGTTATGAAAAAACATTCCAAGGTATTTGGATAGATTCCTAATGGTCTTCCACCCACTAGAGATCATGACCATGCTATTCATTTTCAACCTAGAAACGTACCTCCTAAAATTAGGCCTTATTGGTTCCCATATGCATAAAAAGGTGAGATTGGGAATATGGATGAAGAAATGTTAGAGGATGGCATAATTCAACCTAGTCATAATGCTTTCTCTTCACCAGTGTTCATGGTTATAAAAAATGATGGTTCATGGAATATGATTCTAAATTATAGTTAACAAAAAAAAATGATAGTCAAAGATAAATTTACTATTGTTTTCATTGATGACTAATTACATGATTTACATGGAGAAATTTTGTTTATTATTTATACCTTCATTTTGGATATCTTCCAATTAGAATGAGGTTAGAATACATTCTCAAAACAACCTTTAGAACCCATGAATACATCATTAGTTTTATGTTATTTCATTTAGAATTATTAATTCACCTTTGAGATTTCAAAGCCTTGTGAATTTTATTTTCAAACCCTTTCTTATAATTTTTTTTGTTAATAATTTTTGATGACGTACTAATCTACAAAAAAATTTGGGAGAAACATGTATAAAATCTTGACATGGTCTTAACACTATTGGAATAGAAATAATCGAATACTTTCAAGTATGCCTTTGGTTTTTAAGAAGTGGAAGATTTGGGTCATATTGTATTCCATCAAGGTGTCAAAGTGGACCCTAATAAAATCAAAGCTATGAGGCAATCACCAATCCGCAAGTTGTTGAAGAAAAATAGAGGATTATTAGGATTGGTAGGATATTACCACAAATTTGCTAATAATTATGGTCAAATAACAATACCTCTATCCAAAGTTTTGAAGAATGAAGCATTTTATTGGACAAAAACCAAAAAATTTTGAAAATTTTGAAGAGGCCATGTGTACAACTCCTACATTGGCCCCATCTGACTTCACAAAATCCTTCATTATGGAGTGTGATGCCGTAAGAAATGGTGTTAGTGAAGTTTTGATGCAAAAGAGAGGGAACCTGACCTTTTAAAATAGTCAACCTGTAGGGAATAAATTACTTAGAGCCATCCATGAAAGAAAAATATAAGTCATATTTCATTTAGTTAAGAAATAACATCCATACCATATAGAATACACATTAAAGTAAAAAAAACCATGAAATTTGAAGTAATTCTTGCAACAAACACTATCTTCAAAAGATAAACAAAAATGGATTACAGATATGTTAGGTTGTGACTTAGAAATTATCTACGAAAAGGTAAACTAGAATATTGTGGCATATGCACTCTCAAGGAAAAATGAAGAAACAAAGGATTTACTATGCAATACTTCCATTCCACAATTTATCGAGTTGGAAGAAGCAAGGAAAAAATGGAAGAAAGATATGAAAGTATGGAATATCATTTAATAACTACATGAGGACCACAATGCAATAGGAACATTTATGTGGAATAATGTTTTGTTGCGATATCATGATCACTTATAATTATTTAATAATTTCCGACTCAAATAGAAGGTCCCTTTGGAATTATGCACTTCTCCCGTAGTAGGATTATCAAGGTTCTTCAAACATGCCATAATATCAAAAAGGACTTTTTCTAGGAAGTTGTTAAGTAGACGTCCAAATATTGTGGTTGAATGCATGGTATGTCAATAGAATAAGGGAGAGACAACCAAGGCCCTACTGATCCTAAAACCATTAGCAATATTGATCGAGTGTTAGAAGAAGTTTCAATGGATTTTATTAAAATTTTACCCAAACATAAAGGAAAGAATGCCATTGTGGTAGTGGTAGATCGACTGACAAAATATTCTTAGTTTTATCACTTTCTTATCCTTTTAAATCAAGTACAATGAAAAAAGAAAATAAAAATAGTCCAAAAGCAACATGGAATACCATAAATTATTATAAAAATAATAGAGTTCCAATTTCCACTAGAAATATTTGCAGTAAATTATTTTCTTCTTCAAGTACTCAATTGGCTCATATCTCATCTTACCATCCTCAATATGATGAGAAAACTAGGATTGAGAATTGTAACACTTTATTTAACACCACCTTAAAACTTAAATATACAATTATTTATTTTTACAAATTCCAATTAAACATACTATATCTATAAAAAAATTATAATGACCTCAAATTTAATATATGCACAACATCTCCCTAATTTCATCTACACTCATTGTTATACCAATATTGCAAAATTGATATCTATACATTTTATCATAATTTCATTGCCTAAACTCTGGTAGGTTTAATGTGAAATAACATTAATGAATCTAATTTTTTTTCCTTTTTTAGTGTTTTTTGGCAGTGTGCATGTGCTATTTGATTTTTTTTTAAAAGAGATCAATTGCACATAGGGCTTTATCTCATTAGAAACTATATCTTGCCTGAAGAGTCAATCGCTTTATTTTTAGTGGTTTTCTTAAAGCCCAGGAACCTGAAGGAAGAAAATAATTTGACACAGGAGATTCCAAGGTAGCAAAGGAGAAACAACATATAAAAGGAAGCATTCATTCCAACTATGGTTCTCTGTTACAAGATTTAGAGGTTCCTTTAATGTCATGAAAATCAACCATAACTAATTTTACTCTGTGAATTATTTTGTAATTTCATGAAAATCAACCATAATTGATTTTGTTCGTTGAATTTTGTTGTAATTCTTATGTCGGCCACTTCCTCTGGTATTTTTCTCATAGGGATGTTGTTGAGGTGCATAAGCAAGTGCATGAGAAACGTCTTTGAACTGTATTTAACCCCAAGTTTCCCTAAGGTACCTATCGTTGTTGCCGATGCAGTCATGACACTCCAAGTAAGTAGATATTCTTGTCTTAATTCTGAAGGGGTATTCTCGAAATTTAAAATACCTTAATACCAAAAGGACAACAGAAGCTTTAGAATGTAATATACCCTAATATCAAATGGATAGAAAAATATTTAGATTTAGAATGCAACTTACTTCAGTGGTTCTTCCAACCTTAGATCTGGCACTTCCGAAAACAATAACCAGCTACTCTAGTCGTGTTCCGCCTCCAATGTGATTCAATTGAGAGTAGTTACGGTCATGCTAAATTCCTTTATGTAGAATTGATAACTGTGCACTTACTTTAATTAGAGGACGAATTATTTCTGGTTGAGGGTGAGCCTCTTTACTAGTCCATTTGCTTCGGCCAATTGTTCAGATATTCCAACCAGTCTGGTCATTTATAATTTCAGGTACAATATAAGAAATTTGGAGTGTGGGCATATTATTTAGTAGCAACGGATAAAAAAATTGGAGAATAGAAGAATTTTCAAAAGCTTATCTAACAGGTGTCAAGCCAACAACAGCGCAATCATAATGAGATGAATCGAAACAAGTCTTATAACCAATAGATCAATGCTCAAAAGAACCAGTTGATCAACAAGACTTGGAAGAAGTAATTGCCCCTACCTTAGAACAATGGTCATGTCTCTGCCTCGGAACATCTTGTTGACTCCAAGCCAAAGTAAAATCCTGATACCGGTCGTCATGTCTTAGCTTATAACCAAATTTTATCATAACTAGAAGTGATTTCAGCTAGTATTGATCCTCTTTCTAGTCTTCATAGTAGTCCCGGTTACTAACTCATAATCACAGGATTGCTTTGGATCCAAAAGAAGCATAGAAAGAAGATGATAATGGCTTCGCAAAATTAAGAACTAGTCCATCTGACACATAAGACCCAGATAGATACCTGTCAAGAGGCCTATATGTTCAAAGTGAACATCAACAACAAGTTCAAAGAAAACTGTAGCATATCAGAAGATTGATGATGAGTTAATGATGAAGATGTTTCTAACGAATTTGTTTGAGTCCCACGATTTACAGAATGATGTCATGTAGCATAACATCTAAAGAAAAAGAATAATAATGAAATCATGAGTTTTGATAAAGAAAGTACAATGATGCAAGAACATTGAAAAATTGAGTAACATACATTAGATTGGATGAATACTGATGTTACTAGATGAATATCATTTGAATTGGTACTTTTAGAGAAAGTAGTAATAATATATGTCAAATATTATTTACTTGATTTTGTAATTGAAAACATTGTTTGAAGATTGAGGATATGGAAGAAACATAAGACCTGAACCAAGAAATGAGGTAGTATAGGACTAGAGCTGTGAAGATAGAAATTGTACATTTTATGCTCACACAGTTGCATCAAAGGCTTGAATCAAAGAGAAACTGTAACGAATATAATCATGAAGATGAATTTCATGGTGAAAAATTAATGAAGATTTGTTTTGAAGTAGGTAATGTAAGTATTGAAAACATGAAGTCTAGAAGAGATGAAGAAGGTAGTTACATTACATTTTCTAAAAAACAAGAAAATTTGTAGATTTTTGAAGAGCAAATCGAATAAGTGACAGAACCAAAGACATGTTCCATGGTGAAGAATGATTCAAGTGTTTATTTTTTTAGCATTAGTATAATCAAGAGTTTTTTTATTCCTCTACCAATTCTGGGTTCACTACGCACTGGTATGTACTTCCTCGGGCAGCAATAGAAATCAATTCATTCATTATGCTTATATATATAAAGCAACATTCAGGGGTGCTAGATTAGAACTATACTAATTATTAGGATTCAATCATTAACAGATTAAGTAACACAATCCAAAAATACCATAACTTGCAAAAGGTAAGCACTTACTATTGTAATCATTCCATGTGCCATGTGAAAATAGGAGAATCAGATCTAAAAAATTTGAAAACTAGGTTCCCTGAAGCTACATGTTTTGAGTAAAAAACATCCCCTGCATGCAATGGAGATGCAAGTCATATTGAGTAAAACTCTTGGTTTTTATTTTTTTAGTATATTTAAATAAAAAATTAAAAAGATTAAAAATATAAATAAATACAATAACTAATAAATAAGATTAAATAGTTAAATAAATAATAAAAATTGTCAAGTGGAGCTTTAACTCTGAATCCTTCTGAAAATGGGGCACTGCAGGAGAAAGAAATGGCAGATTTGAAAGTGGTGGGCAGCCATTTCTTTTTCAGAGAAGTGTGGTAGAAATTGCTCTGCCACATAGTGAAAATGAAGAAGAAGCCATCAAGCCATTCATCACCAGGAAACTTCAAGAACATAGCTGTATCTCCAAACAAAGACATACTTCATTGTTTTTAAAATTACCTCATGGCTTAGACACCTGTCATCCATGCATGGCAACAGCTATTTTTTTTTCATGTTTTTTTTATTTTTTAATTGCTTGTTATATATACATAAAATAATAATTATTTGGTCGCGAAAACAAATTAAAATAAAAAATACCTTAGTTTTATTATATGATCATATTCTAGAAAAGAGTTTGAATATGCTTCCAGGGAAGTGCAGCGCTCTCCAATCGATTCTTGTTATTCATTATATTGTATTGCAGTCACATTCATTTTCAATGGATTTGAAGAAGTTGCAACCTGTAGGAGGGGGGCGTCAAGGCTTCAAAATTTCTCGGTATTCGGTCAGAGATCGACTACAGGGCTGACACATTCGAGGTGTGATCTGCAGACGTGGCAGATGGGGAGACTAGAATATATGTCTTTCCCAATGCGAGCGTGGTCATGGGGGTTGCGGGAAGGCTTATGATGGACAAGGGGCACCCATTCTGTTCGAGTAGTTCGTGGAAACTTCGAAGAAGTATGAGGGGGTTTATGTTAGGCCATGGGAGAAATGCTACAGGGAATGTGAGACCAGAGTGAAGGTGTTGGGCTCTCTTGGCACGTCAAATTTGGCTACCTTTTATAATTCGTTGGACATATTTTTGAATCGAGCAATGCATTTTCAGGGGTTGGATCATATTAACTTGTAAGCTATTCTATGAGGAAATTTGTTTCTTTCAACAAATTTGCTGAGCATTAGAGGGAGCATTATTTTTCACCCAATGTGGCTTCACGAGTGGTTTATTTCTTGCTTCTTAGTTTTATTATTGCAGAGGACCTTTGGAAATCTATCATCGGAAGAGAAGCCTTATGGGCATAGACAAAAGCATGTCGGTACAGCACCTTGGGTATAGACAAAAGCATGTCAGTGCAACCTTGCCCTAAATTTCCTATCAATTTGTATGCCTTTTTAGGCAGCCAAATTTAAAAGCAACATCCCTAAGAAATAGTCAAAAAGCAACTAACAAAGTGCGCAGAAAGGGCACATATGAATAGAGAGTTTGTCAAAAAATTCTGTAAGCCAAGAATAAATGGGGCTGGCGAGAGTTCTCTTCATCTCAGATCCTCTGTGGTTTATGAAAAAATGATATGTTGATGATTTTGGCTCTATTGTAGCCTACTCCCTAAGAAATCTCCTTCTGCAGCATCAGAAAAGGTAACTCCTCGAGTAAGGCATCATGTTCTTCATAACCTTTAGTAAAATAATAAATATCAATATTAAATTCTTTAGCATCTTTATCAATAACAAAAATTAGGGCAAGCTAGCTAGTATCAGTAAGGTCTTATGTCGACGCCCTTACCTCAGAAGGATTACCCGAGTGCACGCAGACTTCGAGAAAACTTCATGTAAAGTGGTTGAAGGTTGCCACAGAGTCGTGCGTTGTGGTATAGGAAGGTAAGGGTTGTGACAGAGAACATATAAGACAAAACCATATAAGCTTCTTCTTACATAGACATGAAGACACGTTGTGATAAAGCCTTACGAGCGTATTCTCAAAAAGAGGTGAATACGTGGTGGCATAAAGAGGTGAAGATGCAATGAAGAAGGAAGACAAAATATAATGCCAAAGAGGAAAGTTTCTCTGCATGGTTGTATAGGTGGTGAAAGTAAAATAAATTATTTTATTTTTAAAAGAGGGCCAAGGCTGAAAATATTCAATTTCATGCATGCAAACATTTAGTGTTTAAAATTAATGTTAGAATTAGTTTCATTGAGAAAAAATAACAACCAAACATATGAAATTTAATATATAGTTATAGCTTCTTCACTTGGGGTAGAGGCCAATAAGATGATAAACTAAAAATTTGATAAAAAACATGATAACCTTACAAACTATAGCCTAATTGCAGGGACTAACTAATGTTTAAAAAAAAAAATTTATCACTATAGTCCCATGCCATACGATAGGGACAAAAAAAGTACGCATGCAAGTATAGAATTCTCCATGTTCGGGTTGTAGTGAAATTAGTTATTTGTTTATCGTTAAAATTTTGGCCAATGGTATTTATATTGCTAAAACTTTCCCTCTCATACACGATTGTGAAATTATAGTTTGAGGTGAAAATTTTTACAGTTAGTGTTTGAATAATATACTCATAGAGCCATTCACCAATTCCTATTGAAATCAGCAAGTAACTTGACATTGATCCTTTTATTGAAACTTGGATTTTTTTTGTTTCGTTTTCAAACTAACTATTTTAAAGAGATTGCAATTACTTTATTACAATAAAAAAGATTCACTTTGTTATCTATTATTCTAAAGACAAGTTTCTCATCTTCTTATTATATTATAGAAAACAAAAAATATTTGGCATTATATAATACTATTAATATTTTTTTTGAAAACACGATATTTAAATGTACTATAAAATTCACAAAACTCATTTTCATATTTTTCTTACTACTATCTAATCATTAGTGAGGAGAGATTTAAATTAGTGTATTAAGGTGTTGTCCTTGATCCACCATCAAGGACACCAAAAGACTTATTTCAAGAAAAACCCTTGTTGCTACTTGATCACAAGTGAGAAAAGAGATTTAAATTAGTGAAGGAAGGTGTTGCTCTTGATCCACCATCAAAGACACCAAAGGAATAATTTCAAGTGAAACCCTATCTAAAATATAAATTGGTAATTGTAACTAAATATATATTTTTTTAAATGGCATGGATTCTCCCTTCAATCAATTTACCATTTTCTTCAAACATTAGTAGACCTAACTTTTGTAAATGCATTTTACACTCATGTCATAAGATATTAGTAGAAACTGATATTTTAGTTTTGCTTTACATGATTTGATTTGAATTTGTGAAGCTTTATGTAACATACACGAAACTTTATGTCCACCATTGAGAGAGTATAAATCTAATAAATTATTTTCCCTTTGAAAGCACTAAGATACTCAATTTCTTCCTTATACGTGAATTTTTCTTGTATATTGAGTCAAACCATTATTTGATTAATATAATTGTCATATTGAATATACATAGATGTGTGTTTCCTATCAACCCTTTATCGATTATCGATTGTATAATTCAATTTATCATACATTGAAGAAGTATACAGTCAACCATCAACCATGTTGGTTGATGTAGCTTGAACATGTCTTCTAGCTTCAGGTGGTGTCAGTGAGACTAGGAACCTGAGAGTAGAAAATATCTCCAAGCCCAAGTTATTATTTTGAATTTAAATACCTTAATTAAATTAATTAATTAGTAATATGACCTTCTTAGTAATATGACCTTAGCCATTGATTCTGATTATATTGTGGTCGTTCATTTGTCAACAAGAGATTATAAACTAAATAAATGGATAGCCTTATAGATCATGATCATGGGTATTGGGGTCTGACACTAATAAGGGTTTAAGTAGAAGTTTAAGCATTAAATATTTTCTGGATTTTTCTTTCATCAATATTTTTCCAATTTCTGAGATTCAAATTAGGATTTCTTCCAATTTTTTCTGAACACAGGGAGGCCAAGCAAGAGAGACCTGAGGTTTATAGGTGGGTCATGTTTTCTCCGAGATAGGACAATATTCTTTGTGCAGGTCGCATTTTCCAGGAGGATATGGAATAAGATTGCTAGGAGGGTTGTATAAGCTTCCAGAAGGGCCAAGAGGTTGATTTCGTCTAGGTTGTGAACATCATCGAGTCCAGGAGTTGCATGTGTGGGGCCATACAATTTTTATTTTCCAACGTAAGGTTGTGTCAAGTTACATAGGGCCTTCCAAGGGTTAGATCGACTTGTGGAGGTGAAGAAATATTTTTCTGGAGCTTTTCCAAAATTTGGCAAGCAATATTGTAATATCCACCAATTGTAGAATTTTTTAAAGATACTAATAAAACCATTAGATTTGAAGAATCAGTTCTACCTTCGAGGTTATTCTAGGGATGTTTTGTCCAAAATATTTTTGCCCATTTTTTGATTGGTTTTTCTCAATTTTCTACAGTTTATTTTTGGTGAATATTGCAGTCATGTTTTTATTCAGTATTTGCAATAGAATATATTTCCTCATAATTAAATACAATGGAAAATTACCATTTGATTGCAATAATCGATGTTTTTTATAAAATTTTCACAAGTCATAACCATGGTATTCAGGTTTTCTATTCATCATTGGAATTTTTAAGCCCTATATAAGCACCATGTTAGCCCTAAAGCCCCTTATTATGCCCTATATATTAATTTATTACATTTTATTGTTATATTATTATTTTATCTAAAACATTTCATTATACCATTTCATTATAATTGTACCATTTGTATCCTATTTATATACTAAGGATACCTAGCCTTAGGATCATCAAATATTGTAGCATACATTGTATTCATTGTAAAATAAGGTTACCCTCTTAATGCAGACTATAACTATTGGTTTCTTATCACTTTTAAGGTGAATAGTTCATACATTTGGTATTAGAGCATATGAACCTAGGGTTTTGCTATTTCAAATAGGTCATCATGGAATTTCTCTATAATAAATTTTTTTATATTTTTAGATGAATTTTTTTTTAGAATATTTAATGGATATCTTGGGAAATATATGGTTAAAATTTTATATTCAAATTTTCTATATTTTTTTGAGATATACCCCATGGAATTTATGGTTTGTAAATGACTTTGAAATGAGTTTCAAACAAGTAAAATTGAAACATTTTCTATAATTTAATTTTTATGAAGATTCAAACCATGATTTTTTTATAATGTTGAGAAAACATCTAAAAGTATATTTGCTAAAAATTTCATACTCTAGTTCACTATAATTTTAGGGATATTCCCTATGGAATTTAAGGTTTGAAAATAATGATGAATTGTAGATTTATGTGGTGTATATTTTTAGAATCAAAGCTCAGAATCTCCATAGTTCTCATTTGATCACGAAGAGTTCTCATTCTCATTTCACTGTATTTTTTGTGGGACAGTTTAGGATGTGATTTTTTT
Source organism: Pinus albicaulis (assembly GCA_034641835.2). NCBI lineage: Eukaryota > Viridiplantae > Streptophyta > Pinopsida > Pinales > Pinaceae > Pinus > Pinus albicaulis. Next base: position 577,541,171 of record CM076576.1, on the reverse strand, counting down.
TATATATTGAAGGAGACAAAAAAAAGTGACTGAGGTATAAGATTCATAGTCATATCTAAATAATTGTACATGTGGAACACTATACAAGTTTTCTCTTGGGTAGAGTCCAAAAATCAAGAATTTTTTGGAAAGTTACCACAACTTGCACTTAGCATATCAAATTTTGGTGAGAGCCATGGAATTTTAGAGAAGAAATATCAGAGTATTACAAAACAAAATATTAAAAATGATTAAAATATTATAGATATATGAATGCAAAGGCCAGCAATATAGATAGTATCCAAATTAAGTTTTTAAAGTAACATAACTTACAAGTCACATAAAAATTGATTAGAAGATCCATTTTCATGGGTAAATAAATTTTATGATAAATATGAAAAATTATATTATTTTATCACATGGCTTCAAAGAAATATCAAAAACACACTTCAGTAATAAAATCTCCTAAAGTATCATTCATGGCTCATGAATAAACACAATACTTTGTTCACTAGTTACCACAAAAAATATAAGCCATATTTCATGTAGTTAAGAAATAACATCCATACCTTGTAGAAATATAAATTAAAGTTTAAAAAAAAAAAAAAAAATCATGAAAGTTGAAGTACTTCTTGCAAAAAACACTATCTTTAGAAGATAAATGAAAATAGATTACATATATTTTAGGTTGTGAATTAGAAATTATCTATGAAAAGGAAAAATAAAATATTGTGGAATATGCAGTCTAAGGGAAAAAGGAAGAAACAAAGGATTTATTATGCACTACTTCCATTCCACAATTTATATAGGTGGAAGAAGCAAGGAAAAAATGGAAGCAAGATATGAAAATATGCAATATCATTCGGGAACTACATGAGGACCATGCAATAGGAACATTTATGTGGAAGAATGTTTTTTTGTGGTACCATGATCACTTATAATTATCTAATAATTCCCAACTCATATAGAAGGTCCCTTTGGAATTATACACTTCTCCTATAGTAGGATGATCAAGGTTCTTGAAAACATGCAATAGTATCAAGAAGGATTTTTTCTACGAAGTTCTTAAGTAGACGTCCAAATATTGTGGTTGAATGCATGGTATGTCAATAGAATAAGGGAGAGACAACCAAGACCCTAGTGATCCTACAACCACACTACAAGCAAAATACCCTCTAGCAGATTTTTTTGAGGAACCCCTTATAAAAATACCCCATACATCTATTTCTAGCGGAGGTTCCTAGAGGAGGTTGGCGGGCAGAGGGTTTTTCGGATGTTTTCCGCTCGGTGCGCTTATCATTCAACATCACACTGGTGCTCCTTAAAAGAGAAATCACCGGTGCGCACAAAACATTGGCACACCAGACACTATGCGCTCCATACACACCTGCCCGGTGTGTCGTATTAATGTAGAGCACCGGTGCTTCACAACTCTTCCATGACGGTGCATCATAAAACACAATGCCAAAACTGAAAACGCCTAGTGCGGTATTAAGAACCCGCACCAGTGCATCATAAAACAATGCGCCAAAACACAAACTGACCGGTGCGTTCATAATAAAAAGCATCAGTGCACCTATAAAGCACGCTCACCAGAAAAGGGTTAAAAAAAAATTACGGCAATTTTTCACTTTTCCAGTGCTCTAGAGCTCTCAATTACCAGTATGCTCTACAAGACCGTTGTGCACAAACTCTTCCAAACCAATGCATCATAAAACACCACGCCAAAACAGAAGTGGGTCAGTGTGTTCGTATAAAACAGCACCGGTGCACCTATAAAACACGCGCACCGAAAAAGGGTTAAATAAAAAAAAATACTGCCAAAATGCCGCATTTTTCACTTTTCTTCTCTTAATCACCGGTGCGCTTTATAAGAGAAAGCACCAGTTGCACAGAACATTGTCACACTAGACACCGTGCGCTCCATACACACATGCCCGGTGCATCGTATTACTGTAAAGCACCATTGCGTCACAACTATTCCGCCTTGGTGCGTCATAAAACACCGTGCCAAAACTGAAACAACCCAGTGTGGTGTTAAGTAACCACCTCGGTGCATCATAAAACAATGCGTCAAATCTGAAACCGCTTGGTGCATTCTAAAGAAACCGCACCAGTGCACCTATAAAACCCCGCGCACCGGAACAGGGTTAAATAAAAAAAATTAGGGCCAAAACACCGCATTTTTCACTTTTCTTAGTACTCCAAAGCTCTCAAGAACCGGTGAAATTTCTCCTTCTCTGAGCCGCCCTGACATCGGTGCTCCCATTGCGTCCAATGCATGCACTGCTCCTGTGCATTGGCCACCAATCTCCAGCTTGCATTTTGCAAAACGGTGGGAAAATTTTCTTTTGCAAATTCTACAGCCAATATGCCTCCTCGATGGTGAAATGTACAGGTATTTTTCTAGTTTTTCCATAATTAATCTTTCTAGCATATTAGAATTTGAAATAACATTAAAATTAACCATTTAAAAAGAAAAAGAAAAATATTTATCATGCAGTGCGCATGAGTCGTTCGGCTCGCACCGGTAAACGGTGTTGCCCGTAAAATTTACTGGTTGCACTGCAATCAGTGCTAACGGTATCCACACCATTTCCGGGGAGGTACCGAAAGGCGCCCCACATTATTTTAAAAATGAAATAAAAATTGTGGTGTTGTCATTTAGCTGGGCGCACCGTTGACCATGGGAATATCAATGCAATGCGTTGACGGATATATCTGCCCCAATATCTGTCAGCGCACCGCATTTGGCATTCCAACAGGGTCAATGGTGTGGCCGGGTAAAATACCACACCATTGACTATATAATTTGTCAGGAATTTTGTGTGCTGACATGACTATATGCATAAGGGCATATATTTTAGTCAGCGCACCACTCTTCTGACATAATATATAGTCAACGGGGCTTGAAAAATTTTCAGGTGCACCACATACGGTGCGTTTTATGTCATCTGGGTCACCGCCTTCGGTGCATGACTGTTTTTGGGGCACACTGACTGGTCTATTTTTTTTTCCAAAAAAAAAATTGTATATTCCTAAATACATTTTTGATTTAATTAAAAAAAATTATTTAATATGTCAATGATTCGGAGAGAAGAGGAGGAACAACAACAACAACAAGTGGAGCAGTATGACATGCTTTTCCAGTGGGAGGCATGTAAGAGGGAGAGAGATGTGTACCCTCGCCCTATTACAGCAGATACCTAGGGGCTCCTAAGGCAGGTAGGCCTCCTCAAGTTCTATGAGGAGGCTACTTCCCTAAAGTTCCATAGTGTCTTTTTGAGACATCATATCCGCAGGTGGAATGCCCACTGATAGGCTTTCCAGGTTGGTCCTGACTAGTGGTACACACCCACTGAGGAGGATATTTATTTCATTACAGGGCTCTCAAGGAAAGGGGTGGATTTTCCCTTGTTCCTAAAGGTTTTAGCTGGTTGTGTAGCAGGGAGTCAGTTAGTTTACTCCCATATATACATTGGACCAGATGTATTGTCTCCTTCATAGCTTCAGGTACCTGGAGGTCAGCTACGTATTGGTGCATTTCGTAAACAGGATGTGCAATGCCTCTCACTTCTCATTTCAACCATTTCACACAACACCAGTGATGGAAAATGCATTAGTTTCTCTCTTCTATATTATGTTTATTCTTTAGTACAGGAGCCACGACTTGTCAAGTGGTCTGAAATTTTTTTGCGGCATTTTTGTACGCCCTTAGATAGATATCGTGCTCATGCACAAGGGAGGGTCAACTTCCCTTTTGCTTCAGAGCTTTTTTGTTTATTTTTTGAGAGGTTTCCAGAGATGAGGCTTGCTTTTGTTCGGTATCCTCGTAGGCCAATGTTGGTAGGCCCGGATGCACATGTGGGGGTAGATGATTCCCAAGAGGGGAGAGACTATGTTTCCAGCTAGGATATCGCATGATGCACTGGACTTACTAGCCAGTTTTGACGAGCTGCATCCCTTCATTATGGGCCCCTGTCCTTATGCTGGATTGGATTAGCGAGGGTGTGCCAACATCCTCTTCACAGATGATGAGCCGCCATATGATAGAGGTAATATTACTATTTTATTTATATTTATTCTAACATGTTATTTAACTTTATTTTATTAAATTTTCTAATTATTGTTGTGTACTTATATATATTTTGTAGAAATTGGCTCTTTTGATGGCGAGGAGATGCCGGAACCACCACATGATCTAGGTGTGGATCCTGATGACGATCAGGACATGGCAAATGCCAAGGATCATGATCAAGAGGTCGGTGGAGAGATACATGCTCCTCATGTTGGTGCACCGATACCGCCTTTTGCTAGGCGCAGTAGACCTCATACTTGATAAAGGATGGAGTTGGGCGACCAACTTAGTGCATTTATTGTTGAGGTGGCCATCATGCCCGCTCATTACAGAGACATACAGGCCGATGATAGGCTAATACAGATGTGGAGAGGAATTCCACATGACATGTACAACCTGATGCAGCATGTCGTAGGAGCTACGACAATTGTTACGCGACTGAGGAGGGTTGTTGCCTGTTATAGGCATGGTCGAGCCGCAACACTTGATGGAAAGTCTACGAGCAGCGACTCATCTCATGATCGTTCACCTTGCGCCGCACTTGATGAGCATGAGGCTCCACTAGCATCTAGCAGTCATCATGGAGATGGGGCTGGACCATCGGCCACGTCCAGTCATCAGCAGCCTGTAGCATCCATCAATACTAGTCATGATCATGAGCAAGATGGACCATCGAGCGTCGAGGCTACACCATTGACTGAGCATGCCTCCACTAGTACTTATATTGATGTTGTACTACCACCAACTGATCCATCCATCAGTACCAATCATGATCATGAGAAGGCTCGACCATCAACCATCGAGGTTGCACAATTGACTGAGTAGGCCTCCACTAGTACTGTCATTGATGTTGTACTACCACCAGCTGATCCATGACATTTATATTACAGTTGTATATTTTTAACATTATTCAGTTATATATATATATATGGTCCATTTATTTTATGTTCATGTTGCAGTTGTACTTAATTTACATGTTGGTGATCATCATGATGTGCATATTGTTAGGTCATGTTAGATATGTTCATTTAATGTTTAGCTTGCAGATAGATGTGTATGTGATAGCATGAGTTATCTGACATGAGATGTATATTTGATATTTGTGCTGGAAGATGTTAATATATAATGTTAATTTGATGTTTGAAGGTGTTTTTTAGTCGAATATGATGTTTGTACGATGATTATCATGAACATGATGTTTATTAATTAGTTTAATATTAAATGACCATGATATTTATTAGATATTATGTCGTGATTGTAATTGAAATTTTAATTTTAATTGTATGTAAAATTGTAAAATTGTATTTGTATATGTAATTGTAATTTTAACTCTAGTTGTATGTAAAATTTTAATTGTAATTGTAATTCTAATCGTAATTGTATGTGAAATTGTAATTGTAATTGTAACTGTAATTATAATTTTAATTATAATTGTATGTACAATATTTGTAAAATTTTGATTGTATTAATGTGAAAATTTTAATTGTATTAATGTGAAATGATTTTATTGAAATATTTAAATTTGTAAAGTTGTAAATTATTGTAAAATAATAAATCTAGAATAATATGAACTTTTGTAACATAATAAAGTTTAGAAAATAATGCAAATAAATTCATGTACTTTAGAATTATCATTATTTTATTATGATCTTACATACAAAAAAAGAACTTTATACAGTGCGGTGTGCTTATCATCATAATGCGCACCGGTGCGTCTTATTACTCCAACGTACTAGTGCTTCAGAACGCTTCCGCATCGGTGCCACATAAAATATCGTGCCAAAAAAAAAACCTCGACCTTACAAACTGCCTCGTTGCACCTATAAAATAGCACGCACCAGAACAAGGTTATGCTGTAAAGTGCAGTATTGGAGCAGCGGAGGTTCAAATCGTGGGCAAGAATTTTTCTGAGGAGATGAGGGTTTGAAAATATGAGAGTTCGAATTTCGGTTGAGAAGTTTATAGCAGAGAAAATGAGTGATTCAAACAAAAATATGGACAAAGACACTTACAGGGATGTAAATGGCTAGAGAGCTCGATAGAGTACAAGAGGAGTACAGGTTGAGACCGGTAGAGAGAATTCAGTTGAGGTTGGTGATAGGGTTAAGAGGTCCCATGATGGAGAAATGGAGAGCAGAGTTGATGGCAAAGAAAGATCAATTGAGGCAGGTTATAAAGCCAAGAGGCACCATGAAGGGAAGGATTCTCATTCCCTTAAGGACAGTCGAGAAAGATTGATTGACATTGTTGATTTGGCTGGTAGGTCCAATGAAGGGAAATATTCTCCAGAATATGTTTCAAAACAGTTGGGAGTATTTTCCGAGCTTCGGTTGTTTTACCGGCAAAGCTGACGTCGCATAAAATCACATCTTCGGCTTTCAATTGAACCTGAATGGCATCTCTAAATTTTTTGAGTTGTGGTCATGTGGATGAAACCAGTGAAAAGTCTACTTGTATTATAAATGGAAATCCAGTGACCATTTCTGTGGGAAGAAAAGCATAGACACCTGAAAATCATAGATACTTGCAGCTACCATATTTCCACCTGCAAATCGGTTTCACATTGGAAAAACTAATGTAATAGCCTATTTTGCAATGTGTTTCCTCTTCTCAACCCTATACTCATTTTCTATAGGAAACCATTGCCTCCACATGTAATAACTGCGTCGCCTAGTCGAAAATCGGTCTTCTTCTGCTAACAAATGCAGAATGAAGGACTCGTTGTCATTGCTCCCAAAACATTACCCTTCTGCAGAATATACATACTAATTGTTGGCAGTTCATCTGTCTATCTGCAGATTATATAATTCTAAAACATATTTGTTGAAAATAGTTAAGTGCCAATTATAACAGGTTCACATGCCACAATTTCCCACTTGGGCCCTGCAGTATTGCATCTTCACACGCCCCACATTGCATTCTTTTCACATAATCAGTGGGGACCTCCTACAATAAACAAAATCCATTGGAAGAATAGTTATTTCCATTAAGAATTTATCGAATTCCAATTCTAAATTTTAATTCTAATTCTAATTCTCAAGAATAAAAAAAATTATAATTCTCAATTTCTATGGTTGGAGTTCACTAAATTTTGGTGTACACACCTAAAAGTCATTTCGGTGCCTTAACCACAAATCGGTGCTACTGTACATATAACCGCACTGGTGTCGGTGTTACAAAATGATGCATTGAGGCGGTGCTATTAAGTGACACACTGGTGACAGATAAACACAAATAAAAAAGTGCAACTCTATTTTATTTAAGTGAAAAAAGCGGAAAATTGAAAAATGGGCGGCAAAATATTTTCAAAAATCTAATTTCATAAAATAATTCTTTAAATTCTAAACACTTTTCATTATTTCACTATTTTTGCTAAAATTTTCAGCCAGATATTTGGAGGAGACATAACTAGAGCAAGAGAGCATGAGGGCATTGTGAAGCAGCAAAATACGTTCGAACAAAAGTATTCAGACAATCAAAAATCAAACCTCTGGTGATTCAAACCCTGTATCATAGAATTTCAAACCATCTCGCGATTAAATTTGATTATTTTTTTTATTTTTCTGCAGTTTTATCCATTTTTACCGTAAACCCTTCATTTTTTTGTTTTTTCCCTTTCTTCTCCATGTTTCTGTGATTTCAGAATTAGGGCTTTTTATTTTAGATTGAAATCCAACCCACGAGATGACTTGCATAGTTGGATCCCAATCCATTCGGCCATTGCGCGAATTTTTGGAAAAAATGGATTTTTTTTATCGGTGTGCCCAGTGTAACCTAGCGCACCAGTGCACTTTATTATAAAGTGCACCGCGCAAGTACTGTGTAATAAAAATTTTTAAAAAAAAATTTCTATATCAGTGCACCATATTTGAAATAGGGCACCGGTGCCCCATGTTACGAGGATAACACCATACGATCTATTATGTTGTTTTTGCGGTGCGTTTATAACACCCCACGCACCGTACGGTCTATTATACTATTTTGCGGTGTGTTGGTAATACCCCACGCACCGGTGGTGCTGCTTACATCAAGAAAGGCACACCAGTGTCTTGAGATTTATTTTTTACTTGAAACATCGATAATTTATTTATAAATATATTAATGAATTATATGGTATAGGTTTCAGATTGATAAAGAAATGAATGACAAGAGATCAAGTAACAAAAATACTGATAACACATCAATAAAAGAAAAAAGGCAAGTTATTTGTAAATTCTTTATAAAAATATTATTTTTGAACTATATGTAAGTTTAAATAATATGTATTGTTTACTGTGTATCATGCAGAGCCACAAAATGATGAAGCTCGATAAGATTATTTCTGATCTAGGACCAGAAAAGTGTAAAAGCTTGATGGAAAAATTGCAAAAGGATGAATCAGGTGAATGAAAAAATACTATTGATCCAATATGAGTTTCTATTTTTAATTATCATTAATAATCTACTTAAATTTTTTTGATAACATGTGTCAAACAGTCTATTAATTCACATCTATTTAATGTTCTACAAGGACCAGCAACTCAGAAAATGAATGTTGTTCTAAGAAAAGAAAAAAATAGAACATGCAAATGAAAATGAATTTCTCCTTATCTCATCTGGAGTGGTGCTGGAAGTTAATGAAAGGGGGAAAAACTTTTACAAAAGTTTGAGGGACCTAGTGGAACGAATGTATAGATGTTCTTTCCACTTAAAATACAAAATCAATCCAATGATTCCAAGAACCAAATTTAATCTAAACTACAAGAAGAGTTTCCAGAGAATTGGTCAATGAGACATGTCAGAATTTTAATAACAAAAATGTACAACAACAAAAATGAAGGAATGAAAAATTAATATTCCTTTAAATGTTTGTCTAGAATTATTTATAAATATCACTTTTGTTATATTTACTTTTCAGATATCAATATAAAAATTAAATATTTTATTGTCATGTTACATTTTCAGGAAGATTGTGAAAATATCAAAAGATGAAAGAGCTTATATCAGAAATATGCCCGTAGGAATGTCCAAAAAGGTGTACAAGAAGATGGTCTAAGAAATGGACAAAATTGCATCGCAGGAGGAGCCATCTCAACAACAATGTGCTTCAAATGTAATATGTAATCATTGAATTTTTCTATCATTAGGTACAATAAATAAACAGTTTAGCATTAAATATTAATTCTCAATAATTTTCTTGCAGAAAAGAAAATAAAATGGAACCCATTCAGCACATAAAATAGGACGATAAGGAAGAAAAGGGTTGATATCTAAGTTTGTGAGTAATTGCTACTTCCTTATAAGAACATAACTAGATTTCATTTTGTAATTTTTAAGTTGTTTTAAAAAAATCACCATTGAATGTCTTTAAATAGGTGCTAACATATAAATAATAACCATCATACGAATTGATTGAAATTGGGTTAAATATGGGTTGTGAGTATATGTTGGCATATTAGAAATTAATTGTCGAATTTGTAAGCATATATCAATCTTGTTTTACTTAGCTCTGCCTATAATTAATAGAACAAAAAAATCTTTTATATTAAACATATTGATTTGTTATGGGGTATAAAACTTGCAGGAAACAAAGTATGGAACTGTGCCAACAGAATTTTGAAATATGGCATGGTACATGGTTTTGAAAGAATGTGTATAGTTTATGAGTCAATTGTTGCTATGGTATGCCATTTTTCTTTTCGATTTACATTGATATATATTATTTAATATTTCAATTTTCATTATTCTCACCAATGTATATACACTCATTTCAGTTTATTTTTATGTTTGTAGATGGAAGGTGAAGAAGAAGAAAACAATCAACATCGTGAACAAAACATTCCTAAAAATAACCCAAGTCGTGGAAGTAGCTCTAGCAGTGACAACAGTTCAAGCGAAGAATGATGATCACTATGTTTGGATATAAAAGCAAGGTGTTGTATTTTTTGAAATATGTCTGTGAAATCAAACATTTTGTTTAATGTAATGGACATAGTGTCCCAATTGAAAGACAAAGGGATACCAATAACTGTCCCATTTTGCATGATAAATACTGTCTTTTTCATATATATTATATATCATAAAATATGTTTTAATTTATTCTATTGTGTTCTCCATTGTCGTTCTCAAATGCACAAATAAAAATTTAATTCATATGAATATTTTTATGAGATATATATGTGTCGAATTTTGATGAATAATGAATTTTAAAAAATCACAATAATTATGATATGATATAAAAAATTAATCCAAACATCAAATTCAAATGAATTAATAAGAATTTAATTAATATGAATATTGTTATAAGATGTTTCGACTTTTGATGAATAATGAATTTAAAAAAATCACAATAATTGCACTGTCACAGGTCGATGTTTCTAAAAAATACAAAATGAAAACTGGTGCGTGTCAGTAATTGTACACCAGTGCGTTTGTATTAAGAAGCATGTCGATGCGTTTCTACGACCTATGAGCACCGAAAAAGCACCAAAACAAATTAAAAATATCAGTTTGTTTGTGTCGTACAACACACCGGTGCATTTATGTGTCTATACGCACCGGCGTTGTTGTACGATCTATGGGAACTGCACGGATACCGATACTAATTATAAATCTCAGTGTGTTTGTGTGATACTATGCACTAGGTAATTTATGTGTCTATAAGCACTGGTGCATTTGTACTACCTATGGGCACCACATGAATACTGATACACAATTATAAATCTCGATGCCTTTCTGTGATACTATGCACCAGTGTGTTTCTATACGTCTACCGGTGCGTTAATATGACCTATGGGCACCGCAAAAATCCCAAGACCAATTAGAACGACCTCGTGCATCGTATCACCAACACTACACCTGGTGCGGTTTTATACCTTAACGGCTCGATGCATTTTCCTTCGACCGCCCCGGAGCGCCTTTTATATATACGCATCGGTGCGTTCAAGCTAGAGTAGCGCACTGATGAAAAAAAACATATGTAATAGCCTTCGGCCGCCCTTTTTTTTAGTTGTGTTGAATTTCCGTTAAAATCTCTGCCAAAACCTCCGTAACCATAAACATATGTTGTAGCAATTTTTTTTTTGAAAATTTTGGCCAATTTTTTAACACTTAAAACCTCCTTTGTAACCTCCGCTAGAGGGTCTTTTCCTTGTAGTGCCATTAGAAATATTGATCCAATGTTAGAAGAAGTTTCAATGGATTTTATTACAATTTTACCCAAATATAAAAGAAAGAATTTCATTATGGTAGTGGTAGATAGAGAGAAAAAAATTTCTCATTTTTATATCTTTTATATGCTTTCAAAGCAAGTACAATGAAAAATTAAAATTAAAATAGTCCAAAAACTACATGCAATACCATAAATTATTATAATTAATGGAGTTTTGATTTCCACTAGAAATATTTGGAGTAAATTGTTTTCTTATTTGGGTACTCAATTGGATCATATCTCATCTCACCATCCCCAATATAATGAGAAAAATAAAATTGAAAATTTTAACACTTTATTTAACATCCTTGGTATAATTACCTTAGTACTATGACACAAAAAAAATTATTATTAACTTACAATGACTATCATTGTTATCTTTTAACTGAAGATTCAAATGAAATCACAATATAGTATGGTGGAATGATGTAATGAGTCTTATTTTTAAATTTAATGTGTAATTTCATCCAAACATCTAAAAACACATGTGTTCTTTCAAAATTCCAACTAATCAACAATAATATTTGATTATGAGACAATTTGAAACTATTAATATTTTGTAATCACATGTAAGAAAGTAATATTTTATAATCACGCAATATAACATTATAACATGTAATTATAATATGTAAGAAACTAGCCTACTTATAGCCTACTTATGATACAAATAACTACCCATCCACCTTATAATTTCCAACTATAAACTAAACTCTAATCAAATATGTAATTTTGAACTTATAATTTCCAACTATAAACTCTAATAAAATATGTAATTTTGAGAGCATCCAACAATCTATAACTTACATACTATTTCACAAATACACATATTTATATGTATACTATATTTCATTACCTTATATATAAGTAAAAAACACACACATTGATTTTTGTACATTCCCATATAATATATATTATGGTTATTTAACATATGGAATTTATGAAACTTCTAATTTATGTTACACATATCCATATAGATGTGAATTTAAGAAAATACTAATAACTAAAAATTTACGAAAAAACTAATAACTCAAATTTGATACAATATTTTCTATTTAATTAATAATATCTAAATTTATAATAAAATATTTAATATTATATTTTATTGAAATAATTTTAATTAAAATAATGATGATGATGATTAATGTTTACTAAGACTAATGTGGTCTATCGAATCTCAAAAAATAGTCTAATTGTCATTCTTCAAAATCATGTTTCTGTGATCATGGAGAAGGGATAAAAATGCTCAAAGATCTCTATAGTTGAGTTGGCTTAATAAGTAAAGAAGATTGGAGGTGTGGCTAATGATAGGAAATTGGGAGCGGATGTTCTTTTCATCTTCCACCTTCTTAGTATCACAAATCTCGCAATTTTTTTTGCCCCAGGGAGTCTTGGGAGTAGACCATCGTCTAGTCTCACCGCGAAGCTCATGAGAATTAGTTCTTATTCTAGCGATGTCCATTGTCTTCTTAGTGGTTGTTAGCATAGAGAGATAATTATGGTTATCAAGGGTGGGTTTGATCACTTCCTTATAGTATCTTAGCTTCCTTTTACCTTCCAGCTCCTTATCATCACACATCTTGCACTTGAAATTGGATGTAATGATATTTTTTATAATATCCTTGCTTCCCATGATGATATCCTCCTTAATCCCCCAAAGGTTAAGCCAAGACTCGAAATCCTTATGTCACCCATGCTTGAGGTATAGGTGGGGGTTTTGATTAAAGTTAGAAGAAATTTTTGGGAGCATCGTGGATTCCATGTTGTAAAGCTTCTTTTTATACATCAAATATCTAAACATAGCCGCACTTTCAATGGGAGACAAGTCAACCTCGATCAAGAAGATAGGATAGCAAGTGTTCCCCTTGATTTTGAGGTTATAGGTTATGAATTTCTTTTGGAACATCTCAATCTTTCTCCATGACTCTCCAAATATACTGCAACCCTAAACTTCACATCCTTATAAGACAACAGCGGTGATGAGAGACTTAAAGAGGAACCCTTTTTTACTCCAAATGTAAAGATTGATTTTCTTACTATTGTTTTGAAACTCATAATATGCTTTCCAATCTCCAATAATTCTTTTCTTGGTACTAGTATCTAGTTGAACTGATGAGGAAAATCAATACCCAACTATTTATAAGAAGAAACATGCTCTAGACAATGGTTATCATAGATGAAACTACCATAGGTGATATTTTTAGATTTAATGATCATGACTTTAGTCTTGTCGATATTAACTATCATACACATCTTATAACAATAAACATAAAGAATCTTAAATTAATTTTCAAAATCATCATAACACAAAATAAATATTACTAATTTCCTATAATAAAACGGATAATGAAAATAAATTTATTAACCATTCAACAACTAAATATCTATCCATAATATATTTATTGACCATTCAAAAACTAAGTATCTATCTATTTAGAATGTCGAAAATTACTAAAACGCACAAAACCCAAAATTCATTTATGAAAAGTTGTTTTACATTTGAATCATGGAAAACCGACCCATCCAAAATTGATTTCAAACTACGTGGTCCAACTATTTTCGGATAAAGAAAACAACACATTTCTATTAAGTTTTTACATAGCATAAAAATATATCATAATTATATTTTGTTCATATTATATACGTACATGAAAATTCAATATTTATCTGATACTTGAAAGTCAATTTCTCTAGGAGTATATCAGAAAACTATAGCTACCTAACTAAGCACTAATTTTCTCTTTAAACATTCCACGTGCCGATATTTCCACATGCCAACATTTCAACAACTTGCCATGGTAGGAATGGTAAGGATATTCATAACTTAGCTTAATTAATTTCTTATACAAGTATATTCATCTTTTTTTCAGTAAGAAAAAAATGTTGTAGTATTACAGTTCATATTCAATCAAATACGAGTGATTGCATAATAATACATTACACCCAATTTTAGTCTCGAAGAATCCAAAAATTTGAAACCCAATCCTCTAAGAATTTTCTAAGAATTTACCATAACAGCCCATGAATAGAAAATCCCATAATGGCCTCCGATTTTACTGGAATTCAATGCCTCACAATACAAGAAACAACTGAAACTAAGATACTGATTGATCTCTGAGATGCCTAAATTAAGAAAAAACAAGATTCAGAATGAATCCTGTCTGATGAAGCAATGCCAAGAACAGAGTCAATGCCAAGAAGCCACCAGCAACCTCGCTTGCAGAAGAAGGCTCGCTTGCACCCAACATCGAAGAAACAAATTAGAAAACAGGCTCGCTTTCAGAAGAAGGTCCCCATCATCTGTGGATTTTTAAGGAAAGGGAGCATCCGAGTGTAATTATGTCATCTTTCTATTCATTATATATGGTAATTATGTCCATTTGACATTGATTCTGCAATGTAGAAACATTTTCTTTTAGTACTAACTATGTTCATCACTTTAGTCGCTTTACTAGATGTAATTTAGTCACTTAGGTATCTATGGTATCTTAACACCCTATGTTCATCCATTTCTACCATAAACTGTATGATATGCAAAACATTTATAAATAAAACCACAATATAACCATGCATAGCCACATAAATACATGAATACTATATATACATAAGAGAACATGGAATTAAATATATAGATATGAATATAACACTCATCTTTGTAAATATCCATTGACTTGCTATAGATATCATTTATTACACCCAACCATAGAGTTCACTATCCCAAATCTCCTAACAATGGGTCACCTATGAACTAGGTCTATGACTCCAATAGGAAAAATTCCTAGCTAGAGATGACAATGGTCTAAGAACTAACTCTAGCATTATTTGTAACTACAATCCCACATCCCCAACATACACAACCATGGTAATGTACCCCATTTCTTACGCCTACGGTCCTTCAAGTTGTGCCACTACCATTCCTTGGCTTTTACCATAGACAAACCAAGAATTTTTAAAGTACTATAGCTCTATGGGTTCAACTACCCTCATGAGTCTTCTAGGAAACCCTAAGACCTTACATTGGAATATCCTATCCGACCAATTCCCCTACAACCTTTAGCGTTACTTAAGATGAGAAAGGATACATGGGCATAGAATCCCACCTAAAATTCAAAATGGTTTTACCAGGTCACAAACTCAATGATTTTACAAGCTGACATACCCACGCCATCAAGCATGAACAAGCCTGCAAGAATGATGATCCAATGATGGTCCAATCACAAAAAGGATGACAAAATGAGTGATAGGAGAATTACATAAAATAAATCTTAAGTATCAATGTTGTATTTTCACCAATTCTTTCACAAAGAACTTATTCCCACACCCTAGGAACACATTTTACTACCCATTGAATTATTTTTTAGAATTAAGTTAAAACATTAAATTATGACTTAGACTTATACATTCCCTTTATGGCTTTGAGGTGTATTCAATAAAGTCAATTTTGGAATATAATATTATTTTCATGGCTTAGGAACCACATCACAGTTCTAGCTATCACATTTCTCTCTTGTGGGATCCTGGGCCCTATCTCTTGTGTCTAACTTGTTCTATAATAGTGGTGTATTTATTAATATTAGTGTGACTACACATTACATGTCTAGGCACATTAATCTTTCTAAATATAAATTCACATCATAGTTCTAGCTATCACATTTCTCTCTTTTGGGATCAGAGGCCACATTTCTTGTGTCTAACTTGGTCTATAATAGTAGTGTATTTATTATTAATGTGACTACACATTACATGTCTAGGCACATTAATATTTCTACATATAAATTCACATCATAGTTCTAATTGTCACATTTCTCTCTTGTGGGATCCTAGGCCCATCTCTTGTGTCTAACTTGGTCTGTAATAGTGGTGTATTTATTAATATTAGTATGACTACACATTACATGTCTAAGAAAATTAATATTTCTACATATAAATTCTTTGACCTTATTTATATAAACACTCTAATTTCAAAAAATATAAACATAAGCAAGTAGACCCAAAACATATATATAAAAACACATGAGCAGATGACCCATCCACAACTACTTTAGTTACTAGCCAAATAAATTAATAAATATATATAATACATATAAAGAATCATCCTTCACTTACTAACCTAATAAATATAATACATATAAGGGATCATCCTAAAAGTGTTACACTTTATGTGTTGCTCATTCGATTATAGAATTTCTTTCATTTTATGAAACAGGTTTATAAAGCAAGTTCAAAATGTCCAAAATGAATACATGTTGGTGTCAAAAAATTGCACAAATGAATACTTAATCCCAATCTAAAAAGAATAAGTAAAAACCATTGTTTAATGTTTGATTTATGGAAAGCATATCATGTCTAGTGTTTTCCATTCATATGTGGTGCATAAAAACAATAGAACGTGTGGTGGAAGACAATATAAATAATTGTGAAAGAGCAATGATTTTTGGAACTCATAAGAGTGATGAACATACAAAAATATCGTTCTTAAAAAAATAAGCTAAAATGTTTTTATAGTTTCTTATACAAATTCATACTCTTGTAATAATAATTATGTCTAAAGGCATTTTCTTTTCAGGCTTGTGAGCTTGGTGTGAGAGGTGTTCTCTCTGGGGGCTTGGGTTGAGCAAACACTGTTCACCCAGTCGTAGTGTAACCAGACTGCTCTTTTTCCTTAAAAATCATGGAAATTCTAGCAAGATTATAATAAAATCTTGTAGGTATTTTTGTAAATCCATGTTATAGCTATTAAAGTTCAATATTTTGGGTGCCCTTGAGGATTTTGATGATGTTGAATCCATTTCCACCATAAAAAACATTTTAAAACACTGCTACTACAAGATTTCTTAAACTTTTTTTTCCTGGATTCCACCCACTTTTAGCCATCCAGGAAATTCCTCTGCCTCCGTAGACAACTCCATTCACCCAAGCCAATTAGAAGCTTTTATTTTCATCCTCCTGCAAAAAAAAAAATTACATGTGGCCCACTCGAGTCGATTTTGTCGCTTTGGTGGTCGAATCATGGTCGAAAAGATTGTTTGTTTGTTTCTCCTATTTCTTTCTACCTTCTGCACCTATATGCTCTACACAATTAGCTCTCATGTCCTCCATTTTTCTTTCTCCTATTTCTTTCTGCCTTTTGCGCCTATATTCTCTGCACAGTTAGTGCTCATGTCCTCCATTTTTCTGTTTTTGGTCCATCGATCCAGCTTCTACTCATATAAAATATATGTCAATGCCAATTCCATTATATGGCATTGGTTTGTCAGATTTTCTTTGATCGTTTCTTTTGATTTCTCGTTTTCCTGTTACTAGGGTTTTAAATTTCCATTCATGTGTTTGTGTGATTTGTAGGGAAGAATGAGCTCCTCAGATCTGGTAGCAGATGAGGCGAAGCACTAGGGCATCGTTGCCTGATATGAAAATGCATCTTCATCTCCACCCATGGGTCCTTGCAAATATTTATCTGGCACACCGACCCTTAGGACTACAATGAGGAGGTCGTGGTCTGCACACTAGTTGTCTAGCATAGGAGTCGAGACCCGTGCTTGTGCTCCCACCACACATGTTCGTTCTTTCTGTTGCCATCTTCATCACCACATTTTTGCTCACCAGGCCTGCACTCATGCCAACACTTCCCTTCTCCCTCTTCTCTTAGTGCCCTCAAGGCCTCTGTCGGTGTCTCCGAGGAGCATCGAGGCTCTGTGATTTTTGTTGGATTGAACTGTGTGCCCTTGAGGCCACCGATGGCATATTCCACTAGTCATCTGATTCTAATTATACTAATCCTAACATTTATAATTATTATTATTGATATGATTGAAATTCAGGGAAAATGCATTTAGGTTTCTAAGAGGATTTTGAATTCATAGGGCTTTTTTGTTTTGGGCTTTTGTTATTGGATCCACATTTTCAGCATTTTGGCTTTTGAAAAAAATTCCACTATTGAAGATTTCCCTCAACAACATGATTTTTACATATAGATACTCAAATTTCGATCTTCGAGCACTGTCATTATTTTGGGAAAAATGGTCTTTGTGTGAATGTTTGTTACACATCATTTTTTCATCATGAAAATTGACTATCATTATGGATCTATCACCATCCATATTCATGCTTCCTTAGAAGTAAAAAATAGTCATGTTCCTGAACCAAGTCTTGGAAACTGGAATAAGCTCTGTAAAAAACTTTTAAAAGTTATCTATGCGCTTTTTGTGACCATTGCATGAGCATGCTCTGATACTTCTTCTATTAGCTGCGACAATCACTGCTATTTTTGCCAATAAAAAATATGCACCCCTTAAAATGAATTAAGCACGAAAAAGTAACTTCTAGAATCCTATTTGGTTGAATTATGTCCTAACTGCAAGCCTCTAGAGTCCCTCCAGTTCAAGCTATATCCCTATACTCATGGATCTTATCCCTTGGTTAAAGGAACCTTAATCCCTTCATTGGAGGATCTCATCCCTCTCTTGATGGATATGAAACCTCCTCAATCTCTCTATAAATTGAGCTGAAGTTTCAGGTTTGATGGTATTTTTGGTGGTGAATGGATTCTGAGTTATTTGTACATTGAAGATTACACCTTTGTACACAAGAATTCATGTTGGTAATTCTATAAAGGAAGGCTTTTCAAACCGAGGATACGATTGCGCAGACATACGGGAGAAATATGTACAACATCAAGGCTCAGGTTGTAATATTTCTCTTTTTGATTCCCGATAATACATATCGATCTATTTTTCTCATTGTCTTGTTTCTGAATTCATTAAAATGATGTCAATACTTACTCTCCTTGATCACTAAGTTGAATTGGTATTTTTTATTATTATATATGGTAGGCGCTTTGAGATTTTGTATTGTTTGTGATTGTAGGTTCTTCTCAGCATTGAAGGATTGCTTTGGACTGAAAGGAAAAATGCTACATCAAATGTCTCATTGAAAGGTAGGATCATAACCTCCTCTTTTTTGAGTTATAATAATCTTAATGAAAATAGTTTAGAGAAAGAGGTATTAAAATGGTTGTTTGTTTCTAGTTACTTGTTGGGGTACTAGGGAGATCACTCTTGTCCGCAAGAGGGATTAATCCAGAAAAAAAAATTGGCAACTCCACTGGGGAAGACAAGCTTAGTTTTCCTTTGATTTTGTTTGGTTTGACATTCTAGCTTTCCTAGTTTGACTTTTCTGAGTGTAGTTGGGTATATAACCTTTTAGATTCTATAAACCAGAAAGCCTTAGATTTGGTTTTTTCCAACTTTTCTCTACTATGTGCAGTTTTTTGTGGAAAACAGAGCACAAACCTGTGCAAGTTTTCAGTTTAGTTTAGTGTACATGTGCATTGGTTTTCACTGAAAACCTGTGCACCCCTTGGGAAATTTTGAAAAAATTAATATTTTATCTTCGAGAGTCAGATAACCAATTTCTTAAGGTTTAACCTTATCTATACCAACTATTAGAGTATGTCTATCAACTCTTCCCTAACACCTTAGATACTTTTTTGATAAATCATCCTTTTTGGATAATTCAGTTAGGGTTTTCCCTAGTTTGATATATTTCTCTCCTTGGAAAATAGATTCATTGCCAAAGATCACTGGTTTTCTCTTATTTCCTCCTTGAGCCACCAAGATTCTTGCCAACCTTACTTTTTTTAGTATTTGTGTCTTTCTCTTTTGCAAAAAGGAAAAACTTATAGATCACCGATGTGTGATTTCTCTAAAACTAGTCTTTTATGATTTCATTTCTACTAGTTCAAGTGGAAAATATTTTAGTTTTCTTTCAAGTAAGAGAAATCATTAAAAGGAACTCATAGGTATCTTAGCTAGGATTGTTAGTTAAGAGATTTGATTTTATTTGAATTTTTTACACTTTTTAGGGTTTTTATATGTTGATTTTCTTTTGAGAATTGTTTGTTCATAAAAATTGTAGTTTTTGGCTTTGTAATCAACGAATTGTTTCATCACAAAAGAGATATTGTTCACGCTTTGAAATGAAATTTTTTTCTTGATGGAAAAAAAATCTTATGTGAAATTTTAGGAACCTTGTACTTTTTTTATTCCAAAAGTCCTTCAACTTTATCTTAAATAAAAATTCATCGAAATAAAGAGTTGCATTTTCATATTGATGTATATAGAGTATTTTGACTCAAATCACAATATCATCAAGTTTCATCTCCATACCCCTCTACGTAAATAACATCCAAATCAATACATCGCTTAATAAAATTGATCTAGATATCTTTTACATTTTCTAGGGCTCATTCCACCAATTTAGCTTAGGGCTAGTGCTTTGGAATAGGTTGTAATTAACATTCCAAAGAAGTAGCATCTTGCAGTAGGGAAACCCAATTGTTGCATTTGTGCTCTGGGAATATCTTCTTAAAAGAGTCAAGCACAAGGTCATGTCGGACACAGTGAGTTAATTGTACCTACTTCATTGGTGAATATAGAAGATGTGCACGTAATAAAAACAAATAAAAAACCTCAGATTAACCATTGTTGAGGAGCCTGGGATAACTTGTTAGCAAAACTCGAATTTACGATGTCGAGGAGATTTCAAGGGGATTGAGCTTTGATACTCAGCCCTTGCATGTATATCAAACTAGAGACTGTTCCCCTAAGTTCAATTGTTTCAGTTGGTTACCTTAGTGGCCATAATATTTTGGATTTTTTCCAAGGTAATGGTGGAGGGAAGGTCCCACTGTACCTGGAGCAGACGTTGACTAGACTCACTTGGACTTTCCGAAGGGTACTCTTCACTTCAAGATGGTATAGTGAAGTTACTTGCACCGAATTGTTTCATTAAGCAGGTTGTCAGGGTAATTATTCTGACTGCCAATTATCCACATTAATCTATACGACGTTGGATTTCCTCACCAACTAGTGTTTTTATTGTGGAAACATATTTTTTGTGTGTGGTTTGTATCTTCAATTTGTAGGCACGTGTTCATTTTTTTTATGTTTAGAGGCCTTAGATGTGATTTTTTTGAAATTTTTTGACTTCATGTGTTAAAAATATTAATTGTGGCTCAATTACCAAGAAATTCACATAGAATGCAGTGGAAATCCCCTAAATATACACCCAGTCAATTGGAAAAAATAAAAACTAAAAGATTTCAACCATCAGGAACCGGGTCTACTGAACAAGGAGAAACATCCATTGTAATACATCCTGACTTTGAATTTAATCAACCTTATATAACTAAAAATGATCAAGAACAACCAGAAATTTCTGAAGTAAATATAGTTGAATCTGTTATTGGTGAATTGTCAGATACGCAACTCACTGAACCTGAAATATCTAAGCCTGAATCTGATTCCACTTTCTTTGAGTCACCTTCAAATTTCATAGCCCTAACTCCTGTTCATTCTCATTCACCTCGAGTGAAGCTTCTCATCATTGAAAATCTTCCTCTTGGCCTTGTTAGCATTGAAGAGATATCTGACATGGAAGAAGATATTACATTTCCCACTCGTCAAGAATATTTAGACCTAAGGTTTAGTGAACCGATTTATCCTTTCATTCCTTTTAGACGGGATCCTTGGCATCATCAATATACCAATTTTATACACAGCTCTGGTTACACTCAGTCACCACGCCGAATACCATTCTACTCTTTACCCATAAATAGTAACATGGCTTCTCAAATCATATCTACTGAGTCATCTATATTTTCTTCTTCACCAGAACCATTTTTATACGGTGGTCCTTCTGTTCCTGCTGGGTACCAGTCGCTTTCTAGCACTTTCTCACAAACATTTCCATTGTTCAAAAATTCTACCATGTCGATTGGTTTGTTTGAATCTACCACTAAACCCTTGACAATGGAACATGTCTATATGTTTTCCGGGAATATCCCTCAAGCTAGCTCACAAGGTGGCTATATAGCATCTAGGGGGGAAAAACCTCTCCAAGAACAACAACCTCTCCAAGGGCAACAACCTTTTCAAGGAAAACAACCTCTCCAAGGGTAGCAACCTTTTCAAGGCCAACATATTTTTCAAGAGCGACCGTATTTTCAAGGAGGACAATATTTCACTGGAACCTATCCCTCGGTTGTAGGGGAAAATATTCCTATTAATTATAAAACCTATGTTCCAATGCCTCAAATTGGTTATGGGAAACCTTATACATCACAGCCTTCAATTGGAACTCCTTACCCAGGGATAAATATTATTTGGAACCATTTGTTTACTCAACAGTCTTTGTAACCTACATTTCAAGTACCTTATAATCAACCTTCTCAGCCAACTGGAAAATTTGGTTTTACCCAAGTCCAACAACCTATTTAAGGCACACTTCAAATTACCCCATAGGTATCTATTCCAAGCAGTCATCAAGCTGGTCCGAGTACTCCTAGTACTGATATCCAATCTGTTGTGCAAACTTATGTTCAACAACTAAGTACACCTATCTGAGGAGTTTCTCAAATCCCTATTGTTACAACCCTTCAAATGACAACGCCAACTGTTACACAGGCCATTCCTGATATTACTACTCATCAAATTAGACCTACAGTCCATTCAGTTCCTCAAACCTTTGTAGAACAACATATTGCAACAACGGTACAAACAAGTCTACCTTTCACAAGTCAAAATTTTCAAGGAAAACAATTTGTTGGTAAATCTATTCAAGGGAAACCTTTTAGAGGACCAACTATTCAGTGACAACCTTCGGCAGTCCAATATTTTCAAGGTCAGTATGTTCAAAGTCAACCATTTCAAGGGAAATTAAAATATGGACAAATGGGACAAAATCCAGTTTACCAGAGCCAACCATACCCTGGTTATACATATCAAATACCAAATCAACCTCAAATTCATATGGATAACCCTAGATACCCTAGAGGTATACCAATTCTAACTACTCAGGCTATCCCGGGTTTCTTGGATATCCTCCTCTGGGTACTAGCATTGTCCCTCAAGGTTATCAATTCGCTCAGCAAGACCCTAACGAGTGGTTACCATTCATTGCAACTTTATATTTACCGGACTTGTCTCAGCTAACGAATGATCCAATTTAGTATATTTTGTTTTGGCCAGCAATGCCTACTAAGTTTCCCAGTGACATTCCAAATTTTGAAGGAAAATCAGGAGAAGACCCCTCGAATCATGTGATGACTTATCATTTGTGGTGTGCATCCAATTCTTTAATCGATGATTCGATTTGTTTAATACTTTTTCAAATAATTTTGATCGGCTTAGCTGCAAATTGGTACATTGAGTTACCATGAGGCTCTTTCAACTATATCAATGCTTTAGCAACAACCCTCATGACTCATTTTTAGTTACCATTTTGTTATGATAATGGCATGGAAATTTTGACTTCATTAAAACAAAGTACATCTATGTACATTTCATAGCACATACATGAATGGTGACGTAGATGCCTCTTAGTCAAAGTTTTCATTCTGGATCAAATTATGGCTAAAAGGTTCATCAAATCATTACTTCCTAAGATTACTAAAGATGTAGCTAAAGGAGGCATTGTAATAGAAGAGTAAGTCATCACTCAAGCCCAGTCTCTGGACCTTGTTTACACATAGCCTGATAATTTTTATGAAAAAATTATTAATTTAACACACCCAGGTCAACTCACTCCAACTCCTTTCGGTTCTCATGTCGCAGATGGTGTAATTGGTACAGTTAATACGTGAAAGGGTAATAAGAAATCATATAAATCTACTTATCCAATCATAAATCTACAAGATTGACCTAAAGGATATCCTCCACTAGAAAATTATGCCGAGATTCATGTCATAGAATCATCTATAGCCAAAACTAAATCATCTGGAAATAAAAAGAAAGGGAAGGGTAAATATAAACAAAACAACTATCCCAAAGCAAAACCAGAAAAAAATGAACCATTAGATGAAAAACAGAAACCTCGTTATCCTATTCTTATCTGTGATGAGGATCACTACACCAAAGAGTTCCCACATCAGGCCAAGGTATCCAAATTTGTCAAAGGTTCACCCACACCCATTGTCCTTAAAGATCCTTTTCCATCACAAGACAACAAAATGATTGGATCTTTTTCCAATTCATTGGTGGATATCCTAATGATGTCCCAGGTCATGGTTGCCACGTGATCTCAAGACTATGGCCTAAGTGTCTTGTAACTAGAAAGGAAGCTAAATCATCCAGTCAACCTCCAGTATCAACTCCTCATGTTTCTGAACCATTACACATCCAGAAACCTAATCATGTTTTAGTGATTAAACTGCCTGCCAAAGGTGTACTTCTAAAATTGGCTATTAATCCACATTTGAGAGCCACTCATAATTACAGTATTATTGAAGATTTGGCCATATCCCCTTCAGCAATGTCAACCCTCGAAGTGCTGCAATATTTTCCAGCTCAAAGGAAATTACTATTATCATCTATAGGAGTGATTGATCCTCAAGACTCTAATCTCATTTTATTTGGTCTCGAGAACTTTGTACCTAGACTCCCACATCAAATGGATTTTCAAATTCTAGTTTTAATCAAATCTAGGAAATTTTTTAGCACAGTAATTGATGAGGGAGAATCTACGTGCATTATGTCTTTAGCTTGTTGGAAAAATCTTCGTTCTCCACCAATCAAACAGTCACCCACGTTTCTTAAAGCCTTTGATGGAAGATTTTTTCGTCCATTTGGAATACTCTAGGATCTGCCTATAGAGGTAGAAGGAAAAAGCGTAACCCTTGAGGTTGAAGTTGTTGATGCCTCTCTTGACTACAACCTTCTTCTAGGTCGTAGTTAGTCTTATCTTATTATTGTTTTCATTTCATCAATATTTTGAATGATCATGTTTCCTCATAAATGATATATTGTTAAAATCGATCAGTTGTCTTACTTTGCTTCATACCCTACCTCTATAGATAGTATCCAACATGTCGGAAAAAAGGTTATACCTTATCAAGGTGTTGGGGTAGGACTATTTAATTCCACTCTTATGGTAAATTTCGTTATACCACCTCCTAACATACCTCGAACTATTTCCAATATCAATATGATTACATCAAGCACAATGCCATTTGATGACACATGTAATGTGCCTTTAGAATCTGAATTAAACTCTTACGACGATGAGATTCCTTTAGGTCCATATGAATTGGCATATGTAACGGTACAATCATGTTGTGACATTTCTTCAACTAATATTGATCAAATGAATGTGGTCAGTGAAGAGTATTCTTCTTTATCAAGATCAACCATGACATCATTTTCTAATCCTTTTCAGCAAATGTTTTCAATTGATGAAAATATCTGAGAAATATTATCATTAGATGAATTACCATGGGAAAATCTTCATCATCAATATTCTTTTTTACCTAACCTTGATAGACTTGAAAATGGCTTTTCATCCATATTTTTGATTGATTATGTCGAGGAACCTCAAAATCCTATGTCCATTCTTCATTTGGATTCTAGGACAACTTTAGGAAATATTTCCGCCACAATTCCCATTGACATGTCAATCAAACCTGGGATAACTGAAAACATTCATATAGGTGCTTCTTTCTTGATTGAAGAGATCAATTTATACAAATCCCTATTTTAAGAATTCCGATATATTTTTTCCTAGTCTTATGAAGAAATGATAGGTATTCATCCTAAGATTGTTATTCACAAAATTAAGGCATACCCAGATCCTAAACCTATTAGACAGAGATTACGTCCAATAAATCCGCGAAAAGATACTACAATTAAACCTAAAATTGAAAAAATACTTCATGCAAGATTTATTTATCCTATTCCTTTGATGGATTGGGTATCTAATATCATTCCAGTGATGAAGAAACAAGAAACTATTAGAGTATGTGTCGATTATAGGGATATTAACAAGGCCTGTCATAAAGAAAATTATCCTACCCCTTACATCGATCAAATTGTTGATGATTGTGCTGGATTTCTTGACTACAATCAAATAAACACACTCCCTGGTGATCAGCCCAAGATAATGTTTATATGTCTATGGGGAACATTTGCATATTTTAAATTACCTTTTGGACTAAAAAATGCTGGCACAACTTTTCAAAGAGCTATGTCTTACACATTTCATGATATCAAACACATTGTGCAACCCTAATTGGATGATTTACCTTCTCATTCTTTACGCAGGAAAGATCATCCTACACATTTACGTGACATCTTTATGCGATGTAGGCATTACACGGCGGCTTCACTGGGGGAGAAATACTATAGCACGTGGGTTCATATTGGGGGAAATATAGTGAGGAAAATATGACACAATATAATGGGGGATATATAGGGGGTAAAGGGTTTTTATATTAGCATGTATAAAAAAATGGAGCTCAAATTTAATGAAAAAATATAAAGGGGTATAAAAAATGTTAATGAAAAAATGGATACCTAAAATATATATTAAATTAGGGGTTTTTTAAATTGGGAAGGTGTATTGGGTTTATATTGGTAGGGGGTTAAATAATGTGATATTTAGAGGAATTTTCCAATATGTACTCAAATTAAGGGTATTGTTTAATATGCTATGATCGCACGTGATATGTTAGAGGTTCATTGAGTGAATCCCCTGTGAGGCATTACAACATTCGTTTGAATCCACACAAATTTGTATTTTGTGTACAATTAGGATTCTTACTTGGGTTCATTGTTTCAAAAGAAAGCATTTTTGTTGACCCGTTGAAGGGTGAGGCCAATGTCAACTTACCTCCTCCTTCCACTATTTGCCAACTCTAGATTTTGCAAGGGAAAGCAAACTTTCTACGTCATTTTATTCCGAACTATGCAACGTTAACTAAAGGTTTCACTTGGTTATTAAAATAGGATGCTCCATTCATTTGAGAGGAGCTTTCTGATAAAGCTTTTGATGCAATCAAACAAGCGTTGACCAATGCACCGTTATTGCATCCACCTGATGATCACCAAGATTAATTTTTGTATTTAGCTGCGTCTTATTCCACGATTGGAATGGTTTTAGTTAAATAGGATGACTCCAAAAATGAACATGTGATTTATTACCTCAATCGGAATCTCACCCCGAAAGAGATCAAGTATTCGCATGTGGAGAAATTGGCCTTGGTAGCCGTTCAAGTTGTCCAACGATTCTGTCATTACATATTGTTACGTAAAACCACAATGATATATAATTGCAAACTGATGATGTACATTTTGATGAAACAATTTCTCGAGGGAAAATACTCTAAATGGATAGTTATGCTACAAGATTTTGATTTGGATTTCGTGAAATCAAAGTCTAGGAAATCACTGTTTTTTGCTGAAATTATGTGTGATTTTCCCTATATAACTAAATTAGAAACATTGGCAAAGGACCATCTTGCTGATGAATCTCTATTTCTAATCAGTACACTAGATCCTTGGTATGGAGATATCATTATATATCTTCAAACCCAAATGTTTCAGCTAGAAATTTAACAATCTGATTGACGTATAATACGATACCAATCTCAACAATACAATATTGTTGGTGACACTCTTTATAGTCGTGGTTCCGATTCTATTTTTAGATGTTGTATAACTCATGAAAAAGCCAAAAGAGTCTTAAATGATGGCCATTTTGTAGCATTGGTGGTCATATGTCTGGTTTTTCCACAACCCAAAATATATTGCATGTTGGTTATTTCTAGTCGTCACTATTCAAAGATTCTATCCTTGTGGTTATAAAATGCCACAATTGCCAGATTTTTTTATCGAAATATTCGTGCACCTCCAGCTCCTCTTCACCCAATAATTTCTATCGATCCCTTCACAAAATGGGGCATTTATTTCTTCACATGTAACCCTCACTCGACTAGGGGGCATGGGTATATTATTATCGTTGTAGATTACTTTAACAAATGGGTTGAGGAAATGCCTACATTCATGGTTGATGGAAGAATTATAGCAATTTTCATATTCAATCACATGATTTCCAGGTTTTGTGTCCCTCAAGCTATCATTACGGACCATGGTAGCCACTTTCGAAACATTATGATGACCGAACTTTCCACTCAACTTGGCCTGTGCCATGATAATTCTACACCATATTACCCACAGGATAATGGTCAAGTTGAGGATGTCAACAAGGTTTTTACCAACATGAGTAAATGGATTGTAGGATGTCATAAAACAAATTGGCATACCATTATTTTTTCTGCATTGTGGGCATATCGTACCTCTGCAAAAACATCCACGGGGTTTACTCATTTTCAACTCGTTTAGGATTTGGAAGTTTTTTTACCCATTGAATGTGAAATATCATCACTGAAATTAGCCATCAAGTTATTACCATCTACCTCTGAAGAGGAGAAACACTTCTTATACCTAGCTCAGTTAGATTAGACTCGTCACATCATTGCATTAGCTTCCAAAGCTCATAAAAAATGTGTTAAGGCTCAATATGATCAAAGCATTTACCCTCATATCTATTCGAAAGGTGACCAGGTTTTATTATACGATCAAACTCACAAAAAACTAGGTTCTGGTAAATTTGAACCAAAGTGGCATGATGCTTATGTTGTTAAGCATGTGCTTACAAAAGGGGCCTATGACTTAATTGATTATGATGGCGTCTGTTTAGATAAGCCCAAAAATGGCCTTTATCTCAAGAGATATTATGCATGATTTTTCATCTGAAGATCATTTTTGTACATTAGTTACATTTTAGAATAGTGTGCCTTAGATTAGAACAATGTGCCTTAGATTAGTTATTTTTATTGACAATTTTTCGCTACTTTTACTACTTATCTTGATTACTCTTGATACTTCTAATGTCAACGTTCCTTCAGACTTAAATTAGATTTGCTGACAGTGCCTATCGTAGTACATGAAACATTTCTTCCACTGCTTGGGTTATTTATTCACCCACCGATGAGTTAGTTTCTATCCATGGGATTTGCCTTGGTCAAACAACGAATAATATTGCAAAACATGGCGCTGTCATTAAGCTATTATCTGATGCCATTAAATTTTTCATTCAATGTTTGATTGTTAGGTTAGATTCGCAACTCATTGTATTAAGTTTAAATAGTGTTTATGCTATCAGGAATCTGTCTTTGTTAAGAATGTTTTTAAGGGTTTGTCTCTTGGAAAGACAGTTTGATTATAAGAATGGATCCATAGCTGAAGTTCTTCAGCTTCCCATTCTTTGCTCTCGTGATTTGGCCTTTCATGTTGGCCAACACTCCTTCACACCAGTTGAAAATTGTTCCCCTGGAACACTCAACTGCAATCTGCATTTGTTCTTTCATAGCCACATGTGGAGTTACACTGCCACACCATCAGGAAACTGTAAAAGAAATGATCTTGAGGCATAATCGCACAATGGTTTTGATGTCAATGCAACCATCCTTTCACACTGAATCTTGGGTGCATAATTGCGCCATATAAGATGCAATGGGAATTCCCCCTGGTCGTGACCTAAATAAGGAAATATCTCTTCCTCTACAAGGTAATCTAGTGAGGAAATAAATATCCTCTTCCTCAATCACAAACGTGTGATCCCCAATAATGAAGCACTGCTCTCGAACATCCCAGGAACTGACCAACCAGGTCATGAGTTCCACTTCTACCTTCATTCCTTGTATTGCCTAGAATTTATAAAAACCAAAGTTCTTCAGCACACAAAGTGTTGTTGGCTCATCCAAGGCTTCATTATCATGTAGCTCATGCTCTCTTTATCTCCACTCTAACATGATTTCTTCCGTGCAAACAAGAATTTAGGAATATTAGAAAACATTAGAGAGAATTTGGAGCATTTTTATGGATAGAAATGTAGTTTTGAAAACCCTGTAGTGCTTGCATAATTTTTATTCATACACAGTGCATTTTTAAGCATGAGTTTCCTATAAAAACCGCGGTAGGCCGATGATTTTTTATTTTAAAAAATCATATGGGTGCGTGGGGTCTACCACGAAAACCTGCGCACCCCCGAGGGTGGATTTTAAAACCTCGTTTCCTCCTAAAAAATTACCTAAAAACTTAAAGTGAAAAAACAAATGGATGAAAAGCAAGATAATGAAGAGATGAAATACCTGGAACTAACAGTTATTGAAATGGATGACTGGTTCTCCCGATATCCGCTCCGGAAGGTTTATAGTAAAAAATATTTTTCTCTGCTTTGAAAATCAAAAGCTAAAAATGATTTGTTCTAACCACTTTTTATAGGTTTCAATGAATAAAATAATATTACTTTGTTTATTTTCACCTTTAGAAATTAAAATTTGAATTTTTTTCCATGATTGAGAATAGGTGATTGTAATTTTTTGAGTTTTTTGTGCAGGGAACAGGTTATGTTTTAAAATGAATCATTTTGACAATGAGTATACTTTTACCACTTTTCCGAGCTCTTAAGAAATACGAAAAAGAAAAACCCTAGAGTCCTCTTTTAAGCCCTTTTCATACTCTATAAACATGAAAATATCGCGGAGCACATGAATATTTGAACTCGTTAAAATAAATGAACATTCATTTATTCAGTATAGGGTTACCCCTTTTCTGGACTGAACTAGACTATTTACGAAAAAGGTATACATTGACTAAGCATGGTCAACAGAGTTCTCTCCTACATTATTTTATCCTTTTTTGGGTTTGAAGAGACTAAATTTATGAAAAAGAACACTACGAAGTTTACTTATGTGTTTATTCTGACTCCTTAAAACTAAAAAACACAGATTTAATCCTATGTTGGACTCATTAAAACTAAACAATGCAGGATCTGTCGATTACAACAGGACCAAACCACTCCTTCTTAGGGTTTGTTAAAAATATTGAGATGGACTCGTTCGAAGGATGAGATTATACAACAAGAAAATGTTATCCTTCTCAAGTTTGAAAAAAATAAATAGGTTCTTGCCAGTAATGGTGGGAGGACAAGTGAGAAAAAGAATCCATTTTTTATTCTTGTTTTAGAAGCAGCATGTCACTCTTGAACAGAACAATTTTTCACCCTCGTGTTTGGGTTGGGTAATCCTTTTGTCTTACAGTTAATCAAACCTCATTGAAATTCGTCGGCTATTTTTGGGTATTATATTTAAGTCAAATGTTGCCAAGTCATTTACATTTTCGTTATGTGTTCAAGAGAATGCACAACTTCAAGTTCACCATTCATTCAAAATATTTGTCTCCATTTTCCTTGACCATCCCTGAGTTAATCCTTGCAAAAAATTTCTTAAAAACTTGACCTAATGATTTTATTTCATAGGCCCTACTACGACGGATCTCTTTCTATCAACATCAACTCATTATCTAGAAAGTTGATATAGAATCCTATAAGTACCTTGGAATATGCATGCCCAAATGACGGGTTTCTCGCCTTTGACGACAGGTTTTCATCATTGACCTTTGATCAAATTATTCTATGAGTGTTCGACTAAAAATCGTTCATTCACACTTCATAGATTGTACTAAATTAATTTTATAGCCATTTTCATTATTGGTGGTTTCTCTCACACTTGTTAATGGTTTTCATCATTGACCGGTAATCAAGTGATTTCTACCATGTTCCACTTCAAAACAATAAATCACATGGATATATTCGTAGTAGTTCAAGAAGTGGAAATTTAGACCCTGTATCTAGTCTCAACCATCCATGCAGCGAGGAGTTATGAATTCATGATACAGTAGACTTCTTTATAATAGATGGTTGTGCCCATATTGTGTCTACTTTTGATGTAATGCTAAAGTCATATATGTACCAGAACATTTAGTTAGTTTTTCTCTGAGTATGGGAATACCTACATCAGTGATGATTAAATATATTTCCATAGAATGTTTCTAACAGGTTTTCAAGTGGTGTCTCCAATCCAATCCTTGGAATGATAAAGTGCTTCACTCTCTCGAAAAACTTTCTCAGACTTCGCACATTAGGGGGAAATCTGTTACACGCCATTTTGTCACCATGAAATTTGACTGTCATTATAGATCTATCACCATCCATATTCATGCTTCCTTAGAAGTCAAAAACATTCATGTTCCTGAACCAAGTCCTAGAAACTAGAAAAAACTCTCTAAAAAACTTTTAAAATTTATCTACGCACTTTTTGTGAGAATTTCATGTGCATGCACTGATACTTCTTCTATTAGTCATGGAGATCACTGCTATGTTCTCCAATAAAAACTGTGCACCCCCGTAAAAGGAAGTAAACACGAAAAAAGTAACTTTTAGAAGCCTAGTTCGTTGAATATTCTCCCAACTAGATCCTGTAGAGTCGCGCCAATTCAAGTTATATCCCTCTACTCATGGATCTTATCCCTTGGTAAGAGAAACCCTACTCCCTTCATTGGTGGATCGCATCCCTCTCTTGATGGATATGAAACCTCCTCAATCTCTCTATAAATTGAGTTGAAGTTTCAGGTTTGAGGGTAGTTCTGGTAGTGGATGGATTCTTAGTTATTTGTACATTGAATATTACAACTTTATATAGAAGATTTAATGTTGGTCATTATATAGAGGAAGGATTTTCAAACTGAGGATACAATTGCACAGACATACGAGAGAAATTTTTACAACATCAAGGCTCAAGTGGTAATATTTCTCTTTTTTATTCCTGATAATACATATGGATCTCTATTTCTCATTGTCTTGTTTCTGAATTCATTGAAATGATGTCAATACTTAGTCTCCTTGATCACTAAGTTGAATTGGTATTTTTCATTATATATTGTAAGTGCTTTAATCTTTTGTATTGTTTGTGATTGTGGGTTCTTCTCAGAATTGAAGGATTGCTTTGGAGCAAAAGGAAAAAGGCTACATCGAATGTCTCATTAAAATGTAGGAGCATAACCTCCTCATTTTTGAGTTATAATAATCTGAATACAAATATTTTATAGAAAGAGGTATTCCAATGCTTGTTTTTTTTTTGTTTACCTGTTGGGGTACTAGGGAGATCGCTCTTGTCCGCAAGAGGGATTAATCCAAAAAAAAAGGTTTCAACGGCCTTTTAATTTAATCATATGTGCATCTATTATTACTGAGTTTCTGAATAATATAATGCAATTTTGAGAATTTATTTGTCTCATCAAAGCATACCCATTTTTCATAAATAAATGGAACATGCATCTTTGAACATTAGCCACTGCATACGCTAAACATACGCAACATTCATCCATTGCATACTATGAACATAAGCAACATTGGCCATTGGTTGAACATATGCAACATTCATCCACTGCATACTGTGAACATAAGCAACATTGGCCACTGGTTGAACATACGCAACATCCGCCACTGGTTGAACAGTACTTACACTTCTACCTGACTTATTGTATTCCCGATGAATATAGGATTAATATGCCTTCTATGAGTTACCGATAGGTGCAACATTTACAATATCCAAATTAGATGTATCTATCGTTGTTTGCTATTGTGAGAAAGCACAGAATAATAAAATGGACATAACATATTTATCCATTCCTCTCTCCCCGCTAGAGTCTTTGATGCCTTGGATTAGCTTTATTTTTTATATTGTGTTCATGAATACATATAAGTATGTTAGATATTAAGTAAAGAATAGTAATTTGAAAGATATGAATGAAAAAAAAACAAAACGTTTTCCTTGAAATTAGAATATTCTTGGAAATGATACAGGATTTTCATAATTTATTTTATGTTTGCTCATTTGAACCTCAATTTACAACATTTGAAAATTTTAATTCATATTAGAATGGAAAACTAAGAAAAAAACATTAAAAGTGTAAAACCACTTACCAAGCTGCATGTCAAAGGTCTTTTTTAAGAGCTAATCATATATGCATACAAAATTGCAAGAAATATTTTCAAACTTTCTATTTAGCTTCGCTATTTCTAAGATATCTTAAACTGTGCAAATTTCTAAGTTCAACACCTAAATTTGTCCTTAAGTAAATTAATATAATCATATTTCATAGTCTCTTTGAAATATTAATCTGGAATACTAACATATTAAATAAATTATGACAAACAAAAACACTTATATAACCTTTATAGCCTTTGAAACTTATGTAATGGGCATGGGAACTTGCAATAGAAAAACTAAAAACAAAATAACAATGAAAAAAGGGAGAAAATAAACATAAAGGGTAGCTTCTCGTAGAATGGAATGAAGAAAAATCTCATAATCGAATTACCTTCAAAATGTTATCACAAATAATGGCCGCAATGCTCTTTGTAGTGTGAATATTTTCTCTAGTAGTAATTATCAAGTTGTTAACAATAGCTTTGGAGTTAATAGTAAGTTGGCCAAGTATGGTTTTATACTAGCTAACAAGCTTTTGTTGTTTCCATTTCATTACATCCGTCGAACATCTGCACTCAACAACACAAATTAAATATGTTGGCAACGTTGATCGAATGACTTACGAGAGTGGGAGTTGGTGGACATTGCAAGTATTTGGAAGGTGTGCCACTCTCTCCATCGCATCCTCTGATTCTCGGGAGGACGCACCACTTAATCAATGTTATCGCCCTCGTGTAGGCCATGGAAGTGAAGAGGAGGAGCCAATAATGGCAGAGAGAGCGACACACCTTCCGAGAAAATTTCATTATGCACCTCCAAAACTACATTGAAACTGATACAAATGAAGTTGAAGTACTCGATCATTGCTTCAAAGCTTGACTTATTTTTTTGTAGAAATGAAAAGTTCAAATTTCCATATTTGTTTCTTCTTCTACATATTTCTACATAATATTGTTTCTAGTGTTTTCCATTGATCCATCACCATTTCTTGTGTTGATTTTTGAATATTTTATAGGCACTTAATCGGGGAAAATTTTAGGGGCTAATATTCACAGGTGGGCTAATTTTCCATGTTTTTTCCGAAAAACAAGATTCACCAATTTCCCATTTTTTCTAAGATGATTCACCCAAATTTGATAGTACACCATTATTTTACCTTTAAAATTGCCAAAATATTATATTAGCTAATAAAAAATCATTGGAAATCTAAATATTTCTAAAAAAAATATCAACATTACAATTTGCATATTGGGGACTAGTAAGATTCGCCAAGGTTTGTAAACTTTAAGATAAACTTTCATCCTTAAAATTTTCCCTACACTGAATTATATTGATCGAACTTGAAAATTTCACCTCCTTAATCAAATCGGTGACAACTTCTTTAGCCCTCCAATAAACCTTGGGTATTGTGTGATGTTCATGGTCTTGTTGAAATATTGTTCTCATGTGGTGGAGGACTCCTCGAAATAGAAAACTCTCTGCTACACTTTTCCCAACTTCTCATGAAATGTGTAAAGGAATTTTCATATGAAATAATAACATGATGAAAAATTAGCTCTGATGCAAAATATGCCTCCCTACAACACAGTGACCTACAATAGTTGTCGTTACTTTTGAAACATCCAAACGAAAATGAAAACTAAGTGAATTTTTCATACATGTATTGAGAGATTGAATCATCGTCCTTTCTAAGGTGGGTTTGAATAATTTCTTTGAACAAGTTTTAGTGTCAGAGAAGAAAATGAATGTTTCTCAAGAAAACCACACAAAAACAAGGAAGAAAGCAACAAATTTGTTCCATGCAGCGCCTCACACTCCACATCACAGCCCATCCCAACCCAAAGAACACCTAGCTGCCACTGTTTCCAATGGCCACATGTTTGAAAGAGAGAATCCTTTTAGTAGGAAAGCCACCACATTCAAGACATGAGTTAAGTAAAAGGAATTTTCCCTTAACATTTCCTTTACGATTATCCATGTATTCCACCAAAATACACATTCCATAGTGTTTAAAAAGAAAAAATTATATTTTATGCATAAATGTTATTGGCCTAAAATAGTCTCGAGTCGAGGACTTTGACGATGCAAATGAGAGTGAGTATCAAAATTGCATCCATCTCACGAGCAACATCATGACTCATATGGTGGCTCTCTCACCCTAGTAGATCAACATCATGACTCATATGGTGGCTCTCTCACCCTAGTAGATCAACATCATGACTCATATGGTGTCTCTCTCTCCCTAATAGGATTAGGCACCTCTTTCACTAATAGACTAGAGGCTAATCTGATATTTTGACTGTTGCTACATACTCGGAAATTAGTAAAAATTGTGTATGGATTAGGGAGTTTTCATGTTTTGGTTATGGTATGATGTAGTCTAACCCAATGATGAAGTGTATAATTCATCAGAGGGAGAATTTTGTATGACCTATAGCAAACAACTACCTACCCTAGCTTAGAACCAATTATTTAACAAAAAAGACACAAATCAAACAACGTGATGTCATGGATATAAACTTAATTATGAGGTGTGATTTCTCATAAAATTTCTAGTAACATGAAGCATTTATTAATCAAAATTCATTAAAAAAACAAAGAAAAACATAATCACAAATTTATTTAAATTATTTGTTTTATTTCAAATTTTACTTTGTCTCGCATTTACCATTTGCGTTTATATTTACTTGTGTAAAATAATATACGGATTGAAGATTCCATCTTGTGATGCTAAACTTATAAAAATATGAGCTATCATTTATTATATTATGTTATTATTTGAACTTTATTAAATTATAACATATATGGTTGAATTGTTATTATAACATAACTATTACTTATTTTAATTGAAGTTTTGTCTTCATTATAAAAATTAAATTAACCATTAATAAATGGTTGAATTGTTATTACAGCATAAGTATTAATTATTTATAATTTTATTTTTGTTTTAAAATTTAAATTTTAATAAATAATATTTAAATTATTAACTATTAAATTACAATATCTAAATTATTATTAAATTATAACATAATTATTTTTAATTTTACTTATTTAAATAAATTTCAATTATTAATAATATTTTATTAATTTTCAAATATTTAAATGTCACATATATTTAAATGTCTATGCATTATTGGATTATGCAAAAAATTTCAAATTTTATGCAAATTTTCATACACCAAATGTTAAAATTGATAAATCTTTCTATTATGCCCTTTGATACACGTTGTGTTTTCATTGGCCACTAAAACCTTTGTGCCAACAAGCACTACCAAAAAAAGAGAGGAATTACCACATGAGTGTTTCCAATATTGATCTTTATAATTGACTTGCCATGAAGATGTAATTTTGGATTCACATAATCTAGCATTATAATCCTTTTGGTAAAGGAAGAAAAATTTTTCACCCTAATTTGCATCAAGGGTTAGGCCGACAAGGTTTTAAATCCTTAAAGTTATTGATCGTTGCCATGTCTGAATCACAAAGCTTTTCACAAGTACTTTCAAAACAATCATTGATACAATAATTATATCTATAATCTGATTGTTTATCATCTTCACAATAATTTACTGGTCGAAGTCATTTCTCCTAGGTTCCAATGATTTATTTAGCTAGTAGATACCTCATAATTCCCATGTTTAGAATTTATTTTATGTCATTTTAGCAAAACCCCAAAGAAATTGAACTCCTTTCTTATGCATGTGTGCCAGCCAAGTTTTCCATTGTTTTGGGACATTTATGTTAGTGCAACTTTATTCTTAAATTGAACCTCGTGCTATATTCATTAGAAGATATATAGAAACTCAAATTTCGATTGCATTTCATTATACTTATATTTCACTTGATTATTGCTTTCAATAATCCCCAATTTTCGTTTCGGCATTTTTTGCATCTCTTGGTTTAATTTCTATACTTATATTTCACTTGATTATTACTTTTAATAATCCGCAATCTTCGTTTCGTCTTTATTTGCATCTCTTGGTGTAATTCCTAATATATAATAATAAAAATTATATATAAAATACAAAATGAGTAGATCACAAATAATACTTTAAATAATATAACACTTTTACACTCACATGTTTTAAATAATTTTAATGGAAAACTAGATTATTAATAATATCCACTAATATTGCAACTAGGTCCAATACAATAATATATATATATATATATATATATATATATATATATATATATATATATATATATATATATATATTATTCAATTTTCTTATGTTAAAGAAAAAAATTGTAAAAAAAAAGTCAAATAATAAGTAAAATGAAGTCGGTGATAAATTTGTGGCTATATTAAGGGAGATTAATAATATATAAAATTAGATTGAATTGAGGCTTCTGTGACCCATATGAATTTTCAGAAAACTTTCGGTTAAAATCACATAAGAACGAACTTTTTCCACGTGTTTCGAATCAACAAGTGTGGTTCATCTTCAGGACGAGATGAGAGATATATCTAAACATTAAGCTTAAATAGATGTGCGTAGGTCCCAAACTAGATGTTTGGAAAAATGACTAGTTTGATTTAGTGAGAAAAAATCAGCTAAATTTTATAGTTAATAATTTTTTAAATTTCATTTTGTTAATTTTTTTTTTTTTTTTTTGCTAAATGTTATATATATATGTGTGTGTATGTCTAAATAATAAATAATTATAATACATTTTCAAAAAAAAAGAGAGAAAAAGACTCAAACTAGCAAATGGGAATGACGACTAGTTTATCTCACTCGTAATAAATTAACTAAATTTTATATTTAATATTTTAAATTTCATTTTGTTAAAGACATAAATATAATAAATAATTTAAATAATAAATTATTGTTTAAATGTTTTTATAATAAATATTAAATAATTAAAAAAAGGGGAAACTAAAACTAAACCAATCAAATCAACAACTAAAAATAAAGGGCTAATATTCCAACCATCGTCTCGATTGAGATTGAAAGGTCTATTTACAATCTCTAAAGCCTCCCTTAACTTACGATGATGTAAATGGTCAATCCTAGCAATAACTTTTGTCTTCTTTTCTGCATGTTCAACTAAGGCCGAGGAGCGTGATCTGTTATGCTTAATGTCAACAGCATGCTCACAAATCCTTTGATTTATTGACCGACTCGTTTCTCTAATGTATGGAGTCCCACATGAGCATGGAATAATGTAGACACATTTCCCATCCCGGGGTTTGTCGGACTTTTGACTGATCTAAGAGAGTAGTGAATAGTGCTAAGGGGTATGAAGGATGAAGAAACATTATGCTTTTTTAGAATCCTCGCGATCCTATCCATGGTCCCCTGAATAAAGGGAAGGCGCACACCACCGGACCACTCCTTGGGATCTTTTTTAATCCTAGGACCTTTTTCAGCTTTAAGAAAAGATTTTAGGCATTGGGATCTACTATAACCATTCAAGGTGAGTTTATCCTTCAAGGTGAGTTTCATCTGAAATTATTAATGCCCTAGTGACTAAGGTGTTGAGGACACCTAATTTCTTAACAGGGAAATGATGAGAACTTGCGTGAAGATATAAAATTGTTACTCATGGATATATGTGAACAATTTTATTATAATATACATTATTTATTCGATTATTTAATTTTATTATATAAATAGTTTTTTATTTAAATAATATATTTTTAAACTATATATGTCATAGGTACATAATCACACATTATCTACATCATTTTTTTTTATATTGGATTCTAACAATTATTTATTATTAACAAATGTGATTAATACTAATTGCATATCAGTTAATTTGGTCAACACCATTGTTAATCTTGTAGCCTACTTTAACGAGGTGTACACAATACCTATACATATTATCTTTCTCACATATGGCATCATTACAATAAGATACATTATGTATCATTTCAATAAGATATATTACACATTTATTCTAGGCTTTCTCACCAATGGTAATAAGCATGGCTTATCCTATACCGAGGAATAGAATTGTCCAAAGTGTGCACAATGGTTATGGCCGATTTAATCTCATCTGTAATGGAGAACAACCATCATTAATTTTTTCCATATTTCCTCAACCTGTCTCTGAGTTTTTGCACACCAGTTGGTATTTTGCACTTCGTCGATCCCTTGACCCTTTCATCTGGCAGTTCTGGTGCTTCATCGTTGTCTTGGGTACCTATCCGCTTGGGTGGAAACTTCCAGATTTCATTTTGATGTCATTGCAAACAATGCAGCGATCGACTACAGTTGAACCCTAGCCCGATCGGGTTTACTCCTTTTCACGGTGAGTGGGGTTTCGATCTGACTGCAATCCTCTTCTCTAGTGATGGTGTTGGAATGGCTCTGCTCAAAGGTAGAAGGTAATGGGTGTTTTTTATTTTTTCCTCCTGGAATTTTCTGTTAACATAGTGATGGTTTTCCATCCACTGTCTCTTCTACACTTTATAGAATGTGTGATACCTTCTATTGCAAGTCCAAGACTCAAGTTTTCCCTTGGTCGAGAGAAGGAAATTCTACGCACGGTCCTCGCATGAGTCAGTGGTCGAATTTCGTCTCTCGCCTTCCAGTGATTACATGCATTATTTTTAATTTGAAATACTCAAATATATGACCGCATGGCTTCCATATTAGCTTGGTAACCACTATTTCATTGTGTTAGTTTATGGCAGGTTTATCCAGGCTGCTATAGGTCTAGATTCGAGGGAATCCACAATGTTCATTCCAGTGTTTAACAGGTGTGGCCCTCGGCTTTTCCCTGAGCTTTGTTTTTAAAAATTAAATACATGTTTTGCCACAATAGAGACCAAGCCATCTTTCTTGGTTTTTACAGGGTTTAACTCTCCCACAATTGAGAAGTTTCTTCATGGCAGCCACAACACATGGTTGTTGTAATGGTAGTGGCTTTCGTTATGAGAATGGATACCATTCATCCTGAATGAGGGTTTCTAGTTTACCAGTCTCCGTTAATCATTGGAATTGCATAGATATTGTTATAACCTACCACACAAAGTGCATTAAGACTTTCTATCATATTATATTTTGAACAAGGTTTAACCCTAAACTATTGATGTATGGTTTCTTGAGTTTCCTTTATTGTAATGGCTATGCCACATAACTTGTCGGTCTTATGAATTTTTATTGTGGATATCAATTCTAGAATTAGTTAGAATTGTAGTTTCTATGGGTAAATGCATGGGGTTTTTTACCCAGGATGTAATGTTTAAGTTTCATTTCCTTTAAACTATGAATATATTCGTTTCTACATTTTCATTTATTTACTACTTGAATTGATTATGTTCAATGTCAATGTCCCAGTTATTGTATCAATGATTATTCCTAAAAAAGAACTGTAGAAAATGGTAGATTCTTCAATTAGAATTTATATCCTTGATTATGCGCTTAATTTGAATATATATTGTTTCTCTAACTACATGATTGTTATACAAATAAGTACCTATGTTTTCTTTTCCCTTACAGTGTTTTGGTCATTTACCTTCACTTATGTAGGAACAAACGTTCACTAATTTCCAAACCGGTGTACAAGTAAACCCTGTATAGACTTACTATAACTCATTTCAAGTCAGGAAAGTTGCTTGTCAATTAACTCACGATTAAACTAATTTTTCCTGGTGTGGTGTCCACAAGGGTATTTTAACAGTTTACCAACTCTTAACCCGAATTATACTTTTTTGTTATGGTTTCCATTTCCTTTATAGAGTCATGTAACTAATATTGGTTAAATTATCCATGAAGGAGCTAGACATGCCTGGTTTCCTAACTGGGCTTGTCCCAACCCTCAGTAATTTCCTTACTCTAGGGTTTTCAATCTTTGTCCTAATGGTGGTTCGGCACAATCTTTATTCTCGCACTATCACAATTCATGATATCCTAACCATAACTAGAAATCATTCCTACATTGTTAATTATTTCATAACTATAGAATCATCTTTCTCTGTCTACCAGCCTGATAATCATTGATATTCATGATTTAAATATTACTACAATAGTTAGGTTTACACAGTACTCAAGAATCCTTCATTTCCATCATATCATATAGTAATTTAATTGTTGTCACTAATCTCTTTTAGCAACCTAATAAGGCATAAAAATGAAACATCATATTTAATATGCACTTATATATTTTCAACCAACAAATATTTAACAAAATTGGTCGATCCTCCCATCCATGAGAAGGGCATTCATGTCCTCTTCTCCCCACCAAGCTTATGCTCCTGGATAGTTCATGCAGTTGCTTCATAGGTTATCCCCTAGGGCAATGAGACAACAATCAAACCTCTAGTAACCGATTCAAGGATTCTCCATTGGCTCTCAGCCCAGCTCGGGACATCACCAAGACAGTGTCCTGCCTAATACCTACCTCTTTCAATTTCCTCTTATCTCTTCACATACTCTCTTAGGAATCTAAAACCAACCCCTTTCTCTCTTCAAATTTCCTATAAATTTGTAGGAGGGTGGTTATAAATGTGCAATTGTCCCAACTATCCAGGGCTGAAATTCGTTTCCAGCCAACTTTTCTTTTACTTGTAAAAATATTCATTATATTTACCACAGTAATTTTTAAACATTTAGCAATTCTTTTAAATATCATGAGGGTTACATATTCCCCCTCGAGGTGCAACACCGTCCTCGATGTTGATTCCAATCCATGGAACATATATGGATAAACTTGCTTCATCAGCCCGTCATCCACCCATGTGGCCTCTTCTGGGCTAAAGTGCATCCATTGTACCTTACCCTAGGAGACCATCCACCTCTGCAATGTGGCTTCTCTCTAGTCGAGGATATGCAGGGTTTCTACCCTGAATTCTCCTCCTAGTTCGACCTGTCAACCATTATAGTATTTATTAATTTAGGATTCATAAATAGAACAAACATAAATTTTACAAGTCAATCACATCACCTACCTGCACATATTTTCATTTAATTATATGTCAGGAATTGTACACGTATTTCTTCAGCAAAGAAACATGAAAAATATTATGGACCTTTAGATAACTAGGAATGGTGAGTTGGTAAGCCATCGGCCCTATCCTTTCCAAGATCTGGAAAGGTCCATAATAGTGGAGTGCTAACTTAGCACACCCACCCCACTGTAGGGTAATTTTTTTGGGTTTAATTCTTAATTAAACAAGATCTCCCACCTAGAACTACTTATGTGTCCTTTTCCTATATGTGTATGTCTTTTTTCGATCTTGGGAAGCTCACAAAATTTGGAAGATTCTTTTAACTTATTTCTCCATCTCCTTAAGAATATTTGGTCTCAATATCATCTTGTCTTCAAGACCATTCCAATTAGCGGGTTTTTTTCATTTCCTTCCATATAATACTTCATAAGGACTCATTTTCAGCAACTCATGATAAATATTGTTATATGAGAACTCAACCAAGTGGAGATAGTCCTCCCATTTAGTTGGTTGATTCATTAGATACATCCGCAACATGTCTTCCAATACCTAGTTCACCCGCTCAGTTTGAACATCCGTCTAAGGGTGGTAGGTTGTTCTAAATTGTATTTGAGTACCCAATCTAGTGAAGAGGGATTTCCAAAAGGAAAAGGTAAATTTCATATCTTTGTCGGAAATAAATACCTTGGGTATTTTGTGCAACTAGAAAACCTCCTTCATAAAAATATCTGCCATATCCATCATTTTGTAGGTGGACTTCACTAGGATGAATTGAGCAACTTTACTTAATTTATCCACGACCACCATAATGGAGTCATGTTGTTTCTTTGCCTTAGGTAGTCCAGTTATAAAATCCAGCGTAATCATTTCCCATTTCCATTCTGGAATAGAAAGGGAGTTCAACAATCCTGTTGGTTGTTGATGCTCAGCCTTTACCCATTGAAATAATAGACACTTGGACATGTATTCCATGATATATTTTCACATTCATG
This sequence comes from Pinus albicaulis, assembly GCA_034641835.2. Lineage (NCBI taxonomy): Eukaryota > Viridiplantae > Streptophyta > Pinopsida > Pinales > Pinaceae > Pinus > Pinus albicaulis. The sequence goes on along the minus strand of CM076576.1, from coordinate 577,497,368 downwards.
GCCAAAAATATTCTTTCTTTAGCATAGAAAATAGTTTCTGATACCTTATATGACTCATATGGAGTATCGTGATGCTCTTCCAGTAACAATTGTTTGATATACATCTGATTAGGGACATAAATTCTTCCATGGAAGGTCAACTGGTCTTGGCTATTAATCTCATATTCAGTGGCTTTACGAATTTTTTGCAATTCTTGGGAGCACTAGCAAAGATGCTTATATTCAGGATCATTAAGGGGAGCTTATGCAAGTTGTCTTGACACATCAAACTCGATTCTATGGTACTGAACTTCATAAACACATTTTACCTTCCTACATAAGGCATTTTCTACCCGATTTTCCTTCCCCTTCAAATGCCTTATATCAAAATCAAACTCACTTAAGAAGGCAGTCCATCTGGTCTGGCATGCATTCAGAGTTGGTTGATTAAAGAAGCTGGTCAGACTACTGCGGTCAATTAATAGCAAGAATTTCTTTCCCAATAGGTAATGGCACCACATTGTTAAGGCATGAACTAATGTTTTAAGTTCCAAGTCATAATCGAAATACTTTTGTTCATGTTCCTTCAGTTTTCGGGACTCATATGCTTCTACCTTAACCTCTTGCATGAGGACCCCTCCTACACCTTCTTGACATGCGTCATAACACACAAAAAACTCCTTCTTAGGATCTGCCACCTTCAGAATTGGGGCTGAAGTTAGTAGTTTATTTAACTACTCAAATCCTTGTTGACATTCCACTGTCCACTTAAATTACCTCCCTTTATTCTATAGGGAAGTTATGGGATAAATGATGTTTGAAAATTTTTTGATAAAATGACGATAGTATCCTGCTAAACCCATGAAATACCATATATCCGCAATGTTTTTAGGGACAACCCACTCCATAATTTTCCGGATTTTTCAGGATCGACAGTTATCCCTTCGGTTGATATCATGTGCCCTAAGTACTAAATTGAGTCCTTGAATAAATCATACTCGTTGTATTTAGCATAAATCTGATTCTCCCTTAAGGTTTGCAGAACTATATTGAGATTCTTCTCATGCTCCTCTTTGTTCTTAGAATAAATTATAATATCGTCAATGAAACCTAGCACAAACTTATCCAAATAAGGCTAAAAAATTATATTCATCAAACTCATAAAGGTGGCAAGAGTATTGGTGAGGCTGTAAGGCAACACCATGAACTCGTAGTGACCGTAATGAGTTCAAAAGGCCATCTTACAAATATCTTCCTCTCTGATCCACATTTGGTGGTATCCTGATCTTAGATCAATTTTTTTAAACACACTAACTCCACAGACTTGATCAAATAAATCATCTATTCGGGGAAGTGGGTATTTGTTTTTAATGGTTATCTTATTCAGCTGTTGATAGTCAATGAATAAGCGCATGGTTCCATCCTTCGTGCATACAAACAACACTGGGCCCCCCCAAGGAGACTCACTGGTCCATATGTATCCCTTATCAAGAAGTTCTTGTAACTAAATTTTGATCTTAGTCAATTCTAGTACGCTTATACGGTAAGGAGATCTGGATATAAGAGTTGCTCCCAGAACCAGCTCTATAGCGAAGTCAATGTCCCGTTTGGGTGGTAAACCAGGGATTGACTCAGGAAACACATCAAATTTTTTTTTTGATAATTGGAAGGTTTTCAAGTGAAGTTATCTTGTCCTTTGAGTTCGTGTACCCCACATGGACAACATAAATTTAGTAACCTTTTTAGATACATTTTCCTAGTTGATTAGCAATTATGGGTCATAATTTAATGCCCTTCTTAATACAATGTAATCTCACCTTATTCCCCCATGAGTGAGGAAGTTGATACTTTTTTCTTTGCATTATACCACAGACTAATGGATTTCCATCCAATCCATGCTAATCATCACATCATATGAACCCAAGGGAAGCGCTTTCCGGTTCACATAAATATGTTGTCCTGATATCTCAATAGGACAGTTTTATGTTTTGGCAGGTACCCTCTCTTTGGAACCTGTGGCCAACTATACAAGCCAAAATTTATGAAATTTAATACTTTTTAAATGACATAATTCTATGACTTTGGGGCTAATATAACTTAAACTAGCACTAAGATCAATTCAAATATATATAGGCTCATTAGCAATTTTACCTTCACATTCTATCATTTAGGGTTGGTACTCTGCCTAATGGTCATCCAAAGTTGTGTTGATTCGAGGTATGCTTCTAGCTACCTCACCAACAGTAGAGGCTTCCTGTATGTTGGTTGCTTGTTCAGTTCTTACTCTCTACAGACAGGTTTGATAGTAATGGGCTTCTCTGCAACCCCAACACTATAAGGTGGGTTTTTTCACTTGATTAGGATTTGGTTTGCTGGAGGCCCCTAATTTCCATTTTGGTTTTGACTGTGATTTTTCCATCACTCTGTTTGTTAAATTTGTATGTAAATTTTTCGGAGTAGGCGTAGAATTCCTGAAACTTTGAAAACTCTTTGACACTTTCTTCTGGTTCTAGCCTTTGTTAGAGTAATTCTGCTTGGTTTATTGGTAGCACATTCATGCCTTTTTTATTGCTTCATCCATTATTTTAGGACTATTGAATTCAATTCTCTCTTTCATATAAGTAGGTAAGCTACTTAAAAATCATTACACTTTTGCCTTCTCCTCATGTAAGTAAGGAACATACCTCAATAAATTTGTAAACTTAGTTATGAATTCATCCATGGTTAGTTTCCCCAGTTGCAAATCATGGAATTCTCTGGAATTTTCATCATAAAAATGCTCCATCAAGAATTTATTCTTGAAGTGCCTCTAGAAATCTTCCCACTTCACTTTTTTTTTCATAAATTTTCTGCACTATTTTAATCTCCTCCCACCACAAGGTGGTCTTTCCCTGTAGCTGGTAGATAGCCAATATAGCCCTAGATTGTTGTTATAATCATACACTTGAAAATAGTTGTTCATTTCAATGATCTACACCCCAACTGCCTCTTCTTTATCTCCATCATAGGTTGGTGGCTTGATTTTTAGGAATTCCCCTTGTAGCTATTCTTGGACACCTAGTCCTCAATGGGTAAGTGTGGAAGGCGAATGGAAAAATGGAGTCCAAGAGACCACTTGGAATGGGAAACCAAGGGTCACCTACTATATTATATATATGCATCTTTATGGTTAATAGATCAGCATCTCATGCTTCTCTTTCTCCTTTCTTGTGTTCACCATGTGTGTGTTTAACATGGTATCAAAGCCATGATGAGTGGCCTTCTTCCTCATTGTGAATTTATGTGTTAATGTGTTAGGTTTTATACCATGCCTTGAATAGTGTTGGTGTTGTGTTAAACAATGTGTTGGTCTCTAACGCTCCTCCTTCCTGACCATCTGTCAGTTTCCTCACTCCTTTCTACACATTGTCATTCTTGCCATCTAGTGCATGCGTTAGAGTGAAAATCAAGGCCTGACAAATATGAATACGTTTCCCATGCATTAATTTCTCCCCGGATCCTAATCTGCTACGAACTGCACCCCTATACTTCCTACAGCATACACTGGCCACAATATACCAATGTGCAGTCCCCACTGCACCATTTTCCTCTCTGCTCCTCCTCACACCTTCTTCCCAACTTGGTCTTCGCATTGTCTACAATCTCGAAAAAAAATGCAGTCTCTACCAAACCCCATTTAGTTCATCAATATGTCCCAAGGTACATTGCAGGTGAAGACGTCTTAACCATAAGCCAATACTCATGACTCCCCCCTATCTTCTCTACAAGTTTTTGTTCGAAAATATTATGGGCTTAAATAAGCAACAGATCACGCGGTGACTTAAAGATCATATGATATTGTTACATTCATTCCACGGCCTCTCAGCCTCCACTGCTCGGGCCACCAATATAATGCTTCACCTTCCCGCCACGCTCCTCAGCTCCTCCATACAACACGCTCTCCTCCAATCGGCTACAATTTCCACCAACATCAGCTCCCTCCTGACCTTATATGCTTCCTCGACCTTAGTTCCTTGGCCTCGTTGATTCCTCTCCCGTTTTCATTCCTCCTTAGTGCTGGTATACACACCTTCTTCCACTATCGTCCATCTCTCACTCTCACTGCATTGCTCCTCCCACATTACCTCGTAGCAAAACTGGCCTTCTCTCCTCTCATCGACACCTTATTCTGCCCCTTCCAACGCAAACTCCCATACCATCGCTCCACCACTTCACCTCCCATTGTTAAAACTTCCATGTTATGAAACCAGCTCCAAAAATAGAAGAAAAGAGATATCAACACCTTAGAAATAATCCACCTCGAGAAAGAAACCTCTAATACATTACATGAATGAACAATTCTTGGATGATACAAATGAAAAAACCTCCTTTCTATATATAGGAGTCCATGGGGCCACAATGTAATCCTAGTGGGGCCACAATGTAATCCTAGCCTACCTAACAATAATAATGTAAGGGCAGAATAATAACAATATGGGGGTTATAGGGGTACAATAATAAAAATAAGGGGGGCTACACTAACATAATAAGGGACTACACTAGAAATATAGGGACTTAACATGCCCCTCTCCTTCAAACAAGTGTTTTCCTCATCGCTTGATTATTTCTTCATGCTTCTGTATAAAATTCTCATCCTCCCATGTAGAATATTCTACAGGAAATTTCTTCCACTTACTGAGATACTCTGAAATTGATCGTACTTTTCAAGTTCTTGTTTTTGTGACTGCTTCAAAACTTCTTTCGATGTGATGTTGATATTCCTATTGTTTCATTAGATTCTGCGCCAAAGTTAGGTTATCCTTTGAGATTTGGAGAAATTGTTATTGATGCTCGACGTTATCTTCCAATAATTTATCACTCATATTATCTATTATTTGATCCTTCAAACCATCCAACTTAGCCTCCATTTCTTCTTTTAAACCATCTATGTCATCTTCGGTTGCTCTTCGTAAGATCGAAATTTGTTTCGCTTGGTACCATAATTTTGATATCTCATACTGTAATTATTCCTCTTCATGCATCATAGTATAGCTGTATGAGGGCTTAATAGGTATGGAATTATTTTTTGGAGGAACTATAGAACCCAATACTAATAAAAATTCTTAAATATGCCCTTGGAATCACGTCAAACTGATTTTTCAAACAAATGTTATGCAATTTTAAAAACCAAATACACACCTTTTACTTGATTTTGAAGAGCTTGATATTGAAATTGAATTATCTCTATAATTGTGGATCATAAATATCTAAAATTTGGTCTTGTAGTAGCCCTCTGAAGCTTCTTTCAAATTCCATAGGTCTGACCTATTTTGGACTCTTCAAGACAAAGTTATGTCCAATCTCCCACAATGACCCAATTATGGATTGGTTCAGTAGAGCGAACTTGTACGACTTGCCACATTTCAATGTTTCCTCCTTTGGCTCTGAAATTTATAGACAAGAAACTATAGGTAGTTTAATTGTAACCACTATTTACAGCATTCCAATCTGATTCTCAAAAAGAGCATTATGAAGCTTTTCCCATGATCACCTCTTTGAGATGAAATCCAGGAGCCTGAAAAATCCCTAATTTCCACATACCATATCTCTGAAAAAATTGCGAACCAAACTCTAAAAATTTTCAACGATATTCTTCAGGATTTTGGCTTCTCACTCTAAAAATTTCAACTTCTAAACCTTTGTAGAAAAATAATTATAGCGAAAATACCGCGATGACCTGTTTAGGTTAAATTAGGAGCCTGCAAAAAGACCTAACTTTCACAGATCATATCTCCGAAAATGCTGCGAAAAAAGCTCTGAAATTTTGTGACAATGTTCCTCAAGATTTCAGCTTCACAATCTAAAAATTTCAGCTTCTGAACCTTCATAGAAAAAAGTTATAGAAAAAATTCCATGATGACCTGTTTGGAGCAGTGAAACCCTAGAATCCAAAGCTCTCATACCAAATGTTGTGAAACCAACTCCAAAAATAGAAGAAAAGATATATCAACACCTTAGAAATAAGCCACTTCGAGGGGGAAACCTCCAATACATTAGATGAATGAACAATTCTTGGATGATACAAATTACAAAACCTCCTTTCTATATATAGGAGTCCATGGGGCCACAATGTAATCCTAGCCGACCTAACAATAATAATGTAAGGGCACAATAATAACAATAAGGGGGCCTACACTAACATAATAAGGGACTACACTAATAATATAGGGACCTAACATTCCACACAATGGCCACCTACTCCTCAACACTCCACACTGATTGCCTCCCTCCCCTAATACTCACCACTGCTCCACTAATGAAATCCACTGCCCTCCATCTTATAGTGTGACCTCGTTGCCGCATGCTCACTCCATAGTAAAATTCGTTTGTAAAGTTATAATCTACACTTTTATTTTGGATTTTTAGTTACGCTTAGTTGTCTAAACACAATCTCAGTTCCAAATCATATTAATATGAATTCTATACGCAGCATGTGCCCATCCGTAGCTACTCTAAACCATATTTTCTAAAGGGTTGTCACATGTTGGTGTTGAGAGTGGGATAGGGGAGCGGTGGTGCTATGCAGGGGAGTCGGCGAACTGGAAGGGCCGGCGGGATTTGGGGTGTTAGGCTGAACAAAAGCGAGAGTGGAAATTCAAAACAGGTGGGTTCGATCCCTACGGTAATGTTGGGTGGTTTCTATTACTATTCGCCCGAGCTCCCGAATCCAAACTAGCAAGTATGACTGCTAGCTTGAAATCTTTACCATGTCACCCATCCAACCTCTTGTCATGGCCATGCTTATGCAGTCTTTGAGAGCTATTGTAATAAATAATAATTTCAACAAGGATTTCAGTATCTGAAATCTTCTTCTATTTATGTTAATTGAGAATGGCACCATCAAAGCATATATGGTCTAGAGAATTATTCTAGTTTCCCATATAAGAAACATTATTATCTTCACCTCTACGATACTTATTGTGCAGAGCCTCCATCGACTGACATAGGAAGACTCCATTGAAAAACTGTGGCATGTTTTGTAGTGATCAGTGGTAATATTTCTAATTTTGAGTGTATTTTGGGCATTGTGCAAAAATATCTCTATGCATTTTTTCCAACAGTGTATCTTTGTTTATCATTACAACCACTTTAGCCATCTAATTCAAGAGATTCACCCAATTTGTTTAATGAAAATGACTAGAATTAATGCATTATTGGAGTTATTAAATACTTTGATACTATGCTCCACTGATCATGATATAATGATAATCAGCAAGAAAACTCTCTCTCACATTCAAACCTGTTTGCATAATGCACAAGAAAATTTTGACTTTTTGTAGCTTGAATCTGAGCTACGGCAAGAAGAATTACAACAGTGGATTCATCATTCTGAACTTGTTCTTGTTCAGAACATTGAGACAGACTCCCATCAACAACAATAAGTTGCATATGCAGTACCTATTTTAGGAGCATATTTGCAGAATGCAGAAGAAAAAATCCAACCTGCACTTCCTAAGCCCATCATTAGACCTTGGGAAAATCTTGTCCATAACAAGCACAGAACTGGTCTTGGATATGAAAATTTGTCCTTTCATATTCTAGACTACTCCAAGCCCATAAAATTTCAGACTGTCAGATTTCTTTATGAAATTTCACCTTCACCTGTTTCAAATCCTGCTCCTCTTCCAAAGAAGCAACAACAGATTAGGAAATGACAACACTGTGATCGAGTTGGCAATATGAAAGATCACTATTTTTGATCTTCACCCATGAAAGCACTGTGGTCGACACACCCATTCTTCACACAGATGCTTCAGAAACAAGCCTCCTACAAGAACAAAGATTCATCTTGGATGGATCACTTCTTGGCAATGGGCATCACCAGCCAAGAAGATGTTTAAGTCATATGTTAGAACTTGTTCTAGAATATTGAACAATCTTGCAGTTGATTTTTCACCATCATCTCACCTTGTACATGACAGGGCGGAAAATGGTGGTCATCTACAAGATTTGAAGCCATATCAAGCGAGCCTGAGCCACAACCTGTCATTACAGATTCAGTGTAGTAGCCAGAGACACAAAACTTCAAGTCAGCCTGAGCCACAATCTCTCATTATAGATTTAGAGTTGTAGCCAGAGACACAGCAGTTCAAGTGAGCCTGAGCCACAAATTTTTGTTCCATATTCAGAGTTGTAGGCAGAGACATAGATGCCCATGATAATTCTTTTGGCTTGAGGACAGCCTTAAACCATCTATGCGAGGTTGATATTCTTCCTCTTCAAAGAATTTGGAGCACTTCCTATAGCAGAATACTTCAGCTTATTGCCAGCTTTGGTAGAGTTTCGGGAAATGAATTAAGCATTACAGTGTTGGTGTTCATCCTTAAACCATCATAGGTTGTAGACCTCCCTTCTTCTAGGTTGAAGGTCTCCCTCTTCAAATATGAGGGAAACTTCCTCTAGCAGAAGACCCCAGCTTCTTGCCAGATTTGGAAGAGTTCTGGGAACTGCATTAAGCGTTCCATTCTTGGTGGTCATACTTAAACCACCTCTTTATGCCAACATTTCAGAGATCTGACTCGGCCTATGTGTTTTCATGCATACGTTGCAATTTTTTATTACATCTCTCTTCTTGGACTCGCACATACCCCTTCGGATTAAGGGGGGGAATGTTGGACACCTAATCCTCAATTGGTATGTGTGGAAGGCAAATGGACAAATGGAGTCCAAGAGACCACTTGGAATGGGAAGCCAAGGGTCACCTATTGTATTATATATATTCATCTTTATGGTTAATAGATCAACATCTCATGCTTACCTTTCTCCTTGCTTGTGTTCACCGTGTGTGTATTTAACAGTTATTTCCTCTGCTTATTTGCCATTCCTTGGTCATTCCCATTATTACACTCCTCCTCATGGTCAATTCTATGTCTCTCATGGCGCTGATTTCTTTGGGTATGACTCTCCTCCTGATCATCATCAGTTCATTGTTGTTCCATTTCATACTAGGTCTCATGGTCTGGATTTGGCTGATAAGTTGTATTATTTTTTATATTAGAAAGGATTTTTAAAATTTTATCTTGTTCTTGAATTAGCCTTACATTATCATTCCTCATTTGTGCCATTTTGTTCTATAGTTGTTCTACGATTTCCAATAGTTGTCTAGTTTTTTGTTGTTGTTCTTCCAATAATCTATTTTTGTGGTATTGTTGGTTTGCATCCAGCTGTACCCACATTTTCAGCTTAGTTCCTCCATAAGATGCTTATGGTCTTCTTGTGGATATGGATCCTCTCTACATTCTGCTTCACTCTTTCCCCTTATCTGTTCACCACATCATTGCACATTTAGTTCCCACAAAGCCACAATGTTGGAACTCGGCTCTGATACCACTTGTCGCATGTACATAGTCACACATTATCTACATAATTTTTTTATATATATTGGACTCTAATCATTATTTATTATTAACAAATGTGATTACTACTAATTTCATATCAACTAACTTGTTCAACACCATTGTTAATCTTATAGCCTACTTTAACGAGGTGTACACAATACCTATACATATAATATTTCCACTCACATTTGACATCATAACAATGAGATGCATTACGCATCATTTCAATGATATATATTACAAATTTATTCTAGGTTTTCTCACCAATGGTAATAAGCATGGCTTATCCTATCCTGAGGTATATGATTGTCCAAAGTGTGAATAGTGGTTATGGATTTAATCTCATCCATAATCGAGGACAGTCATCATTAATTTTTTCCAGCTGCCACATCCCATCTCGTATTTGTTGCACACCAATCGAGCTTTTTCACTTCGTCGATCCCTTGAACCTTTCATATAATGGTCTTGGTGCTTCATTGTTGCCTTGGGTACCTGTAAGCTTGGGTGGAAACTTCCAGATTTCATTTTGATGCCATTATGAGCAGTGCCGCAGTCGACTGCAGTTGAACCATTGCGTGATAGGGTTTACTCCATTTCATAGTGAGTGGGGTTTCAATCTCCTGCAATCCTCTTCTCTGTGTGTTGGTGCTAGAATGGCTCTGCTCAAAGGTAGAAAGGTAAGGTTTTTTTTTGTCCTCCTGAAGTTTTCTATTAACACAGTGATGGTTTTCCATCCACTTGCTCTTCTACACTCTATAGAATGTGTGATACCTTCTATTGTAGGTCTAAGATTCGCATTTTCCCTTAGTCGAGAGAAGGCGGTTCTAAACATAGTCCTCGCTTGGGTCAATGGTCGAATTCCATCTCTGGTCTTCCGGTGATTACATGCATTGTTTTTTATTATAAATACTCAAATATATGACCACATGATCGAGTGCTCAAAATTATGCTAAAAAAATAAAGTGTTCGGAATGGTGTGGAACCTAAACAATCGCCCAAATCGCGTCGTTATGAATCTAGCACAACTCGTTTCGCAGAAAATTGACATAGTATGATCCCAAAAATGTGTGCACTTTTTCAAACAGGGAAATTTTAGGGGAAAAAGGTACAGGGGAATTCCAGTCGGTAGCTTGTACTGCTGACAAAGCATACCCATGTGGTAGGTTGACTTGGTCAATGGATTTTATTCGGCGAATGAAATTATACCAAGTGGTACTTAATGGTTGGTTTGAAATGGCAGTTTTTTATTGTTTATTAGGCAACCAATCACAGGCTACCAATTGGCCTAGCCAAGGGACGCCACGTGGCAGCCTGAGGGCCACCAGAATTATGATAAGGGTCAAACCATACCCCGTGTGTGTCAAACACAAGACCTCACCACCAACAACGAACTGCATTACCATTGCACCACGACCTTGTTACTTAACATACTATGGTTTCGGGTTGGTTTTAATTTCATATGGTATGTGCATTGGGGGTGGGGGTGGGGGTCTAGCCGCAGCCCTGCTCACCACCGAGGGTGGGACCATGGGCAGGAGCCTAGCCCCTCCCCCCCCCCCCCCCCACACTAACTGTAACCACAACAACAAATGTTGCGGCAGATGTGATCACACCATAACATTTTTTCATGATCGCCAGGACCATCGATTTGGATAACCACCACCGTCACTGCCTCCAATGTGACCACCCTTAACATTTAATGCTGACGATTAGCAAAAATCGCACAACTTTTTTTATTTAAAAAAAAAAAATCATACTTTAGGCCTTATTGGAAAATTAAAGCACCGAAAATTTCGCCCAATTTTTGGGCAATTTTGCACCAAGTTAGTGAAATTCAGGGTGAAATGTAGGTTCGGGTCCGAATTTGGAGGAACTTATGGAGTGGTTAGTGTAGAAACTTGGGGAAGTCATAACTAAGTCATTTTTTGACAAAATTTGAGGTAGAAAGAGGCTACACATGAATTTTTGGGAATGCTGGAGCCATTGGAACAATTTTTAAAGTTGTTTGAGCATTCTAAACATATGTAATCACATTGTTTAGCATAATATAAGAGGGACAATCCATTGGAAGCTGGACCAAAGAGACATAGCCCAGGTGGGGTGAACTCCTTCATCATGTACTATTGTGTTACTATTTATGGTGATGTTCATGTATGTTAGATGTTGTTGTTAAGTGTTTTTTTTATGTTAATTTGCTCAGGGAATTCACATAAAAACACATAAAAAATCATGGTTAACTTGCAATTCACTGCATAATCCTCAAGCACTTTGTTTATATTCTAAATTTTAATTTCGCACAACAAACAGTAATTTTCCCGTTCCGATGAAGTTGGTATCAAAGCACTAGGTTTACTTGTACAAAGAGGATTTAATTGTTTTGAAAATGTTTAAATGCTTACAAGGTTGAAGCTCAAGAGAGGAGAAGGAAAGTGTGTGGGTGCAGGTTCTCAATTTGGAGCAAGGAGAAGGAGGGTACAGTTGCCACGGTCTCCACCACAAGATTCACCTCCTATTGTACTTGAGGCTTCAATAAGCATGCCTCATAAATGAAGAAAAGATAAAATGACAAAGGATTGGAAGGCTTTTAGGAAGTATTTCTTTAACATGACAGAGATGGTGAAAGTCCTATATGAAGAGAGGAATACAAGGTTGCAGGCTGAAAGCTCCAAGTGTCCAAGAGGAGAGGGTTCTCCAAGAGGAGGAGGTAATGGAAATGGTGATAATCCACCATCTACACCACCATCATCCTTACCACCATCTTCACCTTCATCTTCATCCTCTTCCACTACTACAAAAATTACTCATACTCATCAACATGCCTCAAAGGAAATTGGTAAAACACCCTTGTTAAAACTAGATATTAAATTTGGGCTTCCTATGTATAATGGTGAAGTGAATGTAGAAAAGCATGAAAATTGGGTTTCTCAGTTGGAGGTCTACTGAAAGATTAAAAAATTATGGGCCTCTAAATTAGACATAAATTAAGGCCCATATAACCTTTCTTAGGTGTTATTGCCTAAATCTACCTCAGGCTGAAGGAAGGCAGAGTTCAGGGTAACATCAAACCACACTCAGTCTGGTAGCTAGCCCTACCAGAACAGGAGAGGGCTCTCTCCGGGTCAATCTCAGCAAAAATAATCAATAGGGCTTGAGATGACTTGAAATAAAAGCTAATTTTAGGCTAGGTATATAAGTGAAGGAGTTTGATTGTGTTTTTGGGGGTTTTTGTTGGATCAAAGGGAAAAGCAGTTTTGGGTGCGGGCATAAGGCCTAGTTTTTGCAGAGTTCTGATTGGGGCAAGGAAGGATATTTTTTTGATGCTTTAGATTGAATGAATGGATGGATCAGACTAGTGAGGAGATGAAGAGGGAAATAGGGTCTCAATATTCCTCCTCAAACAGATGAAAACATGGAAAATTAAACAAAACTGAAGGCAGAGCAAAGCAAGCTAATGAATTCCACCTTTAGCACTGATTTATTTAATTTGAGAAGAAAAGAGAAGGGAAAATGATACACATAAACATCAGTGAACTTACAATTACATAGATAAAAATAACATCAAAACACAGAGCCACATGGATCCCAAAGAGTGTTGCAAACCCTGGTCTATTCCTTTGCCAAAAGTGCTGAGATGAAATGTACAATGAAGTGCCAAGCAATCCCAAGTGTCCAACCCTGAAAATGACTGAGAAAATACATCATATAGACAAGCCTTACTCCTCCCCATGCCTCTAGGGGTAGAGCTCAGTTTCTAGGAGCTGTTTCAAACATATCTAAACTAGGAACTAGAAAATAGGCAATGAAACAACTTGCCTCTATATGCCAGGAAACTGATCCATTCACTTACATTTCACCTTTTGGTGAATGAATTTTCTAGAATGAGTAAAAATGTACCAGAATTACATCATGGTCATGAAATTACATCAAGTTACATCAAGAGTTACATGAAAAAGTGAAACTGGCCAAACTAGGGGAAATTGTGAGCTGCTAAGTGAAAAATAGGCCAAATTCCTCTATACACCGCGCTTGGAAACTCTATGCGTAGCACAAGTTTGGAGCTGATTTTGAGGCCCTTCCCGAAGTCCAAATTGAGTGCAGGATAGCTCGTTGGAAATCCCTTCCTGTCTAATTTCCAACCCAAGTGGAATTTTTTGATTGGGTTTCCATTTGCCCCTCCAAAAATCAATTCTCCCAACACTACTTCCTGTGTGTGCAAAAAGTGGCAGAAAGGCCATTTTTAGGGTGTTTTTGAACCTTTAAGCAACCCAAAACTTGATGAAATCCTTAGGTAATCCGTGAGCATATATAAATTTTGATAAAAAAATCCAGAAATGAAAATTTTCCCCCCTGAAGAGCTGCCAATTATAAGCACGCGCCAAGTGGCGCTACGCGTCGGGCAGGAAAATCTGTTTTGTGACCAAAAAATTCAAAATTGACAAAAAATTTCCCAAATTTCTTGAAATTTGGGCTGAAGGTCCCTCATCAAGTGCTATGCTCAGCCAAATAAGCGTCAGCCAAAATTTGGAGCCTATCATGCCTTTTGCGATGCTTCAGTGCCCTCCTTAGCCTCGCTTTCAGGATTTTGATACGCGCCTTGCAAACATGATTGCACGCCCAATAGTGATTCTTCATGTGTCTGAGCATGTTTTTCTCCTTGTTTGCATTCTCCAACAGCTTCTCAAGATGAATTTTGACCCTCTCAAGCCAAGTCTCTCTATCAGCCTCGATCTCCCGCTCAATAGGTGTCATCTCGGTTGGATTTCTCCGGGCAGCTTGCCGATTCTCACGGATGTTTTGCAACTCCATGATCGTCTGATGATCCCCAAATTTTTTGTTCCGCTGCTCCAGATAGTTTATGATCCATTGAGCTCTCTACAACTTGTCGTTCAATGTGTCTATCTCATCTTTCTGCTCCTAAATGATCTCTCTCAATTTTGAGCTTGGAGAGCTCAAATCCTCATCAATCAATATGAAATCAGTATCCTGGCCTCCTGAAGGGTCCTCATCCCGCATAGGCCTCTTACCTCTGTCTTGTACCTGTACCTGTGCTACTGATGACGACAACGAGACCCCTTCCACCCCGGGTGGAGATAGTACTCGTCGGGCTGCTGCAAATAATACTCTCATGCCTCTCTGATAAGTGACATACACTGGCACACTAATAGGCTCTGTCTCGTGACCTTCAAGCTGATGTGAAGGTTCACCTACATCATGAACAATCTCCGGAGGAGGCTGAGGAGCTGTGAAGAAGTCACGAGAAATAAAATCTTCCCATGCAATGCCCTGCAATCCATGCTGATGTACAACAACAATCTTGATGAGTGCATAGTGATAAATATTGTTGTACGGCTACTCGGGAGTCTTCTTCTGCACAAGAGTGGTAATTCTCTCGATGTTTTGGCACATGAAATAAGGTATGTTCATCATCCTCACTCTCATGAAATGCATCAATAACCTGATGTGGTAGGCATAGAGGCGTGAAAACCTGCCCTCACAACTGAAGTATCTAATAATGAGTCTCGTAAAAGGTGCGTGGATTCCTTCAGAAATCGGAATGGGAATACCCTACTGAACTGTCTCACATAGCTAGGCCTGATGTATGGTTCATAATGCACTCTTTCCACCTGCTTTCTTTTTTTCCACTCCTCACCTGCATTTGGAATTCCTGTTGCTTGAGAAATGGCTTCCAGTGTCAAGGTGAAATTTACACCAGCAAGAATTACCTGAACATCATGCAAATGTAACACAAATAAATGAGCCAACTCTTGATGATGCTGAATACGAGCAATCATCTCACAGTACTGATAACATGACTTCTCTCGAAAACATGCCATGGCAAGTGGGCAGGCCTGCAACTGAGTCAATGAGGTGGGCTCTTCTCTCACATGTTTTCCACCTTTACGAGGCCTTCTCGGTGCATGGAGCTTAGTGGTAGAATCACTGTCTTGTTCATATGATGAATCAGTGTTCGTCTCCATAATGTTCCAAGGTGTATGTTCGGTTTGTTGAAAATGAGAATGAAAATTTGGTTGTTTTTTGTTTCAATGCCAAATATGTGCCAAAGGGAAAGGACTGTGGGAGAAATAGGACAGTGGGAAAATTGTGATTCAGTGAAGTGAAATTTGAAGTATGAGGACAGTCACTTGACTATTTGGGAATTTGGGATTTAGGAATTTTTTCAAATGATATGGAGAAAGGGATAATGATAGGGAATGAAAGGATTGAGGGATGGGGATAAATGGGAATAACTGATATGAGTGGTTTTGGGATATAAGGGAATAGGGGAGGGATTATAATGATAGTATGACAATGATGGGAAAGGAATGAACAATGTGGGGGAGATGAAGTATTTTGGCACCAAGATCAAACTTTAAAACTCAAATTTCAAACCCTAAGAGAGCCATTTCTAACAAGAGAATAGGGTTTATGTTTTCAACATTCAAAATCTTATATTCTTCCCTCCAAACAACACCAAACCCAAGCTAATAGAAATTCACAGTCTCACAAACTTACTCGGAGCAAGGAAAACTGAGTTGGTTTGAATTTTATGAAGCAGTGGCAAAAATATTGCTTGTCAGCCCTATGTGCCACGCACGTTCAAATCAGCACTGTGGTGAGCGGCTCTATGTGCCGCGACTTGCTTGTGCGCTGCGACCTTCTCCCAACGCGCCGCGACTGTAACCTCACTCACACTTCCGGCCTTCAAACCCTGTTTTCGTTCTTCCACAATTTAACTCGGCTTTTTTGATGTCTCTTGGTGCAAATGAACTGTTTGAATATGAAAATATCTTATATACACAAAGGACTTTGATTTTTGTTTTGAAATAACCCACTTGCTAATGTTTGAAATTTGGCACTTTGCACTTTTTAATACAAACTCAGCTTTTCTTGTTTCCTCTTTGATTTTTTGGCTGAATGATGAAACTCTTGTCTAATTTTTGCAGGGATAGCTGGCATGGAATTTGGCAAAGGCGACCAGGGCTGCACCTGAAGATCTTCACAATTGAGAAAATTTTTGAAAATTACATGGCATTTATTACAAAAGACAAAATTGACGATTTTTCTTTAAAACTGAGTTTTGAAGAAGAATCATGATCTAACATTATGACGATGAAATTTTTGAAATGAAAACTTATTTTGAACCTCCCTCATGTGCCTGCTAGCATTATTGGACACTTTGAAGACTAAATTAATGAAACCCTAAACCTAATGAGACTAAAAAACCCTAAAAAGACTCTTTGCCCACCAAAAGACCAAACCTTGACTGTCAATGACTGGAAATGATTTTGATGGAATTTGATAAACAGATATAGACTAGTAGGTACATGACATGAGGGATATGAGTGAAAAAGACCCTTCCGTCAGATGATCCATGCTCCTAATGGAATGCAGCTGACTGAACTGAATGAGACACCTAAAATGAAATGCAACAAGAGATTTTGATCTCTGACGGAGGGATGAAGAGACCAACTCTAACATTGGCTCCAATGGGGATGGTAGCTCCTAGGAGGTGCCAAGGACTACATATTTCTGGGAGAGTAGGCAGTGCCTTCTTCCATTGGGCTATGGAGGCCATAACTTCGAAAAATCAACAGAAGACTCTTGACTGATTTATTGACTGAAAATTTGACTCAAACTGACTCAATTTTGAAACTGAAATGACTGAAAAATGTGACTCGACAAACTCAAACCAAAGCTGAAATCGATCTTTAGAATTATAGCCTTCACTTCGGGCCCCAAACTGAAGAAAATATCACATCACACACTTGCAATGAAACTGAAATAAATGGTATGTACAGTGACAATGTAAACAACAGAAAACATCTCAGAAATGATACCGCTTGAGCAGTCGACCATTGACCGACCCTCCTAGACAATCTTCCTCGTTCATCTCCTTCAGAAGAAAAGCATTCAGACTCCGATATGCAGCAATTTTAAAGGGTCCTTTCCAAATATTTTCAAACTTATCGTGCTTACCCTTTTCCTCATTTCTTGCATCCCATTTCAACACCACTTCTTCCAATTGAAATTTGTTCGCCTTTGCTTTCCTGTCATAGATTTTCTTAATTCTCTCCTGCAGCTTGAATGTGTTTTGAAAAAATTATTCCCTCGTCTGCTGCAAATGGATCATTCGATTTATTCTTATTTGCATATGATCATATTCACTACCATCTTCCTGTAGAAGTTTGACCACCGGAACTGTGAGAGAGGTAGGAAACACTGTATCAACTCCATAAACTAACTCAAAAGGGGACATACCAATGGATTTCTTCTGACTCACTCGATCTGCCCAAAGTGCACTAACCAACTTCTTATGCCAACTTTTCTTGTTTATTTCCAACAAATTTTTAATGATGTTGACCAAATATTTGTTGGAATATTCCGCCAATCCGTTGCCTTGCGGATGATAAGCGGTTGAGTGTCCCAAAATGATATGATACTTGTCACAAAACTCAATCATCCTTTTTGATTTGAAAGCTGTTGCGTTATCAGTGATTAACTTATTCGGGAAACCAAAACGAGATAAAATTTTATTCTCAAGGAAAGAAATTATTACTGAATATGTAGCTTGCCTGGTGGGAATTTCTTCAATCCATTTCGTGAAATAATCTGTCGCTGTGAGGATCCACTTATGCTGAGCTGAAGAAGCAGGATGGATCTCACGAATTAAATGCAAACCCCACTGCAAAACCAGAGATTCTAGGTTCGATCCCCAGTATGGTCGCCACTATGTTATTGCCTAAATCTACCTCAGGCTGAAGGAAGGCAGAGTTCAGGGTAACATCAAACCATGCTCAGTATAGTAGCTAGCCCTACCAGAACAGGAGAGGGCTCTCTCCGGGTCAATCTCAGCAAAAATAATCAATAGAGCTTGAGATGACTTGAAATAAAAGCTAATTTTAGGCTAGGTATATAAGTGAAGGAGTTTGATTGTGTTTTTGGGGGTTTTTGTTGGATCAAAGGGAAAGGCAGTTTTGGGTGCGGGGATAAGGCCTAGTTTTTGCAGAGTTCTGATTGGGGCAAGGAAGGAAATTGTTTTGATACTTTATATTGAATTAATGGATGGATCAGACCGGTGAGGAGATGAAGAGGGCAAGAGGGTCTCAAGAGTCCTCCTCAAACAGATGAAAACATGGAAAATTAAACAAAATTGAAGGTAGAGCAAAGCAAGCTAATGAATTCCACCTTTAGCACTGATTTGTTTAATTTGAGAAGAAAAGAGAAGGGAAAATGATACACATAAACATCAATGAACTTACAATTACATAGAGAAAAAACCATCAAAACACATAGCCACATGGATCCCAAAGAGTGCTGCAAACCCTGGTCTATTCCTTTGCCAAAAGTGCAGAGATGAAATGTACAATGAAGTGCCAAGCAATCCCAAGTGTCCAACCCTGAAAATGACTGATAAAATACATCATATAGATAAGCCTAACTCCTCCCCATGACTCTAGGGGTCGAGCTCATCATTCTAGGAGCTGTTTCAACCATATCTAAACTAGGAACTAGAAAATAGGCAATGAAACAACTTGCCTCTATATGCTAGGAAACTGATCCATTCACTTACATTTCACATTTTGGTGAATGAATCTTCTAGAATGAGTAAAAATGTGCCAAAATTACATCATGGTCATGAAATTACATCAAGGTACATAAATATTTACATGAAAAGTGAAACTGGCCAAAACTAGGCGAAATTCTGAGCTACTGAGTGAAAAATAGGCCAAATTCCTCTATGCGGTGTGCCTGGAATCTCTATGCGTAGCACAAGTTTGGAGCTGATTTTGAGGCCCTTCCCAAAGTCTAAATTGAGTGCATGATAGCTCGTTCGAAATCACTTCCTATCTAATTTTCAACCCAAGTGGAATTTCTGGATTTGGTTTCCATTTACCACTCCAAAAATCAATTCTCCCAACACTGCTTCCTATGTGTGCAAAAAGTGGCAGAAAGGCCATTTTTAGGGTGTTTTTACCCTTTAGTCAACCCAGAACTTGATGAAATCCTTAGGTAATCCATGAGCATGTATAAATTTCGATAAAAAATCCAGAAATGCAAAGTTTTCCCCCTGAAGAGCTACCAATTATAAGCGCGCGCCAAGTGGCGCTACGTGTCGGTAAGGAAAATCTGTTTTGTGACCAAAAAATTCAAAATTGACAAAAATTTTCCCAAATTGCTTGAAACTTGGGCTGAAGGTCCCTCCTCAAGTGCTATGCTCAGCCAAAGAAGCTTCGGCCAAAATTTGGAGCCTATCATGCCTTTTGCGACGCTTCAGTGCCCTCCTTAGCCTCGCTTTCAGGATTTTGATACGCGCCTTGCAAACATGATTGCGCGCCCAATAGTGATTATTCATGTGTTTGAGCATGTTTTTCTCCTTTTTTTCCTTCTCCAACAGCTTCTCAAGATGAATGTTGACCCTCTCAAGCCAATTCTCTCTATCAGCCTCGATCTCCTGCTCAATAGGTGTCATCTCGGTTGAGCTTCTCCGAGCAGCTTGCCGGTTCTCACGGATGTTTTGCAACTCCATGATCATCTGCTAATCCTCCAATTGTTTGTTCCACTGCTCCAAATAGTTTATGATCCATTGAGCTCTCTGCAACTTTTCGGTCAATGTGTCGATCTCAGCTTTCTTCTCCTGAATGATTTCTCTCAATTTTGAGCTTGGAGAGCTCAAATCCTCATCAATCAATATGAAATCAGTATCCTAGCCTCCTGAAGGGTCCTCATCCTGCATAGGCCTCTTACCTTTGTCCTGTACCTATACATGTGCTGCTGATGATAGCAACGAGACCCATTCCATCCCGGGTGGAGACAGTACTCGTCGGGCTGCTGCAAATAATACTCTCGTGCCTCTCTGATAAGTGACATACACTGGCACACTTATAGGCTCTGTCCCATGACCTTCAGGCTGATGTGAAGGTTCACCTGCATCATGAACAATATTCAGAGGAGGCTGAGGGGCTGTGAAGAAGTCAGGGGAAATGAAATCTTCCCATGCAATGCACTGCAATCCAAGATGATGTACAAAAACAATATTGATGAGTGCATAGTGATAAATACTGTTGTACTGCTGCTCGGAAGTCTTCTTCTGCACAAGAGTGGTCATTCTCTCGATGTTTCGGCACATGAAATAAGGTATGTTCATCATCCTCACTCTCGTGAAATGCATCACTAACCTAATGTGGTACGCATAGAGGCGTGAAAACCTGCCCTCACAACTGAAATATCTAATAATGAGTCTCATCAATGGCGCATAGGATTCCTTCAGAAACCGGAATGGGAATACCCTACTGAGATGTCTCACATAGCTAGGCTTGATGTATGGATCATAATGCACTCTTTCCACCTGCTGTCTTTTGTTCCACTCCTCACCTACATTCAGTATTCCTGTTGCTTGAGAAATGGCTTCCAGTGTCAAGGTGAAATTTACACCAGCAAGAGTTACCTGACCATCATGCAAATGTAACACAAACAAACAATCCAACTCCTGATGATGCTGAATCCGAGCAATCATCTCACAGTACTGATAACATGACTACTCTCGAAAACATGCCATGGCAAGTGGGCAGGCCTACAACTGAGTCAATGAGGTGGGCTCTTCTCTCACATGTTTTCCACCTTTACGAGGCCTTCTCGGTGCATGGAGCTTAGTGGTAGAATCATTTTCTTGTTCATATGATGAATCAGTGTCCGTCTCCATAATGTTGCAAGGTATATGTTCGGCTTGTTGAAAATGAAAATGAAAATTTGGTTGTTTTTTGTTTCAATGCCAAATATGTGCCAAAGGGAAAGGACTGTGGGAGAAATAGGACAATGGGAAAAATGTGGTTCAGTCAAGTGAAATTTGAAGTATGAGGACAGTCACTTGACTATTTGGGAATTTGGGATTTAGGAATTTTTTCAAACGATATCGAGAAAGGGATAATGATAGGGAATGAAAGGATTGAGGGATAGGGATAAATGGGAATAAGTGATATGAGTGGTTTTGGGATATAAGGGAATAGGGGAGGGATTATAATGATAGTATGACAGTGATGGGAAAGGAATGAACAATATGGGGGAGATGAAGTATTTTGGCACCAAGATCAAACTTTAAAACTCAAATTTAAAACCCTAAGAGAGCCATTTCTAACAAGAGAATAGGGTTTATGTTTTCAACATTCAAAATCTTATATTATTCCCTCCAAACAACACCAAACCCAAGCTAATAGCAATTCACAGTCTCACAAACTTACTTGGAGCGAGGAAAATTGAGTTGGTTTGAATTTTATGAAGCAGTGGCAAGAATCTTGCTTGTCAGCCCTGTGCGTCGCGCCTTCCTTTTGCGCCGCGCACGTTCAAATCAACACTGTGGTGAGCGGCTCTATGTGTCGCGACTTGCTTGTGCGCCACGACCTTCTCCCAACGCGCCGCGACTGTAACCTCACTCACACTTCCGGCCTTCAAACCCTGTTTTCGTTCTTCCACAATTTAACTCGGCTTCTTTGATGTCTCTTGGTGCAAATGAACTGTTTGAATATGAAAATATATTATATACACAAAGGACTTTGATTTTTGTTTTGAAATAACCCACTTGCTAATGTTTGAAATTTGGCACTTTGAAATTTTTAATACAAACTCTGCTTTTCTTGTTTCCTCTTTTATTTTTTGGCTGAATGATGAAAATCTTGTCTATTTTTTGCAGGGATAGCTGGCATGGAATTTGGAAAAGGTGACCAGGGCTGTGCCTGAAGATCTTCACAATTGAGAAAACTTTTGAAAATTACATGGCATTTATTACAAAAGACAAAATTGACGATTTTTTTTCAAAACTGAGTTTTGAAGAAGAATCATGATCTAACATTATGACGATGAAATTTTTGAAATGAAAAATTATTTTGAACCTCCCTCATGTGCCTGCTGACATTATTGGACACTTTGAAGACTAAATTAACGAAACCCTAAACCTAATGAGACTAAAAAACCCTAAAAAGACTCTTTGCCCACCAAAAGACCAAACCTTGACTGTCAATGACTAGAAATGATTTTGATGGAATTTGATAAACAGATACGGACTAGCAGGTACATGACATGAGGGATATGAGTGAAAAACACCCTTCCTTCAGATGATCCATGCTCCTAATGGAATGCAGCTGACTGAACTGAATGAGACACCTAAAATGAAATGCAACAAGATATTTTGATCTCTGACGGAGGGATGAAGAGACCAACTCTAACATTGGCTCCAATGGGGATGGTAGCGCCTAGGAGGTGCCAAGGACTACATATTTCTGGGAGAGTAGGTAGTGCCTTCATCCATTGGGCTATGGAGGCCATAACTTCGAAAAAACAACAGAAGACTCTTAACTGATTTATTGACTGAAAATTTGACTCAAACTGACTCAATTTTGAAATTGAGATGACTGAAAAATGTGACTCGACAAACTCAAACCAAAGCCGAAATCGATCTTCAGAATTATAGCCTTCACTTCAAGCCCCAAACTGAAGAAAATATCACAGCACACACTTGCAATAAAACTGAAATAAATGGTATGTACAGTGACAATGTAAACAACAGAAAACATCTTAAAAATGATACCGCTTGAGCAGTCGACCATTGACCGGCCCTCCTAGACAATCTTCCCCGTTCATCTCCTTCATAAGAAAAGCATTCAGACCCCGATATGCAGCAATTTTAAAGGGTCCTTTCCAAATATTTTCAAACTTATCGTGCTTACCCTTTTCCTCATTTCTTGCATCCCATTTCAGCACCACTTCTTCCAATTGAAATTTGTCCGCCTTTTCTTTCCTGTCATAGATTTTCTTAATTCTCTCCTACAGCTTGAATGTGTTTTGAAAAACTTCTTCCCTCATCTGCTGCAAATGGATCATTTGATTTATTCTTATTTTCATATGATCATCTTCACTGCCAGCTTCCTGTAGAAGTTTGACCACCGGAACTGCGAGAGAGGTAGGAAACACTATATCAACTCCATAAACTAACTCAAAGGGGGACATACCAATGGATTTCTTCTGACTCACTCGATCTGCCCAAAGTGCACTGACCAAATTCTTATGCCAACTTTTCTTGTTTATTTCCAGCAATATTTTAATGATGTTGACCAAAGATTTGTTGGAAGATTCCACCAATCCGTTGCCTTGCGGATGATAAGCGGTTGAGTGTCCCAAAATGATATGATACTTGTCACAAAACTCAATCATTCTTTTTTATTTGAAAGCTGCTGCGTTATAAGTGATTAACTTATTCGGGCAACCAAAACGAGATAAAATGTTATTCTCAAGGAAATAAATTATTACCGAATCCGTAGCTTGCCTGGTGGGAATTGCTTCAATCCATTTCGTGAAATAATCTGTCGCTGTGAGGATCCACTTGTGCTAAGCTGAATAAGCAGGATGGATCTCACGAATGAAATACAAACCCCACTGCGAAACCAGAGATTCTGGTTTCGATCCCCAGTATGGTCGCCACTATGTTTTTGCCTAAATCTACCTCAGGCTGAAGAAAGGCAGAGTTCAGGGTAACATCAAACCATGCTCAGTCTAGTAGCTAGCCCTACCAGAATAGTAGAGGGCTCTCTCCGGGTCAATCTCAGCAAAAATAATCAATAGAGCTTGAGATGACTTGAAATAAAAGCTAATTTTAGGCTAGGTATATAAGTGAAGGAGTTTGATTGTGTTTTTGGGGGTTTTTGTTGGATCAAATGGAAAGGCAGTTTTGGGTGCGGGGATAAGGCCTAGTTTTTGCAGAGTTCTGATTGGGGCAAGGAAGGAAATTGTTTTGATGCTTTAGATTGAATTAATAGATGGATCAGACCGGTGAGGACCTGAAGAGGGCAAGAGGGTCTCAAGATTCCCCCTCAAACAGATGAAAACATGGAAAATTAAACAAAATTGAAGGCAGAGCAAAGCAAGCTAATGAATTCCACCTTTAGCACTGATTTGTTTAATTTGAGAGGAAAAGAGAAGGGAAAATGATACACATAAACATCAGTTAACTTACAATTACATAGAGAAAAACACCATCAAAACACATAGCCACATGGATCCCAAAGAGTGCTGCAAACCCTGGTCTATTCCTTTGCCAAAAGTGCAGAGATGAAATGTACAATGAAGTGCCAAGCAATCCCAAGTGTCCAACCCTGAAAATGACTGAGAAAATACATCATATAGACAAGCCTAACTCCTCCCCATGCCTCTAGGGGTCGAGCTCATCATTCTAGGATCTGTTTCAACCATATCTAAACTAGGAACTAGAAAATAGGCAATGAAACAACTTGCCTCTATATGCTAGGAAACTAATCCATTCACTTACATTTCACCTTTTGGTGAATGAATATTCTAGAATGAGTAAAAATGTTCCAAAATTACATCATGGTCATGAAATTACATCAAGGTACATCAAGAGTTACATGAAAAAGTGAAACTAGCCAAAACTAGGCGAAATTCTGAGCTGTTGAGTGAAAAATAGGCCAAATTCCTGTATGCGACGCGCCTGGAATCTCTATGCATAGCACAAGTTTGGAGCTGATTTTGAGGCCCTTCCTGAAGTCTAGATTGAGCGCATGATAGCTCGTTGGAAATCCCTACCTGTATAATTTCCAACCCAAGTGGAATTTCTGGATTTGGTTTCCATTTGCCACTCCAAAAATCAATTCTCCCAACACTACTTCCTGTGTGTGCAAAAAGTGGCAGAAAGGCCATTTTTAGGGTGTTTTTGACCCTTTAGGAAACCCAGAACTTGATGAAATCCTTAGGTAATCCATGAGCATGCATAAATTTTGATAAAAAAATCCAGAAATGAAAAATTTTCCCCCTGAAGAGATGCCAATTATAAGCGCGCGCCAAGTGGCGCTATGCGTCGGGCAGGAAAATCTGTTTTGTGACCAAAAAATTCAAAATTGAAAAAAAAATTCCCAAATTTCTCGAAACTTGGGCTGAAGGTCCCTCATCAAGTGCTATGCTCATCCAAAGAAGCTTCGGCCAAAATTTTGAGCCTATCATGCCTTTTGCGACGCTTCAGTGCCCTCCTTAGCCTCGCTTTCAGGATTTTGATACGCGCCTTGCAAACATGATTGCGTGCCCAGTAGTGATTCTTCATTTGTCTGAGCATGTTTTTCTCCTTCTTTTCCTTCTCCAACAACTTCTCAAGATGAATGTTGAACCTCTCAATCCAAGTCTCTCTATCAGCCTCGATCTCCCGCTCAATAGGTGTCATCTCGGTTGGGCTTCTCCGGGCAGCTTGCCGGTTCTCACGGATGTTTTGCAACTCCATGCTCGTCTGCTAAACCTCCAATTGTTTGTTCTGCTGCTCCAGATATTTTATGATCCATTGAGCTCTCTGCAACTTGTCGGTCAATGTGTCGATCTCAGCTTTCTACTCCTAAATGATCTCTCTCAATTTTGAGCTTGGAGAGCTCAAATCCTCATCAATCAATATGAAATCAGTATCCTGGCCTCCTGAAGGGTCCTCATCCTGCATAGGCCTCTTACGTCTATCTTGTACCTATACTTGTGCTGCTGATGACAGCAACGAGACCCCTTCCACCCCGGGTGGAGATAGTACTCGTCGGGTTGTTCCAAATAATACTCTCGTGCCTCTCTAATAAGTGACATACACTGGCACACTGATAGGCTCTGTGTCGTGACCTTCAGGCTGAGGAGGCTGAGGGGCTGTGAAGAAGTCACGGGAAATGAAATCTTCCCATGCAATTCACTGCAATCCAAGATGATGTACAACAACAATCTTGATGAGTGCATAGTGATAAATATTGTTGTACTGCTGCTCGGGAGTCTTCTTCTGCACAAGAGTGGTCATTCTCTCGATGTTTCGGCACATGAAATAAGGTATGTTCATCACCCTCACTCTTGTGAAATGCATCAATAACCTGATGTGGTAGGCATAGAGGCATGAAAACCTGCCCTCACAACTAAAGTATTTGATAATGAGTCTCATCAAAGGCGCATAGGATTCCTTCAGAAAATGGAATGGGAATACCCTACTAAGTTGTCTCACATAGCTAGGCCTGATGTATGGTTCATAATGCACTATGTCCACCTGCTGTCTTTTGTTCCACTCCTCACCTACATTCGGTATTCCTGTTGCTTGAGAAATGGCTTCCAGTGTCAAGGTGAAATTTACACCAGCAAGAGTTACCTGACCATCATGCAAATGTAACACAAACAAACAAGCCAACTCCTGATGATGCTGAATCCGAGCAATCATCTCACATTACTGATAACATGACTACTCTCGAAAACATGCCATGGAAAGTGGGCAGGCCTACAACTGAGTCAATGAGGTGGGCTCTTCTCTCACATGTTTTCCACCTTTACGAGGCCTTCTCGGTGCATGGAGCTCAGTGGTAGAATCACTTTCTTGTTCATATGATGAATCAGTGTCCGTCTCCATAATGTTGCAAGGTGTATGTTCGGCTTGTTGAAAATGAGAATGAAAATTTGGTTATTTTTAGTTTCAATGCCAAATATGTGCCAAAGGGAAAGGACTGTGGGAGAAATAGGACAGCGGGAAAAATGTGGTTCAGTCAAGTGAAATTTGAAGTATGAGTACTGTCACTTGACTGTTTGGGAATTTGGGATTTAGGAATTTTTGCAAATGATATCGAGAAAGGGATAATGATAGGGAATGAAAGGATTGAGGGATAGGGATAAATGGGAATAAGTGATATGAGTGGTTTTGGGATATAAGGGAATAGGGGAGGGATTATAATGATAGTATGACAGTGATGGGAAAGGAATGAACAATGTGGGGGAGATGAAGTATTTTGGCACCAAGATCAAACTTTAAAACTAAAATTTCAAACCCTAAGAGAGCCATTTCTAACAAGAGAACAGGGATTATGTTTTCAACATTCAAAATCTTATATTCTTCCCTCCAAACAACACCAAACCCAAGCTAATAGAAATTCACAGTCTCACAAACTTACTCGGAGCGAGGAAAACTGAGTTGGTTTGAATTTTATGAAGCAGTGGCAAAAATCTTGCTTGTCGGCCTTGTGCACCGCGTGCACAACCCAGTGCGCCACGCCTTCCTTGTGCGCAGCGCACGTTCAAATCATCACTGTGGTGAGCGGCTCTATGCGCCGCGACTTTCTTGTGCGTCGCGACCTTCTCCCAACGCGCCGCGACTGTAACCTCGCTCATACTTCCGGCCTTCAAACCCTGTTTTCGTTCTTCCACAATTTAACTCGGCTTCTTTGATGTCTCTTGGTGCAAATGAACTGTTTGAATATGAAAATATCTTATATACAAAAAGGACTTTGATTTTTGTTTTGAAATAACCCACTTGCTAATGTTTGAAATTTTGCACTTTGCACTTTTTAATACAAACGTTGTTTTGCTTGTTTCCTCTTTGAGTTTTTGGTTGAATGATGAAACTCTTGTTTATTTTTTACAGGGATAGCTGGCATGGAATTTGGCAAAGGCGACCAGGGCTACGCCTGAAGATCTTGAAAACTGAGAAAACTTTTGAAAATTACATGGCATTTATTACAAAAGACAAAATTGACGATTTTTCTTCAAAACAGAGTTTTGAAGAAGAATCATGATCTAACATTATGACGATGAAATTTTTGAAATGAAAACTTATTTTGAACCTCCCTCATGTGCCTGCTGGAATTATTGGACACTTTGAAGACTAAATTAACGAAACCCTAAACCTAATGAGACTGAAAAACCCTAAAAATACTCTTTGCCCACCAAAAGACCAAACCTTGACTGTCAATGACTGGAAATGATTTTGATGGACTTTGATAAATAGATACGGACCTGAAGGTACATGACATGAGGGATATGATTGAAAAATACCCTTCCTTCAGATGATCCATGCTCCTAATGTAATGCAGCTGACTGAACTGAATGAGACACCTAAAATGAAATGCAACAAGAGATTTTGATCTCTGACGGAGGGATTAAGAGACCGACTCTAACATTAGGTACATAAAAGATATATTAAATCTCTCTTTCTACACTTAAGAATTTTTTTTAAGCTTTAATATGTTCTTAGGAAGGTTTAGAGATAATTGCATATTTGTGCCTAATATTATTTATTTTTGAAGGATATTGTGAGAATATTGGGCAGATTATGGAGATTTGGATAAGCAGATCATTTAGAAACTTTCTCCCAGCTACTGGAGGATCAATATTGGAGAATAAATGAAAAACATATCATGAAATAATTTAGAAATTCTCGGGAGATTCTGGAACTCTGATGATTGAGAAAATCTAGGAATGTGTTCCCTATCATTTACTACAAACTCCTAGTGTTGGGAACCAGATCCACTATTTGAGGGATTTTGGAGGGGAAAGCTTCCTCCTTTCAATGAAAATGCTTCCTCATCATTTTGTATAAGTACTAATTCAAATTTTCCTCTAGGGGCATGTATTTTTAAGTCTTATTGTCGGTAAAAGTTGTTTTCTAGAAGCTCCATTTTCTTTTCTTGCAGGGATGTACTTGGCCTGATTCAATAACAAATATTGGCACCATTTTTAGCTTCTAAGACTTGGTTTCTTCCATATTAATCTAATTCCTCCTTGGGCTTGGCCATCCCATGAGCCTCAGAGCCCTCTTGCACAATTTCTTTATGTTCCTTTCACTTCGTATTCACATGCATCTCTTATTTCTGTATTTAATATTTCTTATTCTCTTGCTGTAGGATTGACTTAAATGATTGAAGTGATTTCTTTTGAAGGTTTTTTACAGGTTCAAAATCATTATTCATACTTATAATATCTTTGGAAGGTCATCTTAATCATTAAGATACTTGGATCTGGTTACTAGTTCAGGAATATAAGATTTCTGGAAATGCCTTGTAGCGAAATAGTAGTAAATTTCTGCTATTTTTTAGAAGGGGTTAATGAGATCCATTTTAATTTATTCCACTTTTATTAGGCCATAATAATTTTAAGTTTAATAAAAACAAATACCCCATTTCATTTTCACTTTATTAGGTTAGGCATTTCATATATTAACTAGTTCACTAGTTCTTGAATTTACAGATTTTAGAGTAGTAATTTTATGTTATTTTTTAGCACATGTGAACAGGGGTCTTTTGGAGTGATTCGTGATTCCACTTGGAATGGAGACCTAAAAAATAATAATTACTAAAAAAAAATTCCCATAACATTTTAAATTGATTTACTTGGTCATTCGGTGATTTATCTCCAAAACAGAGTTTCTTGTAGCACTCTTGTAGCATGTGTAAACTCAACCGGATTTTCTCCTAAAGGTTGGTATTTGTCTCTTAGGCTTGAAACATGACCCCTGGGATATAAATACATTATTTAGGAAGAATGAACACCACTTAGGACATTCATTTTCGCAAATTAGATTGGGCCTTTTTATTTGAACTCATGCTCTTAGGATTTGAATTACAAATTGTTGTTCTTTCCTAGGATTAATTTCTTTTCAAAGCAACATTTCCATTTCTGTAATTAGTTTAGGCTTTGATTTCATGGAATTCACTCCATTACATCAGATCAATAAAATAAGGACACATTTTATGTTTCACATATAGTGTTGATACCTCTTAATTTTGTACGAACCCTGAGTTGATAATTAAAGTTGGTAGACTCGATATTTGTAGCATTATTATTGAAATACTAAGGTTTATCAAAAACCTTCAAGATGATGATAGAAAGATTTAGATAACTTCCTTGAGACTGGAGGTGCATCACTAGTATGGTGGGAAGCCAAGACATAAGAAGATATTAAAAACCATGGTAAGATTTCAATCTCTTGTTTTGATTTTATTACTGCAATTAAAAGACAATTTTACCCTCTAGCCTATATACAAAAAGCTTTTATGGACTAGAAAAATTTTAGACAACTAAAGGGACAAAATGTTCAAAATTATACACAAGAGTTTAGGAGAAGAGCACTAGTTTTGGGTGTCAATTTATCTTCTCAAGACACTTTGTTAAATTATATTAGGGGTTTTCACAACTATCTTAGACATATTATTTTCATGTTCAATCCCACAAACTTAGATGAGGTTTTTGTTCAAGCCACACATCTAGAAGCAAGAGGGAAAGATAGTTCAAATGAGAAAAGTGATAGTTCCCTTCAGTATGAAGGAAAAGGAAAGGGTGAGTTTAAGGGAAAAGGAAATAAAAATTGTTCTATTAAGTTAGAGAAAGAGAAACTCACATGTAAACATTGTTTTAAAAATTTTCGTGATGAGGAGCATTGTTGGCAACTACATCCAGAGTTGAAGCCCAACAAACTTAAAACCAAAGAGAAGGAGAAAACAACTACAATCACTGAACATGACTTAGGTTCAGATTCAGGGGATGAAAGCAAGATTACAGCAATGGGTTTGAAAGGTAATAACATAGCAAGCACTAGTTCTTCAAGTTGTTCTAATGTAACTCAAGATGATTATACAAGAATTGAACTATTTCACAATAGAGTTGTTTCAAAGCATACCAAAATAGGCACACTATTTGATAGTGGTTCTAAATCCAATTTGATTTCTGAAGATTTAGTTAAGAGGTTAAACCTAGAAACTGTTGCACATCCAAGACCTTACCCTTTAGGCTGGATATGTAAGAATTCAAACTTGTAGGTAACAAGGAAGTACATCCTAATGTTTGCAATCAATTCAAACTTTCTTGATGAAGTTGAACTTGTTGTAGTTTTGCTTGATATTTCAGGTATTATTCGGGAAGTCCTAATATTTATGATAGGAGGGATGTATTTCATCACCATGAGAATAAGTACCACTTATTTAAGAATGGAATTGAGAATATAGTTAGAACACTAAGAATAACATGAGTTTCTCTCTTATGCATGCAGGAAAAATGAAGATAATAGTGAATGCAAGTCAAAACTTTGCTTTCTTAATGTTCAAACATAATGATTTTTTGAATGAGACCTTTCAATAAGATGCATCAAATAAAAAAGATGATTTTATTGAAGTTTCTAATGGTTTTAATAAAAAAAATTAGGGCTCTAACATGTTTCCTTTGAAAAGAGGTAACAAGATGTGAAAATTTTGCAACAATCCACATCATTGTTGAACAGTGATGGGAACAAGATGTTTTTGTTGAATGGTGAAAAAATCAAAGAAAAAGCACCGAAGCGAGATGAAAAAGAGGGCATAGGTTCCACAAGTACTTAATTTTCATTTCAAAATGGTCCATGGAAATGGAAAAAACACTTTTCCAAAATTCAACACTAGTATAAAGAAAGAAAAGCTAAAAATCACCATGTCGATAGTGTTCGAGTTCAAGTTTCCTTTGATCTAAAACCTGTTGGGAAAAGTACTGAGAGGGGGGGCAGGGTGAATCAGTATTTAGAGCATACTCAGAAATTTTTTACTTTTTCTTTCTCTAAAACCTATACGCTACTTTACTGAACACAACTCGTGTATACACGCGGATAACCTTCATAAAACTCGCGTATATACAGAGATCTTATTATGCATTTAGTTCTTTACTTAGATCTATGCATCATTCATTCATCAGATGTTTAGTTAGCAGTAAGCATTTGTAGTAATAATAGTATAAACCATCACACATAAGCAACACACATGAACACCAGGATTTAAGGTGGAAACCCAAGTCGGGAGAAAACCACCGCTGTCGTCGTCTCTATCTTCAATACTTTTATTATAAATAAAACATCTTACAACCTTGTACTGACGCAAACTCATACCAGCACGCAGGCACCCACCTGCAAAAGGCTACAACCTCCTCTCGTTTACCAGCCTCTCCTGGAAGGGAGCTACAACCCCCTGCTCTCGTTTACCAGCCTCTCCTGGAAGGGAGCTACTACCCCCTGCTCTCGTTTACCAGCCTCTCCTGGAAGGGAGCTACTACCCCCTACTCTCATTTACCAGCTACCACTGGAAGGGAGCTACAACCTCCTCACTGAAGGCTTCGACCCTCAGCACCACCATGGACCACGTTTCATCAATTTTCATACTGGATCCAACAACTTCCATACAATGTTGGAAATGTTGTCATTGATGGAAAAGGAGGTAGTAGATGCAGAGACAGGAACAGTTACAAGGAGACAAAGACAGACAATGGAGGCAGCAAAGAAGCAAACGGAGGAAGCAAAGGAGACAAGCAGAGGCAGAGGCATAGGTGGACCCGTTATCACAGCAGTAGAGGTAGAGGCAGAGCGACAGAAGCAGCAGAAGCAGAGGCAAAGGCAGAGCGACAGAAGCAGCAGAGGCAGAGGCAGAGGCAGAGCCGTTATAATTCCGAGAATCTCCCAACCCAGAGGACAGATATATAATATTCCGAGAATCATTACCCGATGGGCATTACATATTTATACATAAACCTTATTCTGGGAATCGCATAACCCCAAGCGGCAAAGTATATATATAAACATATATATATATACAAACATTATTCCGGGAACCACCTAACCCGCTAGAGGATACATATATATATATATATATATATCCATCACAATACATTTAAATGCTGCGCATTTCATATTTTGCAATGGTCCAAGGCATATACATTAATATGTATATTTAAGTGGAGCGCTTTATGATAAATGGAAAGGAAGTAATATAAAGTGGGACCCTCACCCAATCACATCAGAGAAAAGGTTGGCAGCGGAACATAGTGACAAGAGCTCCGATTGAGTTCTGGACCCGATAGGGCATACAAACAGTGGCTTGATAAGTTTGAAATCCGGCTTAATCGCATCGGAAAGAAACAAACCATCGCAACACATATTAAAAGACTTGCGATTGCTATTAAGAGTTCGGACCCGATGGGTGTATAAACAATGGTTAATATATATTTGAATTCCGGCCTAATCGCATCGGAGATTATAAGATCATCGGAACATGCAACAAAGAGTTGTGATTGCGATTGGAAGTTCCGAACCCGATGGATGTATGAAATATAATTCAAACGTGTTTGAAGTCCTTTCCCAATCGCATCGGCAAAATACAATGAACAGTGGCCAATCGCATCGGAGAATATAAGAGTTGTGATTGCGATTGGAAGCCCGGACCCGATGGGCGTATAAACGATGGATGATATATATTTTAAGTCTGGCATGATCGCATCGGAACAACCCAATCGCAATCGGAGAAATCGAAAGAAGGTATAAGTGACTCAATCACATCGGAGTTAGAGTTGGCAAAGAAACATGCAAACGCAAGGTGTGATTGCAATCAATCGCAATCGGAGCAGTAGCGATCAATTGCAATCAGAGGAGACTCATTGCATCGGGAAGCGTGTCAAGTGGGCCCAAAAGGAGTTCTTATATGTTTAAAAAATCTTCATTATATTACGCTGAGAATTGATTTAAAAAGGAAGTTTGTATGTATGCCGAGAATTGAAATTACTTATATGTATATATGAAAGGGCGTTGTCATATATATATAACATTGTTGCGGTGGTATTAAAGATGTGCTACGTGGTCCATGGGTTGTATGTATATGCCTTAGCTTAACGGGAGGACGATTATTAATATACAACGATTGTGATATATGTCTGTTCCGCTTGCGGAACTTCCACATCAACAAGACACTTATTGTATGAA
This sequence comes from Pinus albicaulis, assembly GCA_034641835.2. Taxonomy (NCBI): domain Eukaryota; kingdom Viridiplantae; phylum Streptophyta; class Pinopsida; order Pinales; family Pinaceae; genus Pinus; species Pinus albicaulis. The sequence continues at coordinate 577,463,477 of CM076576.1, read as the reverse complement.
AGATGTTTGGATATGCCCAAATTTAAAAGGCATCAGTTACACCTCAGCAGACGACAGAAAAGCAAATAGAGCTGAAAAGAGATAAAGCACAGTCAAATAAAATACAAATGCGCGGCGATCCAAAAGGCTGTATGAGTGAGCTGGAGCTCTCATTGTAATTAAATGTAAATATTTTTAATTGATTTATATTGTTGTGATGCATTGGCAAGTCTCTAGAGGAAAAACAAACATCCCACTGTAATATTAAAATAAGAACCTACAGTTGCATTTTTTTTGAGTGAGCTGGAAAAGAAATGAAAAGGAAGAAAGCGAAGAGATATGGCTGCCCATTCCAAATTATATCCACTACTTTAAAGAAAATTTATGTTAATATCATCTAGATATGCAAGGAGAGGTTAGAGAGAGTAAATATAGAGAATGCAGTAGTATTAAGAGTGAGGTGAAGATTAAGAAAAAGAAGAGTGAAGAGTGTTATGGTAACGTAGCCGATATCTAAGGTAACCGAGCGCAAACATTCTTTTGAAAGAGTAAGGAAGTTGGAGCTTCTCTATCAAGTTGTAGCTTGATAGATGTCATTTGTAGCCGACCGAGGTAGGAGCCTCCCGTAGGTTGGTGCCTGTAGTCGGCGGATTGGTGCTTCCGAGGGTCTTGTAGCTTGCGAATTGAGGCTTGATTTTCCCGTAGGTTGGTGCCCTTAAAAATAAGGGTGAGAGGGAGTCGTGGAGCTGTCTTTTTTTCAAGATAAACACCAAGTCTACTGCTATATTATACTAACACGTGCTGCTTACATTCTAAGATTACTCACACATTAAATTGGATATGAAATGAAGGTGTAAATAAGTTTAATGAAAAGTTCTAAAAGATCAGGAATGTGTTAAACTGATTCACACCCCCCCCCTCTCATTTTAACTAAAGGTTCAACAATTGGTATCAGAGCGGGTTCCTTTGCTCAAGTCTAACAACTGAAAGGAGATCCTAGGTTCCCAAGATGACTAGTAAAGAAGGATTCTCAACCAATAAAGCCCCTTTCTTCACTGGTGAAAATTATTCTTTCTGGAAAATCAGAATGAGGACATACATAATGTCTCTAGGAATAGAATTCTGGGTTGCTGTGGAATTATGATATGCCCCAAAGGCAACTAACATAGAAAAAGAAACAAAACAAGATTTTGTGGCTAATGCAAAAGCCATGAATGCCATCCTGAATGGATTATGTGAAGCAGAGTTTATCAAAGTAATGCACAAAGACTCTGCCAAAGAAATATGTGGATACTTTGAGAACATACATGAGGGAGACCAGAAAAGTAAAATCACAACTTCAAAGAGATGATAGAGTCTGCTTGAAAACTTAAAAATGAACGATGATGAAGACATCAGCGCTTTCTTCCTAAAAGCCGCAGAAATTATAATTGTGCAAAAGATTCTAAGATCTCGTCCATCCAGGTTTAATCCAAAAGTGTCTGCAATAGAAGAAACAACTGACTGGGAGACCTTGACCATGAACTAGCTACTTGGAAATCTAACAGCCTATGAAATGAGGCTCCCACAGAAAAATCCAAGTACGAGGGAAGCAACCTTTAAAACAGAAAAGAAGAAAGGAGAAGAGGGAGACATATGCTCATGCTCGGATGAAGAAGAGGCAAAGTTTGTCAAGAAATTGGATAGAGGCTCAAGTAAATACAAAGGTAAAATCCCCTTCAAATTCGTTAACTATGGAAGAGTGGGACACTATGCTGCTAAGTGTCCTCACAAGAAAGAAAGGAATTAGGCTCAAGAATTAGAGAAAAACACATCAAATAACTGGCAGAAAGGAAAGAAATTCAGCAGAAAATCCTTCTATGCTCAACAAGACAGCAGTACATTGCAAGACTTCGATGAATCCTCCAAAGAAGAGGGAACCACTGAATTTTTACTGGTGGCCATAGAAGATATTGAAGGACTCTTACTAGAAGATGAAGAAGAAGAAGGGGAAGTCAACCTTGAGGGGGAGCCAAGAAGTGCTCTGGAGGCGATTGACAGACTCAAACTAAAATGTAGAAAACAAAAAGAGATTCTCCTCAAATATGTGAAAGAAGAACAAAATTTAGAAGTCCTCGTGCAGCTGAAATTAAAGCTTGAAGAAGCTAAGAAGATAGAAGATATGTTACTTCAGAAAATCAAGGATAAAACTCGAGAACAAGAGAAGCTGGAAGAAGAAGTAGTATGTCTTAGGAAGAAATTATAAAATTCTGAAAGGAAAGTGGTCATAAATTCCTCTCAAACAACAAGCTCTAGTAAGTTGAATGAAATTCTGGGTGCTCAAATATCTCCCATGATAAAAATTGGAATAGGCTTTGAAGGAGAATAAAGTAAAGGAAAATAAAAGGTTGACAGAGAGATTATTTTTGTAAAAGCCAAGAAGAATGATGAAGCAGCTCAAGCAATTCCTACAAAAGAAGAAACCTGTAAGGAGAAAGACAGATCAAGAAACTCTAGTAACAAGAATAATAAATATTTATGAGCAACAGTAGCAGACCATGAGGCCTTCCATGAGGCCACTTAGAAGTCACTGCAGAGATTCTTCCTATGAAGAATGCCACCTGTTATGTTTGCCACAAGCTGGGACACATTGATGCATATTTCCATACAAGGAGGAGTAATTCAAACCAGCAAAAGATGCAAACATTGAAAAGACTGCCTCAAGCAAACAAATGGAAAAGAAAACCTTACATCAGGTATGCAAATAGTTTCTATGGTTACTATTTCTATTGTAAGGAATTTGGTCATAAAATTATTGAATGTAGAAAGTTTGGACAAAGATTGATGTTCAACACCTCAAGGAGCTTCATGAATCAAAGAAATTCTGTTCATACTCACAATACTGCAAAAACTGTGATCAAATGCTTTATATGCAATCAAGCTAGACATATTCCTTCCAAATGTCCTCTAAGAAAATGTAGTCCATCATCCCACAAAAGATACCAAACAAAAAGGTGCTTCCAGTGGATAAAGAAGGAGAATAAATGTGACCTGGCCCTAACTGCTTAAGACCTGAAAAGCCAGTGGTACCTGGACAGTGGCTGCTCAAAACATATGACTGGAAACAAAAGCAAGTTTATAACTCTTGATGAAAAGAAATCTGGCAATGTTACTTTTGGCAATGATAAATTAGGTAAGATCTAGGGAAAAGGCTCGGTCAGCATAGACAATGGCAGAGGAAAGGCCCAAGATGTACTATTTGTAGATAAATAAAGTACTTTTACTAAGGCTACCAGAAGGTGATGGTTGTAGGTTTTGAGAGTCAGATTTTGAAGCTTTATCAAGCACAACAGGAAAAACTCTACTCAAAGGTGTTCGAACAGAGAGTAATGTGTACATAGTGAGAGAGGAGGATGAAGCTTGCCATCTTAGCAAACTCACGGAGTCATGGTTATGGCATAAGAGATTGGGACATCTCAGCTTTGACCATATCATTAGACTCAGCAAGAAGAAAGCTGTCAGAGATATGCCAGAAATAAAAAGGCCCTCAAACACAAAATGCAAATCTTGTCAGTTGGGGAAACAAACTCGCACATCCTTTAAATCTAAAGAAGAGTTATCAACAAGAAGACCACTGCAAGCAGTACATGGACCTTGTGGGACCTATAGGAACTAAGAGCACTGCGGAGGACCCTACTTCATGCCTTATATATGATTTCTCCAGGAATTAATGACATGGGTTGCTTTTCTCAAGAAAAAATTAGAAGCACTGGAAAAGTTTAAGATATTTAAAGCTTTAGCAGAAAATCAAACTGGGTGCAAGCTAAAATGTATCAGAACAGACAGAGGAGGAGAATTCATACATTATGACTTTGCTGACCTATGCAATGAACATGGCATAAAACAATTCACGATTATAGAACACCTAATAGTATTGAGTATAAAGACAAAGTGATCTGAACAACAAATTGCCAGAGCCATGATGCAAGAGAATAATGTTGCTCAAACCTTCAAGGTATGTTGTATGCCACAAGAGGATACTTAATACAGCTCAATTAAGGCCAAGGCATAAGACTCTATGAACGTGTATGGAGGCCTGCCTGACCAACATTTCAATCTTAAGCAAATGTTACATAAAGAATAATGATGAAAACTTTGGTACTTGATGCAAGAGCTGCAGTAATAGATTTTTCTAGATATGCTTCCCCCAGTAAAGGGTACAAAAGGCAACAAGACTCTTCGAAAAATTGTAGAAAGTATTGATGTAAGATTTGATGAAGAGCTCCCAAACAAGACAAGAGATATAGACTGCAGCAGCTATTTAGAAAATCATGAAGAAGAGGACCTAGATGAGGATGAAGCAAGCAAGATATCAGAAGATAATGAACTAAACTCGAAAACCCCCTCAAGATACACTCAAAAGAATCATCCAGAAAATCAAATCATAGGAGACAAGAGTGTAGGAGTGAAAACAAGAAGGCAGCTAACCGAACAAATAGAAGAGGTATACATAGCCATGTTATCACAAATAGAGCCAAAGAAATTTGAAGAAGCCGGCAAGGACAAGTCTTGGGTAAAAGCAATGAATGAAGAATTGGACCAAATTGAGAAGAAGACACTTCAGAACTAGTTCCGAATTCACTGAGAAAATATCATCGGGTTCAAAATGGGTATTCAAAAAACAAAATGAATGAGCAAGGGCAAGTAATCAGGAATAAAGCCAGGCTGGTCTGCAAAGGATACTCACAAATTGAAGGACTTTACTATGATGAAACATTTGCACCTGTAGCCAGAATGGAGGCTATCAGAATGTTCCTGGCATTTGCATGCTACCAAGACTTCAAGGTATATCAAATGGATGTAAAGTCTGCTTTTCTTAATGGAGATCTAGAAGAAGAAGTGTACATGGAACAACCGTAAGGCTTCTCATTGACAGACAAAGAAGACTATGTGTGCAGACTGAAGAAGGCCCTATATGGACTGAAACAGGCTCCTCGTGCTTGGTACTCAAGATTGGACAAATATTACTGTGCCTGTGGTTTTAAGTGAAATGGAGATGAACAGTATATAAAGTCATAAAATATAAACTGACGTGTAGCAGGTTGATGCCATGTTTGAACAATATGAACTAGCAAAAGGTTTTGCTGATGAAATGAAAACAGAGTTTGAAATGTCTATGATTGGAGAGCTCAGTTTCTACTTGGGACTGCAAATTCAACAAAAGAACACAGGCACCTTCATCTCTCAAGAAAAATACTTAAAACAAATGCTGAAAAAATTCAAAATGGAGGACTGCAAACCTGTGACAACACCCATGATCACGGGATGCAAGCTGTGTGCTAATGATGGGACTGCAGATGTAGATCAAAAACTCTACAGGTCCATGATAGGAAGCCTGTTGTATTTGATAGCATCAAGACCAGACATCATGCTAGCAGTAGGACTAGTGGCAAGATATCAAGCAGCACCTAAACAAAACCATCTTCTGGCAGTAAAAAGAATACTCAGATATCTACAAGGAACAGCACAATATGGACTTTGGTATCCTAAAGGCAAAAGCTTCACCTTGACAGCATACACAGATGTAGATTGGGCCAGTTGTGTGGATGACAGAAAGAGTACAAGTGGAGGTGCATTCTATCTAGGAGAAAGTCTAGTAGCATGGTTAAGCAAGAAAAAAACATCTATCTCCCTGTCTACGGCTGAAGAAGAATATATAGTAGCAGTAGCATGTTGTACACAAGTCATGTGGATGAAGCAAACTCTTCAAGACATGAAGGTAAGCATTGATGAACCTATTTCAATCAAATGTGATAATACAAGTACTATAAGTATATCTAAAAATCCTGTACTTCACTCAAAAAATAAACATATTCCAATCAAGTATCATTTCCTCCGAGAACAAGTGACTCAGAAGATAGTAAAGTTGGAATATGTACCAACGAAAGAACAGACAGTTGATATATTTACCAAACCTCTTGCTAGAGAACCATTTCAATATTTGAGAGATAAACTAGGGGTAGTATCTGCAGATGCTACTCTCTGATATAAAGAGAAAGCACAATTTCAGGGGGAGAACAAAACGAAAATATCATTCCAGAGGGAGAACAGCCAGCAAGGAAAGCATGGATCAGGTCCTCAGGATCAAAGGATTAAGGCAAAAAAACACCAAGTTATTATCCTAGAGTTATCTGCATCGTTCAAGCATCAAAAGGTCAATTACAGAGCAAAAGGATCATTATTGTGTTCTGAAACATTATATTAAGAATCTGAAACATAAAAACAAGTAGTGATTATCATTTGAAGCCTCTCGGCATTTTAGTTGTTGAATCCAATCATACATCTCTGACTAGATAAAGTTGATCCAATGTATTCTATGAAGTATCATTATTCTCACTTTTAGCTCTGTACAAGTGAAATAACTGTATCAATTTACAGTGTATATTCAAATTCGATAATCCTCAAAGTGTTCTCTCAACAAGTCTTATACATCACTATGGAGCAGCATGGTACAAAGTCAGTAGAAGAGGGTCTAAACATAACTCAGAGAGAGGAAATGCATAAAGCAACCCTTTGCCATTGATGTCAAAGGGGGAGGAAGAGCAAACAATAGGAGAAAGAGCAAGAAAACAGAGAAAATGTATTGCCATCAATGCCAAAGGGGGAGACTGTTGGAAATGTTGTCATTGAAGGCAAAGGAGGTAGCAGATGCAGAGACAGGAACAGTTACAAGGAGACAAAGACAGACAATGGAGGCAACAAAGAAGCAAACGGAGGAAGCAAAGGAGACAAGCAGAGGCAGAGGCAGAGGTGGACCCGTTATCATAGCAGTAGAGGCAGAGGTAGAGTGACAGAAGCAGCAGAAGCAGAGGCAAAGGCAGAGCGACAGAAGCATCAGAGGCAGAGGCAGAGGCAGAGCCGTTATAATTCCGAGAATCTCCCAACCCGGAGGACAGATATAAAATATTCCGAGAATCATTACCCGATGAGCGTTACATATTTATACATAAACCTTATTCTGGGAATCGCATAACCCCAAGCGGAAAAGTATATATATAAACATATATATATATATATATACAAACATTATTCCAGGAACCGCCTAACCCGCTGGAGGATACATATATATATATATATCCATCACAATACATTTAAATGCCGTGCATTTCATATTTTGCAATGGTCCAAGGAATATACATTAATATATATATTTAAGTGGAGCGTGTTATGATCAATGGAAAGGAATTAATATAAAATGGGACCCTCACCCAATCGCATCGGAGAAAAGGTTGGCAGCGGAACATAGTGACAAGAGCTCCGATTGAGTTCCGGACCCGATAGGGCATACAAACAGTGGCTTGATAAGTTTGAAATCTGGCTTAATCGCATCGGAAAGAAACAAACCATCGCAACACATATTAAAAGACTTGCGATTGCGATTAAGAGTTCGGACCCGATGGGCGTATAAACAATGGTTAATATATATTTGAATTCCGACCTAATCGCATCGGAGATTATAAGAGCATCAGAACATGCAACAAAGAGTTGCGATTACGATTGGAAGTTCCGGACCCGATGGATGTATGAATTATAATTCAAACATGTTTGAAGTCCTTTCCCAATCGCATCGGAAAAATACAATGAATAGTGGCCAATCGCATCGGAGAATACAAGAGTTGCGATTGCGATTGGAAGCCCGGACCCGATGGGCGTATAAATGATGGATGATATATATTTGAAGTCCGGCATGATCGCATCAGAACAACCTAATCGCAATCGGAGAAATCGAAAGAAGGTATAAGTGACTCAATCGCATCGAAGTTAGAGTTGGCAAAGAAACATGAAAATGCAAGGTGCGATTGCGATCAATCACAATCGGAGCAGGAGCGATCAATTGCAATCAGAGGAGACTCATTGCATCGGGAATCGTGTCAAGTGGGCCCAAAAGGAGTTCTTATATGTTTAAAAAATCTTCATTATATTACGCTGAGAATTGATTTAAAAAGGAAGTTTGTATGTATGCCGAGAGTTGAAATTACTTATATGTATATATGAAAGGGCACTGTTATATATATATATATATATATAACATTGTTGTGATGGTATTAAAGATGTGCCACGTGGTCCGTGGGTTGTATGTATATGCCTCAGCTTAACGGGAGGGCGATTATTAATATACAACGATTGTGATATATGTCCGTTCCGCTTGCAGAACTTCCACATCAACAAGACACTTATTGTATGAAAGACATTGGGATATGCCCAGATTTAAAAGGCAGCAGCTACACCTCAGCAGAGGACAGAAAAGAAAACAGAGCTGAAAAGAGATAAAGCACAGTCAAAGAAAAGACAAATGCGCAGCGATCTAAAAGGCTGTATGAGTGAGCTGGAGCTCTCATTGTAATTAAATGTAAATATTTTTAATTGATTTATATTGTTGTGATGCATTGGAAAGTCTCTAGAGGAAAAAAAAAGATCCCACTATAATATTAAAATAAGCACCTACAGTTAAATTTTTTTTTAGTGAGCTGGAAAAGAAATGAAAAGGAAGAAAGCGAAGAGATATGGCTGTCCATTCCAAATTCCTTGAGGAATGCTAACAGTCACAAGAAAATTCTTATAAATAATATCATCTAGATATGCAAGGAGAGGTTAGAGAAAGTAAATATAGAGAATGCAGAGTATAGAAGAGTGAGGCAGAGAAGATTAAGAAAAGAAGAGCAGAAAGAGATGCTACAGAACAGAGATGATATCTGAGGTAAATCAGCAAACATTCTTTTGAAAGAGTAAGGAAGTTGGAGCTTCTCTATCAAGTTGTAGCTTGATAGATGTTAGTTGTAGCTGACTGAGGTAGGAGCCTCCTGTAGGTTGGTGCCTGCAGAAAATTGAAGGGAGTTGGTGCTTCCTTGCAAGTTGTAGCTTGCAGAATTGAGGTTGGAGCCTCCTGTAGGTTGGTGCCTGCAGAAAAACAGTGGTGGGAGGGAGTTGGAGCTTGCCTTTGCATAACAACAAAAATAAGATGTGGTTTTCTCCCTTTAAGGGTTTCCACTTATATCTGGTGTCTCTGTGCATGATATTTATGTATTGATCTGATATGTATCATCTGCTTAATACCTGCTGCTATCATATTAAGTCTACTGTTATATTATACTAACACTTGCTGCTTACATTCTAAGATTACTCCCCTCAGTGATGCCTAAATGAAAGTTCTAAATACGGTTGTAATGAAAAGTTCCCAAAAGTCAGAATGTGTTAAGGCGGTTCACCCCCACCCCTCTCCAGGGTTTAACTGAGTTCAACATGCAACACATCTTGTAGGCCACTTTTCATCAGATTTTCAGATTGGACCCACTCCACACATTTAAGCTCAACATACATCAAACTGAAACTTATAACCCCATCAATTCATTCATTGAATCATCAACGAATCAACCAACAACTTGATCTTTAATCAACATAATTAGTAGCATAATCAACATTCAAACAACCCGGTTAAACATGAACAAATGTGATGAAAATAGCAACTGTATAGATAGTTCACCCACCTGCTAACTGACCTAGATTACCTCCACAGCTTTTATTTCCCAGACGCACCCCACGCTATGTACGCGCTTCCATACCTGCTTCGCCTTGCCATGCATTCTTCGAAGAAAACCCTAGCCCTTATCTGTACTTTTTCTTTATTGAACACAGCTGTATGCAGCTTTTAATAGACGAACACATGTATCAGATGTAACTTTTCAGGACTGTGCAGCTCTTCAGATCAGATAAACAACTTAGATTTCATCCTTTACTTCAGAAATTATTTTGCCTCATCTTAGATCTAAACATTCCATAAACAGATCTAGAAAATACATATACATTTCAGATCTAGAGATCCCTCTTCATCATTTTCTTCATAGGTGCATTATTAATTCAGATCAATCAATTCATTCCATGCAGATATACTTCAGAGTGAAGTATTCATTCAATACCCAGACTTGCACACTCTTGCACCATGATCTTCTTCTCCTTATATAGATTTAGCCTTTGTCAATACCATGAGCCAAAACCACACCACTTCCGATGGTATTCTTGGATGGGATCAAATAGATAATCCAGCGCTCAATACAATGGGTCAATACCATGGTAACACCCCTTGGTATTCTAAATTTGGAGCGCAAAAGGGCATACGTGACTTGGCACGTACTTTTTCGCGTGCATATGCTACTTCTACTTAAAAAACCCACGTATGCGTTGTGACATGACTTATTTATCATTTCTCTGGCACTTTACTGGAATTCCTTTCTTCTGTTATTTCTGAGCTAATCTGTAGATATATCATCCTTCCTTTTAACATATAGATACATCATCCTTACATATTTAACAAATGGATTTCTTATCATAGGGAACTCATCAAGCAGGTTTCCATCAAGAACAACTACATCAAGTAGGTTGCCTTCCAAGGCAACACATTGTACCAAAAATCTCTCCCTTAACTCATCAAGTAGGTTGTCATCAACTTTATCAGGTAGGTTGCCATCAAGGACAACACTCTGCATCATATTGCCAACAATCTTATTTAATCAAGTAGGTTGCCATCAAGGACAACACATGCCAACAATATCCCCCTTTGGACTTGATGGCAACCATGATGGTGTTTGATCACCATAACAGATAGATACATTGATTATAACCATTATGCAAACACCATGATACTCTCCCCTTATTCAAACACCATGTTACTCTCCCCCTTTGACATCAAGGGAAAAGGGCGGATCAAAGCCAAGACAATGTTTTTCTCCACATGTAGAAAGAAGAGCTCTGTAGATCTGATGTTCACTGAAGTTACCATGCTCCCCCTGAGTTCATGCTGAATCTTCAAACATATTTTTCAATGAAGTACATGGCTCTATGACCTTTCCTATCACTGAGGACTCATACTTTCATCAAAGATCCAACCAAGTGGATTTACATATATGACTCAAGTACCCAACCAAGTGGGTTTACACATTTTGACTCAACTACCCAACCAAGTGGGTTTACAAATTTGATCAAGTCCTTACATGACTAAATATTACAATTTTACATCATAGGTCTCAACATGACCTTTTCATCAAAATAAAAATATGGCTTTTTATGACCAACATCAAAAGGACCTCAAGAGAGAGATCATAATTTAGAACCATCATAATGCCAACAATGCATAATTCTCAACAAGGCTAATGTTCCTCCTAAACCTGTACACCTGTTCTTGAGCCATTTCACTCCTTCATCTCCCCCTTAGCTTGTGCATCCTGAACACTTTCAACAGCAAATCATCAAGGCATCTTCACCCAATATCAGAGAATGAAACAGAAATATAAGAGATGAAACATCACCAGAGATACTAAACAGCACCACAGCTGTGTTGAAGAATGCTGACCCAGAAAAATTTGTCAGCAACCACCCATATGCAGTTTTCTGTGTATAAACTCACGTATATACGCGACTGTCTTTTAGCAAATCCACGTATCCAATTTTATCTTCTGAATTTAAGCAGATCTGATCTTCTGAGAGGTAGAGACATCTCCCAGCTTCTGTCTGAGAAATTTTAATGCTTCCCTGGAATATATGAGAAAAGATAGATAGGATAATGTAGTTGTATTTTCACGTGTCATCCAATAGTTGTAGCATGAGCACATCAGTAACCAAGTCTTCAGATTCTTTGCAGCCTCTACATATTCTTCCCAAGAGGAATTATCATGTCAGAACAAATTCTTCAATAGACAATATGTGTCAAACAATCATCCATGTGATCCAAAATCACCAAGATCTTCAAGATTCATCATGATGTAATATGCTTAGGCAAAAGGTATCAACCATAGCAACAAATTTTGCATGATATATTCTTATCTCTGAATCATAAGACTTCCAACTCATCCACGTGTGAAAAAAAAGATATTCTTCAGCAAAAATCAAACATGGCTCATCCATAATCTCATCATAAGAAACCATGTATCATGTCATCATCATTTGAGCAAGAACTAAGGAATAATCAGATACAATGCCAACAATTTAATCATTAGTTGTTAGACTGATGCTCCCCCTGAACCTGTGTTCCTGATCTTTAGCTATCTTACTGTTTTTCTTATCAGGAAATCATACGTGACTGTCTCCAGCAGAACTCGCGTGTATACGTGGCTTTAGTTCACTAAACCCGCGTATGGAAAGTGAAACACTGAAAATTTCCACAACTTCATCTCCCCCTGAATTTGTACCACCTATACCTGTCTTCTTCACATCAGATGCACTGTCAGAAATAAACATAACCAGAATTACCAAACCAGCCATGGGAATCATCATACATTGCTCCCCCTGTGATGATACATTACTAATCCCTATAATGTATCTCACATCATCCTGCAACCATTGTGAGAAGTAGGCTTTAGAAGCAGATGACTGCAGTAGGATTATTATCCCCTAAGTTTTTGACCTGTCATCCTTCCTTTTCCAACTTTGCTTGAAATTTCTTATTGTGTGCTGGAAATTATCCAATTTCTCAAATCCATTCATCATGCTTTCTTTTTCTACATGTCCATACTTGTTACAGGCATAACATCTTGCATGACCAGAAAAGTAAGCATAAGGATCATAATGTGTTTTTCTATTCTTTCTTCTATTGCAATCAATTTACTTGTAAATATGCACCCGCACCATGGCTCAGCCTCCTTGAAGAAACTTGATACCTTTACGTATGTAGAATGGTTTGTATGTGATGAAACATTCTTCTATTACACATTCATTTTCAACATGCCCATAATTATGACATTTAAAGCATTCAACATTATTGATCAAAGGAGAGAATGATTTCTTTTGAGAATTCATGATTGTCGGTTGACCTTTTGTTTCTTTCAACACATCATATTTTGCATTGATATCCTTTGAATCTTTAGCACTTCCTTGTGAACTAGATTCTCCTTTAATAGTTTCATGAAAACCAAGACCAAATTTAATAGAGGGAGACCTTTGACTACTAAGAATATTGTCCAAAATCTTAGTACTATCTTGAAGCCTCAAGAGTTTATCTTTTTCTTCTAATTTACCTTTTAAAAAATTTAGCTCAACCTCCAATCCTTGGCATTGCTTCTTCATACTTTCTTCAATCCTTCTTCCTTCTTCTACTTGATCATTCAATTTTAGAATCTCTTCTTTCAACCCATTTTCTTTTTCTTCAAATGTTTGTAGAAGTTATTCATTCTTCTTATTTGATGCTTCGAGATCTTCTTTGAGGGGGATGATTTCTACTTCAAGTCTTTCACTTTGATTGGTTACTTTATCCTACTGTATTTGATACATTTATATCCATCTTTGATACATTTCTATCTAACCATTCATTCTAGAGATCATATCTTTGTATATAGATTCCTTCTTTTTAAATTGATCTTCATCATTAATCTTGAGATTTTCTTCTAGACCCATACTATTACTTTCACTATCATTTTCACTATCTTCACCATTGCTTGCATAAGGAAGTGAATCACAAAGATTAGTACCTTTTTCATCTTCTTCATTTTCTGCTTCACATGTTTTCTGAGATATCTCCTTTCTTTGAGTAGCTTTCTTCTTTTGCTTTCTTGCCATGAGCACTAGCAGATCTTGGTCAGAATATTCTTCATCCTCATTTGATATTTCATCATTATCTTCATTTGTATAATAGCTCTTTCCCTTTTCAAATTATTTCCCTTTATCATGATTTTCTTCATAAGGACATTTAGCAGCATAATGACCAACTCTTCCACAATTAAAACACTTGAAGGGAAGCTTACCTCTGAATCTTCCAGTACCTAGTTGGAGTCTTCTCACAAAATTTGCTTCTTCTTCTTCTGATATGTAACTTGATTGCTTGACAACTTCCTTTTCTTTTCCTTTTGCACATGCCTTAAAGGCAACTTCTCTTATTTGAGAGGGACCTTCTTTTCTCATTTCAAAATCAGTTAGAATACCATGTAGTTGAACAATAGTAAGAGTTTGCAGATCTTGCCTTTCTTCAATAGCAGATACTTTTGACTCAAATTTTGAAGTCAAAGATCTTAAGAATTTTTCAACCAGAGTAGTATCGGTTATGGTTTCACCCAAACTTCTCATACGATTTAAAATATCATCTAGACGTAAAAAGAAACTGGCAATACTCTCATCGCTATGCATCCTTAAATTTTCATATTCAATTCTGAGATTTTGGAGTTTGGCACTTTTTACCTTTGTATCTCCTTCATAGCTTAGAATGATTTTGTCCCATATTTCTTTTGCTGAATTTAGCTGCATCACTTTAACAAATTCTGATTCAGACAGGCTTCCTAATAAAACATTGACTACTTTGGCATTGATTTCATATTTCTTCCTTTCCGCTGCATCAGTAGGAATAATTGCCAGATACCGATAACCTTCTTCCACGATTGCCCATACTTCTACACCAAGACTTTGAAAATATGCTTTTGTTCGTATCTTCCAGGATAACATATTACTTCCATTGAATAAAGGTGGCCTTAGAGAAAGTACTCCTTCCTGACTTCCCATTGTGATGGATCTCCTTCAAGCAATCAAGCTTCTGCAGAAGAACCTGCTCTGATACCAATTGTTGGGAAAAATACTAAGAGGGGGGGGTGAATCAGTATTTAGAGAATACTCAGAACTTTTTACTTTTTCTTTCTCTAAAACCTATACGCTACTTTAATGAACACAACTCGCGTATACATGCGGATAACCTTCATAAAACTCGCGTATATACAGAGATCTTATTATGCATTTATTTCTTTACTTAGATCTATGCAACATTCATTCATCAGATGTTTAGTTAACAGTAAGAATGTGCAGTAATAATAGAATAAAACATCACACATAAGCAACACACATGAACACCAGGATTTAAGGTGGAAACCCAAGTCGGGAGAAAACCACCACTGTCGTCGTCTCTGTCTTCAATATTTTTATTATAAAGAAAACATCTTACAACATTGTACTAGCGCAGACTCATACCATCATGCAGGCACCCACCTGTAGAAGGCTACAACCTCCTCTCGTTTACCAGCCTCTCCTGGAAGGGAGCTACAACCCCCTGCTCTCGTTTACCAACCTCTCCTGGAAGGGAGCTACTACCCCCTGCTCTTGTTTACCAGCCTCTCCTGGAAGGGAGCTACTACCCCCTGCTCTCGTTTACCAGCTACCACTGGAAGGGAGCTACAACCCCCTCACTGAAGGCTTCGACCCTCAGCACCACCATGGACCACGTTTCATCAATTTTCATAATGGATCCAACAACTTCCATACAACACATCTTGTAGGCCACTTTTCATCAGATTTTCAGACTAGACCCACTCCACACATTTAAGCTCAACATACATCAAACTGAAACTTATAACCCCATCAATTCATTCATTGAATCATCAACCAATCAACCAACAACTTGATCTTCAATTAACATAATCAGTAGTATATTCATTATTCAAAAAACCTAGTTCTGTATGAATAGATAGCAGTAAAACAGCAAAACAGATCATATAGTTCTTTCCACCTACTTCAGCAAACCCTAGATTACATATGCACTTTTATTTCACTGAACCTGCGTATGTACGCGCTTTTATGCACACCAACCCGCGTATACTTTTGTGCATTCTTCAGAAAACCCTAATTTCCCATACGCGCTTTTCTTTAATCAGACCCGCGTATACACGCGCTTTTAATGAAGCGAGCCTGCGTATAGATCTGTAACTTTTCAGGACTATGCAGCTCTTCAGATCAGATAAAAAACTCAGATTTAATCCTTTACTTCAGAAAGTATTTCGCCTCATCTTAGATCTAAACATTCCATAAACAGATCTAGAAAATACATATACATTTCAGATCTAGAGATCCCTCTTCATCATTTTCTTCATAGGTGCATTAGTAATTCAGATCAATCAATTCATTCCATGCAGATATACTTCAGAGTAAAGTATTCATTCAATACCCAGACTTGCACACTCTCGCACCATGATTTTATTCTCCTTATATAGATTTAGCCTTTGTCAATACCATGAGCCAAAACCACACCACTTCCGATGGTATTCTTGGACGAGATCAAATAGATAATCCAGCGCTCAATACTGTGGGCCAATACCATGGTAATGTCCCCTGGTTTTATAAATTTAGAGCGCAAATGGGCATACGCTACTTGTTACGTACATTTCCGCGTACATACGCGACTTATCCTTAACAAACCCGCGTATGCCTTGTGACACATCATATTTATCATTTTTCTGGCACTTACTGAAATTCCTTTCTTCTGTTACTTCTGAGCTGATCTGTAGATACATCAGATTTACATCATTAACAACTCATCAAGTCAGTTTTCATCAAGGACAACTTCATCAGGCAGGTTCCATCAAAGTCAACACATTGTATCACATTTCCAACAATCTTATTTCATCAAGTAGGTTGCCATCAAGGACAACACATCCCAACAAAACCAAGGAAGGAACATGTTTGTTTATTCAAAGATATTTTTTTTTTCTACAAATTCTAGGAAATTGTAGCAAGATGGTATCTACAACAACAAGACAAGGTCTCCAGAATCAAGGAAAAAGATCGATTTTCATGAATAGATCAAATTGTTGAATTCAGGAAAATTCCAGTGGATTTAGAATAGAAGGGTGAGGGGGTTGTACCCTCATCCACATGTTCAATAATGAAAGATATTTTGTAGTCCAAAAGCTTCCAGTGGGGAGGAGTGATCAAGTGCTCAAAAATGAAAGTTGTCGAAATGGTGTGGAACCTTTATGACCACGTAGATCTCGTCGTTCTAAATCTGGTGCAACTCATTTCACAGAGAACCGACATAGTATGCTCCCAGAAACGCGTTATGTCCACTTTGTCAAACAGGAAATTTTTTGGGAAAAAAGTACAAAGACAGATCAATCAGTAGTCTGTACTTCTAACTGGGAATGCCCATGTAGAAAGTTGACTTATTCATTGCATTTTCTTCGGCAAATGAAATTGTGCCAAGTGGCACTACCTAATTGGTTTGAAATATCAGTTTTTTATTTCTTATTAGGTAGCCAATCATAGGTTTCCACGTGGCCCACCCAGGGGCCGCCACGTGGTAGCCCGAGGGCCACGAAAATTATGTTAAGGGTCAAATCGAACCCCTTGGGGGTCGAACAGAAGACCTCACTGCGAACAACAAACTACATTATCATTGCACCATGACCTTGTTACTTAACATACTATGGTTTTGGGTTGGTTTTAATTTCATATGGTATGCGCATTGGGGGTGGGGGTCAGGGTCTAGCCCCAGCCCTAGTCACCACATGGGGTAGGACCATGGGCGGGAGGCTAGCCCACTCCCCCCTCCCACTAACCATAACTGCAACAACAAATTCCGCGGAGGATCTGATCGCACCATAACATTTTGTCGTGACCATTCGGACTACTAGTTTGGTGAATTGCCACCATCACTGCCTACAATGTTACCACCCTTAACATTTAATGCCGACGATTAGCGAAAACCCTACGACATTTTTAATTTTAAAAAACAAAAATATGACTTTATTCCTTATTGGAAAAATTAAAGCGTCGGCACTTTTTCCCAACTTTTGGGCAATTTAGTGCTTAGTTAGCAAAATTCGGGGCAAAAATGTAGGTTCGGTGCCATATTTGGAGGAATTAATGGTGCGGTTAGTGCAGAAACTTGGGGAAGTCATAACTAAGTCAATTTTTGACAAAATTTGAGCTAGAAATATGCTACACATGCATTTTTGGGAATTTTGGAGCCATGAACATATTTTAGATCCGTTTGAGCATTGTAAACATATGAAATCACACTTTTGAGCATAATAGAAGAGGGTCAAGCCATTGGAAGCTGGACCAAGGAGACGTAGCCCAGGGGGTGAACTCCTTCATCATGTGCTATTGTGTTACTATTTATGGTGATGTTCATGTCTATTACATGCTTTTGTTCATTTTTTATTTATGTTAATTTTCTCAAGAAATTTACATAAAGCAAATAAAACTCATGATTAACTTGAAATTTACCTTATAATCCTCAAGCACTTTGTATATATTCCGAATTGGAATTTAGCACAGTAAACACGAATTTTCCCATTCAGATCACCGCATGGCTTCCATATTTAGCTTGATAATCAATATTTTATTGTGTTCACTTATGGAAGGTTTATCTAGGTCGCTACAGGTACAGATTCCATAGAATCCACAATGTTCGTGTTGGTGTTTAACATGTGT
The DNA here is from genome assembly GCA_034641835.2 of Pinus albicaulis. Classification (NCBI taxonomy): domain Eukaryota; kingdom Viridiplantae; phylum Streptophyta; class Pinopsida; order Pinales; family Pinaceae; genus Pinus; species Pinus albicaulis. The sequence continues at coordinate 577,445,285 of CM076576.1, read as the reverse complement.
GGCCCTCAACTTTTCCCTTAGATTTTTTTTTTTAAATAAAATACATTTTTTGCCACAATAGAGCCCAATCCATCTCGTTTTGTTTTTGCAGGGTTTAACTCTGCCAAAATTGAGAAGTTTCCCTATGGCAGTCACGACACATGGTTGTTGTACTAATAGTCCTTTCGTTGTGAGAATGGAAACCTTTCGTCCCGAATGATGGTTTCTAGTTTATCTGTCTTTGTTAATCATTGGAATTGCATAGATACTGTTGTGACATGCTGCACACAGTGCATTAAGACTTTTTATCATATTATTTTCTTAATAGTGTTTCACCCCGAACTATTGATTTATGGTTTCTTTTGTTTCCTTTATTGTAATGGATATGCCACATAACGTGTCGGTCTTATGAATTTTTACTGTGGATATAAATTCTCAAATTAGTTCAAATTGTAGTTTCAGTTGGTAAATGCACATGGTTTTTTACCTAGGATGAGTTGTTTAAGTTTTGGTTCCTTTAAACAATGAATAAATTTTTTTCTACGTTTTCATGTATTTACTACATGAATTGATTATGCTCAACGTCATTTTCCCAGTTATTGTATCAATGATTTTTCCTAAAAACGAACTATAGAAAATGGTAGATTCTTCAATTATAATTTATCTTCTTGATTATGTGCTTAATTCGAATATATGTTGTTTCTCTAACTACATGCTTGTTATACAAATAATTATCTATGTTTTATTTCCTCTTACAGTGTTTTAATCATTTACCTTCATTTCTATAGGGACAGACATTCACCAGTTTCCAAAATAGTGTACAGTTAAACCCTGTACAAACTTGTGCTATGCAGGTAAATCCTCTATGTGAACAGAGACGATCCCTCTAGCCCTAGAGTGGGTCTAGTAACAAAGGGACAAGCTAAAGGGTAGGTTCCTTAATTAATTAATGAAAAGGACAGGGTAGACTGACCAACGCTGTCGTGGTTGTGGTGGTGATGGCCTATTGATCTCTGCATCGACGGGTCACAATCCTTCTGTTATAATGCTCAGATACCTGCACGAATATCAACAAACAAGAGCAGCATATGAAACAATGATTTTATTCATAATCAACTAACTAGTCAAGCAGGGTTAAGCATATTGCATCAAACAAAGCACATAACGCAAGATGGGAACCAGAAAATAGTCATGTATATGTATTCATAGAAGAAATAGTTACAACTGAGCCTTGATGTCGCAGCCTCCTTCGGCAAGGTTCAGTCGAAGCGCGTCTTGATTCATCGTCGGGGAATTTAGATAGGATGAAGACACAAGTCTAAGCTCTCTCAATGAGGGTCTCTTCCGTTCTATATTTTCTACCAAAATATACAAAAATCTCTTCAACGTTTTAGCTATAATATGTTCAGTTCAGCTATCACATCAATGGAATATGGTTATATTTTTAGAAGGAGAGGAGGATGTTGGGATCCCTACAATAGTGGAAGGGAGGCCTTATCCACTACTACATTTGGCGGAAATTCCGACACTTTGTTCCGACGCTTTTGACCAAATGTCTGAAATTTCCCCAAAATTTTTCCATCCCGCCTGAAACCGTCGCTATAACGACGTTTATAGAAAAGTGTCGCAATATCGACACTTAGAAAAGTGTCTCAATTGCGACGTTTGGAGGAACACGTCGCAATTGCGACACTATGGCCCAAAGCGTCGCTATTGAGACGACTCCAATCGTCGCAAGTGCGACACAATGTCTAGGTGTCGCCATTGCGACGTTTGGAGGCACCCGTCGCAATAGCGACGCTTTTTCCGCCGTCGGTATAACGAGACTTATATGCGCGCTACATAAAAATACGAAACTTATATGCGCGCTACATAAAAATTTGAAACTTATATGCGCGCTACATAAAAATGATTTTATTGTTTCGTATCCGTCGCAATAGCTACATTAACGTCTGATATCACGCGCATTCACCCTAGCTCTTGCAGAACAACATTAACACTAGTCTCTTCACAGAACATCATTTGTCTCAATTCGCCCTCGACTCTTGCAAAGCAACTGTACATTTTCCTAGGCATTTTGCCCTTGGCTCTTGAGAACAACATTAGCCACTAGAAGCTCACCAAAATAGTGAGATTCTTCTGCAGAGCCTTCCACTCTGTAATCTGGGTTTGACTCTATTTGGGTTTTTTGGTCAATTCCATTGGATTGTGTTAGGCTGTAGGGTTCTCTCTAGATGTCAAGAATCAAGATTCAATACCCTCTATTATCTTCATCACCCAATACAAGATTTAAATTTTCCCCAAAGAAATGCTTATTAATTTGGCAGCCATTATTTCTCCCTGCTTTAAAAACCCTACATTTAAATGAAAACAAGCATTGCATTTCAACTACAAAAATCTATTAGTGTTCAAATGCACATGTGTGCTACATTAACGTCTGATATCACGCGCGCATTCGCCTACGCACGAACATCATTAACTTATGACATTAGCTGCGGCTCTTGTAGGAATAGCATTACGCCCTTAGCATTCGCCCTCGGCTCTTGCGGGAAACAGCCATTCACCCTGAGCATTCGCCGCGCATTCGCCCTTGGCTCTTTGAGAACCATCATTCTTTTCATTCTTTGTAGGCTTGTTGCCCTCGGCCTGCCACCCTCGGCCGTTCTCCCCCACAGCTCTGCCGAACGGCATTCTGCCTACGACTCTTTTTAAAAATGGTAAGTTCTTCACTGAGGCCCTTCCTCTCTTTTATAGTAGGAGTTGACTGTTTGGGTTTTTTAGTCCCAATTCCTTTGGATTGTGTGTGGCGTTGTAGAGTTCTCTCACAGATGTGAAATCGAAGATTATTACACCCTCTATTATCTTCATCACCCAATACAAGATTTAAATTTTTCCCAAAGAAACGCTTATTAGTTTGGCAGCCATTATTTCTCCCTGCTTTAAAAACCCTACATTTAAATGAAAACAAGCATTGCATTTCAACTACAAAAATCTATTAGTGTTCAAATGTATATGTGTGCATCACTTGTGTAGGGTATTCCTTTTCCACTTTCACATTATCCAAGAATGTGTGTAGTATAGTTCATATTTTTTGTGATTTAGATTATCTTGAAAAAAGAAAGGTAAATTATTTCCCATGGAAAAAGAAGGTTTTCCCTTTTTATAGGTTGTTTGGACTTACGTGGAAAAATTTATGGTATGCCTTTCATATTATGTATTTTAAATTTGAATTAACAGATTATTCTACATGAAAATATAATTACCTATGTGATGTCCTTCATCAATAATTAAAATTATAGGGTTTCAATTTCCTAGACTCTAACTCATCTGATGCTAAATTCTAGGTTCTCATTGGTGGATCACTCTTCCATTGATTTCCTTTCCCTCTGGATCTTGTCATACTTTAAAAGTCATCAATGATACATATATTATTTCGGGTATCCCAAAAGGCTTTATAGTAGAACATATTGTGAAGTTTTTTTGACACTTGAGGATTCTTTTTAGAACTGCAACGTGGTCTATGCTATCGAGTTATATATCAAGCAACTTGTCCTTAATAACCACACTATGAGGTAGGTTCAACCAGTTTGAACTTGTTGGGACATAGCATATGAGGTTGTGTGATGAGTCCATATCACAGGTCTATTATGGTGAAAAAAGTGAAGACACGTAATGATAGTTATTATGTTAACATTACTAGAAACATTTTCGAAATTATCCATGCTATCGAGATGTCAAAATTCCAGGCATTAGGTGTCAATACTCGTAGCTAATAGATAATAATAATAATATAAAAAAATCACAACTTTATTCTTGAAATATGATTGTTACACATTGGTAACCTAGTTCATGAGTTACTATCACCCAAAGACTTCAAAACAAACTTAAAATATAAATTAAACCAACATGAGAATCCAACGAAGGGTTTCTCGACAAAATCATGCCATAACCTGGCATTTTGAAACCCAAATTTGAATCCATCATAAGTAATACAATGCAAACTCGGATGGATTTTCAATGCATGTTTGCATGCTACACTTATTCTCTGTCTAGATATCATTTTTTAAATGGAACCATTAGTCAAGCCCACAGTCCTTTTTATGTGAAAAAATTCAGCTCTATTTGAGCTCTTTTTTTCTCCACCACCTCCATAAACATATGCAAACATATATCATGATCTTGGAATTCCATTACATATGTATGTGCCAATGTTCCATAATCATGCCCCATCATCAATTTAAGAAATTTCCATTGAATATCCAATTATGGAGGGGGGGAACTTTTTGCTGCAACATTTGGCTCAAAATCAGGGACCATCTCCGTATGAGGTGAATGAGAACTATAGATATTTGAAGAAGTAGATTAATGCCTTTTCCTCTGGCCATGGAGTCATATACAGTCATCCATCACAAAAATTTGTCTTTGTTCATTCTCACCTTGAAAGTTGCAAAAATTCATGCCCTAATTGAAACGACACTAAATTTGAAAGATATAATAAAAATGCAAACTAGAAGTGCCCTATTAATACAAAGGGAAAACCTTCCTACCTACCCTAACTGAGATAAATTTTGATTGAATAGGAAACATGATATTTCCTATGGAGTTGATCCAACAACTTGTTAAATGTATGGGACTAAATCATGCATTTGATTTCCAGGGAAACATACGCATGAAGAGAAAAAGTGCAGAATTAATGGAAAATCCATACATGCCACTTATAAAAACTACACCGAAAGGTCAAAAAATACTTAAGGCCTTAACTTAATTTGAATCCAAAAATTACAAAACAGGATTAGTGAAAACACGAGAGAGGTGTGGGTGAACAACATAAATAAAAAAAATAAAATTAAAACTAAATTCTATGGCCCACCTTTCATTTCGCATATGATATATATATAACATATGTTTAAAACATATGTATATATATTAAACTATCAAAACATTAAAAAAACCTTTAATAGGACTTCAAAGAATCTAAATAGATTTATTTGAAACCAAATTTACTGAATTCCAAAATGAGATCACGTAAATAACTAATTTTAACTCGAATTCTCAATCCAATGTGCCCTATAAAAAATTCGGGTCCGGTTTTCAGGTTTTCAGATTCCCTTCAATTTCATGCGATCCAATATTAATACTCCACGTGTCCTCCTTTTGAATTTACAAAACTGTCGGGTAAATTTCTGTTTGTTTAATTTCTGGTTGGTGAATTGCGTTAATGCTGGTTGTTGTGTTTAAATACAATCTTGTACAGAAATATGGCTGCGGTCGTCTACAAAAAAAACTTGCAGGAATTTTAAATGCTGAATTAAATTTCTGGATGGCATGCAAGCAACCTCCAAAAAAAAATGTTGCTGCTGCATCTGTCCTTCTGCTGCAGCAGTTGAAGTTAAAATTCAACAGCACATGGTTTAATAAGTGAGGGTGTAAAGGTAACTTTTTGTCGATAGTACTAGATTAAGATCATCTATTCATTTTTGTAGGGTCTTATGGTGTTTGGTTTTTTAGTTTTGGGTTGGGCTTATTGAGTCTAAGATAGTTTTGAGTGAAAAAATTGCTATCAGGTATTAAAAAATTTTGGTTCTTTTGTCAAAATTTATGAGCTTGTTAGGAAATACAAAACTGACAATGGTTGTATCTTAAATTTGTGGAAAATAATTTGAAATGAAACCTTTTTGTTTAGGTTGTTGCAGCAGGTGCAAACCACATTCAAATTACTAGGGGCATTGACAAGACAATAAAGGCCCTTGTTTTGGAACTCAAAATTTTGTCAAAGGAGGTAAACGCTTGCCTTTTGAGTAGGCTGGTTTTCCTTTTTGTTGATGGTTTGATGTATCTAATTGAATTAGTTGCCTAAGGTATTTTTGGTTGCAAACTCCTTTTCATTTTTCATACAGTATTGGCCTTGTGGAATACATTTGATTGTATGGTCTTGTTAGATCTACAACATTTGTAGTTGTTTAGTCTTATGGCCGAGGTGCACTTTTATTATGGAAATAGTTGATGCAATATTGTCATTTAATCCTTACTGCAGGGTAGCATGTTGAGAATTTTCTTGTGAAACATTTGGTATTCAAAATTACACTTGATCCTATACATCATCATGCACTTGACTTCAAAATTCATATTCAAAGTGTGCCAGACAATTCTTGCAAAATTTCAAATATTTATGTTGTTTTAAACCATTATCTTTTTCATGTATTGGATGTTGAAAATGTGAAAAAGGCTTTGGTATGAAACCAACTGGTGAATAATTTCCAGCACAACAACCACTTCCAAGACATGATTTAGAAGTAGAAAAAATGTGCTTATGAAGCATAGAAAGATATCCTTGATGCATTGTCAATGTTTGGCTAGGGTTATTTTTGGAGAAAATAACTCCTTTTTCCTAGAATAGTGATCTTCAATACAAGTAAATTCCAGAGAAGAGAGATCATCGTGTGACGCAACAAAACTGAAATTGGACCCCCAAGGAGAGCTGGTGTGTCTACAATCGCTCTGTCAGCATTTTCCCTTGGTGTACCCCGTTCTTTTCCTCCAGCTTGAGTCTTAATTGACTTCTTCTTTCTTCGGGTTTATTTATCAAATTCGTAGAATTTGATAAATAAATACTATCCACAATGGTTGGACTTTAATTTATATTCCCGACTTTATATTATCTCTAATCCTTATAACCAATGTTTAACTTTCAACACTTTGTATTTATACTCCATGTTTCTTTTTAAATAAATAACTTGTAATGAACTTTCGGCTCTATATTTCACCACCCAGCCTTACAACAATCACGCTCCAGACTTATGCTAATTATCCGCCAATCATTTAATTAAACAATTTCATTATACTCTGGCCCCACCTATACATATCAATAACCAATCAGACACTCGTATCGTACCTGGCTATCCTCTGCAATCCTTAGTTAACCTCCGGGCAAGTTCAACATGCGACCACCGTCCGATGGCCCTTCTCCAAATCAACGACTCTTGGCAATTTCGCTCGGCTTCCAACGTCTGGCTTTAACGTGCGATGGTGTGGGTTAAACAGTGGTTTTCCGGGGGTCACTTCGCTATGTGTCGCATTCCCTATGGAATCACTCGCGAATAGGAAATACCGCCTACTCCGCAAAAGCGATGCGATATGGGCAACCCGCTTTTGTGATTTCGCTCGTGGTTTTGGTAGAGGGCTTGACCACGGGTGCAAGTCTAGTTCCTCTATCCTTTTGTTTGTTAACTCATGTCCAATCCTCAGGTCAGGTTCTGAAAGCACAACAACTTTTTCTCTTTATTAAGCGATATTTTTATATTTGAACAATTTTCACGACCCCGGTTCTCTACACAAACCTCGCCTTCGAGTGGGGTGAGTTCACAGGGTTATCCAACAATTTACGGGAATTCAAAGACAGTAGAATGGAATTATCAGTACCCAATCGCCTCACAGTTAAACAATTCTTCACAATTAGCAGTTTGAGATAATTCAATGGCAACTAAGCTTGGAAATCATTTAACTCGAAACAATTGTTCACACACAGAGGTTTATTTCAGAAATCCCCTCTCTACTCTCCTATTCTCTCTCTACTTTTATTCATCCGAGGAATTACAATTTATATACATAACATATGGCTCTTCAGTTCCTCTGAGAGGACCATTCTAGAAATCAAAAGGTCTAATTATAATAATTCAACTAACTAAAACTGTTCGACTCCTACAACTCTAACTAGTCTAAGTAATACAGTCAGCTGAGGTATTGACACCTAGCTGTTACAACTCAAATGTTTTCGAACCCTCCTAGCCACAACATGTGGACAAAACCTCCTACATTGCTGGCTAGTGCCTAATGCCCTTGCATCATCGTGTGACATAAACCTATTAACAAAAGTGAATTCCTTGAATTTCACCAAATATTTTCTTTGAATTCCTTGCTTTTAAAAGCCAATGATATCCCTTATTGTGTTAATGTTACGGAAATTCCTTGTCCTAGTTCCTCACACTCTACTATGAATGTTTTACCAAAAGTAGGTGCAACCGATGTTGGTGTAGAAGACATGGCATCCATTGAAAAAGAGAATGCCAAAGTAGCCTCATCATTCCATATAAATGATATTTTCTTCAAGAGATATGTGAGTGGACTTGAAATGCATGCATAATTCTTAACAAATGATCAATAATATCATGTAAGTCTAAAAAATCTTCTAAGAACCTTGATTTCTTAGGAATAGGTCATTTTGTAATAGCTTGCATCTTTTGAGGCTCCAACTTCACTCCTTCCTTTAAAACAATATGAACCAAATACTCGAATTCTTATTTCCCAAAAGCACATTTGGATATTTTTACATAAAATGATTGTTCTCAATAATTTATATAACTTTTACACATGTTTACTAGTGTGGTATTCCCATTATTTATTATAAATATGTGTATTATCAAAGAAAACCAACACAAATTTTATAAGATGGGATCAAACAAAATTGTTCTTAAGTCGAGCCCGCCGGACTTCAAACGGCGATAAACCATAATTCAAACCAAATTCGCGTTCCAAAATAACCTGCTGACATCGGCCAATTTTGTGACGTGAAAACCAAATGAATTCCGCCCTAATCTTTTTCGGGTCCGAAGTTGGGCTGGCGTACGGAGGGAGAGTTGTGACGCGAATTTCTTATCAAATTCGCCCTAATATTTTTCGAGTCCGGATTTCCACTGCGCGAGCGGCCCAAACAAAGATTCGCTCCAATCAATTTCTGCCACGTGTCCTCAATAAAAACTTGCCCTGCTCCCGGCTGCGGGTGCATTCGATGGCGTTTAAGGCGATGGGACATGGATATGGCGATTTCATATCAATCGCATTAACATTTAACGCTATTCAATTAAGTTTTCACATCAAATCCGCATTAATTAATTTTTAACACTGTTCAAGATCGACCTCCACTCCTCTTAGCAATTCCGCACGCTCCAATATGATCTGGCCTTCAGCTCTCATTATTAATGATCAGAGATTAATTATGATGGGTGTCCTTTGATTGCATTGCAATCGGGTCGAGAAAATGGCTTTTAGCTATGGTTTTTCAGATGAGTCAGTTGCTGGATTACACTGCCTGCTAACTGTGACGATAAGGAGAAGTGGCCAGCTGAACTGCTGCCTAGACCTTGCAGCATATCTGCATTTCTCTCGGTTCTGTCGATGTCTATCTTCCTCTGTTAATTGGAATTCTGCTTCTCCGTCTCCTCTTGTGCCCACTGCGCCTGAGACTGCACCCATGCCTCGCGTGTGTGTCTGCATGGAATGCGTTCGCAGGGAGCACGAGGAGTCAGCCTGCGGGAGCTCCCTCGGCCCTCCAACGGTGGGGACCTCGACTGGTCTCGGTGATTATTACGCGAGGGTCGATGTCAGGCTACCTGAGGTGGTAGGGTCGGGTTGTGGGATCCGCCCCGTGTCGGATTCCCCCACTCTCGCTTCCCCGCTAGTTCACACAGCCACCCACGATCGCAACTGCATAATTTCCCCGCTGTTCTCTCCTCAGCACGAATCACGGCTTTGATCACGTGGTCCTTGGCGAGAGCCCGAACGGAGGAAGAATGCACCCGTCCGGCGGGCCTGAGCTCGGAAAAAGCCGGCCAGCATTCGGGCCTTCAGGAGGGGAGCCGTGGCATGCATGTGGAGGTAGCACCTAGCGATCTTGGACCTTCCGAAGGATGGTGCCGAATCGTGGAGGAACCACCGGAGGAGTATTTTGGTTAATTTTTTTTTCTTGCTTAGCAGGCCCACTTAATTGGGTTTGTAACTTTTAGATATTCTTTATCACGGACCTTTGTAATATTTTTTAGTTACGTAAATTAAACGTTGGTAGGTTTCCACGTATGAGGGCGGTCTTATGAACACTTTGATTTTTGATGACAAATTCTGTGAGTTTGGCTGGTAATGTTTTACTTGATTGTAATTTTATTCGCAATGTGTAGATTAACTTTGCCACTTGGAATTCACATGATTAACATTTTTCTTGATGCGGCCTGTAAAGGGATTTTGGGTACTTTAATTTGTATTTGGAACAATGAACGTTGGTACTCTATCTGTTGCTTTACTATTCTACATACTGCTATTTCACTTTCTTATAGATGCCTCGGGCATATTTGGATGCTTTCTCAGATTATCGATAATCTCCATGTGGACCGTTACTGGGTTTTATATCATGTCCCTGTATGTGACATGGGGTATTTTTCTATCATTGTCTGGGGTGGGACTTCCACTTTTCTGGATGGATATTTGGGTTCCAATCTTCAGATGTGAAAATTTAATGACTTCATGGACTGTTTTACTTCATATAATATATTCAAAATAGCATTTTTTCTCTTGTGAAAAAAAAATGATTAATGTTTATCACTCTGCCTTCAAAACTAGCGATGCTGGTCTATGTTGCTCGTTTATTGATATGGTCTGATGGTATTTTTATATTTTGGACATATCACACTCCTCACATGATTAGCGTTTTTCTCTGTTCAAGGATTGTTGGTACTTTAATTTGTATTTGGAACAATGGACGTCGATACGTACTCTATATGTTGCTTTACTATTCTACATACTGCTATTTCATTTTCTTATAGATGCCTCGGGCATATTTGGATGCTTTCTCAGATTGTCGATAATCTCCATGTGGACCGTTATTGGGTTTTATATCAAGTCCCTGTATGTGACATGGGGTATTTTTCTATCACTGTCTGGGGTGGGACTTCCACTTTTCTGGATGTATATTTGGGTTCCAATCTTCAGATGTGAAAATGTAATGATTTCATGGACTGTTTTACTTCATATAATATATTCAAACAACGTTTTTTCTCTTGTGAAAAAAAAAATGATTAATGTTTATCACTCTGCCTTCAAAACTAGCGATGTTGGTCTATGTTGCTGGTTTATTGATATGGTCTGATGGTCTTTTTATATTTTGGACATATCACACTCCTCACATGATTAGCGTTTTTCTCTGTTGCGGGATTTTGGGTACTTTAATTTGTATTTGGAACAATGGACGTCGGTACTCTATCTGTTGCTTTACTATTCTACATACTGCTATTTCACTTTCTTATAGATGCCTCGGGCATATTTGGATGCTCTCTCAGATTGTCGATAATCTCCATGTGGACCGTTACTGGATTTTATATCATGTCCCTGTATGTGACATGGGGTATTTTTCTATCATTGTCTGGGGTGGGACTTCCACTTTTCTGGATGGATATTTGGGTTCCAATCTTGAGATGTGAAAATGTAATGACTTCATGGACTGTTTTACTTCATATAATATATTCAAAACAACGTTTTTTCTCTTGTGAAAAAAAAATGATTAATGTTTATCACTCTGCCTTCAAAACTAGAGATGTTGGTCTATGTTGCTGGTTTATTGATATGGTCTGATGGTCTTTTTATATTTTGGACATATCACACTCCTCACATGATTAGCGTTTTTCTCTGTTCAAGGATTTTGGGTACTTTAATTTGTATTTGGAACAATGGAGGTCGGTACGTACTCTATCTGTTGCTTTACTATTCTACATACTGCTATTTCACTTTCTTATAGATGCCTCGGGCATATTTGGATGCTTTCTCAGATTGTCGATAATCTCCATGTGGACCGTTACTGGGTTTTATATCATGTCCCTGTATGTGACATGGGATATTTTTCTATCATTGTCTGGGGTGGGACTTCCACTTTTCTGGATGGATATTTGGGTTCCAATCTTCAGATGTGAAAATGTAATGACTTCATGGACTGTTTTACTTCATATAATATATTCAAAACAGCGTTTTTTCTCTTGTGAAAAAAAAATGGTTAATGTTTATCACTCTGCCTTCAAAACTAGCGATGCTGGTCTATGTTGCTGGTTTATTGATATGGTCTGATGGTATTTTTATATTTTGGACATATCACACTCCTCACATGATTAGCGTTTTTCTCTGTTGCAGGATTTTGGGTACTTTAATTTGTATTTGGAACAATGGACGTCGGTACTCTATATGTTTCTTTACTATTCTACATACTGCTATTTCACTTTCTTATAGATGCCTCGGGCATATTTGGATGCTTTCTCAGATTGTCGATAATCTCCATGTGGACCGTTACTGGGTTTTATATCATGTCCCTGTATGTGACATAGGGTATTTTTCTATCATTGTCTGGGGTGGGACTTCCACTTTTCTGGATGGATATTTGGGTTCCAATCTTCAGATGTGAAAATGTAATGACTTCGTGGACTGTTTTACTTCATATAATATATTCAAAACAACGTTTTTTCTCTTGTGAAAAAAAAATGATTAATGTTTATCACTCTGCCTTCAAAACTAGAAATGCTGGTCTATGTTGCTGGTTTATTGATATGGTCTGATGGTCTTTTTATATTTTGGACATATCACACTCCTCACATGATTAGCATTTTTCTCTGTTCAAGGATTTTGGGTACTTTAATTTGTATTTTGGAACAATGGACTTCGGTACTCTATCTGTTGCTTTACTATTCTACATACTGCTATTTCACTTTCTTATAGATGCCTCGGGCATATTTGGATGCTTTCTCATATTTGTAGATAATCTCCATGTGGACCATTACTGGGTTTTATATCATGTCCCTGTATGTGACATGGGGTATTTTTCTATCATTTTCTGGGGTGGGACTTCCAATTTTCTGGATGGATATTTGGGTTCCAATCTTCAGATGTGAAAATGTAATGAGTTCATGGACTGTTTTACTTCATATAATATATTCAAAACAGCGTTTCTCGTCTTTTAAAGTTTCATTTTTTTTTTTAAATTGAACCCACCGTCGGTATACCGACGCCTTGTAGACGTCGGAATTGCGACAATTCAGAAACGTTGGAAGAGCGACAGTATAAAAACGTCAGACCACATTTCGTCGGAATTGCGACAGCTTACAAACGTCGGAAGAGCGACGTTCAAAACGTCGGACCACATTTCATCGGAATTGCGACATCTTACAAACGTCGAAAGAGCGACGTCCAAAACGTCGGACCACACGGTGTCGGAATTCCGACCGTTTACAAACGTCGGAAGAGCGACATTCAAAACGTCGGACCACATTTCGTCGGAAGTGCGACCGTTTACAAACGTCGGAAGCGCGACGGTTCGTAAGACATCGGAAGAGTGACGCTTGTTCGGAAGCGACGGAAGAAGTGTCGATAGTGCGACACTTTTTAGGTGCATCGAAACTGCGACGGCATGACAAACCATGTTTTTTCCGCCCTCGAACTGTCTCTCTTGCGACGACTATGTGTCGGAATTGCGACGAATTGGCCGTCGGAATTTCCGCCAAATTTTCTAACGATCCCTTCGGAGGTTTCCCCAAAAGGTGGAAAAAAGAGGGCAAAGGAGGAAGGTCATGGTTATTCAGTCGAACCACTCTAGATGACTCACCACAAAGTTTTTTATGATGGAAAATTCGCCTCTATTTTTAAAAAACATTCCATAAATAGGTTGGTGCAGGTAGTTCACTAAGACGGAGCACCAATGGGAGCGGGGCCTAGTGTTAATTTCTCAATCGGCGCGAGGGCATAATGGTCTACTAGTGCCAAGGAAAAAATAGGTGTTTCTGGTAATCTGTTCAGGAAGTCGTCAACAGAAGGAATGTTGTGCTCATGGAAAGGGATGCAATGATGGTATTTGCAAGGAATGACACTTTATTTTGGTCATATAAATGAGCCTCCAATGTACGGAGATGGGGATTTCAGGGACAGTGACAAAATGTTTTGTAATAGATGCCCCCTAAAGCATGAGGTCTGAGAGAGAGGAAGGGGTGAAATGATTTACGAGGACGCGTTCGAACAGAAAACCGTTGTCGGAAGATCTGCAATTACAAATACCATTGATATCTATGATACATGAACATGTGGCATGGGCGCAACCATCCATAATATAGTACATATAAACTGAGATCCGAGGTATGGGCACAGCCATCCAGCACTAAGGATCAACAAATAGACTCGGTTATGGTCGCAGCCATCCAATCAAAAGAGTCATGCAATAAGCCATGATAAAGTACAATATCCCGTAGTCTAGGTCTTATCATACAAAACCGAGGGTCTTGTGCTCCATCTCGACCCAAACAAGTACAAATTCAAGCATGAGAATATGTGAGCTGAAGTCAAACATGCAAGCAAATCACCTGATTACCAGCCAATGATGAAAGTTGTTAACAGGCACGAGAGAAACCACCAATAATGATAATTGCTCTCAAGGTAAAATAGGTACAATCCATGAAATGTGAACAGTGATCCGGCGTTGAACACCTGCAGAATCACTCATTCGAAGGCCAATGATGTGGACCTGTCGTCGAATGCGAAGAACCTGCCATTGAGGCATGCAGGCTCGAAGGTACCGGTAGGGATTCTCTAGATCAACTTCCTGGATAATGAGCTGAAGTCGACAGGAAGTGACCTGGTCAAATAAGGGCCATAATTTTTCCCACATCATCAACACGAGATAGAGGAACATAATGATAATGAATCAGGACTAAACAGAGGATCAGAGGAAGGTTGAAAATTGTAGAGATGAACTTCTCTTGAACATATCAGCAAAATGACTCTGGATTTGGAAATATTTGACATAAAAGGGATCTAAGGTCATGATTGTTGGTCGCTTTAATTGTTTTCACAATTCAAGCTCCACATAAATTGTCAACCCGAGGAAGTCTTTTTATTCCAAATAAAATGGTGTCAAAGTATATAGCAAAAATGATACATAGTGGAGTCCTAACAATGATGTCATGGTAAAGAGTAGATGAGAGGTTAAAACATATTACCCAAACCCATGGAGGCAAAAATCACGAAATGAGATGTCCCCAACCAGACACGAATGTAGACGAGTGTCATGTTAAAGAGCGACATACCACCATCACAACTAAAGACTAGTTCAATTTTCCCCCACCATTTCTGGCGAGTACCCCAGTTATTTTTGCAAACAAGCTTGGAGGGGATAGCATATTCTTGCAATATAAGTTTTTCCTTCGGAAAAATCCATCCTAGTATATTTTACGAGCCCTAGGAAGGAGGAACTCAGTGAACGTCATGGTGACGATGTCCGATGTCATTACAATTTAATGAGTCTGACAAAGGGAGAACTCGACATATTTTCATATTTAGAGAGTTTGAAAAGAAGCAGAAAGGAAAAATCTTGTAGGTCCCTTTTCATAAATAGTCTCTTAGATTTAAAAAGGTAGAAAACAATATCTGAAAGAACCTCTTAGTCACGATAGGCTAAGGTATTCCTTTGTCGTAAATAATCTATCCCAGCCCAAAAAATGGGTAAATGTATACTGGGTAGATATCCTTTTGTATCCATTTAACAAGTTCAAAATGATAAGAGTCTGGACAATCTTTTCAATTTTAGAGCGTCAGAAAAGAGCTGAAAGATGACTCCAGTAGTGAATTTTTCGTGTTTTTAACGAGTCCAAAAAAGTATAAAATACAACTCGTTACTTCATCGCTATCTCATTAAAGACATGTTGCCGCACAAGAAACAAACGTAAAACCAATTTATCAAAATAACATAATGTAATAATCGAAAAACATGTCTTAAAACCTAATTAGGGTTCTGAAAATTTATAAAATTCCAAAAATGGTAAAAAACAATTACTTTTCACTTTTACCTCTTGTAGAGCAATATTTACCCATTTCATACTGCAATTTTGTGGTGACGACAGAGGGAAATCCGGCATACCAACCTCAAATCTGTCAGTTCCAAGTAAGAGCCAACATCCATCCCCACATTTTAAATCTTCTTCCATTACCTGCAACCTTCAATTTTGATTTTTGAGGGAGAAATTGTGAAAACTAGATCATGGCGGTTTGTGGGAGTTTCGGGCATGGACTCGCACCAATCGCCCAATTTTATGAACTGGGGCATGCCCATTGGCGTGACTATTTCTAAAACAGTCTCGCCAGTGGTGTAGAACTTTTAAAACTGACAATGCAAGTAAGAAAGCCTAAATTTCACAAATCTTAGCTTTTAATTTGGCTAATAATGTCCATATGAACATGTTTGCAGGTGAAAAGTGGAAAAATGGTGATCGAGTGGAAGGAAAAGGAACACAGTGAAGAAGATGAGCTTGCCATGGATAAAGAGAGATGCATGGAAGCTCTTAGAGACTGTGGACTAAAAAAGTTCTTCATGACACCGTGTCTTAGAGCTCAATCAAAGCTTCTACAATACTTGATCAGTATCTGGGATGAGGATCAGGAAAAATTCATTCTTCGTGATCAAGAGCTCGAGATTGATATCTCGGATGTTTACTTCATAACAGTACTGTCACGGGGGGGTTAACACCAGTCCTAACTGGCACCCGGCCCACCATGTAGAGCATGACCATGCTGATCGATAGGGTATGTCAAGGGGCATGAAAAGGATCATGAAACAGGAAATTGTATATCCAAACTATCTCGGACTTGGAACTAAAAGTAGTGCTACAAACCATCACGCAAGCTGTGGGATCGCAAGCACCACACAAAGCAAAAAAAATATATCTTCTTCTTGTAGTAGACTATTTATCACCAACCCTCTACAACTGGGCAGAGGAAGTGACAATCAATATGAAACGTCAACTGACAAAGTGCAAGAAGACCAAAATTAATAAATTTTGTATGGGTCTATCCTGGTATTGTTCTTCCTGGAACGACTACCAATTTTCCAGCGACAGGAAATGATAGTCCCAACACCACCAGCACAGGAGCCACGGATGGCCCATTGGGCAGCACTAATGCCAAGGTCAGGGGGTGTCCAACAGATGTCCTGGAGACTGGAGTTATTTGATTTTCTTTGTCGATAGCTAATTGTCGTGGAGGACTGGCCCTACTCTGGCACAAATTTCACTGTTGATCCAGACCTCCCACTCCCAGAAGGAGAGGATTGGGATGAAGCACTTGGTAAGACTCATTTTTTTATTTTTATGAGTGTTATGATTTTTTTGTAATGTATGTTCTGACATTAAATCCATGTATTATGAAGATGTTGGACCAGAAAAACCTACGAGCATGTCTCCAATAGCCAGGAAAATCCCCCGCGACTTTGATATTGCCCCTCATGGTGAGGGAGGCGAGCAGGAGGAAATTGTGTGCAACCTGTAGGGGATCTCTCGTGGAGTTCCGAACTATGCGTAATTCGATGATTTTCCTTGTGCATACCAGAGACACACTGTAGGGGTGTCAAATCAAATTCACTACTTGCTAAGGCGGCTCGTACGGGAAATGACATGCTATCATGATCAGCACACCTATTAAACACCTAGTATTTACTTCTACATATTTTTTGAGAGACATGATGTCTCAGGATGTAACAGAAACACACATATTTTGAAACTTATGGTGCACACTTATGAAAACTTTCAATATATATATATATATACATCTATCTTCCTATTTGATATGAGTCTTTCATATGATGATGATTTTACAGATCACGCAAATGTCTATCTAATATAATGTTAGCCACTGTATCAATTAATGCATTCATTTGTCTAGGAATATGTTGATATGTGATATAATCAAAATGTCTTTCCAGAAAATGAACATGTAAATATAATCTTAGAATGTGAGGGTTTCTAACTGAATAATGCCCATTAAGTTGAAGAACAACAAGCTGTGAGTCTAGATTTACAACCAATGCACTAATGCCGAGGGTAATCGCCTTGTTTAACAGTTCAATAACAGCACTATACTCAGCGAGATTGTTTGTAGTTTGTCCTAGACAAATACCTTGCATATCTATCAACTCACCAGCAGGATCATAAATCACCCAGGCTGCTGAAGACAAGTTCTGGGTACTATAAAAAGCACCATCCACGAAACCAACATAAGGGGTAATAGACATATACACAATAAGCAATGACCCTATAAGCAAGAAGACACTCGCAAAACACACCAAGCCAAAAAAATTATAAAAATTAAAAGAACACCTATGTACACAAAGCATGCACGAATGACTCATGCATAATATTTTTTGAGATACAACCCATTTTTGGGTTGATCTAATGGATGACCTTCATAATCAATGATCTCATAGGCCCTATTATTTAAAACACGTTTAACAATGTAAGGCCCATTCCACATGGGTTTAAATTTTCCTACCCCCAGCTTATCATGAGCTTGGTTGCACAAGAGAATGATGTCTCCTTCTACAAAGGAGCGAGGGGAAACTGACTGGTCAAAATAAGCTTTGACCCGCTTCTTCTGTGCCTTGATGACCAAAGAATCAAAGCGGAGAGTTTCATCCAGCTTTTCTAAGTAGAGAAGATGCTCTTCTTCAGGTGAAGTGTTGGGCAGTAATTCAACAACCAACTTGAGCAAAGGTATTTCACACTCAATCGGAAGGGTGGCTTCCAAACTGTAAACAAGCTGGAAAGGAGTGAATCTAGTTGCATCCTTAACTGAGGTTCGGTATGCCCAAAGAGCCGAAAATAACATGAGATGCCAGTTGGATTTGTGCATCCTAATCATACATTGAAGCATGGTGACAAGAAATTTTTTCACAGTTTCAACCTGGCCATTGGCCTGAGGATAGTACGAAATTGAGTTGTCGTGATGCAAGCCCAACCTGGAAGTCAACTCCGCCACTGTATAATGCCGAAAATGGGAAAAATGATGGGTAATGATGGCTTGAGGGACACCAAACCTAGAAATGATGTGATTGAATATGAACTGAGTTGTTGCCTTACAGTCGGCGGCAAGTGTAGGCATTGCTTCGAACCATTTGGTGAAGTAGTCAACAGCTACGATAATATAAGCATGCCCCCTGGCCGAATGAGGGTAACACGTCATAAAATCGATGCCCCACTTCACAAAGGGACCAACGGTAATGACAGGGTGAAGATGTGTAGGTGGCGCACGCATCTTGCGTTGATAGATCTGGAAATCATGACATTTACGGACAATGACAATGCAGTCCTTGAAGATAGAGGGCCAGAAATACCCAGCACGAAGAATATTCTGTGCAGTGGCATAACCAGACATGTGACCGCCATACGCGCCACTGTGACAATCATTAGAACTTTCTCAGCCTCCTCGAGGGTCAAACACCGGCGGAGAATGGAATCTACTCCGATGCGGTAGAGTGTATCTCCGACTATACAATAAAGGTTACAATTGATGGTGGATGCGTTGGCAAGCATCCTTCGTCAACTCAGATCTAAAAGTGGAAGTATGAATATATACAATGATATCATAGTACCAAGGATCAAGAGTGCTAAACAGAAAAAGCGAATCGTCTGGAATGCATTCTTCAGAAAAAGACGGGGCAGACTTAGAGGGGAGGGAGCAGATCAGATCAGCAAAGACTAGTGATTTCTTCGACTTGGCAGTAGTAAATTCCAAATCGAACTCTTGGAGGATAAAAATCCACTTTGAGTATTTTCCCCCCAGCAATTTTCAAGACAATATATAGGTCATGTGGTTGCATTCAGAAATCACAATCACAGTACGCAACAGAATATAATGATGAAAATGTTGAACCGCTTGAACCACAGCTAATGCTAACTTATCGACATGGGCATAACATGTTTTGGTATCTATAAGGTTACGAGAAAGGTAGTAGATAACATGCTCGTCACCGTCATCATTGTCTAGCACCAGAACCATGGAAATCGTGCTGAAAGTGGCAGCTAAATAGAGGGAAAAATCACGATAATAGTTTGGGGGACGCAACAAAGGAGTGTTGACAAACAACGTCTTCAGGGCATCGAAATACTTCTCGGTGATCTCATCCCAATGGAAAGGAATGCCCTGCTTTAGTAATCGCGTGAATCCTTTAGCCACTTCGGTGTAGTTAGGTATAAAATAATGTAAAAAATTAGCCTTCCCCTACAGACTCTGCAGTTGATGTAATGAAGATGGAGAGGCGAGATTAATGATAGCCTCGACTTTGAGAAGATCAAGGCGAATCCCGTCTTTGGACACGATAAACCATAAGAGTCTACCGGAATTGATGCAGAATATGCATTTGTGCGAATTTAGCCAGATGTTATAGCATTGACAATGAAGAAATATCTTACAAAGATGGCTAGGATGGTCCTTATACTTAGCTGAATGAGCCGAAAGGTCATCCAGATAAGGCTGAATGATGTGCTTAATATTATGAAAATAGTATGACCTCGCTCGTTGAAACGTGGCCCCAGCATTCTTCAAGCTGAAAAGGAGTTTCTTATATGCGAAAGTACCCCAAGGATAGATGAAGGCAGTCTTATGTTGATCATTCAAGAGAATGTTAATCTGGTTATAGCTAGAAAAGCCATCCATGAGGGAAATTATCTCATTCCCAGTGCAGTCATCAATGATCTGATCGATAAAGGGAGTAGGATAATTATCCTTAGGACAGGCCTGATTTATGTCACAATAATCAACACAGACTCCAATGGTACCCTATTTCTTATCTACAGGAACAATTTTGGAGACCCATTTGGTCAAGGAAATCGGGTAGATGAAACCAACATTTAGAATTTTTTCAACTTCACTTTTAATGGCGACAAATTTTTGAGGGTGCACGAGATGAAGGCATTGATGAACAAGCTTCGAACCAGGGTAGGTAGGAATCTCATGCACCACTATACTGGGATCGATGCTGGGCATTTCTTCATAGGACCATGCAAATATGTCGCAGAACTCGCGGAAGAGGCTAGTATAAACCTGGACTTCATCGGAAGAATAGGTGACCCCAATATGGATGTTCTCGATGATATAGAATCATTTGCACAATGTTACTCAAGTTACCCTCTATAAAAACTTCATGTGTCAAAATAGGCGTTTGAAGCGGAGGAGAAGGAACATGAGATGCAAACCTCTCAACACACGTAGACATGGCCTCGAGACCAGGCGTGAATGAGTAACGATGATGATTATCATCCCACGAAATATCCTTAAGAGACATGGTTTCCACGATAGCTTCATTGGAGGGAAATATCTCTTTTAAGGGATTGGGTGAATCTGAATCACCGAGCCAAGGGGATTGAGAATAAGTGTCAAGATACATGCTCAAAGGAGCATGATCGTAAAACGGAGGTTCCGAAGCCATGATGAGTTCACAATAGTCAATCTTGATCGGACTTAATGGCATCGAATCTCTCAAAGAATCGATCTGTTCAGGCGAAGGGATGATCCATGGGTCGTTAGACCAAGAGATCATGTTGATTTGAACAGTGTTGGGCGGAGGAAGGGGAAAAATACCCATGAGGGCAAGATCTTTAAAGAGACCCAACCCAACTCTCTCGTAGGGAGTAGGAATCTGATCCACATACGGAACATTTTTCTCGGAAGAAGAGGTGAAAAAAGACAATTGATCAACATTAACAATCTTTCCTTCGTGCAGGAATTTCATGACATGAAATAGAGTGGATGGAATGCACAGCATGGTGTGAGTCCAATTATGACCGAGCAGAGGATTGTAATTGAGCTTGGAGTCACCAACTTCTACCTCGACATTGACTGTCTTCCCTTTCAAAGTGATCGGTAAACTAGCGAGAACACCTAAAGGTTTTGATTCCCTTCCATCAAATGCTTCAAGGGCATTTAGCAATGAATTCAAGGCTGGAGAACCAATGGCTTTCAAGAAATAAGATGACATGATGCACGTAGACGCACCCTTGTCCACAACTCCTCGATGGATATCGAGACCATTAATACCAACTTGTATGATGAGCACAATTTGGTGCAGGAGTCATGGAATGAAATTCTCTAAATCGAAAGAGAGAAGGCTAGTATCCGTAGGATCAACCCCGCCAATCGTAGATACAAAAGCCTTCCGTTGAGATGGACAACTCAGAAGTACTTCTAATGCAGACATTGCAGATGGTGCCTAAGCCAAATCCTCAACAATACTGTAATTTTGAGCAGCACAGGCGTTTGGATTGTAAGAATACTTATGGAGTACACCTTTTGAAGGTGGTCGTACAACAGGCTCAGTACTGGGACTTTCAATATGAAGAGGGCCATAAGCAGGTGGAGGAGGAGGACCATCAACGATCTCTTTCCCTGCTGCGTGGCACGATTTGGTATAATATTTCGACCGAGTTGTAATAGAAATGGACACAGAACCGTTCATCATGAACACCTGAGAGCCAAATGGGGTAGAGGACTGAGGTTGCTCTACCATCTGGGTCTACTAAGATGGAAAAGGTCTTTAAGAACAAATGTAGTTCCCTGGGTGCCTTTGAGAAATCTACAGATTTTGGCCTATCGAGGACAATCCTTGGTGTAGTTCTCTTCATCATAAATCAAATAAGGGTACTTTGAATTACATTGTGATCCATCATCAGTACGAGATTTTAATGAATCTAGTTTTTGGGTATCGGCTTTGGCCTTACCTTTACCCTTCTTTTTTCCCCTTGGAAGTTTTATCCGCCAGATTGGCCTGAACGGAATTGACTTCCACGATTTTACCAGAATTCGGGGTGGGATAAGAAGCAACATCATTGGAAGGAATAGACTTTTTCTTCCCAGGATTTGAAGGAGAAGACTTCTGAGAAGTCTGAGACATGGAACCAATAATACAATCAACGGATGGGGTCGCTGGTGCTTTAGAAGTTCCAAGTCGAGGGGCATCAGACAAGATATCATACAACGTGCTAGACTGAGAGTACACAAGATCAAGGTACTGGGCATGAGCAATGGCCTGTTCTTCAGTTACACATGCCCCCATAGCTATGTCTTTAGATATTTTATTGACAAAGGAGGTTATGACCTTTGTTAACATTCCACCTAGTTTGAGAGAAATTCTGCCCCCATATGTTTTGTCTCAGAGGATTCTAACCATAGCGGTTATACACCTGATAATTTGGCCTGTACTGGGGTTGAGGACCAGGATATTGATTTTGAGCATACCACTGAGGTCCTTGCTGAGAAATGTATGGATTCTTTTGTGGAATGTAAGCATTGCCTTGAGGTTGATTATACACCAACTAGGATTGATTTTGAGGGTAATAAGTGAAACCTTGGGGCGTACTATATACTGGCTGATATTGGCCTTGAGGAGGGTAATAAACGCCTTGAGGTTGAGCAGGCAGACCCAGCTGAGCATGTGGACCTTGATGAGTAGGCGAACCCTGCTGAGCAGGCAGACCTTGTTGAGTAGGATAAATAGGTTGAACTGGCTGCTGAGTAGGTTGAACTGGCTGCTGAACAAATTGAACTGGCTGTTGAACAAGTTCAGCAGGCTGAATCGGTTACTGGGGTTGGATAGGTTGTCCTTGCAGAGCAAGTTGGCCTAAATACTAAGGGCCACTAGGCTTCCCTTATGGAAGAGGTTGTACTGATGGTTTCGATGGACCAGGTTTTCCCTGATGACCAGGTTGACTCGGAGCAGGACCGTAGGGTTGTCCTTGTTGTACAAAATTTTGGCCATACTAAACGTACGGCTGATGTTGTTGTGCAAGAGGTTGTCCCTGTGGTGGATAGATTTTCCCCCCAAGAACGTAAGACACTCCTGGTTGATATTGATACTGAGGTTGACCTAAAGGACCATAGGGTCGTTGGACCGAAGATTGACCCTGTAAGGATTGCCCTTACGGACCATAAGGTTGTCCCTACTGGATAAAAGGTTTTCCCGGTAGAGATTTTCCTTGTAGACCAGAGGGTTGTCCTTGTATCATCGACCCTTGATGAGGGATGGTCCGATAAGGATCAACCAGAGGCAGATAAGTAGCCTGGTTTGGATCAACAGGAGGCAAATAAACGGGGTTGTCATGGACATCATAGTGATGTGGAGGATTGACAAGAGTTTGGGGCTACTGAGAATCCTAAGATTTCTGTTGTTAATCGTCCAAAGAGGGAGCATACTGTTGGTGAATATCCAACATGCGTTCATCGAAAGTATAATTGGAAACCATGGGTGCAAAAGCAGACTGGGTTTACACTGTGCAAGTTTGTGATCCACTCGCAGCAAGCCTAACCAAGAACGTAGGATTAATGGAGATGGACCAACAAATAGCAGAATATCTGGACGACTGATGCATACCAACCAGTGCAGACAAAGCCACACAAACGGTAGGTTGGACTGGGACAGATGTAACAATGACCGATGAACTAGGTGTCGATGGCGACAGTCCTAATGAAGGAAGGACCGAACTCCTTGGAGGAGTCTAAGTACAGGAGAATGCTATGGACGCAACACCAGAAATAATCTGACTCAAAGTCGATAACCAAGTGGAAGTGACACCGATGGAGGGGAATATTGATCAGAGACATACGAGAGATCTTCAGGGAAAAGCTGGTATTCTCCTAAACACAGGCATTTCTCCACTGTCGATAGGACTCGAAGAATCCATGTCTGAAAAATTTGTAAGATCTTCGAAAAGACTACGAGGGCTATGTGGTACAGTAGCAGCTAAAAATGGTGATCCTAAAGTAAGTGGAGGGAATTCTCCCTCGTCCCCGAAACCAGACCAAGCACCCGGAGGAGGCCAGTTGAACTCAACTAACTCTTTAGGGGGAGATCGGGTAGCAAGAGGAAATACAGTCAGGAGGATAGGCTGTAAAAACTCAGAAAACCTAGTGGACTAAGGGGTTTCAAAAGAAACGTCAGGAAAATAACTACCACTAGGCGGTAGTGAAGAAGACGATGAAATTGGTTGTTCCACCACTGTGACAGTATTTCAACATAGGAAGGAAAACAAGGTAATCAATCGAGGTCTTCAAGATCAAAATCTAAGGAAAAACAAAAACAATCCAAGTAACAAAATTTTAATGAGCATGTGATCATGGGTAATTAATTTTACAACATTGAAACCGGACTTTTTTGTTTCATGTTTTAAGAGTCGAGAAACAAACAAAAGATGACTCTAGTCACTTTCAATTTTAAAAGAGTGTGAAAGGAAAAGTGCTCGATGATCTCTTCTCTTTTTAAGGAGTCACTAAAAGATCGAAATGAATACTCAGGTAATCTAAGAAAGAGGGTGTACCAAGTTTCCTTGAACTGCCATATACACCTTGGTGATCAAATGAAAGAGAAATAACCAAGGACTTGATGTACGTGCAAGCAGTCTCCCCGAATGTTGTGTTTAGTGTATCACGATCATAAGCCGGTAGAATCGGCTTCCTGTGGATAAATTATTTAAACCTAATGGGGTCTCCCTTTATATAATCGACGATACAGGGAGCACAAGTCCATACTAGCACTGTCTAAAGCTAGATGGCGAACGAAAGCTACTAGGTTTTAAGACGTCGGAACACGTCTCTAGCCTAGACCACTAAAAATTTTCGTGTTAGGTTCCAATGCTTCCTTAGGTTAATTCAATTGATTTTAAAGTTGATCTTGAATTATCATTTCAGTTTCAAGGCCCTACCGAATTGTGATCTCGAATTTCCTAAATGCAAGCTATATGCAATAGAATACCATTTTCCATTCGATGAATGCTAACTACGAAAAGGATAGAGATATTTCAGAAAGCAGGAAACATATAAAACATACAAAGAAGTCTCCTAATGCATCTAATACAATCAAAAGATAAACGAAAACTCTTTCCTATATGCAAGCGCTGGTTATGCGAAAGACTTTTTTCATTTCCGATGCAAATGAAAGGATGCAAATTTTTAATTTTTCAATGAGATGAAGCTTACAATGCACTAATTACATTAAAAAACAAAGCAAACACTAGTTCTGAGTATTGTGAATGTAGAGAGCTAAACTGAATGATTCAACTAAAGCAATACAAACACAAAAATCACTCAGACCAATGACGCACTATTTCAAGAAAAGTGAAAGCCTTCTAGATGACCCAAAATGAGAAATGTAATCTATGCTCAAAAACAAAGAGATGGAGAGTCAAACAAACACAAAGTAATTTTTCAACAAACCAAAACTCAAAGGATCAAGAAAGACTCAGGAAACTGATCAAGGAATTGAATTGACAAAAAATCAAAAGATTCGACCTTCAACCAGAAGGCTCAGTGTTTCGGGGATTTAACACCCTAGAGGTTGGTTGGGATTCAACCTCCACAGAGCAGGGGCGTACTATTTAACAGAGACTCACACGATCATGCACAATCATGAAAACGGAATAGAGCAGAACGAGAGGTTTACCCGTTGGTCCTACGTTTGAAGTAGATCCACGTGGAGTTCAAACTCCCTGCAACCGTCCTTCCTCTTTCACCTGAAATACAAGAAGAAACCAACACAAAGGACAAGTTGTACAGTATATTTCTACTCTATATGTTAGCGAGATTCATATAAAACATTAAATAAATCATCTTAAATGCTTGTATAACAAATATTCTTCATACATTAAAGCGTACACTAACACGTTTACTTCGGGAACAGCATGATACTTCTGTATTATAAAAATAGTACGTACAAAAGTAAGTGGAGAGATCACCTGATCCTTCCAAGGCCTTCGCAGACTGTCGTCCGGATCCGTCCAGCCCTTGCCTCGCTAAGACTCCTTCCAAATGAGTGCATACGAGATAACATATAAAGGGATGTGTATCTCAAGGAAACAAGGGTTTCCCGAAATGAACTGGGAAAGTGCAGGAGGCACGGGAAATCAAACTTGGATAGGGAACCAACAGAGTATAATAATAATAATTCTCTCTCTCTCCCTTAGGCCACACATATGAGGTCCTTTTATAGTCCCTCCAAGTAGTTTCAACAGTTGGAAACAGTTGGCCACGGGCTGGGGTAGTTGAACTACCTGAGTAACTATCAACCCAGCGCGAAATTAGGGATTTTTTATATATTTTTTAACCATTAAAATGGCATACGCGAAAAAGTCTAGCTGTACTAGCGTATACACGCGGAAAAACACGGGCATAGTCGCGTATGAAGGATTTTCCACTGTTTTTAAGTGAATTTGTCCAAGTCTGTAGGAATGGGTGCCCATAAAGCCATGTAGCAATCATGAATCATGTCAAGGTGAGAAATGATGCTATAACACTCAGTGAGCGAAAGACACCTAGAACCCTAGGGCTACGAATTGCACTGATAGGAAAATAGACAAACAGATGAGAAAATCAAGCCTAAAATAGTCAAAACAACTCAAAAAATACCAATTGCAAACAAAAAAAAACAGATTCAAGCACAACTGACCAAAAACTCAATAGGGAGGTCAAACCAAACCCTACAAGGTTCGACACAACTGTAAGGTGGCAATCTGCACAAAACAGGGGTTGGCACTACTGTAACGAAAGCAACAAGTGCCAATTGGTGCGACTATACAAGAAAAAAGCGCGCCAAGCCGAATATCTATGGGATAATGGGAAAATCAGTGAGTAGAGGTCAATCTTAACACTCTGGAGATGAACAGGAGGTTTCTAAACAATCAAAGAAGTCAGAAAATATAGACAAGAAATGGAACGATTGAAGTCAACTTGACAAGGGTGAAACGAAAAACTCACACTGATCCCTAGTGGAGTCACCAATTTTTTATGTAGGTAAATTCTCTCTGCGGACAGAGATGATACCTCTAGCCGTAGAGTGGGTGTAGTAACAAAGGGAAAAGCTAAATTTTAGGTTCCTTAATTAATTAATGAAAAGGAAAGGGTAGATCAACCTACCTAGTGTCCACCGCTGTCGTGGCTGTGGTGGTGATGGCCTCTTGATCTCTGCTTTGACGGGTCAAAATCCTTCTGTTACAATGCTCGGATACCTGCACGAAGATCAGCAAACAAGAGCAGCATACGAAACAATGATTTCATTCATAATCAACTAACCAGTCAAGGAGGGTTAAGCATATTGCATCAAACAAAGCACATAACGCAAGATGAGAACCAGACAATAGTCATGTATATGTATTAATAGAAGAAACAGTTACAACCGAGCCTTGATGTCGCAACCTCCTTCAGCGGGGTTCAGTCGAAGCATGTCTCGATGGATCACCGGGGAATTCGGATGGGATGAAGACACAAGTCTAAGCTCTCTCAATGAGTGTCTCTTCCATTCTATCTTTTCTACCAAAATGTTCAGAAATCTCTTCAGCGTTTTAGCCATAATATGTTCATTTTAGCTAGCACATCAATGGAAGATGGTTGTATTTATAGAGGGAGAGGAGGAGGTTGGGATCCCTATAATAGTGGAAGGAAGGGCTTATCCCAAGGGAGGTTTCCCCAAAAGGTGGAAACAAGAAGCCAAAGGAGGAAGGTCATGGTGATTCAGTCGAACCACTCCAGATGACTCGCCCACGAAGTTTGTTATGATGGAAACTTCGCCTCAATTTTTAAAAAACATTCCATAAACAGGTTGGCGTGGGTAGCTCACTGATACAGACCGCTAACGGGCACGGGGCCCAGTGTTAATTTCCTAATTGGTACGAGGGCATAACGGTCTACTAGCGCCAAAGGAAAAACAGGTGTTTCTGGTGATCTTTTCAGGAAGTTTTCAACAGAAGGAATGTTTTACTCATGGCAAGGGATGCAATGATGGTATTTGCAAGGCATGACAGTTTATTTTGGTCACAGATATTAGCCTCCAATATTCGGAGATGGGGATTGCAGGGAAAGTGACAAAATGTTGTGTCACAACTTGCTGTAACTGGTTTTAGGTCAGGAAAGTTTCTTGTAAATTAACTCACGATTAAACTAATTGTTCCTAGTGTGGTGTCCATAAGGTTATTTTAACAATTTACCAACTCTTAACCCAAATTATAATTTGTTTTTCTGGTTTCCATTTCCTTTGTAGAGTCATGTAACTAATCTCGGTTAAATTAGCCCTGAAGGGACTAGACATGCATGGCTTCCTAACTGGGCTTGTCCCAACCCTGAGTAATTTCCTAACTCTAGGGGTTTCAATCTTTGTCCAAATGGTGGTTCAACACCATCTCCGTTCCTACACTATAAAAATTCATGATATCATAACCATAACCAGAAACCATTCCTACTGTGTTAATTATTTCATAACTATAGAATCTTCTTTCTCTAGCTACCATCTTGATAATCATTCATATTCATTTTTTAAATATTACTACAATATTCAGGTTTACACAGTATTGATGAAGCCTTCATTTCCAGCATATCCTATAGTAATTTAATTTTAGTCACAAATTGTTTTAGCAACCTAATAAAACATAAAACTACAACATCATATTTAATATGCACTTATCTGTTTTCAACCAACAAATCTTTAACAATCCTAGTCGATCCTCCCATCCATAAGAAGGGAAACCACGTCCTCTTTTCCCCACCGAGCTTCTCCTCCTGGAGATTTTGTGTAGTTGCTTCACAAGTTAACCCATAGGGCAACGAGACAATAACCAAGTCAAGGATTATCTACTAGCTCTCAATCCATCTCGAGAGCTCTCCAGGGTTGTCTCCTTCCTAATAGTGACCTCTGTCAATTTTTTCTTGTCTCTTCACAAACTCTCTTAGGAATCTAGAACCAACCACTTCCTCCCCTCATATTTCCTATAAATCTACAAGAGAGTGGTTATAAATATGCATTTGTCCCAACTTTCCAGGGCTGAAATTCTTTACCAGCCAGCCTTTCTTTCAATTGTAAAAATAGTCATTATATTTAAATATAAAAATGAAATAAAATAAAATATGTTCTTCGGCTAATACATGCCCTTAATAATAAATAAATAAAAATGATTACCACGGTGATTTTTAAACTACTAATAATTCTTGTAAATAGCATAAGAATATACATATATTACTGGAAAAAAAGAAAAGTGCATTTAAATACTAAGAATAAATAAATTCTAGGAGAGATTAACTTTGGAGAGGCATTCACATAAGGTTCCATATAATGATAAATCTTTTGTACATAATTATCCATGTGAGCATTGAATGAAAGTAAATAAATCTTTTGTGCATAATTTATCGATCAGCATTGAATGAGAGTAAATAAATTCTTGAAGGAAAGATTAACCTTGGAGAGTCATTCACATAAGGTCACTTCATGTAATGATAAAGCTTTTGTACATAATAAATGATAAATATTTTGTACATAATTTATCCATGTGAGAATTTAATGAGTAAATAAATTCTTAAAAGAAATATTAACTTTGGAGAGTCATTCACATAAAGCCCTTTCATGTAATACTAAATATTTTGTAGATAATTTGTCCCTTCATGTAATGATAAATATTTTGTAAATAATATATCCATGTGAGCATTGAATTTTTATAATGGTGTGGGGGAAGTGATTTCAAAAAACTTTATTATTTATTTTCATACATTTATCATAATTGGATTTAATGATAAATCTTTTGTACATAATTATCCATGTGAGCACTCAATGAGAGTAAATAAATTCTTAAGGGAAATATTAACCTTGGAAAGTCATTCACACAAAGTCCCTTCATGTAATGATAAAGCTTTTGTACATAATTTATCATGTAATGATAAATATTTTGTACATAATGTATCCATGTGAACATTGAATGAGAGTAAATAAATTCTTGAAAGAAATACTAACTTTTGAGAGTCATTCACATAAGGCCCTTTCAGATAATGCTAATTATTTTGTAGATAATTTGTCCCTTCATGTAATGATAAACATTTTGTAGATAATATATCCATGTGAGCATTGAATTTTTATAATGATGTGGGAGGTGATTTCAAAAAACTTTATTGTTTCTTTTGATACATTTATCATAATTAGATTTAATATTAATTTTTTTTATAGTGTATTTAGAATTTTCCTAGTTTATTAGTATTTTTAATATTGTTTTTTAATTTATCGATATTTTGATTCATTAAGTAATTTAGAAGAACCGTAATATATTGAGTTAAATTAGATAATTTTTCTTCTTAATGATTGCATATTTCCAAGAAACAAAATGTTTTTCCCTTAATACAATATGTTTTGAGCAACACATTTACCTAGAGTGTCTTGGCATGTATTTTTAACAACAGTTCATGCCTTGGATTTGTGAATATATAGATATATTAGTATTGGTTGAGTTCATCGCCCACCATAAAAGAAATTGTGTGAAAACTATGTAAGATGAATTTCCTTTCCTTGAAATAGCATATTACTAAGTATTTATAAAATAAAATGGAGTACGAATTTGCAAGAAACAACGTATTTATCTGTATATCAAATCATGTAAATTCTCTTTCCCACCTATTATTTTTATTCAATGGCTTTAAAGATCCATTCCAAACTCCTTAGCATATTGGCATTGAAAAAATAATGTATTTATTGTTTTCTCATTGTTTAAAAAAAATACATATTTTAGGGCCATGCCAATCTCTCTTTTTCATTTATAATACTAGATCACTAATACTAAATTGAAATTTTATTGGACAATTATAGTCATATAAATATCATTGTTTTGAGAGGACTTTGTAGCTTCCAAGTTTTTTTTCACCACCGTTTTTTTTATCCTTGTTTTACTCCATTCTAGTTGCATAACCTAGGTTTTTTATGTAAACCCTTGAACCTTTCATCATTGACCATTTAAATACATGTTATATATTACTTAATTCTTAAATAAGTGAATAACCTAAACCACTAAACCATTGGTCTTTGACCATTTTAATTTATCTTTTATATTTACTTAGTTCTAGATAAGGGCTTACCTAGAATCTACATGGTTCTTACATTTTTCACTATGAAAGAAATAAACCTAAAATTATATATTCTAATATACTATCATATAAAAAGTATTATTTGAGAAAATAAAAGAACTTGGAATATTTAGCGGAGGTCATTAGAATTGTTGAATTATTTTTGCATAACTATTTTGGATTCTAAATTTTCTTCCTCATATTCCATCTTCCTAAAAGTATGTTGAATTGTGTCCTCTTTCTTGATATCAACCATGAGAGATAAAATAAAACCCTTTGGACATGTAACCATGGAATGGATTCCCTTGACCAATCCTATGATAAAATGAGTTGGCATGTAATGGGTCATTGACATCCTTTCAATTTGATTTCCCTGTATGGAAACCTTAGCTACCAATTCCACATTTTTTTTTGGATTTATATCTAGTTGAGATGAAATAATATTACCAAGATGTGATATATGCGTGGAGAACCTCAAATTATCACACTTACCCTCCTTATTATGCTTTGAAATTTGACAATTTCACTTGCCATGCATATGCAATAATGTTGTTTATCATCTATTCTATATAAAAAATAATTCCAAGCTATAAATATGTTATAAGAACCAAGATAATAAATCCCATGTGCTTGAAAAATCCAAAATCCTTAACTCCATATTGGATGCTAGAAACTCAATTATCCATAGACAAAAATAGTGAGATAAATTTATAAAATGGAGAAGAGTAGTGAAATGGATAGGGAACTACACGTAGTCAAAGGATATAAGAGTATGATATCTAAGGCTCATTCAATCCACAACATCGACCTTAGTAACCCTTATAAATAATAAAAAACCCTACTCTTCTTCTAAATATGATTTATCCCACCTTTGTTCCAAGAGGTTGTCTCACCTCTCATAATGACGCGACCTCGTCTAGACACGAGGAACATATGGGTATCATGAGGGAAATAAAACTAGGATCATGAGAGAAATAAAACTTTATTTTAAGTGAATTAAGGATACTTCCCGCTATTTTATTAAACTAGATCCCATTCACAACTTTTACATGCCCCAGATTCATGGGATATATTTTATGAAGGGGTCCTCCACATTTTTACTTAACCACCATTAATTCAATTGATCTTTATTATTTTCCAAAAAATAAACTTTATTGTTTAGATATCAAAGAATATGGTAAATCTCAATGGATTCAAAACTTTTAGCAATTATTTGAAGTCTTTTTGTCATCCTCACAAGGCTTGAAAGCTATAAGGAAGTCAAGAATTTCATATAGTTAATGATAATTGAGAAGCTACCAACTACATTTATAGTTCTTTTCTCAATTTATCTAAGAATTTTTAACTCTTGAAAGAGAGAGAATTATTCTCTTTCTTTTATTTGATGCCACTCAGACCCAAGTGTAGGTTAGATCAATTTTCTCTTCATGGTTGTAGAAAAACCTTCTTGCACCTACCAACCTAAATTTCCTCTGGAATTCCCATTAAAAAGATATAAATTGGTTCTATTGAGATTTCCATTTTGGAAATTCTTCCTTATCCATTCTTAGATTCCAAGAATGGTCTATATGAGGCCTCCTAATTTTTGGATTGGGTTGAAGGGTTTCTCAACTATTATGTCTTTAAACGATATTCTGTTTTCTTCTTCCAACATTGAAGTTATATGTGTTTTAACAAGATTAGTAAAATTAGCCTCTAGAAGGAAGTGTTTATAATGAATCACAACTTGTCGAGGAAGAATTCCCTCTTGTTTGAAGACACTTTAGTTTCTAGCCAAACATAATTTCCAATATAAAATCTTATTCATATTTTTTGGGGAAAATTTTAAAAAAACTTGTTTTGAAAGGTTATAGAATATATATGATCCCATTTCATAATAATTTCTTTCCAACTTGTGGAATAATAAATGGCATATCCTAAATTTTTGAAGATTAATTTCCAATATTTTAGAATGAAGTGGCATTCTAGGAATAAATTTTTGGATGAGCCCTTGAGTAAATGATATAAAGAGCAGTGAGATGGTCCTTCAATGCATCTTTTTAAGATATTTTTATGATTCCAATTATTTCCCATGGACCATTTTCCAATAGAATGTGTTAACTTTTTTAGCCCATCACATTTCCATATAGGTTCCCATAGGGTTGTCGTGGGAGTTATATAACGATCTATAAAATTAGGGGCATATCACTCCTTAATAGAGTAAGATCTCCCATTGGGACCCCATCCTCTACAATGCTACAAAGAGATGATTGCAGGGCTATGCCTTGTAAAATATAATATAAAGAATGAATTCATTCCATAAAATGACATTATGGAATGAGGTATTTCCACCATTTACAAATACCCATTCGTTTGATCTTATTTGGAAAAAACATACAAAGTGTGAATTGCATGTTCATTTAACCAATCTTTCACTAATAAAGGGAAGATACTTAATATTTTTCAATGATTTTATCATCCCAAATATTAATTAGCTTCCAATTCTCTATAAACGAATATATTTATCTTATAATAACATGGGAAACTACTCTTCATGATCTCCAAATGTAAGATCCTCTATCTACTCAATCATGATTTTCTAGGTGCTTCACTTGATTCGTATGGAAATATTTTTTTTACTATGACTAGATTTCCACAACTCTAAATCTCTTGAAACCAATCTGTAAAATATTTTTGGCCCCAGGGTAAATTCATTACTTGAGGATATTGATTCTTAGTCCTTGTTGTTATTCATGATCCCATACAATGTTTCAATTTATTAAATGGAATTTCTTTGTGTTGATCTTTTCTCCTTACAAAATGAATCTTTGGATTTCCTTTCTTTATTTATTTCATTTCTCCTACTAGAGTTAACATGGTTGATCCTTTATATAGTGGAAAAGATCTTATTTATTTCATTTATCCTACTAGAGTTAACATGGTTGGTCCTTTATATAATGGAAAATATGATATGATAGACCCAGTTAAAATAATCTTGTTAATTCGACTATGCCACTAAGATTCCTAGTGCTAAGTTTTTTTTAATGTTCAAAGTGCATGCAACCAATCTAAAGCTTTAGGGTGACTTAATAAAACAAGTGTGGCTGTTAAGGCAGCTAGTCCCTGCCTTTATATTACTTGAAAACCAGTAACTTAAGGTTTAATATGTAAGTCCACAAATCTAAATAGTTTTATATTATAAAAATTCTTTGAACACAACAATTAATATTTAAGTGAAACAGAAATTCAGAGAACTATGAAAATTTATATTATAAAAAGTTAATTGTTTGCTTAAATGGTCTTTGAACACAACAATTAATATTTAAGTAAAACATAAAATCAGAAAACCATAATATTTGCATAGTGGAAGTAAGTAAGTGAAACTGATAAAGATAGGTTACAATAAGATATTCAAAAAATATATTTCTAAGTGTAAGTAAATGAAACTGATGAAGATAAATATCTTTTTGTAGTATAAAGCATTACACAATATGATCATTGTTACATTTTGTGACAGTGTCTTGAGTTGCTGAAGGAGAAGGGGATCACATGAGATATGTTAGTGGGCTAATTAACAATGAGTGTAAAGCTGCATCACACTGTATAAAAAATGACATTTGCATTATCGAGTATGAAATTGTCGTGTATATGGAAATCTCGAAGGCTATAAGTAACATCGGTTGTATCTTCTAGATACTTTTCATAGGTTAAGTCTTTCAGGCAGGGACAAAGTTGAACTAATAAACTGTCTTTTAAAATTCACTCATATTGGGCATTTGTTTTTGTTTGGATAATGCATTGCAACTGGAGACAATGCCGATATGATGTTTCCTGGTTGCATATAGAACAATGTAGCTGGTCACCAGAAATTTTTCCAAATGTATCAGCCAGGAAATTGCATCGGTTACAAATTATAGCGAATGGGTCTCGGTGTATTTTCGCTATATTCAACATTCCTTGAACCTAGTTCATGTTTCAACATATTTGAAGGGTTAGTTATTCAATTTATTTGAAGCATTAGTTATTTGAAAACAAACTATTTTGAGAACGTTAAATAATTTTGTAACATTTATATTTAGTACAGTTGAACATTACCTTTATTGTTGAGGCAATCAACTTGTTGAGATCTGCAAGTGCCCTTCTTGAATTTACAGTTGTTGCAAACGTGGATTTGAAACTCCAAAGTCATCTGCTCATGTCATTTGATTAAACAAGATTTGGAAATAATATCATTGGTGTTTGTTGCCTCAAAAGTTGTTGCTGAATTGAACTATAAAAAGGCTTAAATGTATGGAACAAAATAACCTGAAGCAAAAAATGCAATATTATTAGAAATATTTTCTTTAAAATGTATTTGAGTAAATTTTAAAAAGTATAGATAATTGGGTTTACACGTACCGTTGCTTTGTCTTGTTCTGCTTGGCCATCTTTGACCTCTAATGCATAGTGTAGCCCTGTTTGTCTTGCAGATGTTACAAGTACAATAATTGTGCCTATTGCAATTGGTGATCTTGCGCTTGTTAGCTGTCTAATTGTTGTTGTCGAGACAAACTTGTATACTTTTTAGACTGAAGGTATTGTTTCTATGATAGTTGTATCATGTAACACTAATATGCAATCACAATCTCCATGGTCATAGACTGTTTTTTGAGAAATTGTAAAGTTTTTGATACAAACTCCTTTGCCTACAACCAGCATGGGTTCGAAACATGGAATTAGATTGTGGCTCACATTTAAGGTAATTTTCATTTCACCTTTTGTGTCCACCAAATCTGCACGTAGCAATTCCAATCCATGTACTTGATCAAGGACTGTTCTATAAGTTACTAGTACATCTCCATGAAAGGTTGTCCCGACTTTGAGACTTTTGAGTTCTTGAATTGTTATTGTAGTGCACTCTTGATGTGGGTCCGTTGTTTCGAGACATTCTCTTTTTTTTTTCCTGGAATGCAGTATTCAGTGAATTAGCATGTTTTTTTCCTAAGGAAAACTTTAATAAAGGTAGGTAGTAGAGATGTTTAGTTACCTTTTTCTACCTTGGGAAGAGTTGTCTGCATCTAATATATCTGATGCATTTTCTTGTTTCCTTTTCATGTTTTTAATATGTACAAAATAGTAGCAAAAGATATTAGATTTGTAATCAAAATAGGTTGTATTTAATAGTAAGTATGTGGATAACATCATTGAATGTGTTGTTATATACCTTGATGACCTTGAAAAAGTGTGTACTGAGACTGGTATGTCCATTTGTAAAAGTGTACATAAAGTTTTGATTAGAGCTGTAGTAGAGCATAGAATATGCTATGGTCAGACTAGTATGCCCATGAGACATTGATTTCACATTGTTCAATAGGAAAATTTGTCCAAATGTGATCTATTATTGTCTTTCGGTGTGGAGATAATTTGCTTGCTATTTCTTGTAAGCTTTTTGTTTGCATGTATTGTGCAAAGGTTCTAGTACGAGCTGTTTGTTGTTGGATGTCAATATTCAAGTCACCAATGACTATGAAGACACAATTAGTATCTGTAGTTTATGATTTTTCTTCTCTAATCATTTGTATTATTGTAGATACTTGTTCAAATGGGGCTGCATAGATGTTAATTGAACAGATTGGTTGTTGAAAGTACATGTCAGTTAGAGTAAGTTAAGTTTTGTTATTGCAAAATGTTTTTTTTTGCTTTGATTGTTATTTTATTTTCTATACAAGTGAGTATTCCATGTGTAGAATGTGTTATTGCAAAGTTGAATGGGAAGAACTGTTTATTTGTTGGAGGGATCTGCAAATGAGTTTCTTGAAAACAAAGAATCATATTGTCCATTAGATCTGTATGATGGACGACATTAGAAATATGCGCATGTAGACTATGTTTGTTTAGAGTTGCAATTGATCAAACATTTTTGTTATTAGATATATTTTTCCCAAATTCTAGTTCGCATGTAGTAGTCGTTGTTAATCTTGTCATTTCTTCTAGTATCTTGTCTTTCACATGAAAATTTTTGTGACTTAATTTTCTAAGAAAATATAATGAGTTAATAGTTTTGACACGTGATAGTGCAGAATAGACTAGACCATGTTTTGTCACACCAGTTGGGTCGAATGAAAGTTTATTCAATGTCAATCCTTGTGTTCGATGTATTGTGCGTGCACAAGCTAATTGTATTGGAAATTGTTTTCGAATTTTTATTTCTAGTTTGTTATGGGACATTGCTAGTGGTTTTGAAATTCGCAAAATTGGTGTCGAAGAGGGCAAAATATTTGTTTCATATAGCTCTTTGTATTTGTTTATTTGTTATTTGCCAATGTCTGTATTTGAAAATTCTATCCAGACAACATCATTAGATGAATAGAATTTGAAAGTGCCTTCAGCACCATTAACTATGTTGAAACCTTAGTTAAACTGAGAGGGGGGGGTGAATCAGTTTAACACCTTCATGAACTTTGTATAACCTTTCAATTAAACTTATTTACAATTTAACT
Organism: Pinus albicaulis; assembly: GCA_034641835.2. Taxonomy (NCBI): domain Eukaryota; kingdom Viridiplantae; phylum Streptophyta; class Pinopsida; order Pinales; family Pinaceae; genus Pinus; species Pinus albicaulis. Next base: position 577,407,381 of record CM076576.1, on the reverse strand, counting down.
TCATGATAAATTTTATATGGAAACAAACTTATATGTGCAGAAATGTTAAGATAATGTAACAGCAGAATTATTATGAGAGCAGTAAGTATTAAGCATATTGAATAACCATATCAACACATAGACATCACACACACAGACAACAGATATACATGGAAACCCATAAAGGGATAAAACCACATCTTATTATTGTTGTGATGTAAAGGAAAGCTCCAACTCCCTCTCACCACTGGTTTTTTGTAAGCACCAACCTACAGGAGGCTTCAACCTCAAATTCTGCAAGCTACAACTTGCAAGGAAGCTTCAACTCCCTCACTTTTCATAAAAGAAACACTTGCTGATTTACCTTGGACATCAGCTCTGTTCTGTACCTTTTTTTTTTTTTTTACTGTCCCCCAATCTTCATATCTGTTTGATTATTTATTTTGCTTCAATTCTGCATTCCTTTTTTTATCAATTTACTCTGAAAAATGTATCCATGTCAACTTTACAGTGGGATTTTGTTTTTCTCTGGAGACTTGCCAATTACATCACAAACAATGTAAAACAATTAAAACCTTTCATTCAATTACAGTATAAACTTTGAATCACTTTAACAACACTGCTCTCTCTATTTTCCTTTCTTATTCATCAACAACCACACCTCTCTTTTTCGTTTCACTATATTCATTTTCCCTGTTCATTGCAGTTGTATAGCTGCTGCCTGTACAACTGTATTTTAATCGAACATAAAATAACTCTCGGTGTTATTATAAAACCTTTTAAACAAAACGGATATATCTGTACTCACAATCTTTATCATGAAATAAGACCTCAACCATCAAAGATATAACCTTTGGTTTCGTATTTAAAAGAAATGCTTAGATTCATTAAATATACATCCTGGATCTGTCATTCTCAATAAAAAAATATCTGCTTCCCAATAAAATGTTATAAAACCTTCTTAATCAACCTTGGGTTTTATATTAATGAACAACCAACGCTAACCTCTGAAATATTTGGGCCCCACAGCTTTATAAACCCTTCTGCTCTATGTTCCGATGCGATTAATCGCAACTGAATACTCCCGATGCGATGATTTACTGTTCACTTCATTTTTCCGATGCGATTAATCGCAACTTGAATACTCCCGATGCCATGATTTACTGTTCACTTTATTTTTCCGATGTGATGAATCGCTCCAACGCGATGGTTTGCTTTGATGCAGAACTCAAACACACATATGAATCATGGTTCATTGATCCATCGGGTCCGCATCTCAATCGAAACTCTTGTCAACACGTTCCACTGCCAAACTTTTCTCCGATGCGATTCGTGACTCAGGTACCACCTTATAAGACTTTTGTTTGATTTAAATCCGAACAAACCTTTTGTATTTTTAATTTCGCATCCATAACTATAATATATATATATATGCCTTTTACTTTAACCATTAGCACGAGATTTTATGATGTATTCAATTCACAGGCCCACATATGTTTGATAAAATTCACACCTTTAATTCATTCAAATGACAACGCACTTTGAACATATATACCCGCATACAAATGCATTATATAATATTTTATCTTTATATATATATCAATATATTATAGACCAACACATATATATATACTCCGCATAGTTCAAAAGTCACACCATGTATTGGACCCACAACTCAGCATTACGATTATTTCATATGAAAACTCAATATGCAATAAACGTATGGCTTACCTTTGCACATAACTTTAATATATCAACTCATATTGTATACCCCTTGTGATATTGTATGCCAACTACACTATATGAACACATAATATAGTCTCCGCCAATGAGAAAATTATAACGAACACACACATTAGAACTAAACCCAAGCAATAATGTATATAATTGTTTTCGGGCCCACAACTTTAATTACATACCTTGGCATTATCTATCAGACCAATCTAACGGTCGATGTTACGTCGCGTTCCAAACAAGAATTCGACGGCGTGTAATGAATATCGCGCAATTAAAGTGAATGAGTGTTAAACTTCAGAATTTGCACGATGTAAGCGGATTTAAAAAACCACCTTAAGCCACGTGTCCATCAGCGACATAGATCGCGTTCAAAATGAAAAATCCACTTACCATTTTTGATACCGCGCGATACTGCCGGTTTACTCACCTCTAGTTTTACTGTTCACAATTAGGGTTCCTGTTGCACTCATGGTTCCGCTCCAAATCCTTCGCGCCTTCGTTATATACATAGATATATATACTTCGTTCAAATGTTTTACTTCTTATTTCTGCCTTAACATAAAAACACGTGTTTCATTCTTAATGTAATACGACACTACCATAAGAGTTAACACCCAAACTCCATTAGGTTTTCACTGCGCAAAGCTCGGTTCCACCTCTTACCCTCAGGGTTCCGTCTTGACCTTTCAATGGTTTATTATACACATTATGTTGCACTCTTGGTGTGTCTGCATGCTAAACCAATAGTTCTATCAGAAAACTGAATGTGCATTCCGGGTTTATATTTCAGATTCTTCGAAGCCCTTACTGTATTTCCTGTATGTGTAGTCTGTTTCTCTGCCAAATGTAAACACCTGTCCTTTCATTCTCAATATGTCTAATCTATTGCCCTGTATTCTCTCATTCTGTCTCTACAAGAACTATCCTTTCATTCTCTATCTATATAGTCTTCTGCAGCAGTTTAAATAACTTCTCACTCTGCTCCTCATGCTCCCTGTCTACACATCCTGTCACTATATTCTCCTTTGCCTCTGCTACTGTTCTTTGCCATCAATGACAACACTTCTAATAGTCTCCCCCTTTGGCATTGATGGCAATAACATTGCCCTTGTCTATTGTAACATATTCCTGTCTATTATAACATATTCCACTGTATTTCCTCCCCCTTTGACATCAATGGAAAAGGGTTGATATGTTGATCTTGAGGACCTGTAATATGCTCTTTGTGGCATTCCTTGTTAACTGATCTCCCCTTAAAATGATGCTTTCTCTTTATATATCAGTGAGTAGTATCTACAGATACTATCCCTAGTTTATTTCTCAAATATTCAAATGGTTCTCTAGCAAGAGGTTTTGTAAATATATCTACTGTCTGTTCTTTTGTTGGCACATATTCCAACTTCACTACCTTCTGAGCTACTTGTTCTCTGAGAAAATGATACTTGATTGGAATATGTTTAGTGTTTTAATGAAGCACGGGATTTTTTGATATGCTTATTGCACTTGTATTATCACATTTGATAGAAGTAGGTTCATCAATTCTTACCTTCATGTCTTGGAGAGTTTGTTTCATCCACATGACTTGTGTGCAGCATGTTGTTGTTGCTATGTATTTTGCTTCTGTTGTAGATAGAGAAATAGATGTTTGTTTCTTGCTTAGCCATGCCACCAAAATTTCTCCTAAATAGAATGCACCTCCACTTGTGCTTTTTCTTTCATCAACACAACTGGCCCAATCTGCATCTGTATATGCTGTCAAAATGAAATTTTTTCCTTTTGGATACCATAGCCCATGATGTGCAGTCCCTTGTAAATATCTGAATATTCTTTTAATTTCTAGTAAGTGATTTTGTTTTGGTGCTGCTTGATATCTTTCCACAAGTCCTACAGCCAGCACAATGTCTGGTCTAGAAGCTGTTAGTTATATCAGACTTCCAACCATGGATCTATAAATTTTTTGATCTACATCAGTTGTTCCATCATCTACACAAAGCTTGCATCCAGTAGTCATGGGAGTTGACATAGGTTTGCAGCCTTCCATTTTGAATCTTTTCAGCATCTCTTTTAAGTATTTTTCTTGTGAGATAAATGTGCTTGTGCTCTTTTGTTGAATTTGTAGTCCTAGATAGAAGGTGAGCTCTCCAATCATAGAAATTTCAAACTCTGATTTCATCTCTTCAGCAAATCATTTTGTTAACTCATCTTTGCTGCTTCCAAACATGATATCATCTACATACACTACTACAATCAGAAGTTCATCTTCACTTGCTTTTATGTACAAGTTGTTATCTACTCCTCCTTTCTTGAACCCTTTTTTTTGCAAGTATTTGTCTAGCCTTGAATACCATGCTCGAGGAGCTTGTTTTATCCCATATAATGCTTTCTTTAATCTGCACACATTATCTATTAAGGAGAACCCTTTTGGTTGCTCCATGTAGACTTCTTCCTCTAAATCTCCATTCAGGAAGGGAGACTTCACATCCATTTGGTATACCTTGAAGTCATGATAGCAAGCAAAAGCTAAAAATAGTCTGATAGCTTCCATTCTAGCTACAGGGGGAAATGTTTCATCATAATCAAGTCCTTCAACCTGTGAATATCCCTTGCACACAAGTCTTGATTTATTTCTGATTACCTGTCCTTGTTCATTCATCTTATTCTTGAATACCCATTTTGAGCCAATGAAATTTTTCTCACTCATCCTTGGAACTAGTTCCCAAGTGTTGTTCTTCTCAATTTGGTCCAATTCTTCATTCATGGCATTCACCCAATGTTTTTCTTTGCTGGCTTCTTCAAACTTCTTTGGCTCCATTTGTGAAAACATTGCTAGGTATACCTCTTCAGTCTGGTCAGTTAGCTGTCTTCTTGTCTGTACACCTACACTCTTGTCCCTAATGATTTGATCTTCTGGATGGTTCTTCTGAGTGTATCTTGAGGAGATTTTTGATCTCAGGTCTGTATATTCTATTGGCTTGTTTATTTCATCATCATCTTGATTCTCTTCTTCATGATCTTCTGGAGGATTGCTGCAATCTGTACTTCTTATCTTGTCTGATAGCTCTTCATCAAATCTTACATCAATAATTTCTACAATGTTGTGAAGTATTTTGTTGTAGCACCTGTAACCTTTACTCTTAGATGCATATCCTAAGAATATTCCTTCATCTGCTCTTGCATCAAACTTTCCCAGATTTTCATCATTATTTTTTATAAAACACTTACTTCTAAAAACTCTAAAATGCTTGATTGATGTTGGTTTACCATGCTATAATTCATAAGGAGTCTTGTCACTATTTGGTATTAAATGAGATTTGTTTAGGATATGCACAACTATGTGTACTGCTTCTGCCCAAAAGGTTTGAGGAATGTGACTTTCTTGCATCATAGCTCTAGCAATCTGTTGTACAGACCTGTTTTGTCTCTCTACCACTCCATTTTGCTGAGGTGTTCCAGCGATTATGAACTGTTGCTTTATCCCATGCTCATTGCACAGATCTACAAAATCATAATCTGTAAATTCACCCCCTCTGTCTGATCTGATGCACTTTAGCTTGCATCCTGTTTGATTTTCTGCCAGAGCCTTGAATATTTTAATTTCTCAAGTGCTTTTGATTTGTGCTTGAGAAATGCAACCCATGTCATTCTAGAAAAATCATCTATTATTAGCATGAAATAGGATTCTCCACTTGGTGTTTTATTTCTTAAAGGCCCACACAGATCCATGTGAACAAGTTGAAGAGGTCTTCTTGTAGATAGCTTCTCTTTGGTTTTGAAGGATGTACGGGTCTGCTTACCTAGATAACAGGATTTACATATTGTATTTGAAGGCTTCTTTATGGCTGGCATATCTCTGAATGCATTCTTTTTTCTTAGACTTATGATATGATCAAAGTTTAGGTGTCCCAATCTCCTATGCCATAACCAAGACTCCTCAAATTTGCTAAGGTGACATGCTTCATTTTCTTCTTTTACTACATAGACATTGCTTTCTGTTCGAACACCTTTGATCAGGGTTTTTCCAGTGATGCTTGATCTTAATTCACAGTCTTGTTCTCTAAAAAGAACTTCACAGCCTTTATCACACATTTGACTAACACTCAACAGATTTTCTTTCAGCCCATCCACAAATAGTACATCCTGGGCTTTTCCTCTGCCATTGTCCAGACTGACTGAGCCTTTTCCTTTGATTTTTCCTGCTTTATCATTTCCAAAAGTAACATTTCCAGATTTATTTTCATCAAAGGTTATAAACTTGCTTCTATATCCAGACATATGCTTTGAGCAACCGCTGTCCAAATACCATTGGCTTTTTAGATCTTGAGATGTTAGAGCCAAGTCACATTTATTCACCTTATTTTTCCACTGCAAGCATCCTCTTGTTTGGTACCTTTTCTGAGATGATGAAACATATTCTCTTAGAGGACATTTGGAAGACATATGTCCACTTTTATTGCATACACAACATTTGGATATATCTTTAGTAGAATTATAAGTAGGAGTAAACTCTCCATGATTCATAAACCTCCTTGAGGTTTTGAACATCAATATTTGTCCATATTCTCTGCATTCTATGATTTTATGGCCAAATTCATTACAATAAAAACAGTATCCATAAAAACAATTTGCATACCTGATAAAAGGTTGTCTTCTCCATTTGCATGCTTGAGTAAAACTTTTTACTGTTTGCATCCTTTGTTGGTTTGTATTTATTCTTCTTGTATGAAAATATGTAACAATATGTCCCAATTTGTGGCAAGCATAACAAGTGGCATTTTTCATAGGAGGAAAAAATCTCCTTTGATGACTTCCAAATTTGACATATTCAGGAGTATAGGAAATTTTTCCAATTGACAATTTATTTATTTCATCCTTTGTCATTTGAGCTTCCTCCTGGTTTTATCTACTTTATTGCAAGATTCTTCTTCTTTTGAAATCTTCTGAGTTGCTTGGATATTCTCATCTGCTTTTACAAAATTGATATTTTTGTTTTCTGTTTCTTTGCCTTTGCTTGATTCTCCTTCATACCCTATCCCAGTTTTTATCATAGGAGATCTTTGAGCATCTAGAATCTCATTCAACTTACCAGAGCTTGTCATTTGAGAAGTATCTATTTTCCTCTGGGCATTTTCTAATTTATTCCTTAATCAAACTACTTCTTCTTCCAACTTCTCTTGTTCCTGAGTTTTATCATTGATCTGCTTAAGTAGAATATCCTTACCTTCTTGGCTTCTTCAAGCTCTACTTTCAACTGAATGAGGGCTTCTGAATTTTGTTCCTCTCTTACATATTTGAGAAGAATGTCTTTATGTTTTCTACACTTCAATTTTAGTCTGTCAATTTCCTCCAAGGCACTTCTTAGCTCCCCCTCAAGGTCCACTTCACCTTCTTCCTCATCTTCTAGAAGAAATTCTTCCAGCTCTTCCATAGCCATCAATACAAATTCTGATGCTCCTTCTTCACTTGAGAATTCAACTGAGTCTTCTAACACACTGTTGTCTTGCTGAGCATAGAAAGATTTTCTATTGAATCTCTTCCCTTTCTGCCAGTTCTTAGATATGGTCTTCTCTGATTCCTGAGTCTGATTCTTTGTTTTCTTATAAGGACACTTAGAAGCATAGTGTCCAACTCTTCCACAGTTGAAACATTTAAATGGAAGTTTACCTTTATACTTACCTGAGCCTTTATCCAATTTCCTGATAAATTTGGCCTCTTCTTCATCAGAAGAGGAGCATATATCTTCTTTTTCTTCTTTCTTCTTCTCTGCCTTAAAGGCTACCTCCCTTACATTTGACTTTCTCTGTGGCAGTCTCATCTCATAGGCTATTAGTTTTCCAAGCAGCTGGTTCATGGTCAAGGTTTCCCAATCTGTTGTTTCTTCTATGGCAGAAACCTTGGGATTAAAACTAGATGGCAAAGATCTTAGGATCTTTTGAACAATTACACATTATTGCATGGTTTCACCTAGTGCTTTCATATTATTGAAAATTTCTGCAACCCTTAAAAAGAAACTAGCAATGTCTTCAACATCATTCATCTTTAAATTTTTAAACTGGGCTCTATAGACTTGAATTTTAGTTGTGTTCACCTTTTTGTCTCCCTGATGAATATTTTCTAGAGTTTCCCACATTTCTTTGGCAGTCTTGTCGTGCATTACTTTGATGAATTATGCCTCACACATTCCATTCAAGATTGCATTCATTGCCTTTGCATTAGCCACAAAATCTTGTTTGGCTTCTTTCTCTGAGACATTTTCCTTAGAGTCATATCCAAATTCCACAGCAGCCCAAACTTCTATTCCTAAGGACATTATGTATGTTCTCATTCTGATTTTCTAGAAGGCATAATTTGCACCAATGAAAAAAGGGGCTTTGATCGTTGAGGATCCTTCTTGACTAGCCATCCCAAGAACCTAGGATCTCCTTTCAGTTGTTAAACTACTACAAAAAAGGAACCTGCTCTGATACCAATTGTTGAAACCTTAGTTAAACTGAGAGGGGGGGGTGAATTATTTTAACACCTTCATGAACTTTTTATAACCTTTCAATTAAACTTATTTACAATTTAACTTCATGATCAATTTTATATGGAAACAAACTTATAAGTGCAGAAATGTTAAGATAATGTAACAGCAGAATTATTATGAGAGCAGTAAGTATTAAGCAGATTGAATAACCATATCAACACATAGACATCACACACAGAGACAATAGATATACGTGGAAACCCATAAGGGGAGAAAACCACATCTTATTATTGTTGTGATGTAAAGGCAAGCTCCAACTCCCTCTCACCACTGATTTTTTGTAAGCACCAACCTACAGGAGGCTTCAACCTCGAATTCTACAAGCTACAACTTGCAAGGAAGCTTCAAATCCCTCACTTTTAATAAAAGAAACACTTGCTGATTTACCTTGGATATCAGCTCTGTTCTGTACCTTTTTTTTTTTTTAACTGTCCCCCAATCTTCATATATGTTTGATTATTTCTTTTGCTTCAATTCTGCATTCCTTTTTTATCAATTTACTCAGAAAAATGTATCCATGTCAACCTTACAGTGGGATTTTGTCTTTCTCTGGAGACTTGCCAATTACATCACAAACAATGTAAAACAATTAAAACCTTTCATTCAATTACAGTATAAAATTCGAATCACTTTAACAACACTACTCTCTCTGTTTTCCTTTCTCATTCATCAACAGCCACACCTCTCTTTTTCATTTCACTATATTCATTTTCCCTATTCATTGCAGTTGTATAACTGCAGCCTGTACAACTGTCTTTCAATCGAACATAAAATAACTCTCGGCGTTATTATAAAACCTTTTTAACAAAACGGATATATCTGTACTCACAATCTTTATCATGAAATAAGACCTCAACCATCAAAGATATAACCTTTGGTTTAGTATTTAAAAGAAATGCTTAGATTCATTAAATATACATCTCGGATCTTTCATTCTCATAAAACAAATATCTGCTCCCCAATCAAATGTTATAAAACCTTCTTAATAAACCTTGGGTTTTATATTAACGAACAAACAATGCTAACCTCTGAAATATTTGGGCCCCACAGATTTAGAAACCCTTCTGCTCTATTTTCCAATGCGATTAATCGCAACTGAATACTCCTGATGTGATGATTTACTATTCACTTCATTTTTCCGATGCGATTAATCGCAACTTGAATACTCCCAATGCGATGATTTATTGTTCAATTTATTTTGCCGATGCAATGAATCGCTCCAACGCGATGGTTTGCTTTGACGCGGAACTCAAACACACATATGAATCATGGTTCATTGATCCATCGGGTCCGCATCTCAATCGGAACTCTTTTCAACATGTTCCGCTGCCAAACTTTTCTCTGATGTGATTCGTGACTCGGGTCCCACCTTATAAGACTTTTGTTTAATTTAAATCCGAACAAACCTTTTGTATTTTTAATTTCGCATCCATAAATATAATATATATATGCCTTGTACTCTAACCATTAGCACAAGATTTTATGATGTATTCAATTCACGGGCCCACATATGTTCGATAAAATTCACACCTTTAATTCATTCAAATGACAGCGCCCTTTGAACATATATACCCGCATACAAATGCATTATATAAGATTTGATCTTGATATATATATCAATATATTATATACCAACACATATATATATATACTCCGCATAGTTCAAAATTCACACCATGTATTGGACCCACAACTCAGCATTACGACTATTTCATATGAAAACTCAATATGCAATAAACGTATGGCTTACCTTTGCACATAACTTTAATATATCAACTCGTATTGTATACCCTTTGTGATATTTTATGCCAATTACACTATATGAACACATAATATAGTCTCCGCTAATGAGAAAATTATAACGAACCCACACATTAGAACTGAACCCAAGCAATAATGTATATAACGGTTTTCGGGCCCACAACTTTAATTACATACCTTGGCATTATCTGTCGGACCAATCTAATGGTCGATGTTACATCGCGTTCCAAACAAGAATTCGATGGCATGTAATGAATATCGTGCAATTAAAGTGAATGAGCGTTAAACTTCAGAATGTGCACGATGTAAGAGGATTTACAAAACCACCTTAAGCCACGTGTCCATCAGCGACATAGATCACATTCAAAATGAAAAATCCACTTACCATTTTTGATACCACGCAATACTGTCGGTTTACTCACCTCTGGTTTTACTATTCACAATCAAGGTTCTGCTTGCACTCATGGTTCTGCTCCAAATCCTTTGTGCCTTCATTATATACATAGATATATATATATACTATGTTCAAAGGTTTTACTTCTTATTTTTTCCTTAACATAAAAACCCGTGTTTCATTCTTAATGTAATATGACACTACCATAAGAGTTAACACCCAAACTCCATTAGGTTTTCACTGTGCAAAGCTCGGTTCCACCTCTTACCCTCAGGGTTCCGTCTTGACCTTTCAATGGTTTATTATACACATTCTATTGCACTCTTGGTGCTTCTGCATGCTAAACCAATAGTTCTATCAGAAAACTCAATGCGCATTCTAAGTTTGTATTTCAGATTCTTCGAAGCCCTTACTGTATTTCCTGTATGTGTAGTCTGCTGCTCTACCAAATGTAAACACTTGTCCTTTCATTCTCTATATGTATAGTCTGTTGCCCTGTATTCTCTCATTCTTTCTCTACAAGACCTGTCCTTTCATTCTCTATCTATATAGTCTTCTGCAGTAGTGTAAATAACTTCTCACTCTGCTCCTCATGCTCCCTGTCTACACATCCTGTCACTGTATTATCCTTTGCCTCTGCTACTGTCCTTTTCCATCAATGACAACACTTCTAACAAACTAATCCATCATTGGTATTATATTTTCCTGCATATAGTTCAACTAACATGTTTTTTTTCAGTGTAAATGTTGGTGGAAATGAAATTGTTTTATCAAAAGCAAAGTAGTTTGATCCAGTAGTCTCATAATTGTCAATTGCAGTAGTAATATTTGTTGTCCCATTGTTCGTGAAAGCACTTTTGCATTGTGATTTTGGGCATCCTTGTTTCAATATAAAATGTATGGGAAAAGTGGACTTAAAGGAGGGCACCTATGGCAATTTTCATTTATGTATGCAATATCTTTGTCTATTTGCATATTTAATCTCATTCTATTTAGAATATCAGTGAAAAATGGATCATTTTGACGCATCGCATTGTGTAGTTGATAAAATTCTATTTTCTCTCTCCAAAATTGATATGGAATTGTGTCTTTATTTATTTTTGGGCTTTCAAAGATAAGAGAGTCTCTAACAGGATTTTCCTAATAGAGATCGCTAGAGAATATCATGTCGAAATTCCCGAAATACGAAGTTGGTCTGTGTAAGATTTGTCAAAGTCGCTTATCAACTTGATATAGTGTTGTTGCACCTACAAGTGATGCTTCATCTATGAGGACTACACACAATTGTTGGAAATTCTTTGACAATGTATCTAGTTTTTCATTGTTTAGAGAAGGGAAATTTGCTTTGTTAAAGGGAAAATAGAATGCAGAATGCAATGTCACACCACCAACATTAAATGCGGCTTTTCTTGTATATGCAGTGATTATTCCTTTTAGTTGTGATGGGTTATAAGGCAATTCCTGATTATGTATTTGTACTAATGACTGGAAAATTGCCTTAGCTGTGTGTCTTTCCTGTTCCTTTGCCTCCTGTTAATAGAAAATAGATAAGTTCATCTGGCCTATATAGTTTTCTTGTTACAACATCATCGACTATTATTGCCTGTTCTGTGTTTAATTGTCGCATATAGTTATAATAATCTTGGTCTTCAAGTACATGTGGTTGATTTACAATTTCGTATGGTCTCATAAATCGTGAAGCAAAGTTCTTTGTATCTTGGAAATGTTGGAAATCAATTTGAAAGTCATAGATTTCGTATTTGTCATCTATGAGTTTAGGTATTCTTGTAGCTTCTGTTTCATTTTATTTTAAACTGTTTATGTTGAATAGTTGTTCAGGTTCTATTTCTATTGTATTGATTGCATCGTCTATGTCACCCCATGTACGTGTTGTGGAAAACTCGAAATTTTGTTCATTTTTCTTAACAGTACTCTCAAATGCAATATATGCATATTCCCAAGTTGCATGGTGTTGCTTGATTGTAAGTTCGCTTACTCGATATGGATAGTATAACATTATTTGTTCTCTACAATTATTTTCAATGTCCTTGTATTTATTGTATCTGACAGATCGAATGACATATGGTTTATTTTCTTGCTTGCATTTTTGTCCTCTCTTTGTATAACTAGATGCAAATTTTGGTAAACATACACCATCAATAGCTATAGGACATGACATATAGTACTCAATTATTGATGGGCACATGATATCTTCTGAGTCATCTGGTTCCTTTTGCAAGTCTTTTTTTATTTTTGAGGACAAATGCACGTTCGTTTACAGGAGATGTGTTAGTGAAAATAATTTTTCGTGAGTTAGAGTTTAGTGGGAGCGATAAGACAATATGCATTGCTTAATGTGCAGACATTTTTTGCAAGTTCACTAAAGCCTTCCCCAAAGAACTAATGGTATTCATGATGTCAGATTTTTTTTTGAAATGATCTTCGTGTATTTTCCTAAATGTTCTTGTAAGGGTTTTATCTTCTTTTGTCATGTAAGAACTACTGTACATTGCAATTGCATATGAATCAAGTACAAATTTCGAGTCAGTATTTTCAATCCAAATTCCTGGAATATGTTTTGCAAAGTTATTGGTCCATATGTCAAATGGCTTTCGTTGCAACAATAAAGTTGTTCGATTTAGTGTACATTGTATAGCATGTATGTATTGCTCTTGTGCAAGTCCAAGACTGTCTAAAAAGCTATCAAATGTATCACTTTCATCATATCTGGTATTGTTAATGGTTTTGAATATTATTTTTGCATGTGTTTTTGTTTGACTGCTATCAAATTCAAGTGGCTCAAGAATTTTGCTTGCCTTCATTGGTGGTATAGGAAAATTGAATCTGGAATTAGAATTTTATGCTTCTTGCAAATTTTTGTGTGGGAATGATGTTGTAATGCTCTAAGATATTTTGCAAGTACTGATGAGTTAGTTAACAAGTATTTATCAACAAAATTTTCAATTTCAATGTTTGATTGTTTACCATAGACCGGTGCAGAGGTTATCCCTAATAATCCATGTTCATGTTCACTACCTCAATTTTGAAATTTTGTAACATAGAAATAGTCATTGAATTGTCCATATTACTGGTGGTCGTGACATTTTAATTGGTGCAAGGCATCTCTTCTAGACCTATAATAACGTACACAAGCAAGAGGGTCATTTCTTATTAATGAGTGCGGCTCATTTTCGACTAATTCATTTGTGCTTGGTCTTCTAGTGTTTTGTTTTATATTTATTAATTCATTCATTAGAGGATCCCAAAGGTGCTCTGCACTACTAAATGACACAAAGAAATTGGGTGGTCCTAGGTGTCGAATCGTTGCATAGAGTTTGTTACGCATTTGTTGATAGTAGTCTAGTGAAGTATGAATTGCCTTTAGGTCCATGTACCCAATTTCAGACTTTAAAATATGATCCAAATTTGGTTTTGAATTTACATATTTTTCAACTAGTTTGCTTCCCTTTAGTTGGCCTTTTCTAATCCTAATCCACATTGTGTTCAAAACCTGATTTATGATAATGCGAATTGCTTTATAAAACAGGTTAGTTGTATGGTAAGAAAAATCATGGTTTCTGTGAAGCACCTCCCATTGACAAATATTTTGATATGTAAAGTTTTGTAACATATCACTTGGTCGTTTGTTGCCATAGAAGAGTGACGGGAAACTCATCTCCTCTGAGTAATTATCTTTGAAAATCCCCAATTGCATGTATCCTGCAGTAGGTGCAATATTAATTTCTTTATTTACAAGATCATAGATAGTATGTGCATCAATGAATCCATGAACCAATGTTTTTGTGGTCGGTTCATGAATATCTTCGTTATCATTTTCGCTATTTTCAACTTTAGTTGAACTCTCATATGTTTCTTGGTTTTCTAGAAATGCTTGTTTCCAATTTTCATTTATCGTAGTGTTTTCTAGCTTATAAAGCAATCTTTTGCACAATTGTTTTAATGCTTTCATGACTTTGTGCACTCGAACTCGACCAAATGCATAAGCACTTTTGAATCTTAAACTTTTTTTGAGAACAACTGCCACTGTGTCAGTCTCTCTTATAGCTCGAGGCAATGCAGACTGAACTCTGGAAATGTTAGTAGGCACATTAATGACACCCCCAGTTAACCCTAGCTGAGGCTTTTTATGTCGATGGCCCATTTCCTTTATTTGCAAGAAGGGCAGTCTTAATGCAACTAGTCTTTCTTCTAGCTCAGTTAGTTCTGTAAGTGTCTTAGTGTCATTGTTTCTTATTATTTGTTCAAGAACTACAAATTTAGGGATTGTGTCATTTTCAATTGCTTTTTTTAAATGTTTACAAATGTAGGTATTTGTACTATGAAAACTGGTACTATTAACAAGACTCTTTGATGGTTTCGTACAAGAAACATGTCTTTTGAAAAAAGTTATTTCGCAACGTGAACAATCAAAAATAGGTGTGTCACTTATCAGTGTTCGATATTCATGTTCAAAGGTTAATGTTTTTGTTGATTTCTTCATTGGCCTTGCTTGCCTTAATGTACCAGTTCTTTTTATCTCTTCCTATGTCCTAATAGATTCTTTGATGTTGTAGATGCATCGGGTTCTAAATTTTCTATTACTATCTCTTGTTTCATTGTCTTTGTGTTAGATACAAGTTTCATCTTCTGTGTTTTCTTTTTTTTTGTATAATGACTTTAAGTGCGTGGAAAGATAGCCTTTTCTTCTATTTGTTTAAGTGAGAAGTACTTATAATTTCTCTTTGTGACATGTACCCGATATGTTTTTTCAGCTGCCTAAGTGACTGAAATCTGATTATGTCACTAATATCTTCTAGATCTTCTATACCTACTTCTTGTTTCATTTTCATTGTGTTATATGAAAGTCTTATTGTTTGTTTTTTCAAATTTTTTCAAATGATGTGCTTCAACACATGCAAAGACAAACCTTTGTTATCCTTGTTGAAGTAACATGATTGTTTCAATTAACTCTTGACAAGTTGACGTTTTGCTTTAGGTTGTCTTTCAGTATTATTTTTTGGTGAATGTGATACTTGCAACATTACAATGTTCTCAGTATTGGTATTAGTTGTTGGATCAAAGTCTCCTCTATAGAGAAAAGGTTCAAAGTGCCCATTAAGAGGATCTTCGTCGTGGAACAACATATCGAAATTGTTTGTTGCAATAGTTGAATTAAAGTGCAAATAAATTCTCATATTTTTTTTGGACCAAGCTCTAATTGGGATTTTTAACCAGTTCGATAGCCAATGTATGCAGTAAATATCTCCCCATAGGCCTCTAGGTTATAGTGGGATATTAGTTGATGTTGACCTAGACATTTTGTCCAAATACAATTCGCGATTGCTAATACTGTGCATTTCTTTTAGCGACTCTTCGTGCATTTCATGTTCATAAGACAAAATTGCTTCTTGATCTTGTTTCTCTAGGCACTTTCTAAAGTACTCTATCATTCCTCTCCTTAATTCTATTGATGTGTATCTAGAATGCAGTAAAAGTTCTAACGTATCAAACAAACAGTCTCCAGCCAAATATATTTTATTTTTTGACATTTTATTTGATCATTTGTTCATACAAGGTGTTTCTTTCTTGTCTAGGAACCAGAGGTTAAAAGTGGCCGTTGAGAGGATGCTCTTCATGGAATAAAATGTCACAGGTATTTGTTGCAAGACTTGAGTTAAAGTGCAAATAGGCTCTTGCATTCATTTTGGACCAAACTCTAATTGGAATTTTCAACCAATTTGATAGCCAATGTATACATAAAATATCTCCCCTTAAGCCCCTGGATTCTAGTGGGATATCATGTGATGTTGAACTAGTCATTTTGTCTAAATACAATTCATGGTTGCTAATGTTATGCATTTCTTTTAGTGACTTTTCATGTAGTTCATTTTCATAAGATGAAATTTCTTCTTCATATGGATTTTCCAGACATCTTCTAAAATATTGTATTGTTCCTTTTCTTAACTCTATTGACGTGTATCTAAAACATATTAAAAGTTATAAACTATCAAACAAACAGTAACCAATCGAGTATAAGAAATTTTTAACACGCAACAGGTTATGTTTTTCCAAAACTAATGTCAAATTTTCTTTTTCAAGTGACATAGACATAATGATTTTGTTCCTCTCGATAAGTCTGCTACTGTTTACTGAACGACTGATATTGCAAATGTCACTGGAACTACAACCTGAACTACTGAGATTGTAGATGTGACTGTTGAGCAAGATGGTTAAACAGTAAAGATCCAAGAAATGAGATGTTAATAATTAGTACATAAATTAATAACTGTAAAGAATATAGTATCCAAAAAATTGTAAATGGAAATACTAATTGTTTAACAGTAGCATTGCTCATCACTAGTATTAGTTTTGATGTCTGGTCTAACAACAAAGTCTTAGACATAATTATGACTAATGGTAAATGCACAGAAGCAATAAAGTGAAACATTAATTAAGGGCTGAAGTAATTCATAAATAGCTTTGTATCATACATTTCACCATGTATAGCAACTCCAAGGTGTAGATCGATTCATGCTACATAGTGAGTAAACATACTAGTTACTACTTGTTAAGGTCTATGATGTCTAGAGGTTCTCCTTGCTGGTTTTTTTTCTGATATTAATGAAAAAACAAGAGTTTTTTTATTGGGGACTAAACCCTCTATATGGCATCAAGCATAGGAAAAATTCTAAAGTGAGTTGGAAGATACTATATCCATATTGCATAAGAAGGATGGAATCAAGCATAACAAATATGTATGTATAGGACCTAGTTACAAATAATTATTTCAAATATTATGAGATAGAGAATGATTAGAAAGCAATGACTAGGAATAGAACTCAAAATTATTTCACCGGGACGTAGATAGAATTGATTCTAGTAGACATGTATGACAAAGTGGTAGAAGTACAAATGATAAATTCTTCTTTTTCTATCTATTTGAAGCCTTTGTAGAGGTTTACTCTAATTTAGCGACCTTGTGGAACTATGGGCCCTATGTATACAAAGGGATTTATTCATAGGACTAATAAATAACAGTTAATATAGAGATCCTCACCACTGTTATGTTTTCTTTTGACACGGAGAGATATTGACCTTTTCAGACACATCATTAGGAGCAGGATTGACCAGTTCGGTTCACACAGCATTAGGAAGAGAGTGATATCTTGCTCTTCAATAAGATCAAATAAGATACCATAATTTCATTAATGTGCTCAAATGACCAAAAGAATGGGTAGATGAGACTAGGAAGTATAAACAGTTTTAATCAGTTGTAAGTGTCTAAAACGATACTATAGAGTCCTAGTAACTAAAATTATAAGTTGATGAGACTAGGGAGTATAAACAATTTTAATCAGTTGTAAGCATGAAAAAGGATACTATAGAGTGCTAGTAACTAAAATTATAAGTTGATAATTCTTGAAGCTTGATAGATCCAAGCTTCACATGGATTTATGTTGATTCTCGGGAAAGTTCCGTTTAACCTCATGACAGAGTTATTACAGGCTATTAAGATTTGGTTTTATTACTTTCAGACTCACTTTTTTAATTCCAAATTTAGCATTATATCCTACTTGTTGGTTATGTTATTTTTTGTTTTAAAAATGTAAGGAAAAAATATTTTCCCATTATATTTTAATTTTGTTACAGTGATATCAGAGTCATTTGCTACCTGCCAATTGCTTAAAATAATTAGAAAAAAAGTGTTATAAAATCAAGCTGTGGTGCTTGATATCTGAAAAACAATGCAGCCAACGTTGTGGAGAGTGTTTCCAAGATGTTGTTCTCAGTCATTGTGATAGATTGGAACCAAAGTAGAAAATTGAATTCATGAAGATCCAATTATAGATTCCTGGAAAGCCTACAGGCTTAAAACAACAAAGTTTCCAAGGGATTTCTCCTTCGAGAAATTCAGTGATCAAATCTCTAAGCCTGGTAGATCAAATATCTTTGTTTAGTCTCAAAATTACACTAAGCCCAAACTACAACCAGGATTCTTGATCTCCCTCAGTCACTGTTTCTTCTAGACCTTAATAGATTAGACGTTATTTCATTTAATAACAGTCTTTTAGGGATTCATGTGTTCGATTTTGCAGAAATAGTTTGAGGCTGGCATGTTCCAAAACTCATGAAAACTTTTTCTCGGAGATGTACGGTGGAAAGGTTGAACTAGCAGCAATGCCTCCTTATAATCGACCTGACTACCATGATATCTTAAGGGAAATATAAATTACAGTAGAAGAGATGAATTCATGCTATCACAATGGTACTGCTTTCTTGAATGATGTGAAGCTACCGATCTCTCAGATTGCAGCAAAAGACTCGATGTCTGTAGATGGTAAACGTGTAGCCCTTTGGTTCGACATATTAAGGAGAGATCTAAATTCTACTATAGGTAGAGGACGCCTCTCCACCATAGCAGAAATCCAAATGCCAGGTAATTTGGAGTCACCAATCGAATCAATACTAGACAGTGGAATTTTCCAATGCTGACGAGTTGCATAAATTACAGTTAGAGGCTATTGCGGGTATTGCAGAAATGAAGCAAATCCCCAATGTTGGTGTACATGTACCTAGACTAGTTGTGTTGGTGTACATGCACCTAAATTAGCTTTATTTAACTTACTGTTTGCATGTGATGTGCACTTTCTTAGTTAAGTTAACTTACTGCTTGCATGTGGCGCATCTGCACATTAACATAACATAAAGCACACTTAGCTTCAGTTAGCTTTAACTATCTATAGTTATTGCATGTAAAACTAAGCTTAACTTAGTTTCTTTTATGTATTTATTCCAAAAATAATATTGAAGAATCAACTTCATTATTTTCTCAATTCTTGCTCCCTTCCTTCCTTCTCTTGCAAGTTTGTTCATTGTTTTGCAGATCTAGATCTTTGTATCTCAAAATATTACATGGTATCAGAGCGCAAGGATTTGTAATCAGTGCACAAGAAATTTTATTTTTAGGCTCAGAAGATTGAAGAAACAACAAAGAATGGAGTCTAAATTGGAGTTTCCACAATTGGCAATTCTTACTCCATATAATTACTTTGAATGGAAGCCAAATATTCTACTTCATCTTAGAAGTAGAGGCTTATTTCGAATAACCATGGAAACAGAAATTGAACCAACATCGGCAATGGAGAAAACAAGATATTTCAATCGCATGGACAAGGCCTTCGGCATCCTATGTTTATCTATCTCTCCAGAATTTTTATTTCATGTTGAATCATGTTCAACTCCAAATGAACTATGGAAAATTTTGGAAGGATTGTTTGGAAAATAGGATGAAATGCAAGGTCACATTCTCAAAAATGAGTTAAACTCATTACATCCGAGAAATTTTGAGAAAATTCAATATTTTTTCACAAGGTATAAAGCCTTGTTGCTTCAGCTGAAAGGATGCGGGATCGACAAATCCAAGCAAGAAAATCAGTTGATTCTTTCCATTTTATCAAAACTTGGTCCAGAGTATGCAGTATTCGTCTCTACATTCCACACAGTAAGATTTGCAACTGGTGTAGCTTGGAAGATGCCCTCACTGGATTCTTTTATTCAGTCTTTGATGCATGAGCAAGATAAACTCATCAAAATGGGCACATTTAAAAATTCCAAAGCGCATGCACTTACTGTGCATGCAAAAGGAAAGGCAAATTCCAAAGACCATCAGAAAGGAAAAGGGAAGAAGGATCCTGATCCAAGAAAGGGAGGAAATCCCAAACCCTCTGATGGATCATCTGGCTCAAAGGAAAGGAAAGGAACGAAAGGGCAATCAATGTGCAATTATTGCCATCGTGGTTTTCATCCTGAATCTGCATGCATGAAGAAGACTATAGATCTTATGGCGCAGACACTCCAGCAGCACAATCTTGGAGACCACATTCCTGAGAATGCCAAGAAGAAGTCTGGAGAAAAAGCACCAGATCCAAGAGGTAATGGGCATGCTTTGATTGCTCTTCATTCTGCACCGCAAGAATGGATCATCGATTCAGGAGCTTCACATCATATGGCTTCTTCAAAGGAATCCTTTTCTTCTCTACATGCATACTCAGGTCCTCCCATTCTCATGGGAGATAATTCTGCAGTTGCAGCAACTGGACAAGGAAGAGTGCAATTCGAAGATGGAAGTTTTGAAAATGTCTTGCATATTCCAAGGCTTTCTGTGAATCTTCTCTCAATGTATCAGATGACACACACAGGCAGCGGAAGGAAAGTGGAATTTACCCCAGATTCCGTGAGCATTTATGACATGAAAACCAACTTGAAGATTGCATCTGGCAAGGTAAATGATCAATCTCGTCTGTATACATTTTCTGATTTTGTTCCTCAATCAGATTCTATTTTACTACTTACGCATGCAAATGAAGAAAGTAGGATTTGGCACGAGAGATTTGGGCACTTGAATTTTAGATATATGCAACAGCTTAGTAAGCAAGGGATGGTCAAAGGATTGCCGACCATTGAATTTTCAGATGGTGTTTGTAATGGATGTGCTCTTGGAAAGCATCCACAAGACAAATTCGAGAAGGGGCATGCATGGAGAGCCTCTTCACCTTTGGAACTTGTACACAGTGATCTCATGGGTCCATTTCCGGTGCTTTCAATGAGAAAATCAAGATATGTGTTGTCATTTATAGATGATTACACTAGATTCACTTGGGTTTACTTCTTGAAACTCAAGTCTAAATTTTTTCAACATCTAAAGATTTTCAAAGCGCATGTGGAAAATCAGTCTGGGAAACGCATCAAGATACTCCACACAGATAATGGGATGGAATATGTCAACAAAGATATCAAGAATCTTTTTAATGAAGCAGACATATAGTTGCAGCATACGGTTCCTTACACTCCACAGCAAAATGGCGTGGCTGAAAGAAAAAATCGATCTTTGAAAGAGATGGCTAATTTCATGTTGCATGCAAGATCTCTTCCATCGAAATTGTGGGTTGAGGCTAGCAATTGTGCCTCATACATCCAAAACAGATCTCCTCATAAATATGTTACTGGAAAAACACCTTTTGAGGCTTGGACTGGCATGCAACCTGAAGTCAGTCATTTCCGCCTTTTTGAATCTTGAGCATGGGCCCGCATTCCTACAGAGAAGAGAAAGGCTTTGGAACCTCAAAGTAAAGCATGCATGTTTGTTGGATATTATAATGAAGTCAAAGGGTACATATTGCTTGATATCCACACTGAAGAGCTCTTTATTGAAAGGAGTGTAAATTTTGACGAAGATATTTTGCATGCACCAGCGGATGAACTTGTTACCAAGTTTCCATCACCACTCATTGATGAGTATGCAGATGAAACTTCAGATCAGAATTCTGATGAAGATGAGTCTTTCCCTGTGACCCCTGTTAGACCACTAGTTTTCGAACATCAAGATCATACTTCTGCATGTAGTTTGGAAGATTATCGACCACCTTCAACACAAAAATGGTGCAGCATGAGTGATATCCTTGATGATACTGCCTCCATCCCTCTATTTGAGGAAGATACACAAGAACTCTTAGCTATGGAGCCATCCATGCCCATGCATGCTTATATGATGCATGGATATGATCCAAAAAAATATGCAGAAGAAAATGGGCATCCTGAATGGTAAGCCGCAATGGATGAGGAATATAACTCTCTCATTGAGAACCAGACTTGGGATTTGGTTCCACTACCTTCCAATCACAAACTTGTGAGGTGCAAGTTGGTTTACCGGACCAAGAAAGCACCAAATGGCCAAGTTAGTTGATATAAGGCACGATTGGTAGCAAAAGGTTTTCAACAAGTACATGGTGTTGACTATAATGAAACTTTTTCTCCAGTGGAAAAAATGGATTCCATTCGGCTAGCTCTCTCCATTGCAGCAGCAAGAGGATGGGAGGTGCATCATATGGATGTGAAGAATGCCTTTCTTCATGGTTATCTCGAGGAGGAAATCTTCATGGAGCAGCCACCGAGATACATGCACAATTCATCTCTAGTATGCAAACTAAATAATTCTCTCTATGGCCTCAAACAGGCACCTAGAGCATGGTATGCAAAGATGGATTCTTATTTGTTATCTCAAAATTTTGTACGCTGAAAATCTGATTCCAATGTTTATTTTTTAAAGAAAATTGACTCCTTGTTGATCATAGTACCATATGTAGATGATCTTTTGATAACAGGTAGTTCAGCTTTTGTCATTACTAAGATTAAAACTGCATTGCATAAGAAGTTTTCTATGACATACATGGGCTTGCTAAATTTCTTCCTTGGACTAGAGATCCATCAGAGTGATTCTGGGATTACCATTTCTCAACCAAATTATGCTAGAGATATTTTGGCACGATTTCACATGCGTGACTGCAAGCCAGCAACCACACCTTTCTTATCAGGGATAAAGCTTGAGAATAGAAAAGACACACCATTGGTTGATTGCACATTGTACCGCCAGCTTGTGGGAAGTCTTCTTTATATAACTCACTCCTGTCTTGATCTCTCCTATGCTGTCGAAGAAATTTCTAGATACATGTAGGAGCCACATGAGTTACACTGGAACACTGCAAAGCGCATCCTTCGATATGTCCAGGGGACAATCAACTATGGGATTCATTATGCAGCCAATTGTTCTTTGAATCTCATTGGGTTCACAGATTCAGACTGGGCTGGTGACACCATTGATCGCAAGTCCACCTACGGTTATGTACTTAGTTTGGGATTCGGCCCAATTTGTTGGTCAAGCAAGAAGCAGGCTGCCATTTCCTTATCATCAGCAGAGGCCAAGTATAGAGGAGAAGTCAATGAAAATATTTAGGCAATTTGGCTACAATATTTCCTATCTGAGCTTGGGATTAGTGTCCATCATCCAACTATCATCTGGTGCGATAATCAAAGTACGCTAAAGTTTTGCAGAGATCCAGTGCAGCAGCAACGGACCAAACACATCAAGATCCACATGCACTTCATTAGAGAACTCATTCATGATGGGATCATCGATCTTCAGTACTATCCTAGTTCCAAGAAGACTGATGATATCTTCACCAAGACTTTCACTGAGCAGAAGTTTTGATTCTTGCAAGATCATCTCGGGGTGAAGGACACGACTGCCTAGCAATTGTCTTTTCTCTACTTTTGAATTATATTTTGAGGGGTGGTTTTCTTCCCACTGGGTTTTCCCTCTTTCCTCATTTTTATGCATTGTATATGGGTACCTAAAATGGTCGTGTTGCCGGGACTCATTCATTTTGCATCACACTCACCTAAGTTATGCTTAAGGGGGGGTGTTAGTGTACATGCATCTAAACTAGCTGTGTTGGTGTACATGCATCTAAATTAGCTTTAGTTAACTTACTGTTTGCATCTAATGTGCACTTTATTAGTTAAGTTAACTTACTGCTTACATGTGGTGCATCTGCACATTAACATAACATAAAGCACACTTAGCTTTAGTTAGCTTTAACTATCTATAGTTATTGCATGTACAACTAAGCTTAACTTAGTTTCTTTTATGCATTTATTCCAAAACTAATATTGAACAATCAACTTCATTCTTTTCTCAATTCTTTCTCGCTTCCTTCCTTCTCTTCACCCAACATTTTGGAACCATGGTAGGCACACTTGCCATGAAAGATACTATCAAACCCTATGCCTCATGAAGGGTTGTACAAGAACATGTGGTCACAAGAACCATTTTCATGACCTCAATTGCGATGCCGATCATCTATGCGGGAATGAGCATGTGTGCCCTGAAAAGTGCGGGGTGCCTGGAATATGTGAGATTTTTACAAAGGTATTTCACCAAAAAATACAGTTCCAGAAATAGGACTGGAAGAAATGTGCAATATGCATTTTCGAAAACAACGTAGGGGCATAATTCATTTGGTCCCTTGCCTAGAAAACTGCACCAGCAAGCTCTACGATGGCTCCAGGCATGAGACTAGGAAATATGGTCCTGACCTGGATGTGCCCAAGAATGAGATGACTCATGAAACTTATTGGAAATATATTAGATTCGTTGATCCCTGCACTGAGCAAGAGCAGAACGAGTTTGGCCTCTACAGTCACTATTGCAGATCAGAGGAGCATGAAGATATTTCTGACAAAAGGGCCATTGGAGCTCAGAAATCTTATTGCACCGAGAAACTTTGGCATGCTCCTATCAAAAGAACTAGATTTGATGTCAGTTCTGCGGGCTATATAACAAATGATGGGCATCATTTTGGCTGTGATCATTCCAAGAATGTTCCTCATCATGTCATTTTTTTCATTGATTAATCAGGGTCCATGGGCAGTATAGATATTGAGCGAACAATGTCCATGTTTTATCCTTTGCATGATTTCAGGCTTGGTTGCGTATTTGAGGCGATAATAAGATTCATAAGAACTCGTCTCAGGATGGTATCTGATGATTCAGTATCAATGATTCTCTTCAATTGCAGCACATTTATTGGAGTAGAGATGAAAAATATGAGGGAGGAAGTTGTTAGTTTTCTTCTTGCCTATAATGCGGATGGAGGAACTACTTATTGATCTGGGTTGGAATTGATTGAAAGGGTGATGATCAAAGCCTCAAAAGATCCTACAATTGAGCACAAACGAATGATGATTATGCTTTTGAGTGACGAAGGAAATAATGGGGGAGGGGATTCTCTATATTATGTCAACTGGTCATGCAGGCTCTTGGTAGGATCTCTACACTTTTGTTTTTCCTAAATCTACGCCCTTATGTAGTAGTTTTTATGTTTTATTTAATTAGTGTAATATGGTATGGTTGTTCAGTTTATGTATGAATGGACACAGAACCTACAGCTCCTTATGAGGACCCATCTAAATTATGTACATAGATGGGCTATCAACTCTCTGCAGAAGGAACTATGAATAGCTAAGCAAGGACCTACTTATGCTTATGAACAGCTCACATTTTTATGTAGATTAAGAGTAAAAGTCATGAAATTCTTGGGATAATCCAGCTTTACTCAATGCCTTAGTTGAGATATAGAGAAGGGAGAATAAATAAGAGAAATTTGCCAGATGTGAAGTTGAACATGCTATGAAATGATGTGCCTATGTATTTTGATATGAATACTAATGGGTTAGGACACCTGTGAATATGTGTAGTTCTGAGGATATAGTTTATGAAAGACATGTGAATGTGTTCCTGGAAATATTCTTCTATGAATGTGAGCTTCTCTAAGGCACATTGCTGTCCTAAGGAAATATGAGTATAATAAAGCTCTATGATGCAAGTGTACAAGCTGGTTGTAGCAATTTATGTGAGTTTTTTGGTTCATTACAAGATCCAATGTTGCGGATGGTGAAATAGTCCTTGAATTCAACAAATCTCTTTGAAAAGTTAGAAGAGATGATGTCTCTCCAAATTTGTGCCTATCTAAATTCAAAATGAATTTTTTCACCTTTATATATTTACAACTTGGAAGTGTTAGTCAAAGAGAAGATCTCTCTCTGGAAAAGGACAAATCTCACGGATTGTTGCAATCCTTCGGATTCATACCTAATATATATATTTCAAATTATGATGATGATACTCTTAAAGGGTCTCAATGAGTGTTGCAAGAATGGGCCAGCATATGGATATACCATGAACAGGAGGACCAGCACATGGATATACCATGAAGAGGTTGGAGGAGCCTTCTATTTCTAAGGCAGCATATGCAAAGTATGTGTGATTAGATGCCATGGAAATAGGTTCAAAACCTATTGTGCAATTACTTATCAATAGAAGCTTGCAAGTGATGAAAGTATTGAAAAATATCATAATAGCGTTGTTGAATTCTGTCAAAAAGAAAGAGGTGGCTTTGACAATATTTTTGCTTGTACAATTCTAGAGCATTTTCTTACAAAGAGAGAGTGGACCTGGTTGAGGGTTTTTCTTCAATTGCTTGATGTTTTGTGGGAAATGAGAGAGATGTTAGCTATCAATGCCACTCTTTAACTTGAGGAGGGAAAACCTAAGTGATGCACTACTAATCGTAAATGGGTGGGGGTTCACAACCAAAAGAAGGAGCAAGAATATTACATTGAGGGAATCCATGAGGATCAGAGATAGACACATAATCAACTAGAAAAATGACTCTTTGTTCCTCATCAAGATCTCTAAGCTCAACACATAGCCTTATAACTCCATTCTTCTCCCTAAAAAGAGTAGATTTTGCACAATTCTGGGTGATTATACAACATGAAAAAAAGCATATTCAACTTTAGTTGTGGCTCTATCAATGGCACAAATGTAAACATTAGGCTCAAGAAAGGATCAAATATTCCCATGGATAATGGATGGAGTGATAAAAGTATCAAGGATATATATATATATATATATATATATATATATACATATATATATATATATATATATATATATATATATATATATATATATATATATATATATATATATATATATATAATTAGTAATCGCTACCCAATTTAGGTGTGTGATTAATTAGACATATTCACAAATTTGACATCTAATTCTAAATTTCACAAGAACACTACACAAATTGCAGCTATAAATATTCTTTTGTTCTCTGTAGGAAGTAATAGAGGTAGGTATCTAAAAGAATAGTAGGGTTTATGTTCCTCAGAAGGCATTAAAACGTTTTTTCAGTCCCCTAAGAAGCTTATGCCTTCAATAGCAACGATATTGTTCATATAAGGCAGAATGCCTATTATGTACGAATCAGTTCCTAATTTCCATTGCAAGTACATTGATAATACTGTAAAAGGATAAATTAATAATAACTTAAAATTCTTTTTGCAGTAATTAAACGGTCCATTATCTGTAGCAACCACATATTGTATGTAATGTTGAGAAGATGAAGTAAGCCAACTGATATTGAATTCATAGAAACTTATAATTATTTGTATTTCATACCTAAGAAATCACACAGAAGCATGGTTTAAGATTTGATATTGCAGATATGTTGATTCATTACATTATCCATGAACAGATCAATTGAAAGAAGAGATGATTGAAATGCAACAAATTCAAACATTTAGTCTCAGGAAAGCCTCCATTGAATGGGATTCCATAGCAGCTTCTGGACAATTCTTGGTGATTATACAACATGAAAAAAAAGGGTATAGATTTATTACTATAAGAGCACAGAAGAACAAGGCACCTAGTAAATCTAAAATAACAAGAGCTAGAAGCATATTCAACTTTAGTTGTGGCTCTATAAATGGCAGAAATATAAACATTAGGCTAAATAAAGCATCAAATCTTCCCATGGCTAACAGATGGAGTGATAAAAGTATCAAGAATATATATATATATATATATATATATATATATATATAGGAATCGCTACCAAATTTAGGCGTGTGATTGATTAGACATATTCACAAATTTGACATCTAATTCTAAATTGCACAAGAACACTACAAAAATTTCACCTATAAATATCCTTCTGTTCTCTGTGGGAAGTAACAGAGGTAGGTATCTAAGAGAACAGTAGGGTTTATGTTCCTCAGAAGGCATTAAAACGTGTTTTCAGTCCCCTAAGAAGCTTATGCCTTCAATAGCAACGATATTGTTCAGAGAAGGAACAATTCTTATTATGTACGACTTAGTTCCTAATTTATGTTGCAAGTACATTGATAATAATGTAAAAGGATAAATTAATAATAACTTATAAAAGTAATTGAACAGTCCATTATCTGTAGCAACCACATATTGTATGTAGCAACATAGGAAGAATAAATCAGAGAATCATAGCTAGACACATAATCAACTAGAAAAATGGCCCTTTAGTGTAGTAGTTTTTATGTTTTATTTAATTTGTGTAATGTGGTATGGTTGTTTAGTTTTATGTATGAATGGACATAGAACCTACAACTCCTTATGAGGACCCATCCGAATTATGTACACAGATGGACTACCAATTCTCTGCAGAAGGAAAATATGAACAGCTAAGCAAGGACCTTCTTATGCTTATGAACAGCTTGCATTCATAGGTAGATTAAGAGTAAAAGACAGGAAATTCTTGGGATAATCTAGCTTTACTCAATTCCTTAGTTGAGATATAGAGAAGGGAGAAGAAAGAAGAAAAAGGTACCAGATGCAAATTTGAACATGCTATGAAATGATGCGCCTATGTCTTTTGATATGAATAGTAATGGGTTAGGACACCTGTGAATAAGTGCAGTTTTGATGATATAATTTATGAAAGCCATGTGAATGTGTTCTTGGAAATATGCTTCTATGAACGTGAGCTTCTCTAAGGCACATTGCAGTCCTAAGGAAATTTAAGTATAATAAAGCTCTATGATGCAAGTGTACAAGCCCGCTGAAGCATTTTATGTGAGTTTTGTGGTTCATTAGAAGATCCAATGTTGCGGATGGTGAAATAGTCCTTGAAGTCAAAAACTCTCTTGTGAAAAGTCAGAAGAGATGATTTCTCTCCAAATTTGTGCCTATCTGAACTCAAAATCAAGTTTTTCACCTTTATATATTTACAACTTGGAAGTGCCAGTCAAAGAGTAGATATCTCTCTGGAAAAGGACGAATCTCAGGGATTTTTGCAATCCTTCAGATTCATACCTAATATATATATTTCAAATTATGATGATGATACTCTTAAAGGGTCTCAATGAGTGTTGCATGAATGGACCAGCATATGGATGTACCATGAACAGGAGGACCAGCACATGGATATACCATGAAGAGGTTGAAGAAGCCTTCTAATTTTAAGGCAACATATGCAAAGTATGTGTGATGAGATGCCATGGAAATAGGTTCAAAACCTATTGTGCAATTACTTATCGATACAAGCTTGCAAGTGATGAAAGTATTGAAAAATATCATAATAGCGTTGTTGAATTCTGTCAAAAAGAAAGAGGTGGCTTTACATGAGCTTCTCTAAGGCACATTGGAGTCATAAGGAAATATAAGTATAATAAAGCTCTATGATGCAAGTGTACAAGATAGGTGTAGCAATTTTATGTGAGTTTTGTGGTTCATTACAAGATCCAATGTTGCGGGTGGTGAAATAGTCCTTGAAGTCAACAACTCTCTTGTGAAAAGTTAGAAGAGATTATTTCTCTCCAAAGTTGTGCCTATCTGAAGTCAAAATCAAGTTTTTCACCTGTATATATTTACAACTTGGAAGTGCCAGTCAAAGAGCAGATCCCTCTCTAGAAAAGGACGAATCTCAGGGATTTTTGCAATCCTTCGGATTCATACCTGATACAGATATTTCAAATTATTATGATGATACTCTTAAAGGGTCTCAATGAGTGTTGCAAGAATGGACCAGCATATGGATATACCATGAACAGGAGGACCAGCACATGGATATACCATGAAGAGGTTCAAGGAGCCTTATATTTTTTAGGCAACATATGCAAAGTATATGTGATGAGATGCCATGGAGATAGGTTCAAAACCTATTTTGGAATTAATTATCGATACAAGCTTGCAAGTGATGAAAGTATTGAAAAATATCAGAATATAGGTTGAATTCTATCAAAAAGAAAGAGGTGGCTTTGACAATAATTTTTCTTGTACAATTCTAGAGCATTTTCTTACAAAGAGAAAGTGAAGCTGGTTGAGGTTTTTGCTTCAATTGCTTGATGTTTTGAGGGCAATGAAAGAGATGTTAGCTATCAAGGCCACTCTTTAACTTGAGGAGGGAAAACCTAAGTGATGCACTACTAATATTAAATGGATGGGGGTTCACAACCAGAAGAAGGAGCAAGAATATTACATTGAAGGAATCCATGAGGATTAGAGCTAGACACATAATCAACTAGCAAAGTGGCTCTTTATTCCTCATCAAGATATCTAAGCTCAACACATAGCCTTATATCTCCATTCTTCTCCCTAAAAAGAGCAGCTTCTAGACAATTCTGGGTGATTATACAACATGAAAAAAAAGGGTATAGATTTATTACTATAAGAGCATAGAAGAACGACGCACCTAGTAAATCTAAAAGAACAAGAGCTAAAAGCATATTCAACTTTAGTTGTGGCTCTATCAATGGCACAAATATAAACATTAGGCTCAATAAAGGATTAAATCTTCCCATGGCTAACGGATGGAGTGATAAAAGTATTAAGGATATATATATATATATATATATATATATATAATTAGGAATCGCTACCCAATTTAGGTGTGTGATTGATTAGACATATTCACAAATTTGACATCTAATTCTAAATTGCACAAGAACACTACACAAATTGCACCTATAAATATTATTCTATTCTCTGTGGGAAGTAACAGAGGTAGGTATCTAAGAGAACAATAGGGTTTATATTCTTTAGAAGGCATTAAAACGTGTTTTCAGTCCCCTAAGAACCTTATGCCTTCAATAGCAACGATATTGTTCAGATAACACAGAATGCCTATTATGTACGACTCAGTTCCTAATTTCTGTTGCAAGTACATTAATAATACTGTAAAAGGATAAATTAATAATAACTTATAAAACAATCTTTGTGCAGTAATTAAACGATCCATTATTTGTAGCAACCACATATTGTATGTAATATTGAGAAGATGAAGTAAGCCAACTGATATTGAATTCATAGAAACTTATAATTATTTTTATTGCATACCTAAGAAATCACAGAGAAGCATGGTTTAAGATCCGATATTGCAGATATGGTGATTCATTACATTATCCATGAACAGATCAATTGAAAGAAGAGATGATTGAAATGCAACAAATTCAAACATTCAGTCTGAGGAAAGCCTCCATTGAATGGGAGTCCAGAGGATCGGGTAATTAGTTTGGTCTTGGGGAATAGCCAAGCATGAAATTGAGGGAGACAGGGAGGCTCATGGTTCCTAATCTCATCGCTTTAATTATCAATATCTCAATCTGTTATAGTTGGCAGTTAATTCATATAATGTATAAAATTTATTAGCCCCGATCTCACATCTTCATTTTAATTATAGTTGGCAGTTAATTCATATAGTGTATAAAAGTTACTAGCGCACATAATAGTTTTATTGTAATCATCATGTTATGAATTTTTATATAAACCATGAGTTTAAAGGATTTTTATAAAATATTAGGAAATAATCTGTAAATTGTATTTTTATAGTCAAAATTTGTAAATTCCCCTCTTTAATTATAAGTATAGTAGCTGGAAATTAACTCATATAATATAGCAATTATTAAGTTGAGGGTTTAGTTCAACACGTCTTGTCTTTTTATTTGGACTTTGTCATTGGATACTCTGTTTGGATCCTCTAGATTATTCTATGCCACTTGAATCCTAAAGGAGGCAATTCAATTTCTAGAAATCAGTTTAACAATATAGAAAAGCATACCTGGGATTTCTCCTCAAAATTGATTAGTATAATTATAGGTATTTGAGCAGACTAACTATGAGCACCACTAGCAAGCTAGGCTCATGTGATAACATTAATTTCATAAGACTCTCCTTTTTTACTACTAGAGCCTGGTTCAAAGTGGATCTATAGAAAGTAGGAATGGGTTCAAGCTTTGCTAGGATCAATATAAATAAGAATAGGTAATCAACTAGCAAGGTGGCTCTTTGTTCCTCATCAAGATCTCTAAGCTCAACACATAGCCTTATAGCTACATTCTTCTCCCTAAAAAGAGCAGCTTCTGGACAATTCTGGATGATTATACAACATGAAAAAAAAGGGTATAGATTTATTACTTTAAGAGCACAGAACAACAAGGCACCTAGTAAATCTAAAATAACAAGAGCTAAAAGCATATTCAACTTTAGTTGTGGCTCTATCAATGGCACAAATATAAACATTAGGCTCAAGAAAGGATCAAATATTCCCATGGCTAATGGATGGAGTGTGGATGGAGTGATCAAAGTATCAATACTTTGATCACTCCATCCACACTCCATCCATTAGCCATGGGAATATTTGATCCTTTCTTGAGCCTAATGTTTATATTTGTGCCATTGATAGAGCCACAACTATATATCGCTACCCAATTTAGGTGTGTGATTGATTAGACATATTCACAAATTTGACATCTAATTCTAAATTGCACAACACTACACAAATTGCACCTATAAATATCCCTCTGTTATCTGTGGGAAGTAACAGAGGCATGTATATAAGAGAACAATAGGTTTTATGTTCCTCAGAAGGCATTAAAACGTGCTTTCAGTCCCCTAAGAACCTTATGCCTTCAATAGCAATGATATTGTTCAGATAACGCAAAATGCCTATTATGTACGACTCAGCTCCTAATTTCTGTTGCAAGTACATTGATAATACTGTAAAAGGATAAATTAATAATAACTTATAAAACAATATTTTTGCAGTAATTGAACGGTCCATTATCTGTAGCAACCACATATTGTATGTAATGTTGAGAAGATGAAGTAAGCCAACTGATATTGAATTCATAGAAACTTATAATTATTTTTATTGCATACCTAAGAAATCACACAAAATCATGGTTTAAGATTCGATATTGCAGATATGGTGATTCATTAAATTATCCATGAACAGAACAATTGAAAGAAAAGATGATTGAAATGTAACAAATTCGAACATTCAGTCTCAGGAAAGCCTCCACTGAATGGGAGTCCAGAGGATCATGTGATTAGTTTGGTCTTAG
Organism: Pinus albicaulis; assembly: GCA_034641835.2. NCBI lineage: Eukaryota > Viridiplantae > Streptophyta > Pinopsida > Pinales > Pinaceae > Pinus > Pinus albicaulis. Next base: position 577,374,424 of record CM076576.1, on the reverse strand, counting down.
GGAATAGCCAAGCATGAAATTGAGGGAGACAGAGAGGCTCATGTTTCCTAATCTCAGCGCTTTTATCAATATCTCAATCTGTTAGAGCTCCCTTTTTCTTCTTAACATAAAGATGTAACCAAACATACTCAGACAGCATGTAACAAAAAGGAACTAGTGTTTTCCTTTCTAATACTTAGCATTTCCTTTCTAATATTTAGCATAATTACGTCTATGCAGAATTGCAGAAACCAAATGCAAGAAATAACTGCTATGAATACAGGTACTAAGACCAAATTACTAGTTAAATCGGAAACACAGAAGATACCATATTAACCTGATTCAATCACTCGATGTAGAATTCTTCTGATCAACATAATCCCTCCTATATTTCAATATTGTCTACACAAATCACAAACACGGTATTCTTCTGAAAACTCACAAAGACATGAAGCATAAACATAGTATTCTACTGAAAACTCAGGAAGACATGAAACATTCATGATATAGAATCTAACCATTGCACTACTATATTATATAATAACGCACATCGACTATTTCACTACACTATATAATAACAACCACGTATGTAATCTAACCCAGTGAAATGTGCTAACAAAAACATTAGCAACTAACACGTACCTAAAAATTGTTATATATGATGTGATTTGTGTTCACCTCTGTCAAATCACCTTCACCAACTCTTATGTATCTGAGCTAGCCCAACAGATGTCATATGTTTTAGACACATGTCCATTATGTTTCCATCTGTAGTACTCTCAGCTACAACGCATTCATGCCTGGTACAAAATAGAGAATATATTGTCGTACAGGTATAGAATAGACTACCGTACAAGCACACAAGGGACCACGTGTACTATGGCCCTGGAATGGGAGGAAGCACTGCGAATTATGAATCAATAACACGAAGTGGGTCCACTCATCCAACAAGATCAATTTCTTTTGAAACTCTTTCTTTTCTAATTGGAACGGGTACTACTAGATATGGACGGCATGGTGGCTCAGCCCCTGTAGCTGCCCCTTGTATCTTAATGCAAGCTGTAGCGAGAGCACGAAAGCAGAAAAAAACAGCATTGGGTTCTGACACCAGATCTGTTTATGCATCCTGCAGGAACAGTAAAGATATGTCGTGGAAAAAACCCATACTCAATAATAGGTAAACCCAAAAAACCCTAATACTGCCGAAATCTTTTAAAGGATTTTACATCTATGAATATTTATTCTGAAATGTGCATCTCTAATAATTAGACTAGGATTTTAGTTCTTTCAAACCTGCAAAGGTCTTGCCATTCTAATCCAATGCATCTGAAACAGTGGAGAAGGAAACGAAGAAGTTGGGAAAAGGCAAGTTGTGTTATCTCTGTCTAGTGCTGTTCGGACCTCTTGTACAGGCAGGGTGGGTAAATTTGAATTCTACCCAGGTCGGCACATCATCCTATCAGTCTAGTAAATTTTTTTCTTTCACGCACGTCCTCGAGTGTGTTGATGCGAAGGTTCCCACTCCTTGCCTGGTTTTCTCTCTTCCATTCTGTCTCAGGTGTGCTTCACCCAGCCTTCGGCCAGTCGAACTATTAATGGTGTATTGCAGAATAAATCATGAATGATAAAGCGCGAATGGGGAAATCGGGAAACCATCCAGCAAAACCCCTTCTCAAACAACATCATATGGATCCTCTGTCGAGTGATATCGGAAACCGAACCTTCCTCTACATTGCAGATCCATGTACCCTCCTTGCTTCAGATCGATGTACCCTCCTCGCTGCATGGGCAGAGGAGTGAGTGAGATCCCTCCAGGTAATGGCTCAGCTCTGAGAAGATGGCTAGTTCATTAACACATGATACTGGCGAAGCCACCATACATAAGACAAGTGGAACATGCAGATATGGCCTTTAAACATTGCCAAGCTCTGTGTAAATCTTCCAGAACATAAAATGTTTTCTAACTGATGTTAGCATTAGTCAATAGAAACTGAAAAAATTGGAATCAATTCACACTTATCGTAATTTTTCATAGGTCTGGCCTCAATATGAGGCCAAATAATACCTCCAAATTGCTTATTGGATATTACATGAACCTTACATGAACATCACTGGCAGATGCGAAAAGTGGTTTTTAAAACTTTATAATAAATTGAATTAGTCCATTTCGTTCTCGTGCACGAACTAATGCAGCTCCAAAAAACGATTACTATAGTCCCTGCCATGCCGCAGGTGGCAGGGACTAATAAGGATTCTTAAGCACTTAAATAATGTCCAAATTAAACCACGAGGGTGTTCTAAAATTCTAGAAATAGTTTGCATCAAATGAAGGGAATGCTTCCATACACATATATGATTCTTTCCCATGATTATGTTTCCTTTTGGTTTGTTTAGAAGCTAATATGGAAACTTCTTAAAACTTGTAGAATTATCGTTGATGGTCCTTTCATATGCAAAGTATTATTTGAAAATTGTGAATGTTTTACTTCTTTAAATCCTCTCGCAATGAATATCCCATATTGGTTTCTAACTATACTATCATTATCTACTCTTTGACTAGCATTCTTTCATTAAAATACAAAATCAAAGTGAAAGGGGAGAAATTTTTTTCCTTTGGAAAAATGAGTAGGTTTGCCAAAGGAGAATTCATGGATTTCCATTGTATGCTTTTAACCAATGAATGGTGTTCTGATCAAATAAAAATAAAATTGTGAAGGAGATCAAAACGAAAGGAATGATGGTCACTATCAAAAGCACTGTCCATGTCTATTTTAATGTACATACATTTATGTCATTTGTTTGTTTGTGTATAAACTTCTTAAACTAGTGGAATGTTATTTATTATTATCTTCTTTTTCTTAAACCCCCTCTAAAATTTTAAGATATTTTACAAAGAATTGTTTTGATGTGATTTTATAGAATTTTAGATCTTATAAGTTAGATTACATAGGGTTATGGGCCAAAATCTCAAAAAGGACATAGGCCACTACTCTTTGTGAATCAAAGCTATGAAAGAAAAGTCCATGCACTCTTCTATTTTGTTCGTATTCAGAGTCTAAGGAATCATTTAATGGTGATTAAATTTAATTATGTCGTAATTGGATTTGAAAAGGTGTATAGAGAATTCATTATGAGCTAACACATTATTCAACTCGATCCCCAAGTTTTCTGAGTGACCTTTAAATCCATAATTTATTCTCATAAGTCTTTGTTTCTTTCCTTATTAACCCATCTAGGTTTACTGTGTGACCTTTAATTCCATAATTTATTCTCACAAGTCTTGGTTTCTTTCCTTATTGGCCCATCTAGGTATCACTTGAAGCATATCCTCCATAAAATTTATGATATATCTCTTCTTCTCTTGTATATCAATATTTGAAATGGGTGAATTCTCCCCCTCTAATGGATTTATAATAGTGAGGTTTCTCCTATTTTCCTAATCAATTTATTTGAATTTTATTTTGAGTAATATTATTTTTATCTATTTAAAAAAAAAATATTGCATATTGTATTCATAAAATTTTATACTTTATTTCCTAGTATTCCTCTTCCTTTCACTTGTATTGATGAAACTCTAGTATTAATTTTCTCTCAATTGATATTAATTTGTTGTGCGACGTCCTGCAGATCCATTCTAACATATAGCAAACTTATTTATTTAAGAGATTCCCTATTTTCCAATTATAATGGCCCATAAGTGGGTTTCACCCACAAATTTAATTTATCTTTCACCATATGCATATTTGATTCCCATATAAAAGATGAAAAACACTGAATTGAGATATCCCAAACCCCCTTTATCATATTCTAAGCCTTCATATATTAAATCTATATAAGATTGAAATGGAAAGGAATGGTTCTAATTTTTTTTTTCTTTTGAAAAACTGATGATATTAGTTTATGTTCTAAAACCCCATTCGTTGTAATGTGAAACGAAACTCGAAAGTTTTCTAATGTTAAATAACCATCAATTACAAATGTGATGAGAACGAAATTGGGGTATATATCGTTTTCAATCTTTTTACTGTGCACGATCTTGGGACTTGTGGGTTATGGCCCACGAAATTGTTCGCAATCTTTAAAATCCATCTCCATCATGCACAATTGTATGCATAGTCTCACATTGGTCTACTCGCAACATTAATTTTCATATCTCTTAACTCATGATTTCGTCATACTTTCACATGTAAAGTGATTGCGCCCCCTGAAACATATATACATTTCTCCTACTCTTGTAAAGCACGCTAACTAGACCACACAAACATGCTTTATATATAATAAAAGAAACACATGTAGATATAAATTATGCATTCACATTTACATCATGTAGGACTCTAATTTCATTACAATAGTTGTTAAACTATTACATGGTGCCTCCGCTAGTCATATTTCCATTCTAATGGTTGCCTCCTTTCAATGCTCGAAGGATACAATTTATAGAGGAAATTGCATTTTAATGGATCACTTCATATCAACGATTTTCTCTGTAAAGCTCTCAACATAATCCCTAAAAGTCACTCAAGATCCCTATAAACTGGGAAAAATCAATGCATTCGAGGAAACATTATCCCCATGGCCCCATCTGCATTCTATAAGCTTGTCTTTTTTGTTGATTTTCTAGAGGTGGGTCAATGTTCCTACATCAAAATGTGTCAATTATTTTTCCTTTTTTCCTTGTATTACTCTTTAATTGAACTAGGTTTTTTCCCCCTTATTAGACTCTATATTCACTAATTCTAATCTATTATCAATTTTCCTTTTTTTCCTTTGAATGGCCCCCTTACTACGTTACCACCCATTTTTTCCTTGTTTGACAAGATCAAATTGAAATATCCAACTACAATATTGAGCTTTGATACCAATTCTCTTTAAATTCTACTTAAGACCACCAAAAACAGGTTTAACCTCCATACTAGATCAAATCATACAAATTGAAAGTATAAATATATTTCTATAAGTATTTATGAACCAATGGTACTAAGATCCAATTATGTGAAGTTTGATGGTGAATAACTACAAGCATGTTGGCATCCTAAAGAGTGTAGACAACTTTAGGTTCCCCTTCAGCACTTCCCACAATTCCTTAACTAACTAGCTTACATTTCTTACTACCTATTTGCTTCATTTATTTTCCTCAAGTGCAGATATGGATGAGAAGGATTTATGTAATTTTATATCTAATGATCTCATCATTAGTGCTTACATTTTCAAGTGATTCCCTAATATGCTACAATTCTAGGAGACAACATTCATTAGTTATTTGATGCAATATTTTTGCTACCACCATGGGAATCTAACAACATCTACATTCCTATGATTTTGAGAAATATGATCCTAACCCCTAATCCATAGTTACTCTCAATGGTTACCTATAACTTCATATTTCTTTCTTTCATTGTCATCTCTTGTCTTTTTCCGTTAAACATATTCCTTCCTAGATTATTTGGAAGACATTCTTATTTTGAATCTTCCATATCTTCTTTTATATGTTGTTGAGTTTTTTCCTTGTCATTATTTTCCTTAATTGTTGAATGTCTTTCATACAAATAGGGGATATGATGTCAAAGGGATATTTGAGGGCTTTAACAAGATAGGCTTAAAAAAAAATAAAAAATCTTTGTGAATTTCGTAGGACCTCTCTATTTTTTATTATATAAAGAGCAAGTTGCTATATAAAAATAAACAGTTTGGGTAGCCTCAACCTGCCCGAAGGAAACCAAGTCTGTTGACCACCGCAAAAAGTTATAAGTCGACCAGTAGCAGTATTGTTTTTTCCTTCGATTAACAGCTAATACACCCTGACTATGTCCATAGAAACTACAGATAAAATAAAATAATTTTAACTACATGCATAAATAATTATTGTTCTTGGTAATAATATAGCTTATATAAGAAAAATAGCTCAATAGTAAAGTATAGTACATAAATTATTGGAATTATTGTTTATCTCCAAAAAGAGAATGATGCAAATCCATATACTTAAAATATAATAAATTGTTTATATCATAATGAACAAAGATTAATAACAATGTTTGTTTATATCATAATGAACAAAGATTAATAGAAAATATTAATGTATTCCAATTACAAATACCACATCATTGTCACAAAATATAATTATGAGCTTAGGTGGAGACTTTATTTTATACTACTACTACTTATTATTATTATTATTATTATTATTATAATAAATCCAATAATCATATGTTTTTGCTTCTTGTTTTTTCTATTTCAGATGTATTGCCTTTTAATTTTCACAATTCTTTTCCCTTTTCCAGCATGTTTTAATTTTTGTTTTATTATCTTTTAGTTTACTCTTATTTTAAAGTTATTTTCTTGTATTTTTTACCTAACAAATTTAATAGTTAGTATTTTTAAAACTTTAATTCTCTTAGTTTCACAATCAAATTTTAATATATTATAAAAAAATGTAAAGCATTACTTAATAGATATTTTCTAACTATTATGTGTTTTGAAGTTTTTAGTTGAAATTTGGAGAAACAATTCTTGGTCAAATCGTGGTTTTTTTTTAATATGTTGTTAATTACATATATGAATTTAAACACTCACAAAAATTCTCTGGAAACTTAGATTATGAAGAGATCAAAACTCAAACTTGTTATTCTAATAAATCTCTGCTAGATTTTGAACAAATTCAACTAGAAAATATGCCCAAAAACATTCCAAAATATTTAACAAATAAATAAAAACTTAATATAAAATATAATTCATATAATTTCAATAATACAATAATTCCTATATAATTTTACTTTCCAAAAAAATATTAATTTAAAATTAACTTGATATAATTTTTTTATTTAAATAATAATACCTAAATTTATAATAAAATATTAAATATTTTATTTTATTTAAAACAATGTATATTTATTTGACTATGCTGGTATATATTTTTATACAACATCGTATATAAAATACATATTGGTAATTTTATGATAATTTCCTATATAAAATTTAATAAAAACGATAATGAAAATAAATGTGTTCAGCGAGTAAATATCTAACCATTTAGAACATCTAAAACGGATAAAACCCAAAAATTTATTTATAAAAATCCTTTTTACAATTAATCGTGGAACAACCTTAACTGACACATCCAAAATTGGCAATCAATTGTCTAAATGACAAACGCATAAATCCAAAAGAAAATTCATTTATAAAAATCCGTTTTACATTTAATCATGGAAAACAACCTTAACAAGACACATCTAAAATCGATAAATATTTATTATGATACATCTTTATCCTAAAATTGAAATATTGTATTATATATTTATAACATAAATATCTTTGGTGTCATTCTTATCCAAAATAACTTTTTTTAGCAACGACTTTAGATGTGGATAAAGGTCAATTGTAGGGAGATATTGGCTTTATCACCCTTGAGTGTGACCCATATCAAGCATTGAATTAGCAATAGTAGTAAAAACTTTGGAATATAAATAGTGTTCTCTATTAATAATCATTTCTTTTTCTACTTTATGGATTTTTTGTTGGATTCTACAAGAGTGTGCAAATTGTATAATCGGTTTGAACATTAATCTTTTATGAGGGCATGAGAGTGATTATATTCCTCTTTTTCCCCAATTCTTCTATGTGAGCCAACTTTTTGTCTAGGTATCTGGGTGAGAATCAAAGAAATGGATCTAAATATAGGAGAGAAGTTTGAATCACTCCAATTGAGAATTGAGAGTGAGAAAAACTTTTAACAAAGCAAGTAAATAGAATAGGAAATAGTTTTAATAAGTTAGATAGAGACAACCCTATCCAGAATCAAAATAGTTATTCTAGAGAAAAAGACAATATACTACTCTAAAAGTTAATGCAAGCTGACAAAAAGTAAAAGAAATACCAACCAATGAATTAGAAAAGATCAAACAAGATAGCTAAGATTGTCGAGCCAAATGATGCCTTGAAGGATCCATCGTTGCCTAGTTCTACAAACACCATAGAGAAATTGCATTTGGAAAAACCACCCGTCACTCCCATAATGGATGCCATGCTCAAAGTTGAGAGCTAAAAGAGAAATCCTAAGCAGAGAGAGAAAATATAAAAAAAGATAATATAGTAAAACACATAAAGTAACAAATAACAGGTTTAAGTACATGCAATCAAGCCCAACCTAACCACAAACATTCAAGATATCATCCCTTACATTATCAACCCAAACATGACAATGAAATTGACTAGCACATATCTATTTCTTAAAAGAAAAACAACTACTCTACCCTGCCCCACCCTACCCTACCAACGAATTACCTCCTAACTCCATTCCACTTTCCTTTCTCCCTCCGTGTCACTTTCATTCTAACTCCATCCTTAGTCATAAATATGCTTATATAAATCTTGCCTTCAAATTTCATTCCCCAACACCCACCAAGTTTTAATTTGTCATAGAACCAGTGGAGCCCATTTTCTTTGATGGTCGACATTGCGGATGTCACTCTTCGTCCTCGATAAACAAAATTACCAAAATAATTGAAGCCGTTGATTTGTATTGTGATCACTTCTCTTCACATTCGTTACATGTCTTATCTAAGGAATTTCTGAGAAGTGCGAAGATTTAGTATTCTGATTTTAAATATTATTATTTTATTTTTTTTATTTTATAAGAAATTTAAAAAATTATTAAAATTTTAAATATTATTTGTTAAATTTATATATCTCAATATATAAGAGAGATTTTTTTGAGATTTTTTTTTATAAAAATAAATATATAAATTAAAAATATATATTGAAAAGTATAAAATTGTTATTTTAAAATTTTGATTTTCAAATATTTTATTATGTTTATAGGTTTTGGAATATTGCTGTCAATTTTAATTTAATAATCAATAATTATTAAATGAATGGTCGGGATTTAATCTTTATAAAATATTTTAAAATATTCATAATAGTATACACAAATCATAAGTTGATAGTTTATCTACAAAATAGTTATACCCTTTTTGCTCTTTTAATTAAATTGATTAATTAAAAAATGTCATATGAAATGAGTTATGGTTTTTTGAGCATGTGATATTGATAAGCCTAGTATTGGTCCATAGTATTGTAACAAAGCCTATTGATATATTAAGAATCTCCATGGTAAAATGGTCTAAATCTTCATGGACAAGAATAATTTTCTATGTTTTTTTCAAATGTATATATGTTTAACTTATGCATTAATGCATATCAACATTTACCAACTATTTAATTTATAATGGGAATAGGGAAACAATATTTGATCAAATAGTGATTTTTTAATTGAGTTTAATTGACCTTTTAATTTATATTTCTTTGAATTTCAACCATTTTAATTGACTCTTTTTTTCCCTTTCAAATTATTTTCTTGTATTTTTTTCCTATTTCCAATTCAAAAGTTAGTACTTTTAGAGTTTTCATTCTCCCTACTAATTAAGTGATACACAAAACAAATTTTAATATATTATTAAAAATAAAATAAAAAATTACTAAGTATGTGTTCTTTAACTATTATATGTTTTGATGTTTGTGGTTGGAATATGGGGAAATAATTATTGTTCAAACCATGACCTTTTCTTATTTAAAATACATTTTTTACTACATATATGAATTTAGCATTTTGAAAAACTATTAAAACACTCCATTTGTAAATAATTCACATTTCAAACTTGTAATCTCAACAAATATCTACTAAATTTAACCAAAAAAATATATTATTTATTTTTAAATATATATAAAAATATAAAAATATAATATAAAATATAAGTCATATAATATCAATAATATAATAATTTTTATATAATTTGAATTTCCAAAAAACTAATAATTTAAAATTACCATTACTATAATATATTTTATATAAATAATACTATCAAAATTTATAATAAAATATAAAATATTTTATTTTATTTAAAATAATATATATTTATATTACTATCCTCTAAAATTTAAACAACATAAAATACAAGGTACATATTAACAAATATTTATATTTAAATCTTCCAATATTTCTATTTAATATTTCTATTTTTTTTCAATTTCATATATATCTATATACATAACTTAATAGTCTTACTTGCTAGTCTGCCTTGGTAACGTGAACATACGGAAAGGTAAATTTATATCTTTAATATACCATTATGAGTTTTAAGAAAATAAATTCACATCACTTAATAGTCTTACTTGCTAGTCTGTCTTGGTAACATGAACATACGGAAAGGTAAATTTATATCTTTAATATACTATTATGAGTTTGAACAGAATAAATTCACATCACTTAGGTAATAGTCTTACTTGCTCGTATGTCTTGGTAACATGAACATATGGAAAGGTAAATTTATATCTTTAATATGCCATTTTGAAGTTGAAGAGAATAAATTCACATCACTTAATTGTCTTGCTAATCTGTCTTGGTAACATGAGCGTACGAAAAGGTAAATTTATATCTTTAATATATTTTTTATATTTTAATTAAAAATAAAAATAAAAAAATTATGTAAAATATTTGACTTCTTTTATTAACAAAATTTTATAATATTTTTGGTGGGATGAGTTCCAAGATTGATGGCATGACATAAGCACTTATTACATGAGGTTGCAGAGAATTATGAGTTGGAGTAATTGAATGATGGGAGATTGTCTTGCAAAGTTGAATGTCAATGCAAGATTGAGGTTATTAATCGAGGTAGCTGGAACGATTGGTATTTTGTTGTGCAAGGAAATGAACCTAGGTACTGAGGTTATTAGCCGAGGTAGCTAGAACGATTGGTATTTTGTTATGCGAGGAAATGAACCAGAGCTTATGTTGAGGACAACTCTCTTGGATCATTATCCATCTTTAGCTAGAGAGACCAGTCCCGAGGTCTTGCCCTATTCACTCTTTAGATTGTTTTTATACTTAGCCTCTAGTGCATCCAACTTTCCTGGAATCTCGACGTGGAGAAAGCTGGAATTTGGGGTGACTGTGGTGAAGAGTGAGAGAATGAATATCTTGTTGGAGTAGCTGGCAGTTTTCTCAACTTGAAGTCGACCTCCTCTCGGCTAATTCTCTGTTTGATTGGACTTTTTTAGGTGTTTCTTAGTCATTTATGTGTTGTGAGGTAAGCCTCTAGGAATTGGGTATTCTATGGGCATACTCTGGTGGGGAGAGGGACTAGCTCCTCTCAACTCTCTCCGTGGTAGTGGCAATTAATCTTACCAGTCCCCTGGTTGGATGGTAGTGCTGCGAGAGTAGAGCCTTTAATTCTGGAAACTGTTGTGTGTGATGTGATTTTCGATCAACTAAAATTGGTCCACGTCTCAATAGAAGATAGCCCTGCATTCAACCTTTTCAAGGCATTGCCTTCCAACGATAAATATAGTAGTTTGAGGAGGGGTGTGGCACATAGGGGGAGTGGTTCCCATGGTCTAGTGTGGAATTCCACTCCGGTAGTGGTTCCTGGTGGAAGAAGGTTATTCCAAATGCTACGCCAAGGAGGACGACCTAGGTAGGATGGAGGAAACCAGGGAAGAAATGAGCACGAGGATGGAGAATTGGTTCCTCCTATCAGGAGTTCGCTTGGCCGAGTGGATTTATGTGCCTCTTTTGACTCGATCGAAGCTCAAATCCACTTGTTGCAATGCTCCATAGATCATTTATCACAGTCTCAAAATGAGGACCATGTTGATTTGGTTAGTTTCTTCGCTGACATCATTCCGAATCAACATCGCATCCTGGACCGATAGGTCACTCTTAGAAGGAATCAGAGGCATCTCTAGGACTGCATGGATATTTTTGAGACCCACATGGCTCACGTGGAATCTCACATCCATGAAGCTTTTCACCACCCTGAAAATGTTGTCTGAGCTGCAGAGGTCAACCTCGCTCCTCCTTCTCATATGCACGAATGATTATTGGTGTATATTCTTTTTGGGTAAATTTTCTTCATGGTGGGTTATGGATCTGATAAGGTCATATTTTGTCATTAGGGAAATTTTTAGGTCTAAAATGGGTCTCCTAAGGAAATTATAACATAATAGTGAAAATAATAAAATAAGATTACATTACGTCATCCAACTTTAAAGAGAAAAAAGGAAAAACTATTTTTTCAACTTGTACTTTCAACTTATCCTCCTATGGGTTAACTCAAATTTCGAGTCAAAAGACTCGTTGGATGCAGAATTTGATTCCTCATCCAAGGAGTACCTATGTTCCATACTTTCAATGGACCTTGGTACACGAAAAATGAGAAATACATGAAAAACGTGATTGCAATGATGTATTTTCATATATTTCTAATTTTTCGTGTAGCAAAGTCCAACAAAACTATGCAACATTGGTACTCCTTGGATAAGGAATTAAATTTTGTATCTAATGAGTACTCCTGCTTGAAATTTGAATAAAACCTTAGCGAGATAAGTTGAAAATACAAGTTGAAAAAGTAGTTTTATTATTTTATTATTTTTTAATTTCTTAACCATTTTACTCCAAAAATCATGAATCACCCCCCATGGTTCACATCATCGTCTTGAATCCTATCGGTTCTTATAAAGTTTATTTTGGTTGTACATAGGCCCATTTTAGACCTCAAAATTCTCCAATGCAAGTTTCTTTCCTTTTTGTTCTGTATGTACCAAAAGGCCAACAAATCCATTTGGATTGAGGCCATTGTTGCATTCTCTCATATCTTCTCACAATGTAATTTTCTCATGATATAATAGAAAAAAATGACTTACAAAAAAGATTATAATATTTTACAAAAAATTATAAATATTACAAAAAATTTATTTAAAAAAATAATAATTATATTTAAGAAATTTAATTAAATATATAATATTTTTAAAATATATATACATAAAAAATAAAATGAAAAATAATTAATTAATAATGATAATTAGAAAATATATATTTTATTTTATTTTTTAGTTTAGATTTTTTTATTAATGTAAAAAACTACATATTACAAATATTTACTATCTATCTTGGTATGCGACATGGGAAACAAGATCTAAAGTAGAATAGTATATTTTTTTACCCCTAAAAGGAAATTTATATCCCTATTTATTAAGACAATAGTAAGACTCAAAATACCATGACATGTAAACCATATAGTAGTAGGTACTAGCGGCTAACATGAAACCAACATAAAACCAATATGTAGATAAATATAATTAACATTAGAAACCATAAAAAGAATAGCTATGATCATGATTTTATGAGTGTGGCCAGTAAAGATGAGGTGGGAACTTTTACTGGATCATGGTGCGTAGCATTGTCCAAGGGTTTTAGTCCCTTGTTGTGTAGAATAAAAGTCTCCAAATGAACCATGTAATCATCTATATCGTGAAAAAGCAATTGGAGTTCATTCTTAAAAGGAGCTCATATTTGGTGCCATTTGTTAGAAAAATTATATATGATAGAGCAATAGAACACTAAAATATGAGGAAACACAAACACAGAAAACATATAAAACAAGAGAAACCCAGATATATGAAGTTCACCCAATTTGGGCTACATCCACCCTGAACATCCAATCCTTCCTTTATATTATCCAGCAAGATGAAGAGACACAACCTACAACAGATCCGTTGTAATATCCTCTCCTCTCTCTTACTGTCCCCCTTTCTGTTTCTCGCTCATAATACACATACAATACACAACCGCAATACAATACCATCATACAAAACGAGGGGTTGATTTCTAGGGAAAAAAACCCTACATTAATCATAACTTCTACTGCCATATCATCCGCCTAATGAACGCCCAGATTGACTACGAAATAACAATATTTTACAAGGCAATTTTACATTTGTTTTTAGCTTCTGCGGCGCTGCCCCCAAACCCCCGCTGAAGGACCGCTGGCTCCCGAACCCCCGCGGGGGGGCAAGTCCCCCCCCGCACCCCCCCCCCCCACGTGGAGGGGTGTATAGTCTTCCTGGGGTATACATCCAGCTGAAACAAAGACCTCTGAATCAGGATGAAAATCAGGCTCGACACCCAACACCATTAATGTCAAGAAGAACTTCCTCAAGAAATGTCTTTAGTAGAGGTCAATTGTACGGAGATATTGGTTTCATCTCCCCTAAGTGTGGCAAGCATCTAGCAACTGATTAGCAATAGTGGAAAAAAAATTGAATGGTGTTCTCTATCAACAATTATTTCTCTCTCAACGGATGCGGTTGATAAATAAGGGTGATGGGACTGCCATCCCCTGGCCAGTCCCGAGGGCGCTCGCACGCAACAGCCATATGGCTCACTGCATCGCCATTACTCGCGTAGTTAATATGCCAACCCACAGTGCATTAACCCACTCTGCCTCACCGCTCCACTATCTTGCTCCGTCAGTTTTTGTTCAAATGGCTTTCTCTCCAGAGCATTCATCCGGTTCCTGTGCTTTCTGCTCGCCTTCTCCAGTTCGAGGTGTTTGTCCAGTTGAATGTGCAGAGCCGAGTGTGTGCACCCAAACCGGACGTCGCTGCAGCATTCTTGGTTGTCTGGAAATCCTGGCAGGTCTTCACTTCACTCATAGTTGTTTTTGTTTGAATTCCTATTCTGCAGATTTGCTGTGGCCCTCTTCAACCTCTATCTACGCCTCTTGCTTCCAGCAATCCACGCTTCACTCTGAGGAGATGCCTCGACTTCGGCATCGAATGAGGTGCAGGCGTGGGGCAAGCAGAGGTCGCCCTCCTCGCCCTCGCTCTTCCATTAGTCCCACCTCGAGCTCCTCTGTGGAAGATGACTGTAGCGGCCTCCATTCAGAGTCCGGAAGGCAGAGACGTCATTTTTTGCATTCGGGAGGCTCCTCCTCTGTTCCGCTCGAGCTGCATCCCCCGTCTGTCCTTCCTCCGTCCTCCGTCCCTATCATGCATGAGCCTACCCACCCGACTCTCCGCCAGACCTCTCAACGCGTTGAATTTCGCTTCAATTGCACCTTTGACAAGCCTGTCCTCACTGCAGTAGTCACCATTTCCGTCTGTGAAAGTTCTGCTAACCTTGGCCCTGCTACTGTCCCCCTCTCTGCCACCATCATGTCTTGCCCTCAGCCTTCTCAGGTTGATAGTGATGTGCCTGGTCCTAATGCGCCCCTTGGCATAGGGAAGCCCATCTCTGAAAGTGACAAAGTGCAGGAGGGCATCTTCAGCAAAGACAGCGCTCAGCTTCAGGATAATGCAGAGAGGGAAGAGGAGTTTGGATGCAGAATAGTGGAAGAGTCGGAATCTCCAATTCTGACTCAATGATTTCGAACTCCTTCAGCCTTCAATGGTCCAGGTTTCCACTTCCGATAAATATTCTGGGTTTTTGCTGCTTTCATCAGCTGCACAAGCTGCATGTTTCTTTAGTTCTCAGTCTTTCAGTAACTTAATATGTATGCTCTGTATACCGGTTTCCCTGTCAAGGGCAGTAAACTATCACTCTCAAGAGTTGGTTTCCCATTCTGGGCGGTTCAATATTTTGTGTAAATGCATGGACATCAAGCCCAATTCTCAGGCTCACACAGCTGAGACTGGTGCAGTTTTGTACTTTTATGTTCTATAAATAGAATTAGTTTTACCGAGAAAAAAAAAACAATTATTTCTCTCTCTACCTCATGGATTTTCTATTGGATTCTAAACAGGTATGCAATGATATAACCACGTTGAACACTAGTCTCTTATGAGGGCATGAGAGTGACTATATTTCCCTCTACCGAACTCCTCTATGTGAGCGAGCGCGAGCCCTTTAGAAGAGAAGCTAGAAGCACACCAATTGAGAGCTAGAAAAAACTCCAAGAAAGGTAAATTGAATGGGAAATACTCTTAAGAGGCTAGTGGTAGAGATAAACCCACCTAGAACTGGAGTAGGAATCATATAGAGAGGGGAAATATATCAAGGAAAAGGCCCTAGTGGACGAAAACAAGGACAACACTAAAATCTAACACACGCCAACGAAAACAAGGACAACTCTAAAAGCTAACAAAGACTGAGAAAAGTAAAGAAATCCCAGCCAAATAATTAGAAAAGATCAGACAAGGTAGCTAAGCAAGTTGATGCCTTGAGAGAGCTATCACTTTACAAACACCATAAAGAAATTACATTCCAAAAAACCATCAAGACTCCTATGTTACCTACGCCATGCTAAGAGCCAAAAACTAAGAGGTGCCCTAATGAGAGGGAGATAAAAACTAAAAAGTGTTGAGGGAGATAAAATAGAGAGAGGAGTCTCTAAAATAACCTACCTCTTTGCCATACCAAATTTTTATTATAAGAAAGACTAAATCTTCTTAGATCTAGAGAAAAGCATAAAAAAAACTCGAAAAGAGAAAAGACAATAAATCCAAACATAATACGTAATTACAAGCATTGTAACTTTAAAAAACATCATCCCTTTACCAACCCCCATGACTGCATTTAACTTCAGAAAACTACATACATTTAAAACACCATCCCTTTACCAACCCGTCATTTGTGTTCCTTGCCTTTCTCTACGGTAATTACTAGTATTTATTTTGTTGAACTCTTATAAGTATGATAATTAAATCAACTACCATGTATATATCCCTTAAGACATGGTGACAGCTATTTACCTCACCCCTTTCCACTTTCCTTCTCCTTCCATCCTTGGCCATGTTCATATTTTTTTTTTATTAAGCAAAAAGCATAATTTATTTTAATTTATCAAAATTGCAATAATGAGATAACGTTAACTTATTTTAATTTATCAATATTGCAATAGTGAGATAAAGTTAACTCTTTCGATTAAAATCTAATTCTCGCTTTCAAATCTCATTCCCCGGCATCCTCGAAGTTTCACTTTGCCAAATAGTGCCCACTTGCTCTACCCGGTCTACGCTCATGTCAGGGAGTGGATCCCATATCCCATTTCCTATGATGGTCGTCGTTGCAGAGGTCACTCTCAGTGCTGTATCTGATTTACCCGAATCGGATTTACCATACTGCCCACAAAATTACCAAAATAATTGAAGCCGTTGATTTGTACGGTGATCACATCGTCCTCGCAGTTGCTACACGTCTTTATCTAAGAAATTTCGGAGAAATGCGCAGATTCAATGTTCTTATTTTAAATTTCGGAGAAGTGCGAAGATTCAATGTTCTTATTTTAAATATTTTTATTACTTTAGTTCAATGTTCTTATTTCAAATATTTTTATCATTTTAGTTTTTATTTAGTATTTGGATGAGAAAAAAGAAATATTAAATTTTTAAATATTAGTTTGTTAATATTTAGAAGGGGTAGTTATGGTTTTGTAAATAAGGTATTATGTGTGAGGAGGTTTGGTGATCACATGTTCCGATTCATTTGTGTATATGGAAAGGGTATATACTTAGAGTTTATAATGGTAGACATTAGAATTGATTTAGTATCATTTGAGTATTACAAGTTATCAAATTCTCTAATAAAAAAATCAATATATTTTAATATATTGATGATGATGATTAAGAAAGGAGAAGGGAAATAATGATGATGATCAATATATCAAAATCTTGTTTCTATGGTCAAAGATAAGGGAAATAAGTGCTCCAAGATCGCTATAGGTGGGTTGGCTTAATAGGTCAAGAAGACTCGAAGTGTGGCAGATGGTAGGGAATTGAGAGCGAATGTGAGTAAGAGTAAGGCAATCTTAAAGGAAGTGTTATTCATCTTCCACCTGCTTAGAATCGCAAATCTAACATATTATATCGTTCCAAGGGTTCTTGGGAATAGACCACCGCTCAATCTCACTCCAAAGCTAATGGGAATTAGTTCGTATCTTAGCAATGTTCATTTTTTTCTTATCGCTGGACAACACAAAGAGATAATTCTAATTATCAAGGGTGGGTTGATCACTTCCTTATAGTATCTTAGCTTCCTTTTACCCTCCAGCTCCTGCTCCTCCCACAACTTGTCTTTAAACTTGGATGTAATAGTATTTTTGATATCACCTTTGCTTCCCATACTAAGCTCCTCTTTAATTCCCCAATGATTGAGCCAGGATTGGGCATCCTTATGCCACTCGCGCTTGAGGCAAAGGTGAGGGTTTTGACTACACTTAAAAGCAATTTTAGGGATATTTTTTTATTCCAGGTTTTCAAGCTTCTTCTTATACATCAGATATATAAACATAGTTGTACTTTTAATGGGGGACAAACCAGATTCGATCAAGAGGACAAGATAGGGAGTATTTCCCTTGATCTTAAGATTGTAGGTTATAAATTTCTTTTGAATCATCTCAATCTTCCTCCATGATTCTCTAAATATACTGCAACCCCAAACTTCACATTTGTATAAGACAACAAGGGTGACAAGGGTCTAAAAAAGAACCTCTTTTTACTCCGAATGTAAAGATCGATTGATTTACAATTGTTTTCAAGCTCATAATAAGATTTCAAACCCCCTATTGGCTCCCCGTGATTTGTAATATTGGCAAGAACAACTCTGCAGGGAACCACATCAGACTGCTTTGGAGTCCAGGGACCTAGCCTTCCTGGACTCAGAGAGGGCTCTCTCTATGTTTGTGATGAAAATGATATATATTTATGCTTATGTTTTCTTATTTTAGGCTAGTTATGAAGTTCTAGGACTGTTTGTTTTTCTTTTAATTGATTGATTGTTTGATTAACTGATTAATTGTTTTGGTTGAATAGATAGACTGTGAGAAGCATTAATCCATTGGGCTATGGAGTCATAAAAGGTTTTAATTGCACATCAACTCTGAAGGTTTTTCATAGGGAAAGCTAACTATATCAAGTGGATATTTTAGATTAGATGAAATATGAAATGACAGCAAGTTGTGAAATCAGTAAAATTAAAGGGCAATTAAGAATCCTTTAACTATACTTCAACAAGAAAATACTTTAAGATAACTGTTTAAGAGGAACTTTTGAGTAGGGAAAACCATGAATTCCTTTAGCTAAACTCTACTAATTAAACCTTAAGACAACAATCCAGCAATCCTAGAGAGAAGGACACCCCTGAATTCTCTAGCTATTACTTTCAGACAAATAAAACATTGAAGATAACAATCAGTGAAAGTAAAGAGCGGGACGCCCCTGAATTCTTTAATCAAACTTCAAAGAAGCCCTTTAAAGAAACAATTTTAAGAAAAACCAAAGAGCAAGGCAAACCATAAATTCCTTTGGCCAAACTCTACTAAGTAAACTTCAAGGAAACAAGCTAGGTGGAACTAAAGAGCAGGACACCCCTGAATTCTCTAATCAGACCTTGCAGAAGAAAAAATTAAGATGAAAGAAGCAGACAGAATTAAGGTGCTAAGACAACATATCTTAATCTAAATTTTTTGTTCTTTATCAGGGAAATGATGTACAATGTGGAAAACAGAAGGGAAACATTGACAAAGAAGGATAACATCACCATTAACATAGCTCAAGAATCCTGTGAACGTGCTTGTATTACTGATGTCTAAAACAATTACAATACTCCAATGCAATAATCTTTGCAACTCGAAGTCTGATCAAAATCCAGCCTAGAAATCAACCCAACAACCAACAACCAACCAATAATAATAATGAACAATACATGCAGTATTTATCTGCAGATGAGGAGGTGATCCTGATCTAGGGTTTCAAATTGTAGTTATTACAGAGGAAATGTAATCTTGACCTTTGAGACCATACATGGCCCAAGGCAAAATATCACTGATTGACTCACTGTAATAATAACTTTTGACTTAACTGCTGAGCTAACTTAGGATATTTTTGAATTTTTGGTTTTATCATTAACTTTTACAATTACTGCTTAGCTACTTGAAAATATCTCTCATTGCTTTATTAACTGAGGTAGCTAACTTTTATTTAAATGAAATGAGGTTGTAGGTGGCAAATGTGATTTGCAGAAGTGAACGTTGAGTGGCCTTATCATTTGGATATGTATTCTCTATTTTCTGTGTTTAATTCCTTTAATCTTTTATATCTGATCTTGGTTTTAACCTTCTTTCATCTATGCTTTTTCTTTAACTCTGTCTTCTAATCCCTTTTTTTGTCCTTTAACACTTGATCGATCTCTTATTCCTTTAACCTTTGACTGTCATGGTGAAGTCTTTGACTGTGTTCTTTAACTATATTTTTACTTGTCTTTTGTCTTCGCGTAGCCACTGTAGAACTCTTTCGTTTCCTCACTTTGTCTTTTGAAGAACATTTGTTTCCTTTGGAGTGATCTAATGATCATCAATGGTCGTGATCCATTGATTATTTCGGATTGATCTTGCGCTCTTGGCCGTTTTGATAAACAAAGTTGTTGGATTTTCACCTAGAGAGTTTTTTTTAAATGTTTTTAGGACTTAGAAAATCAAATTATGTGTTTTCTCATCCCTTGGTCACCTGCACAATTTAAAAACAATTACTAATTTAAAACCTGCAGGACTTCTGCTTTTGTTTATGGCCTATCGGGTCTTCGGAAGGGTTGTACGGGTTAACACAGAGGATCGGGGGCTTATGGCGAAGGCAAGGGGCTTTGCAAAATTTGGAAGGGGTCGATGGTTTTTTTCTAGGCGAGAAGGCGGTATCGGGGTTTATTGCATGCTGCGTGGGCGGTAAATGGTATTGGGCGTAGGGCATGTGATACCATTGAGGGAGCGACGCATGGAGGGGAGGAAAAGCAGTAATACAACCCATTTCGCAAGGTCAAGGGTTGTTTCAACAACAAGCCTTTAGAGGATTAGGGCCGTCAGATTGGAGGGTGGAGATCCGACGGTGGTCGGGGTTCAACTGATCGTGGGTTGATTCGACGGGTGGGGCATGGAAGGTTTTAAACAAAACGCGAGGTGTTTTATGAAGCGAGGGGGGGGGTAAAATAACGTAGTGGGGTGTTTATACTGTGGGGCCGGGAATAAAAATTAAGCGAAAGCGCTCAACGTTAGGTGGGGCCATGGTCGTATGAGAGCGGAGGTTTAGTTTAAGAAAGTGGGTATATAGATATAAAGGGGTCGAGTAGAATAGACATGGTCTATTCTTGAAGAGTGGGACCCGAAACAAATAAATTTTTAGTTTAAAACAATGTAAAAAGGTTTTTTTTTACATTGTTTTTAGAGGAAGAAGGGAAATGAATGAAGGGGGGGGAGGGGTTTGAGCAATGGGAGTGGGGTTTTGGGAAGGGGAGAGGGTAAAAATGAGGGATCCAGGTCAAACATGGGTTTTTAGAGCATGAGGGTATTTTAGAAAGGAAAAATGAGAGATAGTGAATTAGGTAAAATAAATATAATGAAGAAAGTGATATTTCTGAAAATAAAATGATAGCCAGGGAATGTTTATTTTCAGTAGTTTGTAGAAAATCCATAGTCATCTAGTGATATTGTAGAGTATGGGAGGATAATAGTGGATCCAGCTGGGGAGGGCAGCTCCTTTAGGAGGTGTCAAGAACCTCAGATTTCAGATCTCTGGATTTTGTAGATCAGTGCCTTATGTGCTTGGTTTATTTTCCATTTTGTAATGTTGATCTGCTGCAACTTTTGTAACTGTGACCTTTAAATATTGAAAACCATGCTTCCTACAAACAAATTCTGCCTACCCATCACCTAATCTAACATTTTTTTCTTCATTTTTGGAGGTGTATTTAGACTTGCAAACCTTGACATCATTTTTCTTTTGAAAGAAAAAACTATACATTTCTACTCTTATATATTCCAAAGGCTCAGATTAGATTGATGAGCTCTTTTATTTCTCTACCTAACTAATTTTTTGTCAAGATTAAACAATTTGATAGATTTTCATTCACTATCTATCAATAGGAAATTTGAAGCATGAATAAATCAAGATTAAGCAGTGTGATCATCATGCATTGTGGCATTTTGGACAAGTTGCACACAATATTATTTTGCAAAAAGTAAAACTAAACTGAGGGTTTTGTTCTTGAATCTTTCATTTATCATTCATCCCTCTTTTTCCTTATTGGTTCCAGATTTAAACTTTTGAACCAATGTCATTTCCTATCTTTCTACTGATAAGCCAAGTTTAAACAGTTTGGAAAATCTTCATTTTCTAACTTATCAACAAAAATTCAAAATTTGTTCAATAATGATTAGGCTGTATGACTGAACAAGACTTCCTTTTCAAAAGTAGTGGCATTCAGACTTGCATACTTTCGGAAACTTTTATTTTTTGGTATGGGGCTTTACCTTTTCTTTTTATCTACCCTCTTTTCTTCTTTTATTTCTTTCTTTTTGTATTATTTTCCTGATATTTTTGTTTAAGCAATGATATGTACAATGAAGAAACTTAAAACTTAGAAATATGTTCAACTAAAGTAATGCTTTAGCATCCTACTATTGACAGGACCTCCAAATAATTATGTTCCATCCATTTCTTGTAAGAAAAATACATTATTACCTCTTGCAGAATGGATAGTGTATGGACCTTTCCATAGATTGTCAAATTTTCCATGCTTGCCCTTGTCCTCTCTCCTTGAATCTCAATTTAGTACTTTGTCTCCAATGTTGAAATCATTTTCCTTGGTCCTCTTGGCAAGAAGCTTCTTGATATTTTCCTTCACTAGCTGTGTTTTGTTGTATATGCATTCTCTAGTTTGCTACAGCTAAATAGTTTGGTGTATTCTTCTTTATATGTCATTTTCTTTAGACTGTGCCTCTTGAATGAGCTTCATTATTGGCACTCCCAAGGATGTTGGGAAAACTCATATGCTGCATAAACCAACTAATAGGGAGATATATCAATTTATTTCTTATTTTTTAGTCTGTTTTCCCATAGTGCATGAACCAATTTGCTGTGCCATGATTTATTGTTTTCTTCCAGCAGCTTTTTGATGATGTTCACCAAAGTCTTGTTTGAGGATTCAGCCAACCCATTACCTTGAGGGTAATATGTTGTATAATGACCCAAAGTAATATGATATATGTGGCAAAAATCCACCATTTTCTTGGATCTAAAAGCAACAACATTGTCAGTAATGATTTTTCTAGGACATCCAAATCTAGACAGAATATTGTTTTCAAGGAATTTGGTAATCACTTAGTCTATGGCAGTCCTGGAAGGGATGGCTTCTATCCATTTTGTAAAATAATCAGTTTCAGTAAGGATCCATTTATGTTGGGCAAAGGAGGCAAGGTGAATTTCTCCAATAAATCAAGGCCACACTATTGAAAAGGAGCTTCAACAGAGATTGGTTGTAATGGAAAAGGCAATAGTTTTCTTTTACCTTCAAAGATTTGGTATTTATGACAGGCAAATACCATTTTGTGGATGACTTGGAAGAGGGTAGGCCAATAGTAACTAGCTCTAACGATTTTATTGACAGTGGTTTTCCAATAGAGGTGACCTCCACATTCTCCTTCATGAAATTCATGCATGATTCTATCTGCATCTTCTTGAGGCAAACATTTAAGCAATACACCACGAGATTTTTTCCAATACAAAACTTTATCCAAAATGCAAAAATTTACAGCCTTAAGTTTTAGGAATTTGGCCTTTATTTTGGACAAACTAGGAGGAACATTTAGATTAAAAATCACATATAATATATTAGCATACCAAGATGAGTTCAGAAATGCTTCCTTAATAGGTGGAGTCGCCAGCTCCTCTTGTTCATCCAATGCATCGATCATATTGATGTCCAATGCTTGAAAATTTGTTTCAGCCATGAGTTTAGCCAGCCCTTGTCCCTTGATTAGCTTGGTAGGCTCGATTTCCAGATCATATTATAACATGACAACAATCCACTTACCTCTTTTGCCATCAAGATCTTGTGTCAAGATGTCTTTAATCACTATGTGAGGTACAAATGAAATGATGTGAGAATGTAGAATGTAAAATCTGAAAGATTTTAGTGCCTTGACTAAAGTAAGAGCCTTTTTTTCCATGATATTGTATTTCAGAGGTGCATCTCTTAATTCTTGGCTGAAGAATGCTATGGGTTGATCTTGTCCTTCTATATTTTTTTTTTTTGTAATAAGACAACATCAACTGTGTGTTATGTTAGCTCCCCGTAATTTGCTAGATTGATTAAGATACAAATGGACAGGGGTAACATCAAACCAAGCTTTGGAATCCAAGGACCTAGCCTTCCTGGATTCAGAGAGGGATCTCTCTACTAGGTGCAAAGATGTGAACTTGTTTGCTGATTAGGGTTGATTTCAGGCTAGATGTTAAGTGCGAGGTATTTTGATTTTTTTTGGTTGGGTATGATGCTCGGATAGATTAGATAGAAAATAAGGAAGATTTTTAAGTCATTGGGCAATGGAGTCTAACAAGGTAAAGGTAAGTTCATCAATGGTTTTAAGAGTATTTGTAGGGAAATTTTAACTTGGTTGGTCATATCTTTGAGGTTGTGAAGGATCATGAGATGGACATCAAACTTGAGAACAAAAAGCTAATAAAGGGCAGAACAAAATCCTTTATATACTTTTAAACTGAGGGAGTTAGAATATTTATAAACATAGCAAAAGAATCAAAGACATAAGTAAAAACTAATCCATTTGATTTCAGACTGAAAGAAAATAATCATCCAAGACAAACATTCAAATGATAAATAGAAAGGCAAGATACTTATTTAACTTTCATAGATTTCATCATCAAGAGACGAAAATATTTAAGATGAACAAATAACTATAACAATAGAAGGAGAGAAAACACTGAACATCTAAAGTTACAGCTATGAAGGTTCCTTGAAACAATTTTAGCTAAGTAAAGGCAAAGAGCATGATTGAAATAGACTTATTTGATGAACCTAGGCAAAGATGCTTTAAAGAAATGATTCCAAGAATAGAGTATTTAGTGGCAACAAATATGCAGGGATAGCCATGAATAATTTTGAAAACAAATGATATAAACCATTCAAGAAATAGACAAGCATAAGAAATCCTTAGAGAGCAAGAAAGATGAATTCTCTAATATATCCTAGCAGAAGAAAACATTAAGGCAGTGAAGGAACAAACAGACATAAGGGGCCATTAGCAAATATGTCTTAGTCTAAATTGTTTGTCCTACTGAAACACAGAAAGATGGAAACATATGATAAACTAGAAAACATGAACAAAAGAAACACTTCACCATCAACCAAGCTTACGGATCCTGCAAGCAGTCTCTCTCCATCAACAAGAAAACCAGGGCATGCATGAGCTCTAAGACATCAAAGTGTTATCAAAAACTCCAAGAGAATATGTATTTGCTTCAGTATAAGTCATCAAAATCCAACTAATACATAAGAGCCCCATGCTCTATTTATGGAGAAAATGAGGAGGTGGAAACCCTAAGAGGCTTCGAGAAACCCTAACTTAGCCATAAATGTCATAAATGTGCTTAATGACCATGCAAGGCCCAAGACACATAAGAGATAAGATAATAAATGAAGAACATCAAAACATAACTCCCAAACCAAATCAGGAGTGATTTGTCCAAAAACAAATATTAAAAAACCAATTTGTCATTAATCAACATCTTTTGTTGACTTTTTGGCAAAAGGTTGTCTCTGTGCGTAGCGCCATTTCGGCAAATTATAGGGTCTGTTGCAGCTAAGTTTTGGACTCCTTCCCGGCATCGGATTTGGGCCCATGATGGCTCGTTGGAAAGCTTGATGAGTCTACGTTCCAAAAATACTTGATTTGTGCTAAATGGATGCCATTTACCTACTTAAACATCCAATCTCCCATGACTGATATGTGTGCAGCGCCAGGCCTAAAAAGGAGGCAGAAAGGTCAATTTTGAGGTGTTTTTCGACCTTTTGAGGGGGAAAAAAAAGCTCCAATTGACCTAACATTTTGTGGGGTAGACTATTGGTGATACGAAAAATCCAAAAATGTAAACTCCAACAGCTGAGGATGCCCCAATTTTGTGCGTAGCACCTAGGGTGCTGCACTGCTAGGGGTCAAAATTTGGAAAAAACAAAAAGTTTCTATATTTGCCTCAAAATTGCTGTGTAGACCCCTCAAGGGGTTTTAGACACCTGATGAGATGCATCAGCCAAGATCCCGAGGCTGTCATGCACTTGGTCCTTTTTAGCTCTTCTAGCTCCATGAGGGCTTGCTTGAGTTTGGCATTAGCAAGCATGCTCTTCCTTGCATAGTGTTTGACCATTTTCTTCTACAAGGCAAGGCCCCTCTTCACCTCTTTGGAATGTTTATGCTCCTGTTTATAATAGTATATGACTCTTTGTGCCCTCTCAAAATATTTTTCCCATTCTTGAAGCTGGGCATCCTTTTGTAAGAGGAGCAATTTAGTACTCATCTCTTGGTCCTCATTATCACTTTCTAGATAAAAAAAAAGAGGGCCTTGAGAAGTCTTTTTGATCCTTTTTCTCCTTTTTACCTATACCTTCTTCTCAAATTTTTCCACTTTTTCTTTGCCTTTGTCCATTATTTTGGCTGTTTGAGAAGAGATGGCCCTTTTCCTTTTAGAGGCAGCAAACACATTTCTTCTCCCTCTGTGACATGTGAATGTGAGAGGGGTAACAATCAGAGTTTTAAAGGTAGTGCTATCATAATTTTGGCCTTTATTTTGTTTGACATTTTCTGCACTTGCCTCACTCTGATTTTCTTTGTCATGCATGGACTGATTTTTGTCAAGACAGTCATGACTGCTGTCAAGACTGTCATGACTCTTTCCTTGACTATTTGGTGTACTTTGATGGTTGTCCTCCTCATCATATTGCCCCTCCTCATCATCCGGTTGCTCTTTTTCATCACTTGGTTGTTCCTCTTCATCACCTTGTTGTTCCTCTTCATCATTTTTCCCACTTCTTTCATCTCTGTTTTCCTCTTGGATACTCCCCTCCTCTTCATTGTTTTCTTCATTTTCATCATCTTCTTCTCCACTGCTCCCTCCTTGTCCATCATTATCTGTCTTAGTTTCGTCTTGACTGTTGCCTTCTATTTGCTCTTCACTAGGGCTACTGTCAACCCCTTCACTTAGCAATTTAGGGGAGGAGGTAAGAGGTGAAATTATTTGTGGAGAAGGAACATGGGGAGATGATGGATGTGTGGAGTTAGATGGTTGTGAAGTGGAAGGAAAGTTCTGCTAGATGAAGGCCCAGGGGTTTGTAAACACATCACGTGAGATGAAGGTTTCCCAAGATATTCCTTGTTGCTCTAGCTGGTATAGGACAATCATTTTGATCAGGGAGTGATGAAAGAGGCTTGGCATTTGGTGGTCATAGCTTTTCTTCTTGATAACTGAGGCCATTTTATCAATGCTTTGGAAAAGGTAGTAAGGTAGGTTAATCATCTTGACCCTAGTAAAATGCATCAGCAACCTTACATGATATGAGTAGATCCGAGAGCATCTCCCCTCACATGTGAAATAACTGATAATGTGCCTCATCAATGCAGCATACCTCTCCAGCAAATGAGAAAAAGGGAAAATAACCTTGCTATTTTGTTGATAGCTGGGTCTCAAATAGGGCCCATAGTAACTCAACTGTAGCTTCTTTTGTAGGAACCACACCTCACCAATGTCTGGTATACCTGTTGCTTTGGAAATGATCTCAGATGAGAGCTCAAATTGTACTCGTTCCAAATTGACTTGATGGTTTTACAAGCTACAGATGAAAAATATAGTTAATTCTAGATGGCTGCTGACTTGCTTGACCTTCTCACAAAATCTGTAGCACCCTACATCCTGGAAGCATGAAAGGATCATGGGAGATGAAGTGAGTGGAGTGGTGTCTAAGGGCTCAAATATTTTTTCTTTTCCTCCATGATGTTTTGGCTTGGTGGGAGTATGACTCTCATCACCACCGGTATGACTATCTCCCTCTGACATGATGTCTGGTCCAAAAAAAATAGCAGTAGGACCTTTGGACTTTTCTTGAGGGTTTTTGGGCAAACTAAGTGCTTTTGGTGGATTTAGATCAACTTTTTGCAAAAGGAAAACTAAGGTGAAAATGATTTTTTAGAGCTTGCACTTGGGGTTTAGAGGTTAGCCTATAGTCACCCAATCTTATTTTTGTATTCAAAACCAATGGCACTTGCAAACCCTAACTCAAAGACTAAGAAATTGATCTTTATATACTCTAGGGTTTGGTCTAGTTTTGACTATGGATGACTTCCTTGTCCTTAGAAAAAGGAGAGCTTGGGAGGAGAAAGAGTTTTACCAACCTTAGACTCTACTTGCAAAATTTTTGAAGCCGAAATTTTGGACTTTGGAGCTCTTTGAGAAAACATGTAGAAATCTGGTCGGAGCGTAGTGCCTGTGCGTAGCGCCGGGCGGAGTGGGTGGTGTCCCGGGTGCGGGCCTGTGCGTAGCATCAGGGAAGGTGCATAACGCCAGGCTATGAGCACGTAGCGCAGTGTATTTTTACACTGCTTGCCTCCCTCCTGTGTGTAGCACTGAAGGCCAGGTGCGTAGCGTCAGCCTCGGTGTGTAGGGCCCGAAATTTTTCATAGTTTGGCCTGAAAACCGAAAAAAATTCTCCCAACGGCTTCTTCTCTTTGGAAATGGAAAATAATGCGTGGGGAAGGTTCAAGTGACCTTTATATTTGATTTGAAAAATAATTTAAAAATATCAAACCCACTTTTGCAAAGTTAATGTCTCCTATATTTTAGTGTGCTTTTGACTAATATTTGCTATGAACACACTTTGACTTTTTTTTGGAAAAAATGTTTATTTATGCCTCTGTCACCTTTTTCAGAACCATATTTTTGACATGGAGGCCTTTTTTGGGGGTCTATTGCTGAGATGCACACTAGGGTTACACTTGCTCTTTTTAGGCCGTTTTGATAATAACTTATGGCCAACCTTTTATTTCAAAAACTTTGTATTTTACCCTTTGGTAAAATGATCCCCTTTAAACTGATACTCTTTTGTCTTTCTTCTCTTAGTGCAAGTGAAGAAATATTATTTTGGAAAAACCTTAAGGAGGAGGCTTTTGTCCTTGAAATATCTGAGATGGTTTTTTGCTTGTCACCACTGTTTTGTTAATCAACCAAACAAACCCTGATACTCTTTTACCTATAGGCATGTTGCTTTTGTCTTATTTATGTCTGCCTCCTGGTGATGATCACCTCTTATTACCTTGCCTCTTCTTATTTCTGGTGGCCACCTTTGCTATTCATTGTAGAAATGTGAACAAGGGAAGTTGTCCCTTGCAGCATTTGAGCTCTAAGCCAAGGAGGCTTTTCTTGAATGGCTTTGAATCAAATGGCTTGATTTTATTCCTCTTTGAGAACAATCTCCTCATGCAGGAAGGCATAAATTGTTGGGCACCAAAACCATCCTATGACTTAGTGAAACCTTAGGGGACCTAATGGGAACTTTTTGGACTTGGACTTTGGACAGAGATTTAGAATTAGGGATCACCAAGTACAAGATAGGACCCATGATAAGCTTAGTGTTTTTTGAAGACCTAAGATCTATCATACTTGACTATCCAAAGGGCCTGTAGAGACAATTAATGTCTAAGAATATTATGGAAGAGACAACAAGGCTATGTGATTGGTAGGTTTGAGTAGTAGTAGGGAATCTTGTAGGTAAGAAAAACAGAGGATTTGGGCCAAAAGGCAAGACATGGTGAAAAATGGGTGACTGTTAGGGTTAAAACAAATGGCTTGAGCCCATGATGGGTCTTCTAGGAGTGGTGGGCCAGTCATGACTAGATAGGAAGATGAAATAGTGAAAGTTTTATCTCAGGATAATGAAGGCAATGAGATTTCTAGAACTCACAATGTTTATGAATTTTGTTTCTAGAAATCTAGGACCACTACTTAGTCATCTTCAGATAGTGAAAATTATGGATGACTAACATGTTCTGATATAAAGGAGAAAATGAAGAAATATTTGGTGAAGACAGGGCTGATCAGAACTGGTGTTTGTGTAAGTGCTTGCTTCACCAAGTCAAAAGATTGATTTTCCTCTATGGTCCACTTGACTCCTATTTCTCTTTTCATCATGTTAGTGATGTTTCTTAGGAGTTCTGCAAGGTTTGGCATGAACCTTCTTAAGAAATTTATCTTTCCAGTGAAAGATTGAAGCTCTTTGAGTTTCCTTGGGTGATTGATTTGCAAAATTCCCTCAATCCTCTTTGGGACAATCTTGATCCCTTCTTCAGATATGATATGGCCTAAAATCTTCCCTTCTTGAAGGTCAAACAAAGTTTTCTTGGGATTTAAAGATAGACCATATTTTCTGCATTTTTCAAAGACCTTTCTTAAGTGAGCTAGGTGTTCTTCATCATTTTTTGAGTAAACTATTATGTCATCAAGGTATATCACAATGAAGTAACCTATTTCTTCTGAGAAAGAAATATCCATTGATATTTGGAAAGTAGCTCCAACATTCATCAATCCAAAATGAATTTTAACATACATGAAGGTGCCCCATGGTGTGGTGAAAGTTATCTTGTCATTTGGATGTACCAGCACCTGATTGTACCCTGAAAATCCATCAAGTAGAGATATTCTTTTGGAGCCTACTACCCTTTGCAATGTGTGATCCATTTTTGGTAAAGGGTAGTTGTCCTTTAGGGAGTATTTGCTTAAATTTTTGAAGTCTATGCATAGCCTAATTTCCCTTGTCTTATTCCACACTGATACAAGATTTGACACTCATTCTGAGTATCTGAGAGGGATTATTATTCCAGCATCATACATTTTCTTTATTTCTTTCACAACCAGTGGTAGTTGGACATGATTTATTCTGAGTAATTTTTGGTTAAATGGATTCCGATTTTCTTTGAGAGGAATCTTGTGCTGAATGATATATGTATCGTAGGATTTCAATTCTTTATAGATCCAAGAAAAAACATCACTGAATTCTTTGAACAACTCAAGATATTTTGGGTTTCTGTTCACTTCTTATATTGCATTTCTATATTTGCTTCAGTGGATTCCATCTTGAGCTTCATAGCAACATCATTAGAATCAAACAGTTCTTCTAGAGGGACCAATCCTTTTGGCAAGGTATTGCCTCTGAATTGCAGCACTTCGAAGTCTTTTTTTTCTAGATATACACTCAGTTCTATCTCATGTGGGTCATCTTTTGCTAACATATTTATATCAGCCTCATCAGGGGGGCTCTTCTTTGTAATTTTTTTCCTTAGCAGAGCAATCTTCCTCACGATTTGAGTCTGAATTTGGCATTTCAAACTCATTTATGGACTACGATAAATCTTCAATTTGTTTTTCACCTTCAAAAACTTGCCAATATTTTATATTATCAGGGACTGTTGGTATGTATTCGATTTTTAATGTGTATTGTTTGTTATGGTGAGGTTTTTGAAAACTGGCTACAAAGGCTAGACCATTGGCAAGGATATTTTGATTTCTTGGGACAAAGGAAATATCGAATTATTTGAATATTTTAGGAGGTCAAGGGAATCATTCCTATATGCTATTAATCTGGGATGCTTAGCTGAATATTCTCCCTTAATTTGCCTAATGACTAGCTCAGAATCCCCATGGACAGAAATATTTTTGGCTCCTAATTTCTTGAGTAATTGTAGCCCTAGGAGGAGTGTCTCATATTCTGCTATGATGTTTGTACATTGGAAGTTCAGTTTATATGAATGACCTTCTGCATGATTGTTCCTAGCGTTGTGTACCCAAACACCTTCTCCTGAACCAATTTTACCACAAGAACCATCAAATCTCATGCACCAAAGAGGTTTAATTTCAGGTTTACTATTATGTTGATCATTTTGGTTGCCACCATGTTGGTTATTATGTTGTTCGTTTTCTATTTGGTCTGACTGTTATGACTGTTCTTCCTCTCTTTCAGTTGTTTGCTCACTTACTGCTACTTGTTCATTAATGTTTTCATCATTATAAAGGATAAATGAATCAAGGTTTGTGTGGATAGAATAGAGAGGGGAGTTATCAGGTTTTTCTTGACTACTAACCATGTATTTCATATAGGTTTCGCTATATAGTCTTCTTGGTTGACTAAAAACGGGAATGGTAGCATAGGTCATGTCCATTTGGAGGGTGCCTTGAAGTTTAGCTCCCCATGAGTGTGATAAGAGCATGCCATATTTAGGGGGAATGTCAGCCACTACAATATCCATTACAAAGCTCTTCGCTGGTATTTGTGACAGATTAACATGAAGATCTTTGAATAGGCCTAAACATTTAACTCTATTGGAATCAAAAGAGTATAAATATTTGTATGGTCTAGTTATCTCAAGGCCTAATCATTCCATTACTACCTTTGGCATGAGGTTATGTCAAGCTCCTGAATCCAACATGGCATTGTGGAGGATTTTATCATGAATGTTCAGATTGACATAAAATGGAGGAACACCTCCTTCTTGGAAATTACCTTCTACTTCAGTCCAAACAAAAGTTCAGGCTTGTCATCATTCAAGTTTACAGAATCAACATTTTATCCTATGTTTAAAGCTTTCATAACTTGGGATCTCTATACATCTTGTCCAACTAATTCAGTAAGAGGTATAGATATTTTTATCTTGGAAATTTCATTCTCAATACTGAAAGGTGTATGTGTTTTTGTGTTAGGTCCCTATATTACTAGTGTAGTCCCTTATTGTTGTTAGTTTAACCCCCTTATTTTTATTATTGTACCTTTGTAACCCCCATATTTTATTATTGTGCCCTTAAATTATTATTGTTAAAACGACTAGGATTACATTGTGGCCCTATGGACTCCTATATATAGAAAGGAGGTTTTGTAATTTGTATCATCCAAGAATTGTTCATTCATGTAATGTATTGGAGGTTGCCCCCTCGAAGAGGCTTATTTCTAAGGCGTTGATATCTATTTTCTTCTATTTCTGGAGCTGGTTTCACAACATTTGGTATCAGAGGTTTGGATTCTAGGGTTTCGCTGCCCCAAACAGGTCATCATGGAATTTTCGCTATAAATTTTTTTCTACGAAGGTTCAGAAGCTGAAATTTTTAGAGTGCGAAGCTAAGATCCTGAGGAACATTGTCCCAAAATTTCAGAGCTTGGTTCGCAACATTTTCGGAGATATGATCTATGGAAGTTAGGGCTTTTTGCGGGCCCCTGAATTTAACCTAAACAGGTCATCGCGGAAATTGCGCTATAAATTTTGTTCTACGAAGTTTCAGAAGCTGAAATTTATAGAGATAAAATCTGAAATGTTGAGGAACATCGTCGCAAAATTTCAGATCTTGGTTCACAATATTTTCGGAGATATGATCTATTGAAGTTAGGTCTTTTTTAGGCTCCCGAATTTCATCTCAAAAAGGTTATTATGGGAAAACATTCATAACTCTCTCTCTGAGCATCGGATTGGAATGTTGTAAAAAGTGGCCATAAGTACATATATTGTAGTTTCTTGTCTATCAATTTCAGAGCCAAAGGAGGAAACATTGACACGTGGCAAGTCGTACAAGTGTGCTATACTGAACCAGTCCATAATTGGGTCATTGTGGGAGATTGGACATAACTTTTCCTTGAAGAATCCAAATCACGTCAGAACTGTGGCATTCAAAAGAAGATTCAGAGGTTGACTTCAGGGCCAAATTTTAGATATTGAATATCCAAAATCATATAGATAATTTAGCTTCAATATCGAGTTCCTCAAAATTAAGAAAAAGGTGTGTATTTTTTTTCAAATTACATAAGTCTTGTTTGAAAAATCAGTTTTAGTTGATTCCAAAGGCCTATTGAGCAAGATATCAGTATTGGGTTCTAAAATGCCTCCTAAAAAGAACTCTCAACACCCATTAAGCCTTCATAAGGCTTTACTATGACTCATGAAGACGAAGAGATGCAACATGAGATATCAAAAGTCCATGAGCAAGTGCACCAAATTTCGCTATCGCAAAGAGCAACAAAAATTGAAATGGATGGTTTGAAGAAAGGCGTGGAAGCTAAGATGAATGGTTTGGAAGCTAATATAGATGTCATGGAAGTTGGCATGGAAGCTAAGATGGATGACATGGAAGCTAAAATGGAAAACATGAAGAATGATCTAAAAGCAGACATGGAAGGTTTGACAAAGTTGATACAACAAATATTTCCTAATGGTGAAAAGATAGTAGAGGAAACTAATGATGATAACAAAATAAATGATAATCGTGATTTCATAAACTCTAATATTGGCAGGAAGAACCACCATATTCCAAAGATGGATATGAGGAAGTTTGATGGCAAGGATCCCGTAACATGGATACTACAGATGCATCAATATTTTGATCTCAATAATGTGCAAAACACACAAAAGGTACGCTTTGCAACTTTACATCTAGAACAAAATACATTTGTATGGTATCGATGGCTTTTCTCCCGTAAAAAAATTGTCACTTGGTCAATTTTTACGGAGGAAATGATAGCACATTATGAGGATACAAAGAGCAACACCTTCTTTAGCCAATTGATAAATCTCAAACAAAAGGGTTTAATGGGGGAGCACATTGAGGACTTCCAAAAATTGAATATAAGGGTAACCGATATTCCAGAGGAACACAGGATTGATCTCTTCATAGGTACTTTAAAGGATAACATCCAACATGAAGTTCGTGTTTTGGAACCTGATTCATTGGAGAAGGCATTCAGGTTGGCAAGAAAAATTGAATGTAAAATTATGGTGACAAGGAAGCCTACCACTCACTTCTAAAAAAAGGGAAGTGTTGCTACTCCTAGATTTCAACAACCTACAAGGTTGACACCACAACAATTGGAAGAAAAAAGAGCAAAAGGGCTTTGCTACAGTTGTGATAGCAAATATACTAAAGGTCATAAGTGTGCCGAGAAGAAATTATTTTACATAGATTGTGAAGAGGAAGAATAAAATGAACAAGAAGAGGATATACACCAGGAACCAACCCTAGAAGAGGAAGAAAAAGTTAATAGTGTTGATTGATCCAAGTAGTACCCATAATTTTATTCACTGTAAGGTAGCCAAGGAATTGAATTGTTTCCTATACCCAACACCAGAATGTCAAGTGATGGTTGCAAATGGAGGAACTATAAATTGCTCTGGAAAATGCCATAATATAAAGCTATCCATGGGGGAATATGTATTGAATAGTCCAATTCTTTCCATCCCAATGGGAGGTGCTGATGTCGTACTAGGAGTACAATGCTTACAATCTTTGGGGACAGTAGCTTTTAATTTTCAAGAACTTTTCTTGAATTTTTTTTCGAAAGGAAAGGAAATCGAATTATGGGGTGTCAAAAGGAAGCCAGGAAAGATAATAAGCTCTAGTTTCATGACAAAGCTTCTAAAGAAAGAACAATGAGGCGTAATTACACAATTATGCTCACTAGAAGTTCCAACATCAAAATCATCTATTTCTCCAGATCTCCAAAGAGTCTTGGACAATCATTCTAATGTGTTTGATACTTCCAAAGGACTCCCAACTATTCGTGATCATGATCATGCTATTCATTTGATTCCAAGAAGTGTTCCTCCAAACATCTGACCTTACAGATATCCTTATGTCCGAAAGAGTGAAATTGAACGTATGATTGTAGAAATGTTAGAGGCTGGTATAATTCAACCTAGTCAAAGTTATTTCTCTGCTCTTATAGTATTGGTACACAAGAAGGATGGATCATGGCGCATGTGTCCCGATTAAAGGGAGCTCAATAAGCTCACCATTAAAGATAAATTTCCCATTGCTGTGATTGATGAATTATTGGATGAATTACATGGAGGAATTTATTTTACCAAGTTGGATCTTCGTTCAGGATATCATCAAATTAGAATGAAGACGGAAGATATTCCGAAAATATCATTTTGAACTCATGAGGGTCATTATGAATTTTTGGTCATTCCTTTTGGCCTTACCAATGCAACTTCTACATTTCAAGGCTTGATGAATTCCATTTTCAAACCCTTCCTTAGAAAATTTGTTCTAGTATTTTTTGATGATATACTAATCTACAATAGGTCTTGGAAGGATCATGTTCAATATGTTGATAGGGTGCTCAAACTATTACAAGAGAAACAATTATATGCAAAAACATCCAAATGTTTCTTTGGAGTATAAGAGGTGGAATATTTGGGTCATATTATATCTCACGAGGGTGTTAAGGTAGACCCTCACAAAATTAAAGCCATTAA
The DNA here is from genome assembly GCA_034641835.2 of Pinus albicaulis. Lineage (NCBI taxonomy): Eukaryota > Viridiplantae > Streptophyta > Pinopsida > Pinales > Pinaceae > Pinus > Pinus albicaulis. The sequence continues at coordinate 577,338,557 of CM076576.1, read as the reverse complement.
GGAATGGAAAGTCCCCACAACCATAAAGAAGTTGCAAGGATTTCTCGGGTTAACAGGGTATTATCACAAGTTTTTTAAGAATTATGGGAGAATAGCAGCACCTCTAACAACATTATTGAAGAAAGATGCATTTTCATGGACTCCTGAAGCAACTAAGGCCTTTCAACATCTTAAAGAGGCAATGTGCCTAGCACCGGTCTTAGCTACGCCAGACTTCACAAAAACCTTTATTGTGGAATGTGATGCCTCAGGAAATGGAATTGGTGCAGTTTTAATGCAGGAAGGAAGACCCATTGCTTTTGAAAGTCATCCAATCTAAGGAAAGTATTTACAGAAACCTATTTATGAGAAGGAAATGTTAGCAATACCGCATGCACTAAAGAAATGGCGAACTTACCTAATGGGAAGACACTTCAAGGTAAAAATTGATCATGATAGTCTTAAACACTTTTTGGAACAAAGACTATCTTCAGAAGAGCAGCAAAAATGGGTCACAAAGATGTTGGGTTATGACGTTGAAATAATCTACAAAAAAGGGAAGCTAAATGTTGTTGCAGATGCACTCTCAAGAAAGAATGAAGAGGTGGAAGCATTAATTTGTGCCATTTCTATTATCCAACCAGATTGGATAACCGATGCAAGAGATGAATGGAAGAAGGACGAAGAATTGTGGACACTCATTCAAAAGTTGCAGCAAGATCCTAGTACATCTAATACATTTAGTTGGAAAAATGACTCCTTATGGTACAAAGATTGCTTATATGTTTGTAAGAATTCCCAACTAAAACAAAATATTCTTTTGGAATTGCACACTTCTCCTTTAGGAGGACACTCAGGGTTTTTAAAAACTTACCACAGGGTGAAGAAAGAATTTTTTTGGGATGGCCTTAAATATGATATTCAAAATTTTGTGGCAGAATTTTTGGTTTGCCAGCAGAATAAAGTTGAGACAATTAAGACCCTAGGTCTTCTACAACTTTTATCCATTCCAAGTCAACGTTGGGAGGAGATTTCAATGGATTTTATCGTAGGTTTACGTAAGTCCAAAGGAAAGAGTGTCATCATGGTGGTAGTTGATAGAATTACCAAGTATTCACACTTTTGTGCATTATCTCATCCATTTAAAGCAAGTACAGTTGCTACTACATTTATGGACACAATTCAAAAGCTACATGGAAACCCAAGGGTTATTGTGAGCGACAGAGATCCCATTTTTACTGGAAATTTTTGGACATAGTTATTTTCTTGTTTGGGTACTCAATTAGCTCATAGCTCATCTTATCATCCTCAATCTGATGGTCAAACTGAGATAGTAAATAAATGTTTGGAAGGATATCTTCGTTGTTTTGTATCCGATAAACAAACACAATGGGTCAAGTGGTTACCTCTCGCTGAATGGTGGTATAACACTTCCTTCCATACCGCAACAAAAATGACCCCATTTATGGCACTTTATGGATATCATCCACCATCCATCACATCATCTTTAAGAGAAAATTTGAAGGTTCAAGCAGTGGAAGATCACATCGAGCATCAACAAGAAGTTCTCCAAATCTTAAAGGACAACCTAAATTTGGCACAAAATCGAATGAAACAACAGGCAGATCAACATCGCAGCGAGAGAATTTTTGATGTAGGAGACTGGGTATTTTTATGGCTACAACCATACAAACAAATGTCCCTCAAGCAAGCTAAAAAGGATAATAAATTATCGCCAAAGTACTATGGTCCTTACAAGGTGTTGCAAAATATTGGTACTATGGCATACAAATTGGAGCTTCCTGCTTCTTCACGAGTGCATCCAATTTTCCTTGTTTCATGCTTAAATAAGGTTATAGGTGAAAATCTTCTAGTTCAAACAATATTGCTAGAACTTGATGAGGAAGGAAAAATCATATTGGAACCTGAAGCGGTCACGGAAACCAGAACTCGATAGCTATAGAATCGATCAATTTCAGAGTATCTCATCAAGTGGAAGAACTTACCCATTGAAGATTCGACATGGGAGGATGAGAATTTTATGTAGAAGCACCCCGAGCTACTAAAGCGTTGAGGACAACACTTTTTTGAAGGAGAGGGGCATGTTAGGTCCCTATATTACTAGTATAGTCCCTTATCATTGTTAGTGTAACCCCCTTATTGTTATTATTGTACCCTTGTAACCCCCATATTGTTATTATTGTACCCTTAAATTATTATTGTTAGGTCTGCTAGGATTACATTGTGGCCCTATGGACTCCTATATATAGAAAGGAGGTTTTGTAATTTGTATCATCCAAGAATTGTTTATTCATGTAATGTATTGGAGGTTTCCCCCTTGAAGTGGCCTATTTCTAAGGCGTTGATATCTCTTTTCTTCTATTTCTGGAGCTGGTTTCACAACATTTCGGCAGATTTAAATCAGTTTTTTCAGACACTGTTTTTACAGCAATTTCAGCTTGTTGATTTTCACTTGGAGTCTCAGTTAAAACATGTATGTTCGGGCTAATAGCTAGATTACTAGTGCTGCTTTGGTCACCACTATGTTGGTTGTTTTTGTCTTTATTTTTATCATAACTTTTAACCAGACTGTTTGAAGTTTCCGCTATCTTTTTAGGATTAGTTTCAGGGGTCTTCCTAGCAGAAATATCTGGGTTGTTTCTCTTGGGAATGTCTTGGGTTTTCTTGCTTCTGAGGTCATACTGTCTATGTAATTCCATTATGGAATTTTCGAAGCCTTGTTTATAGTGTTCGGATTCTAGGCATTCTTCTTCATTTGGGGCAAATATGCCTTGTTCTTCCTCAGTGAGGAAAACAATATCCTCATTATTTACCCCCCTCAGATTGGTTTGACTTGCCTATGGTTCTTCAATCACCCCCTCATCGTCATAAACATAGTTTTCTTAGAAAGGAGGCCTGATTTGCTGGTCAGGACCTCTCTGTCTTATTTGAGGGGGATTTCTCCGAAAGTTTTGGTTTTGGTTCTGATTTTGATTTCTGTTTTGAGGAGCTGTTTGGTTTTCTCTAGGGTAATCTCTCTCATTCATGTTTATTCTCTCCATCATTCACTCCATGGTTCTATCTAAGCTATCAATTTTAGTATCAGATGATGAGGGTGTAGTTTCTTCCCTATATGTGACTCTTTTTTCATTTTTCATCCTAGCTCTTTTGGTAATCAAATTTTCCTCCACACTTGCTGCACCCCTATGCATGTCTTTTAATGTAAGAGGGTCTCTTTCTCTTAGTTGGTAAGCCATTTCTGGGTCAAAACCATCTTGAAATTTCATTAGAGCTAGACCTTGTGGAGGTTTCATGTGGGTAGGGAGGGTATTGTATATACTGTTAAACCTAGTGCAGTACTCTTGGACACCTTCTCCAATGTTTCTTTTAATGTTTTCATATTCTAATAAGATTTGGAGAGGGTTTTTATTGACTTCCCATTTGCTCAAAAATAATTGATGAAAAGCAGGGAGGTCAAGTATACTATCAGGGGTTAGGCCCTTAAAACATTTTCTTGCTTCTCCCCCTAATATTTGAGCAAAAATTCTTAGTTTAACAGTCTCATCATCTATTTCTTTCATGTCAAAATGTCATTCATTCTATCCACATGTTGTTGAGCAGTTGTAGAACTACCTGCATCATATAAGGGAATCTTGGACTGATAGTCCTGTGGTAGAACTGCTAAAGGCAATGGTAGAACTAATGGGGCATACAATGTTGTCATCGCTGGGGGATGGGGAGACAAAGGAGGGTTAATAAGTGGAGGGGGAGGGTTAAATGGAGGAAGGTGAACAATGGGTGTAGGGATGGGGGTTGAAGTTAGTACAACAAGATTTTGCTGTAAGGTGGATGGGCCTAAAAAAATGTAAGCTATCCAACTCTGAGATCTAGTCCTAGACAAGCTTTATTCTAGAGGTGAGTCAGATAGGATATTTTGCAAGTCTTTAAGTTTTTCAGGTAGGGAACTTGCTTTATGAATTGATCTACTAACAATTGGATTTTGGGATCTAGGAGATTTCCTAAGGATGCTCTCAGGGTTGTCAACTATTGCAAGAAGTTTTGGGTCAGGATGGGATCTAGTACAGATCCTTCTAGAAGCCAAAGTTTGGACCCAAAGTTCAGAGAGGTTGAGAGTTTATAACGGTTTTGAACAACAAACCAATCTAAAAAAGAGAATACTTAATTTACAAAGTATTTGGCTAGGTTCTATTTTGAGGTGTGACGAAATCAGGATTTCTCAATAATTTCCCAGTGGAGTCAGTAGAAAACAAGAGGAGTCAGTAGGCCTACTGAAAACCAGTGGAGCCATCGGGTGGATGATTTTTAATTGTCTTTAGGCTGGTTGTTGTCCACCATCAGCAACCAGATACCAATCTTGGCCAACACTTTATTCATCTAAGTTTGAAAAGGAGTTTTCTGAGTTCTTGAGGGAATATTAAGTTGTTTTAATAACTCAGTTCCCTAGTATGGTTGCCACTATGTTGGCTCTTCGTGATTTTCAAGATTGGCAAGAACAACTCTGCAGGGAACCACATCAGACCGCTTTGCAATCCAAGGACCTAGCCTTCCTGGACTCAGAGAGGGCTCTCTCTATGTTTGTGATGAAAATGATATATCTTTATCCTTATGTCTTCTGATTTTAGGCTAGTTATGAAGTTTTAGGACTGTTTTTATTTTTATTTTGATTGATTGATTGTTTGATTAACTGATTGATTGTTTCGGTTGAATAGATAGACTATGAGAAGCATTAATCCATTGGGATATGGAGTCATAAAAGGTTTTAATTGCACATAAACTCTGCAAGGGCTTTCCTAGGGCAAGCTAACTATATCAAGTGGATCTTTTAGATTAGATGAAATATGAAATGACAGCAAGTTGTGAAATCAGTAAAACTAAAGAGAAATTAAGAATCCTTTAACTATACTTCAACAAAAAAAGCCTTTAAGATAATTGTTTAAGAGGAACTAAAGAGCAGGGCAAACCATGAATTCCTTTAGCTAAACTTTACTAAGTAAACCTTAAGACAACAATCCATCAATCCTAGAGAGAAGGACACCCCTAAATTCTCTAGCTATTTCTTTCAGACAAATAAAACATTCAAGATAATAGTCAGTGAAACTAAAGATTAGGACGTCCCTGAATTCTTTAATCAAACTTCGAAAAGCCCTTTAAAATAACAGTTTTAAGAAAAACTAAAAAGAAAGGCAAACCATAAATTCCTTTGGCCAGACTCTACTAAGTAAACTTCAAGGAAACAAGCTAGGTGGAACTAAAAAGCAGGACACCCCTGAATTCTCCAATCAAACCTTGTAGAAGAAAACATTAAAATGAAATAAGCAGACAAAATTAAGGTACTAAGACAACATATCTTAATCTAAAATTTATGTTCTTTTATCAGGGAAATGATGTACAATATGGAAAATAGAAGGGAAACATTGACAAAGAAGGATAACACCACCATTAACATAGCTCAAGAATCCTGTGAACGTGTTTGTATTACTGATGACCAAAACAATTAAAATACTCCAATGCAATAATCTTTGCAACTCAGAGTCTGATCAAAATCCATCCTAGCAATCAACCCAGCAATCAACAACCAACCAACAATAATAATGAACAATACATGAAATATTTATTTGCAGATGAGGAGGTGATCCTAATCTAGGGTTTCAGGTTGTAGTTATTACAAAGTAAATGTAATCTTAACCTTTGAGACCATGCAAGGCCCAAGGAAAAATATCACTGACTGACTCACTGTAATAATAAATTTTGAATTTTTGGCTTTATCATTAACTTTTACAATTACTGTTGAGATGCTTGAAAATATATTTGATTGCTTTATTAACTGAGGTAGCTAACTTTTGTTTAAATGAAATGAGGCTGTAGGTGGCAAATGTGATTTGTAGAAGTGAAGGCTGAGTGGCCTTATTATTCGGATTTGTTTTCTCTATTTTCTCTGTTTAATTCCTTTAATATGCTTTTATCTCTAATCTTGGTTTTAACCTTATTTCATCTGTGCTTTGTCTTTAAATATGTCTTCTAATATTGTTTTTTGTCCTTTAATCCTTGATTGATCTCTTATTCCTTTAACCTTTGACTGTCATGGTGAAGTCTTTGACCGTGTTATTTATCTATATTTTTATTTGTCTTTTGTCTTTGCGTAGCCACTGTAGAAATCTTTCATTTCCTCACTTTTTCTATTCAAGAACATTTGTTGCCTTTGGAGTGATCTAATGATCATCAATGGTCATGATTCATTGATGATTTCGGATTGATCTTGCGCTCCTGGCACTTTTGATAAACAAAGTTGTTGGATCATCACCCAGAGAGTTTTTTTTGAACATTTTTAGGACTTAGAAAAGAAAATTATGCATTTTCTCATCCCTTGGTCACCTGCACAATTTAAAAACAATTATTAATTTAAAACCTGTGGGACTTATGTGTTTTTTTATGGCCTATCGGGTCTTCAGAAGGGCTGCAGGGGTTAACACAGAGGATCGAGGGCTTATCGCGAAGGCACATGGATTTGAAACATTCGTAAGGGGTCGTTGGTTTTTTCGTGGGCGAGAAGGCGGTATCAGGGTTTATCGCATGGTGCGTGGGCGGTAAATGGTATTGGGCATAGGGCATGTAATACCATTGAGGGAGCGACACGTGGAGGGGAGGACAGGTGGTAATACCACACATTTCGCAAGGTCGAGGGTTGTTTAAACAACAGGCCTTTAGGTTTGCGAAAGAGGATTGGGGCCGTCAGATTGGAGGGTGGAGATCGGATGGTGGTCGGGGTTCAATTGATCACGGGTTGATTCGAAGGGTGGGGCCCGGGAGGTTTTAAACATGGAGCGGGGCTTTTTATGAAGTGGGGGGGTAAAATAACACAACAGGGTGTTTATACTGTGGGGCCCGGAGTAAAAATTAAGCGAAAAAGCTCAACGTTAGGTGGGGTCGTGGTCGTATGAGAGTGGAGGTTTAGTTTAAGAAAGCGGGTTTATAGTTATAAAGGGGTCAGGTAGAACAGACAAGGTCTATTCTTAAAGAGTGGGACTCGAAACAAATAAAATTTTAGTTTAAAACAATGTAAAAATGGTTTTTTTTTTTACATTGTTTTTAGAGGAAGAATGGAAAAGAATGAAGTGGGGTTTTTTTTTTAGTAATGGGAGTGGGGTTTTGGGAAGGGGAGAGGGTAAAAATGAGGGATCCAGGTCAAACATGGGTTTTTAAAGCATGACGGTATTTGAGAGAGGCAAAATGAGAGAGAGTGAATTAGGTAAAATAAAGATAATGAAGACGGTGAGATTTCTGAAAATAAAATGATAGCCAGGGAATGTTTATTTTCAGCAGTTTGTAGTAAACCTATAGTCATCTAGTGATACTATAGAATACAGGAGGATAACACCCCCAATAATCCTTTTCTCGATGCTATAATTCTAGTTGAGATGATGGGGGAAGTCAATGCCCAAATACTTATAAGAAGAAATCTACTCTAAGCACTCGTTATTATACACGAAATCTACTCTAAGCACTCTAAGAATTTTTTTTCTGTAGTTTTTTTTACCTTTTTTGTAGTTTTCAGAAACAAAAATAAAAAGAAATCCATTTTTAGAAACAAAATCCTAGATTCTTTTTCTGCCCTTTCCTCTCCCTCTTTCTTTTCAATTCAGATTTATAGGGTTTGTATAGTCATAAGACATCCAACCCACAGGACGACTTGCATAGTCAGATCCCAATCCATGTTGGCTTTTGCATCAATCTTAAAAAAAAAATATTTTTTTTTTTCGTCGGTGCACCTTGCGTAACATAACGCACTGGTGTGCTCTGTTATACCAGCACATTGCGAAAGTACAATGATAAAAAATAAAAAAAACAAAATATGTTTTATAAGTGTGCCATATGTAACATATGGCACCGGTGCACTATTGCATTATGGCGCACCGCAAACATGCTGTTTTGCAAAAAAAACCAGTTTAGAAACAAACCCTACATTCCTTTTGTTTCTGCCCTTTCTTCTTCCACTTTCTGTGATTACAGAATTATGGCTTTTCAATTTATATTTATAGGGTTTATATTGCTAAATATAAGCCTAAGACATCCAACCAACGGGAGGACCTCCATAGTCGGATCCCAATCCATGTCGGCCCTTGTGTAAAAAAAAAAAAAAAAAAAATTGTCGGTGCACCCTCTGCGGCATAGCACACCGGTGCGCTCTGTTATCCCAGCGCACCGCGCAAGTAATGTGATAAAAAAATAGAAAAACAAAATATTTTTTGTTAGTTTTCCATTTGTAAAATATGCAGCCGGTGCGCTATTTCATTATGGCACACCGCGAACGTTTTGTTTTAAAAAAAAAGAAAAAATCAAAAAATACAAACCTTACATTCTTTTTGTTTCTCCCCTTTCTTCTTCCTCTTTCTGTGATTTCAAAATTAGGGCTTTTCGATTTATATTTATAGGGTTTGTATCGCTAAATATAGACCTAAGACATTCAACTGACGGGATGATTAGCATAGTTGGATCCCAATCCATGTGGGCCCTGGCATGAATTAAAAAAAAAAAAAAAAAAATTAAACGGTGCACCAGTAGTAACTTAGTGCACCGGTGCTCTGTATTGTACAAGCACACCGCATAAGTAATGTGATAAAAAATTAATAATTTTTTTTTTTTTTTCGGTCCGCCATATGTAAAATATGGCACCAGTTTATGCTAAAAAACTAACACTGACGATTTTTATTATTTTATTATGGTTAACCGGTGCGGTCATTGACATGTAACGCACCGGTGCTCCTTGTTGAAATAGAGCACCGTATCGTCTATTATACTATTTTTGTGATGCGTTTGGAAGACAGCCACGCACTGGCGTTGGTGAGTATACCATGAATGGCGCGCCAGTTTCTTGAGATTTTTTTTTTAATTGAAAAGTTGACAATTTATTTATAAATATATTAATGAATGATATGGTAAGGGTTTGAGATTGATAAAGAAATGACTGATAAGAGACCAAGTAACAAAAATACTGATAACACATCAAGAAAAGCAAAAAAGGCAAGTTATTTGTAATTTTTTTACAAAAAATATTATTTTTGAACTATATCTAAGTTTAACTAATATGTATTGTTTACAGTGTATCATGCAGAGCCACAAAATGACGAAGCTTGATAATATTGTTTCTGATCTAGGACCACAAGAGCGTAAAATCTTGATGGAAAAATTGCAAAAGGATGAATCAGGTGAATGAAAAAATAATCTCGAACCAATATGAGTTTCTTCTTTTAGTTTTCATTAATAATTTAATTAAAATGATTAGATAAAATGTGTGAAAAAGTCTATTAATTCACATTTGTTTAATGTTCTACAGGGACCAACAACTCAGAAAAGGAATGTTGTTCTAAGAAAAGAAAAAAATAGAACATGCAAATGAAAATGAATTTCTCCTTAGCTCATCTAGAGTGGTGCTGGAGGTTAACAAAAGGGGGAAAAACTTTTATAGAAGTTTGAGGGATCTAGTGGAACAAATGTATATACGATCTTTCCACTTACAATACAAAAACCAATCCAATGATTCCAAGAACCAAATTTTATTTAAACTACAGGAAGAGTTTCCAGAGAATTAGTCAATGAGACATGTTAGACTTTTAATAGCAAAAACGTACAACAACAAAAAACAAGGAATGAAAAAGTAATATTCATTTAGATGTTTGTCTAGAATTATTTATAAATATCACTTTTGTTATACTTAATTTTCATATATAAATATAAAAGTTAAATAGTTTATTGTCATGTTACATTTTCAGGAAGATTATGAAAATCTCAAAAGATGAACGAGTTGATATCAGAAATATGCCAGTAGGAATGTCCAAAAAGGTGTACAAGGAGATGGTCAAAGAAATGGACAAAATTGCATCACGGGAGGAGCCATCTCAACAACAACGTGCTTCAAATGTAATATGTAATCATTAAAATTTTCGATCATTAGGTAAAATGAATAAACAATTTAGCATTAAATATTAATTTTCAAGTATTTTCTTGCAAAAAAGAAAAGAAAATGGAACCCATTTAGCACAAAAACAGGACAACAAGGAATAAAATGATTGATATCTAAGTTTGTGAGTAATTGTTACTTCCTTATAACAACTTAACTAGATATCATTTTGGTATTTTTTAATTTGTTTCACAAAAATCATCATTGAATGTCTTCAAACAGGTGCTAACATACAAAGAAAAACCATCAGAGGAATTGATTGAAATTGGGTTAAATATGGGTTGTAAGTATATGTTAGCATATCAGAACTTATTTGTGGAATTTGTAAGCATCTATCGATCTTGTTTTACTTAGCTCCGTCTATAATTAATAGAAAAATAAATCTTTTATATTAAATATATGATTTGTTATGGAGTATAAAACTTGCAGAAAACAAAGTATGGCACTGCGCCAACAAATCAAATCTTGAAAGACGGCATGTTACATGGTTTTGAAAGAATGTGTATAGTTTATGAGTCAATTGTTGTATTGGTACGTCATTTATTTTCGATTTACATTGATGTATATTATTTAATATTGCAATTTTCATTATTCTCACCAATGTATATACACTCATTACAATTTACTTTTATGTTTGTAGATGGAAGGTGAAGAAGAAGAAAAAAATCAACACCGTGAACAAAACATTCCTGAAAATAACCCAAGTCATGGAAGTGACTCTAGCAGTGACAACAGTTCAAGCGAAGAATGATGATCACTATGTTTGGATATCAAAGCAAGGAATTGTATTTTTTGAAAAATGTCTGTGAAATCATACAGTTTCTTTAATGTAATGGACATAGTGTCCCAATTGAAAGGTAAAGGGATACCAATAAATGTCCCATTTTGTATGACAAAGAATGTCTTATTCATATATATATAATAAAAAATGTTTTAATTTATTCTATTGTGTTCTCCATTGTTGTTCTCAAATGCACTAATAAAAATTTAATTCATATGAATATTGTTATAAGATATATATGTGACGACTTTTGATGAATAATGAATTTTAAAAAACCACAATAATTATGATATGATATAACAAATTAATCCAAACATCACATTCAAATCTATTAATAAAAAATTAATTAATATGAATATTGTTATAAGATGTGTCGACTTTTGATGAATAATGAATTTGAAACAATCACAATAATTGCACTCTCAGAGGTCGATGTTTCTAAAAAATACAAAATGAAAACCGGTGCGTGTATTCTTATATCGGTGCTTTTGTATTCTTAAGCACACCGGTGTTTTTACGACCTATGGGCACCGCACAAATACCAAAACCAGTTAAAAATATTAAGGCGTTTGTGCGGTACGACCCTCCGGTGCGTTTATGTCTATATACGCACCGGTGCCATTTTATGACCTATGAGCACCGCAAGAATACCGATACCAATTATAAATCTCGGTGCGTTTGTGTGATCCTATGCACCGGGGTGTTTTTGTATCTATACACACCGGTGCATTTAGATGACCCATATGCACCGCATGAATACCAATACCAATCATAAATCTCGGTGCATTTGTGTGATACTACGCACCAGGGTGTTTATGTGTCAATACACACCGGTGCATTTGTATTGACACCGATCCCAATTATAAATCTTGGTGAATTAGTGTGATACGGCACACCGGGGCATTTCAATAAGTCTACGCACCGACGCGTTGATACGACCTATGGGCACCGCTCAAATCCCAAGAGCAATTAGAACGGCCCTGTGCATTGTATCACCAACACTACGCCTGGTGTTGTTTTATACCTTAATGGCTTGGTGCATTCTCCTTTGACTGCTCCGGGGCTCGGGCTACAGGTACACACTGGTGCGTTAAGTCTTGATTAGCGCACCGATGAAAAAAACATCCGTGATAACCTCCAGCCACCCATTCTTTTTTAGTTGTGTTGAATTTCGGTTAAAAGCTCCGCAAAAACCTCTGTAACCATAAACGGATGTGATAGCATATGTTTTTTTGACAATTTTGGCTAATTTTATGACACTAAAAACCTCCTTTATAACCTTTGCTAGAGGGTCTTTTCCTTGTAGTGGACAAACCCACCTAGAACTAGAGTAGGAATCATATAGAGAGGGGAAATATACCAAGGAAAAGGCCCTAGTGGACAAAAACAAAGACAAATCTAAAAGCTAACAGAGACCAAGGAAAGTAAATAAATACCGGCCAATGAATTAGAAAATATTAGACAAGATAGCCAAGCAAGTTGATGCCTTGAGAGAGCTATCACTTTACAAATGCCATAGAGAAATTACATTCCAAAAAATCATCAACACTCCCATGCTACATATGCAATGTTAAGAGCCAAAAACTAAGAGGTGTCCTAATGGGAGGGAAAAAAAAACTAAGAGGTGTCCTGATGTGAGGGAGATAAAATAGAGAGAGGGGTCTCCAGAATAACCATCCACCCACAACCATGACCTCTTTACAATACCAAATTTTTACTAAAAAAGGACAAGGCCCTTTTGGATCTAAAACAAAAGCATAAAAAACCTAAAAAAACAAAAAGCAAATAAATCTAGACATAATAATTGATTACAAGCAATCCAACCCTAGAAAACCACAAACTTTTAAGACACCATCCTTTTACCAACCCATCATAACTGCGTTTAACTTCAGAAAACTACATACATTTAAAACACCATCCCTTTACCAACCCATCATTGTTTTATATAACATGATATAAACTCTTATAAATATGATAATTAAATCAACTACCATGTATCTAGTTACATCAAATAAATATGGTGACATCTAGTTACGTCAAACCTTTCCACTTTCCTTCCCATTCCATCCTTGGCCATAAATATGTTCATATTTTTTTTAGAGAAAGCATAATTTATTTTAATTTATCAAATTGCAATAGTGAGATAACGTTAACTTGTTTTAATTTATCAATATTGCAATAGTGAGATAAAGTTAACTCTTCCACTTAAAATCTAAACCTCGCTTTCAATTCTCATTCCCCGACACCCTCAAAGTTTCAATGTGTCAAATAGTGCCCACTTGCTCTACCCGGGCGAGCCTTATTTTAGCTGCTATTGACCCATTAATGTTCCGGACGTACCAATGCCCATGCTCCATGGTCATGCTCGCCATCTGGGACAAGGAAAGCGACGTGACAGGTTTCCAGATGCACTTATCGGTTGCCGTCCCTCGGTCGTTTCCTCGGACTCTGTGAATGGAAAGGAAGCAACTTAGAAAGGCTACAGTGCCCCCGCATGTACTACCTGTGAAAAGCGACAAATGCACGGTGAAATAGTTGATAAACGTTTTATATTTCTTGTCCCTTTCTTCATCTTCGGTATGAGTAAACCTGTCTTTTATTTAGAACACAAATCAAGAATTATACTACTTGAAATAAGTTTTATTGATAATTTAAAAATATAATTATAAATATTAAATATTATTTTTTAAAAATAATGGTTATTAATTATTATTTTAAAAAAATTAGTTCGATAAAATTTATTTAAATAATTTTTATATTTTAAAAATTTATTAAAAATTATCCATTTACAAATGTATTATTTTTTTTTTATAGAATTAAAAAAAAAATCTTTAATCTTTTAAAAGCTATTGTTTTTTTGGAGGAAACATTTTTATACCTTAGTCTCATGTAGATGTGTATTCAACCTTGAGTTGACATGCATTCCTTCTAAAATAAAAATGAAATAGTTTTTAAATAAAAGAAAATATCAAATATAATTGAAAACAAAAATGAATATACATATTTGATTAGTTTTAATTAAAAGTATTATAAAATAACAATTATCTTACACTTATTATGTTTCGTTGGGTTTGTTGTTAAAAAAAAATTGAATTTGGTTAGTTTTAAGTAAAAAATTTATAAATTTTTAATAATCATATTGCTCTCTCCTCAACATTACAACCTAAAAAATATAAGAAAATTTTACTCTTACTTTCAACCATAAATAAAATGTTTAAATGTTAATGTGGATTAACATAACTTTATATCCACTTTTAAAAAGATAGTGTGTATTCATTTTTTTGGGTATATCTATATATATATATATTAATTCAAGGAAAAAATAATTGAAAGCATTTTTTTTTAATTATTTCAATTCCATTAGAAAAAAATTATTATTAAAATATTTTAAGTACTCTCATTATTCTACATTTTGGTCTCTTTTTAGGTATATATTTTGGTGATTTGAAATTTCACAACATTTATTGGAATTGTAAGTTTAAGTTTTGTTTTCTACATAATCCAAGTGCTTAACAATATTTTCAAGGGGTTGAATCTATTTATACATTGAATTATGTAACTTAAACAATATTCCACCCTAAAAGAGATTGACACCTCAAGATATTTGATCCATCTTAGCTCTTGATAGCCTACTAACAACAAATTCAATTAGGCTAAAAATTAAAGGGCTATATGGGAATCATAATCCATTTTTTAGCATCAGACACATTAAGAAACACTTTAAATAGTTCTATTATTCCTTAAGAAACACTTGTTTCTTCAACCTTTAGTTCCTAACTTTTGTAGGGGAATCCACACTTTACAATTAAAAGATAAAATTCAATCAAGAAGAAAGTAAAATGTTAATGGTTTGTTGAATAACTAGAATTATGTTTACAAGAGCACTCTAAGAGCTTCAAACATAATACATTGTTTGCATCAAACACATCAAATAATTTTGCATTTATTTAAAAAGAACTTTTGTTTTTCAACCTCTAATGTGTAACCTCTATAGGGAATCCACACTTTTGCAAGGAAGGACATATGGAAGTTCAAGAACTAAAATGATAGTGAATTAAAATATTGATTTTCATAATATAAATAGAAATACAAGTCTCTCTAATTAGCTATAATATAACTAAGAAATAAATGAATTTGTAACACAAACTAGGTAGAGGGCCCTACCTGCTAACTTGCACTACAAAGGAAAACTATAGTATAAGTACTTTTCTTAGAAATAAAACTTAGAATAACATCATTTATATCAAAAGAGGAATATGTAGAGAATTAAATAACTTATAAAGCATTCATAAAAAATACCAGAACTAGCAGAAAATGCCTGAGAGCCTTTTGGCATTCCTCACATATTCTTTATTATTAAAATAATGTTATAATACGAATAAATAGATGGGAAGTTGTCTCAAGATAGTGTGTCTATCTTGGACAACTTGGTTGAGCAAATATCTCAACCACACACACTAATCTAGGAGCTAAGTTAGGTAGGCCTAAAATAACTCCTAAATAAGAGGAACCAACTTAATCTAGAAAATTAGGCATCAATTCCTAATTTTCAAGATTAATTAATTTAATTATATTTTTTATTTATAGTTGTTTTGCTCACATGAGAGTGATTCTAACATTCCCACCCTCAATGATAAATAAAAAATAAGAACGAGGAACCATCTTCCAAGTTCTCATGTTGATCCTCAAAAACATTGCCTGAAAAAACTACCAAAGTTGGATGCCGAAAAAACTGCAATTGGAAGAGACCATGACTCAGTTGCATGTCTGATTCATCTCTGAATTTTTCTTGACAACTTCATCACATGCCAAGTTGCAAAAGGATCTATTTGTCCTTTGCTTGAAATCATCATTCTTTGTCCACTAACAAAATTTGAGAACACCCACTGGCGAATCTACTGATGATGATTGCCCACTAGCTGATGATGTTGATGATGTTAAAAACAACTCACTTTTGCTTTTACTGATGCTGTCGAAGACTGCTCACTGCTGCTTTTGTTGTCGACCGCTCACTGACGAATTTGTTGATGCCTACTAGCTGATGAAAATGCCCACTAGCTGATGAAGATGCCCACTAGCTGCTTTTGCTGATGTTGTCGAAACTTTTAGTCTAAAAACCACCATCAATTTCATTAACATTTTCCCCCCTTTGTCAACTGAAAGGAGAGACAATCCTCTGAAAATTATTCCTAAACGCCCCCCTTCAGGTGTAGGAGTGTTGCACTGGCGTACTCCCATGTTCAACTGCATGAGAGTACTATCTTCATTTGACTATCGGCTGCAATAGGTGTTATTGAATTCGGTTGTAAGAATTATACACTCTTTTGACTATTGACAACCAGTCCCAAGGACCAATCCATTCATAATTGATCTTCAATCTGGCTGGTTGGTTTTGGTTGCAGCATTTCTCTGATGAATAATTTAGCTTGCCACAATGGCGACAACGATGGAGATCAAAACAATGATCTTGCATGTAGGTTTGCCTGTAACTTTCACAGAATTTGTTGATGTGATTTGTTCAATAAAGCCTGCAATGATGAACTTGATGGGCTTTAAATAAACTAGGATATGTAAGTTGTCATCATATTTGACATATCCTAATCCTTGTTGATTTCTGTTACTTTGGATTTATTCCCATGGCTTGATGATTGTTTTGGAAGAAAGTTGAACTTGAACAATTTCGACAGTTGAAGTTATTTGGATGAATGAATTATCCTCTTTATCTATATGGTTCAAAGACTCAGAAGCATCACTCCTCTCTTACAACTCATTTCTTTGTAGTTGCAACTCCAGTTGAAGGAACTCAATCATTTTATTTGTCTATTGTAGATGCCTTGATATATCAACAAGAGTTGCTTTGTTGATCTGCACCGTATATTCAACACTTGATAGGATCAAATTGTGAAGAACTTGTAATAGTTGCTGTAGAAATTTGCTGAATAATGAATATTTATCCACCGAGATTATCCTGATCATACACAAATTCGATTTGCTGCACAACACATAATCTCTTCTACAAATAATCGTCACATGCGGAAAGAATAGAAGCGATAGAACATCAAATCATCACACACATTTAACACAGTATGTATGGGGAAAGCATACAGTTGAAAACCCCTCAGCTATTTTGTATATTATGATGGAGAAAACATGCAACAATATCAGTACAATACTCCTCACAAGTACTCAGTACTATCTCATAAAGTTACACACAAACTAGCTTGAGTTTGAACAAGTCATGGGTTCAAATCTCAACCACTAATTGCCTGCCTCTATTGCGCAGTCAAGGCTGGTCTAATGAGAGATCCAAGGTTCGAATCTCCTTGGCTTGACAATGCAATCATCATGGGCAATTCCTCCAAGTGTGGTGCAAATCTCATGCACACATAATGTCACAACTGATAGCTATCTCAACCCCTTCATCTACCTCTTTCACTTGTCTCCACTGAACTGTCCATGCACTGAGTTAACTGATGTGTTATTTAGTTGAATAATGAGTTAATAATTAGTGAATTAAATAATATTTAATTCACTCAACTCATCTATAGCGTAATCTTTAGTTAAACTGATTACAACTAGTTCAACTAGTTAACCAGAACACAATCTCCATTAATTGTCGCATCAACTCCACCAAACTCCGCCACTTGAGTTCTAACTGAAGTCAACCATGCATTAGCTCACCTAACCCATAGGAAAAGCGTATTTCCTTCTGGCAGCTGCATGACCCACATCCGGGTGTCAAACTGAAGTGCGCCAAGAGAGTAAACTGAAGTTTAGAGTCCAAATATTATTAAGGGTAAATAATATTTGACTGTTCTATTTTTAGCCCGGCAGTCTAAAAATAGAAACCACCTGAATGTCTAAAAATAGAGGTCCATCTATTCTTACCAACTCAACCAATCATCCAAGAATAGCATATTGCAGCTCCCGGTCCATGATCCATATGTCTAAAAATAGACATAGTCTAAAAATAGACTTTGCGCCAAAAATAGCCTGCGGGCCCACTTAGTGAAGGCGACTTCATTTCACTAAGCTCCATCATCTTGTTACATTTTCAACAGTTGCATGTGTTGCGCAATGTGAACTTGCTCACTTGAATTCAGTCTCACTTGTCTTGAACTTTCTCACTTGATGACACACTCGCTTGCTTTGGAATTTGCTTGATCTCTTTCTTGGTGAAACTTTTTTTTCTTGTTTCACATTTATTGGAGCTCACGCTCGCTTGCTGTAGATTTCAACTTGCTTGATTTTTATTTGAATATTACATTTACTTGCGTTAGAGTTGAACTCGCTTTCTTTCCTTGATTGTTTCTTCAATGAACTTCACACTGGCTTACTTGATGTTGTGAACTTTGTACTGACTTGATTGTGCTTATTGGCAAAGGGTATCGAACACTATCGAAAATGCACCCAAAAGACAAATGAAAAGTTCAAATAATATGACTAAGTTGAAGACTTACTTGACTTAATTGTCTTAGTTTGACCACCTTATCAATTCAAACTAGGGTGTCGGTTTCAACTGAGAATGCCCCCTGACAATTCAACTTAGTTACAAAAATTTTTATCAGCAAGTGATACAAAAAGTGTTGTTGATGTCATCTTGTCTTGGAATGCTTGATTTTGTGGCATCCTTAAATTGATTATTTTGATTGCGTGATGTGGAATATGGCTGTAAAAGACCTCTTTATCAACTTGATGATGTGTTGCAAAAATGCATGTGAGTGTTTGTGCTTTTATGGTTGATTACATGAGCTTGATTACTTAAGATTAATGACTTGTATACTTAAGCTTGCTTATGTGAATGTAGTTGTGTAATTTCTTGTGTACCATATTACAAGAAAATAAGTGACGTGGAGGGAAGATGGTTTTTAAATGGGCCAAGTATAAAACAATGAGCAAAGATCTTAAACATATGCAAAGGAGTTGAGAGAGAACGGAGAAGGAACCCATGAGAAACATGTTTAAGAGATTTAATAATCTGTCTACTATGAACTCAGAGGAAACGGATATGAATGAGATATGGACAATAACAGAGGTTCGTGGAGTGTGATAACTCTAGTTGCTCATCCATGTTTCTTTTTTTTGAACGAACTCGTCCAACCTTTTCAAAATGTGGATTATCTTTCCCTGATTTTGACTTGCGCCCACATTGCCTTTTCTTTTTTACTGGGCTCAAGAAACTATGTTTTCTTTTAGTAGTGATCTTTGATGGATTTATATTATTGAAAAACATTCTATTGTAATCTTGACATGCTTTTTCTACCAAATTGTTCAATGCCTTTGCTTGCTCCAAATTTGTAGGTATTATGGATCTCAATTTCTCATGAGTTGATAAGTTAACACGTTTCATCTCATCATCTTCAAATAATGCACTATCTGGTCGTACATTGGTTGATTGAACATTATCAATGCTTGTTTCATTATAATAACTTATAGTTGGAGGAGAATAAATGCATGGCAGAAGCTCTGTTTGGATTTCTAGGCCCACTATAGATGTTTCATTCAAATCAAATGAAATTGTAGGCCTTTCTGTGGTAGGATTAGTGATATTAGGCAATACATTTTCACCCAAAGTAATGTTACTCACCAACATCTCAACTTTCAGTACATGTTTACAAACATTTCCATTCAAGGCCCAATTGCAATTACAGAAGTGTAGATTGGAACCTTTATATATGACATTGTACCAAATATCACGTGTATCCTTATTTTGGCTACGACCCCAATAACCATTGTTACTCTTTTCATCAGGCACACAATCTTCATTTGGGATTTGTCTAGCTCTACACTTGGATGAATTCAATTGTTCCTCAATTTTTCTAGGCCGTACAAAACCGGCTTCTTTTAAACGTTGCATATGATTGTAATATAATACAACCTTTGTCAACAACACATATATTAACCAATCGACACGTCTATGACATGCATTATTCTTTTCGCTTAGGTACCTTTCCTTGATATGCCGATGATAAGATTCAATGGCATTATTTGTATCCTGATTGGAATGTGGAAAATTTCTGTATGCTTTTGCCCACATATCTGTAGAAAGAAATTTATTAGCTATGAATTAATAATACATATTACATGAAAAATAGTCATTAAAGTCACTTACAAGAAACTTACATATTTTGTTGTTGGCTAACCAAGTTGTTTTAAAATATTCCAAAAACCTTGGTTGGTCCCTGAATCTTTCAAAGAATCTTTCAACTGTCTTTTTTACAGATTCATCATCTTCACATGTGTGCATGATTTCTCCTAAAGAATGAAAAATGTGGATTTGGTTTTCCCTTCCTTGGACTTTATTTCCAACATTCTTCAACCATGCACGACGAACATGCCACACACATAATAATATATTACACTTGATTGAAGACCTGTAATATTGGAGTAATTGAAGACTTGTTTAGTGATTCACTTACTTTGTGGAAAGATGCATGGTTTCTTGATTCAGGAGCAGCTTTCCATATGAATTTCAAAGATATTTCTTTGAAGAATTTAGCGACGATGTTAATGGAGCAGTCTACTTTGCAGAAAAGTCAAAACTCAAGCTATTCGGGCTTGGAACCATCATGATCAAATTTCTCGGCCTCCCAAAATTTCTTTTACATCATGTTCTCTACCCCTTGAAGTTGCAAAGAAACTTGTTTACTTTGGTTCACATTCGCCATTAAGGACACTCGATCGACATGTTTGATGGCAAGGTTGAGGTCAAAAAAGAATTAGAAAGCTCACTTTTCATGATTGGGATAGAATAAGAAAGACTCTTGAAGTGACAAGGAACCTCTACTTGTGCACAAAAAATTGCATACATTTCTTAATTTGATGCAGGTACACTCCCATCCAGTGTCTTATGACACGCTATTTTTTGACATCTAAACTATGATAATCTTTGCTTATTGAAGAAAAATTTCGTTACTGGTTTTCCCACCATTCTTAGGCAGCTCAAGCAATGTGATGCTTGTATCTTAGGAAATCACAATGAACATTATTTTCATGATTCTCATTCGAGAGCACATAGAAAGATTAAATTGATATATATTGACTTGTGTGGCACTATTCCTGCTTCTTTTGTAAATGGTAATAAATACATGATAACTTTTATTGATGACTACACTAGAATGTGTTGGTTACATCTATTGAATCAAATATGAAGCCTTTGAAATTTTCAAAAACATTAATTCATGGATTGAAAACAATACACAGTCTCATATTGGCACTATTTGTAAAAGAATATACTTCAAATGAATTTGAGAACTATCTTTGCCATCATGGGATCAAACATAAAAAAATAGTGCCTTATTGTTGGGTTTGTGTTATATTTTTTCCATGACTAGAAGTAGGTGCGAAGCGGGGGGAAGCAAACCCCCTTTGCTTGCGTCGGGAACAACAAAGGGGCAGTAGCCCCCCTACACGGGGTCTGGGGTAGTGCCTGGGGAAATTTTTTTTGGACCCTAATTTAGGTGAGCGGACCCGCCTATGGTATGGGCATGGGTTTGCACATGGTTTTGGGGCATCATGGTTTTCTGCCCCTGGTATTTTGTAGATCCGGTAAAGGGAACTATGATTATGTTATAATCTAGGGTTAATGAATTGGGGTTTATGAATGCTTCGACATGTATATATATGTGTTGTAGAACTAAAAGGAATAAAAAATGAAAAATGAAGCTGATAGTCTCGATTTGGGATCTATGCGAAATTTTTTTGTGTATATCTATTTTATGTCTTATGTTCTCGCTACTATTTATTTTATGTTTTTAAGAATTCATTTGCAGAGAATTTATGTACAGGGTTAAAACCTACATTTGGTATCAGAGCTTTTTTGGCTTGAAGGGGATGCCTTTGTTGTTGAGGGTTTTTTTCTTCTCGGGAGTGTGGTAGACCCTATTCAGTGGGAGATCTATGGGATCGATTCTTGCAGTGAAAGAAGATGGAAAGTAGTGGAAATATAAAGATCGAGAAATTTAATGGTCATAGTTTGAGTTGTGGAAGCTCAAGATGGAGGATCTGCTGGTGGATAAAGATTAGTGGATCACAGTAGATCCGGGTACTAAACCAACGCCAATGTCAGATGAAGACTGGGTGAAGTTGGATCAGAAGGCAAAGAGCACAATACGTTTGTGTAACTCAGATTCAGAATTGTTGAGTGTATCTGGGGAATCTACGACGAAGACTTTAGGGGTCAAGTTAGGGACTTTGTACCTGGGGAATCCAGTTTCCTTGAAGAGGAGTATCCATGGGTTTGCATCCCTCCATGTGAAACTTACCTAGTATCTCCCTTACATACTGGCCTTGAGACACAAAAAGTTCACCATCTCGCTGCCATATTTCCAATACAAAGAAATAATGAAAGAGGTCCATATCCTTCATCTCGAAGTCCTTTGCAAGGTCCTCCTTCCATGAGTCTATCAACTGCTCATCACTAGTGAATATTAAACCATCAACATAAATAACAATGATTAAAACCTTACCTTCCACCACAATTTGATATAGGTTTGCATCCGCCTCACTTTTGGTGAAGCACAGTCCGCTAAAATAACTATCTATTTGAGTGTACTAAGCACGGGGTGCTTGCTTCAGCCCATACAATGTTCTTTTGAGTCGACACACATGTGACTCGCTGCTGAAGATCTCAAATCCTTCAGGTTTCTCTATGTACACCTCTTCCTCAATGATCCCATTGAGAAATGCAGTCTTCACATCCATCTGATGAATGTGCTAGCCCATCTGCATTGAGAGAGCAATGATGGTCCTTATGGAAGAATACCTTGCGACAGGTGCAAAGGTTTCTTCATAATCAATCCTCTCGATCTATGAGAAGCCCCAGGCCACAAATGAGGCCTTGAATTTCTCAACACTCCCATCAACAACTTGCTTTACCTTGTAGATCCATCTTGAACCTACCATTGATTTATCAACCGGCCTTGGAACAATTTCCCAAGCACTCTTTTTGACAATGGAGTCATACTTCTCCACCATTGCATCTACCCATGTTGGCTCTTGCACTATTTCCTGAAAGGAAGATGGCTCAGTCACAATACATTTTCTCATGAGAGCCATGTATCCAGTAAATCGGTCTGGAGATTGTCTTTGTCTACGTAGTGAAGTAGGAGCTCCTACAATTTGTGCAGCATCAAGTCTCAGCCTATCAGCTTCTGTGGTATGCCTTCTGCCAGTTCTGATGTTTGGTTCGACATGAGTGGACTCCTCCACTCCATGAACCTCCTCCGATGGCTGATCCACATTTAGAGACTTGTCTTTGAGAACCAACAGTTCCTCCTCCGCATGCAAGTCTAGCTCCCTCTCAAGCAACAACCGCATGGCTTTCCCCTCATCGAATTTTATATCCCGTCGTATAACAATCATCTTACTATTAGGCAAATACACACGATAATTATGGGGTGTTTCTGTTTACCCCACAAATATCCCAACTTCAGCAGTCGGCTCTAGCCTCTTCCTAGTGTTCTTGGTCACATGCACATAAACAAATGAGCCAAAAATATTTGAGTGAAACATCCAGTTTCGTACCAGTGAAAGCTTCTTCAGGTGTACTCATGCCAAGTACTCTATGAGGACAACAGTTTTGCACATAAATCGCACTGTTGCATGCTTCTGCCCACGAATGCATTGGTAACCCCTGATCATGCAACATCACTCGTGCTGCACCCACGATTGTTCTGTTCTTCCTCTCCGCGACCCTATTTTGCTGTGGGTTATAAGGCGTTATGAGTTCTCTTCGAATTCCTTCTTTGCTACAAAAGTCTTTGAATTCGTTAGAGATGTATTCTCCACCATTATCGCTCCTCAAAGCCTTCACTTGCTTCGCCGACTCTTTCTCCACCAATGCCTTAAACTCACAGAACTTTGAGAATGTTTGATCCTTCTTCTGCATGAAGAAGATCTAGGATTTACGAGAAAATTCATCAACATACTTATGTTTTGTTGTTGAAGCAACTAAGAATGGTACACACGTTTGTGTGAACTCTCTCCAGAATCACCGAAGCACGATTCTCCTTTTCATGAAAGGTGGACTTTACATACTACCCCATGGTGCAACCCTTGCACTGATCTAACTGAGCAAGTATTCCCATTGGAAGTCCAATAGATATTTGCTGCATGCCTTTCAAGGCTCCATGATGAAGATGGCCTAGTTGCTTGTGCCATAACTCACCCTCATCCCAACTCACTACTTTTTCCATCTTGCCCATCATGGAAGCGCAACCATCTACCTCCAGCTTGTAGAGATTCTTAACTCGAATCCTTATCCTCTTGGCTTGACCCGTTGTTTTATGTCGTAGGAAATTTTTTCCATCGCTGAAAACAACATCATAGGCTTTGTCCTCCAACATTGCGACTGAGACCAAATTTTTCTTCAGACCTGAAACATCCATAACATCTTTCAATTGAAATGGTTAACCTGAC
Organism: Pinus albicaulis; assembly: GCA_034641835.2. Lineage (NCBI taxonomy): Eukaryota > Viridiplantae > Streptophyta > Pinopsida > Pinales > Pinaceae > Pinus > Pinus albicaulis. Next base: position 577,314,402 of record CM076576.1, on the reverse strand, counting down.
TCCCTCTGAAAGGTAATGGTACCAATGACAATCGCATTGTATCGTCCATCGTCTCCTATCTCTATATGCATTTGGATATCTTTCTCCTCCAAGTCACTAAAAAGCTCCTTATCTCCTGTCATGTGGAAGGAAGCGCGACTATCTAGATATCACACCGATCTCAATGCACTTGACACCTTGCATGTGATCAAGGAGAAGTCAAGTTCAAATTGCGAGGCAAGGGCTTTACTAGCTATAGCTCCAACGGCCTTCTTGTTCTTCTTCTTTTGTGAACAATTAGTAGCAAGATGCCCATGTTCGTGACAGTGAAAACACTTCACCTTGGACAAACCCAGCTTCTTGCCTTTAGACTCGGATTTATAATAGAATTTCTTCCCCTTCCCTTTCCTTACCTTGGTAGCGAAAGCACAATCCTCTTCATCATCATGCATTGATGAAGAGCCATCTCTGGTGTTCCGCCTAAACTCCTCCTGCACTAGATCCGACCACAATCGTTCCCTACCCCGCAGTTTTTCTCGTCCATTGATAGAGTCTTCATAACTGTGCCAACTCTAAGGAAGTCCCAAGAGAGACAAGCTCACCAAATTATCATAAAAAATAGTTATTCCACACTCCCCAGTTCATCCCAACATTGAACAAACATCGTGAGATACTTTGGAATGTTGGTGCTCTTTTCCAACTTGATCTTCCTGAGTTTATATTTGAGCGCCAATTTCCTATGGTCATTGTCGCTTTGGAAAAGATCTGTCAAAGCCTTCCACATAGCATATGGTGTGGCTTTCCCATGAAGGCTTGAGACAATGTGGTCTCTTACACTTTCCAACAGAATCCTCCTCGCCTTTGCCACTTTCTTTTTCCATGCATCAAGTAATGCAACATCTGTCGAAGTGGGTTTACGAACATCATTGTCAATGAATTCCTTCTTGCCATTATCTTTGAGCACCACCTCCATCTTGTCCTTCCAGGCAATGTAGTTCGAGCTGTCCTCGAGTGCATACTCTAGCCGCAAGCCATTAAAATCCATTTCAATGTTTACCCAACTATAGCACCAAGAAAATCTCTTTGCAAATTCAAATTCTTTCCACCAACAAACTCAGCTCCTACTTTAAAATTGCAATCATATGAGCTCCGATATCATGTAGAAATTTTAATACAAATTATGTATTGTATGGATTCTCTTGATCTAACAATTATATGCCAATGTTAAATACAGAATTGTTTCTACAAAAAAATCTTACGAAATTTAAAACACAATCGCCAATTGCAATATCAAGAAGAAAGATCAATCACACATAACACAGATGTTTTACCCGAAAAACATAAAGCTAAAAACCCCACTATCATATATTATGTATATATCATGGATCATGAAACAATATCATACAAAACTCTAATCCAATAGCTCTCAGTACAATGTACAATCATCTCACACTGTCATACAAAAATTGGAAAATTCATGTGCCAATTTACTGTCTCTAGACAACCTGCCTCCACTGTACAATCCCAACTAATAGCAATCCTTGAATGAAATGGAATCTTGCTTGCCTTGACTGCACAATCCTCATGGGCACATCCAATGTGTGTGTGGTTGCATGAGTGCACCCACTAATGTCACAACTGATAGTCAAACTGTCTCTTTCACCTACATCTCAACTGGGTCTCCACTAGATCTGACATGCATATAGTTAACAATAGTAAATCTTCAGTTGCATGTGAGACCACTGATTGTGAATTAATTAATAATTAATTCACTTATCTCTCACTTGTGTATCTTCAGTTACAACTAGCACAACTAATTTTAACTCAACTTAACTGAGTTAAACTACTTTACAACTCACATAACTACACATCCAACTCTGTTACAACTTCAAATCACTCAGTTACAACTAAGTTCACTTGCATGTCCCACCAACCAACCTTTGAACTCAAATTTCCTAAAGCTAACTGATTTGCCACTTCAGTTAACTATTTCCAAGTGCTCATTGAGAATAGATTATTGTTTATTGTCCAACTAATATTAAGGAATAATAATAGCCGACATGCATCTATAAATAGACATGCGATCTATATATAGAACTCGCACATACATCTATAAATAGACCATCATCTATAAATATAATTTGCTCATGCATCTATAAATAGACATCATCTATAAATAGAATTTGCTCATGCATTTATAAATAGACCTCCACCTAAAAATAGCCCGAAGCTCCATCCTAGTGTAGGTGCATAATTTTCACTAGGACTTCTTGTTGAATCTCAACAAAAGCCTACAAAAGTAGTGATGCACAATTCATCTTGTCATATTAAAGTTAGTTATGCATCTATATCTAATAATTCCTCTTAGTGAACATGTTTGAAACATATTGCTTTTCAAACTTTTAGCAACAATTAACACATAATGAAAACAAAACATTGTTAGCATTTCACTTGCATACATAAAGTGTCCTAATAATACCTACATTATTATGTCCCCATTGCATCCTCTTATTTATATCTATCCTTGTTGCCATTTACATCCTCTTAGAACCCTACCAATATATATTTCCATGTCCTTATATGGTTAAACTCTTTTTTGTTACGATATCCAATTTTGCTAAATTTTATTTCTATTTTAACATTTTTACTTATTTTTTTGGATTACATGTTATAAGTCATCTTTTAAACTAAAGTTGATATAGTTAAAACTGAATCTACTCATATTCATCATTTTTATACTTCACATCATACTTTTTAAAATGAATATTTTAAATTTTCATTTCAAATATTTCATAGTTAAATATTGATTTTACTTTTTAATAAAATAACTAATTTTATATAATTTCATATCCAAACCCAAAATAATATAAATATAAAATTAATTTAATATATTCATTTTAACTACAAACACTTCACACCAACATTAATCACAACTACCCCACAATCCAAGAAACAAACATTTTTATGTACTTTCTCACCAAAGTGGGTCAATTTCTTTTGACAAAATATGCAATATTTGTAGGATTTTCAACCTCGGTAGTAAACTCCTATTCTAATAGCCATACTCAATCCCAATGGAGCACACAAACAGAAACCTTCCTCTATATATATATTATATATATATATCAACGGAGTGGGTCAATTGCTTTGGACGAAACTATGTATCAGAGGTGACTTATACCAACATATGTACCAAAGCAAAAGCCATGATATATATATGTAAAAGAAAAACCTTTAAATGATTGAGAAATTGGACATTTTCAGTTTTAAATAGATAAATCTAAAACCAAGAATGCTTCTATTAAAGTCATCATGGTTAAAAGAATAAATTACAGTGCAAGGAATCACTGAAGCTTTCAATTCTTTTGCCGAAAGATGCAGCCTCAGTGAACTCCATGTTGGTGTAAAATATGCAGAGAAATACGGAAAGGGAAAAAAAAATACATGACAGAAACTCAAACAGTTTCCCCTTTATATCGATAAGTTGTAAAATTAAAACTGGTTTCACGGCTTTGCAAATAATCAACATTACCAGAATTAGGTCAGGTTACTGAATGTTCAGAAAATACAGTCATTTTTAAACATCTAACTACATTTGAACAATTACTCGAATGAGTAAAATTAAATTAAATCATCTATGTTGGTTTGGTGGAATTTAGCCTTGGGAGATCATAAGTTCAGAGCGATGGGGGATAAAAACCATTTTAAATAACTGGTTTGGGTGGAATTTAGTCTTGGGAGATCATAAGTCCAGAGAGATTAGGATAAAAACCATTTTAAGGTTGAGAATAAAAACCATTTTGAAAAAAATAACTTCAACATAACCATAAACCCCATTATGGATTGATCATTCTCTTCAATCCAAAAAAACCCCAAAAAACTACACTAAATCGGTCTTCTCACCCACCACAAACATTCATGTTAAGCAATCTCAGTCTAACAGAACGCTACTCTTACTTGTTTGTAGCCTTGTAACTCTGCTAATATGACATAACATACAACAGCAAAGAAACTCAACTGTACTGTGTGATTCTGCTCAATATAAATCCTTACAACATGAAGATTATCAGACAATTAAAGATCTAGCTATGGCGGGGTCTACGAATGTTTCCTGCCTGAAGACTGTTGAGCTCCGGGATAGTATCAAGGCTAGGCTTCCATTCAGAAGCAAGTCCGAACCCAGACTTGTAACTGTGCTGTCCCATTGCTGAACTCGGCATTTCTTTCGGAACAAATTTCTCTGCAAAATTGTTGCTGGCTGAAATAAGAAATGAAGCCACATCCTCCTTCCTCATACGTAACTTCATTCGCAGGACACGGCTTCCATCTATGGAGGAAGTGGAAATAATCTCTGGATAGGAATCACTATTCTGTTTCAATTCTTCAAGTCCAGAACCTACAGACTGAAGAGGAATAACATAATAGAGGTGCCCTGGCTGGAGCTCTGAGTTGTAATCCAGAGGACGACTGAGAACATTTGTTCCCAAGGGCTTCATGGCGGCGTTTTTCAACAAAGATTCGTATCCAGACGGCGTTTTTCAACAAAATTTGATATTTCCTGACCTGTGCAAAGTAAGAAAGATCATATTTTAGCAAAATTTTACGCTATCTGTCGCAAGATTCTTTCGTGGTTGCGGCTCATAAGAAGTAGAATGGAATAATAACCACAAACCTGTGAACAAATTAGAGGAAACAGTTGTTAAGAAGAGAAAATTCATGGGAAAAGGATCAGTTCTTTCACCTTCCGCCCATTTCCGAGTATTCCCTCACCTTCCTTACTCGACTGCGTTCTTCTGTCAATCAGTGTAATTTGAAATAATGGGCGCGATATAAAATTTGAAATGTTGCCGCACTCAATACGTAGAGTGGGCGCTGTCATATCCACTGAGTTCAGATCCGTGAGCCCCGCCTGTCCTATCCGCCAGTTGGGCACCGGAGTCAGAGCTACCAGAGTCATGTACAAGTGTGGATGATCGATGCCCATGTCCATGCCCATGGGATGCCCAGTAATACTCTTAAGGGCATTAATGGGCCAATAGCAGCTAAAATATTGGTTGCCGTCTACGCTCATGTCGTGCAGTGGATCCCATATCCCCTTTTCTATGATGGTCCTCGCTGCAGAGGTCACTCGGATCCCATATCCCCTTTTCTATGATGGTCCTCGCTGCAGAGGTCACTCTCAGTCCTGTATCTGATTTGCCCGTATCGGATTTACCATACTGCCCACAAAATTACCAAAATAATTGAAGCCTTTGATTTGTACGGTGATCACATCGTCCTCGCAGTTGCTACACGTCTTTATCTAAGAAATTTCGGAGAAATGCGAGGATTCAATGTTCTTATTTTAAATTTCGGAGAAGTGCGAAGACTCAATGTTTTTATTTTAAATATTTTTATTATTTTAGGTTTTGGTGTAGCATTTGGATGAGAAAAAAAGAAATATTAAACATTTAAATATTTGTTTGTTGATATTTAGAAGGGACTGTTTTAATATGGTTTTGTAAATAAGATATGTGTGAGGAGGTTTGGTGATCAAATATTCTAATTCACGGGTATACATTTAGAGGTTATAATGGTAGAAATTGGAATTGATCTTATATCATTTGAGTATCACAAGTTGAAGTTACCAATTTCTTTAATAAACAAAATCAATATATCCTAATATATGGATGATGATGATGGTTACTGTCCGCTAAGACCAATGCGGTTTATCGGATCTTAAGAAAGAAGAAATAATCTAAGTTTGATTCTTCAAAATCTTGTTTCTATGGTCAAAGAGAAGGGAAATAAGTGCTCAAAGATTGTTATAGGTGGGTTGGCTTAATAGGTCAAGAAGACTGGAAGTGTAGCAGATGGTAGGGAATTGAGAGCGAATGTGAGTAAGAGTAGAGAAGTCTAAAAGGAAGTGTTTTTCATCTTCCACCCACTTAGAATCGCAAATCTGACAGATTCTAACAGTCCAAGGGGCCTTGGGAATAGACTATCACCCGGTCTCACTTCGAAGCTCATGGGAATTAGTTCTTATATTAGCGATGTTCATTTTTTTCTTATTGTTGGACAACACAAACATATAATTATGATTATCAAGGGTGGGGTTAATCACTTCCTTATAGTATCTTAGATTCCTTTTACCCTCCAGATACTGATCCTCCCACAACTTGTCTTTAAACTTGGAGGTAATAGTATTTTTGATATTATCTTTGCTTCCCATAGTGAGCTCCTCCTTAATTCCCCAATGGTTGAGCCAGGACTGGGCATTCTTATGCCACCCGCACTTGAGGTGAAGGTGAGTGTTTTGAAAATAGTTAGAAGCAATTTTAGGGAGCCTTTTTTATTCCAAGTTTTCAAGCTTCTTCTTATACATCACATATCTAAACATAGTTGTACTTTTAATGGGGGACAAACCAGATTTGATCAAGAGGATAGGATAGGGAGTATTTCCCTTGAACTTAAAGTTGTAGGTTATGAATTGCTTTTCAATCATCTCAATCTTCCTCCATGGTTATATGGATATACTGCAACCCCAAACTTCACATCCGTATAAGACAACAAGGGTGACAAGGGTCTCAAAGAGGAACCTCTTTTTACTCCAAATGTAAAGATCGATCGATTTACAATTTCAAGCTCATAATAAGCTTTCCAGCCCCCCATAATCCTTTTCTCAATGCTATAATTCTAGTTGAGATGATGGGGAAAGTCAATTCCCAAATACTTGTAAGAAGAAACTTGCTCTAAGCACTGGTTATTATACACGAAACTACCATGGACGATCTTTTTGGATTTAATGATCATGACTTTAGTCTTGTCACTATTAACTGTCATACCCATCTTGGAGTAGTAGTCATGAAAAATCTGGAGCTGCTTGTCAAGGTCATCATGGATTTTTGCAAGAAGAACGATATCATCGGCATAGAGGAGAAGAGTCCTGAGAACACCAACAAGCTCGGTGCCCTTGCACCCTGCAGATTCTAGACACTCCTCTAGCTTATCGATGTATATGCCAAAAATGGTAGGGGATAGGGGATACCCTTGCTTAACACCAATATCGCATTTAATGTCTTTAGACTACCCCTCATTGGTCTTAAGCTTGGCAGTGATGGTCTCGTAGAGATGGATCGCAACAATCCTCAGCTCAGGATGGACCATGATCTCTTTAAGTCTCTCCAAAAGTCGGATCGCAACAATCCTCAGCTCAGGATGGACCATGATCTCTTTAAGTCTCTCCAAAAGTTTATCTCGAGGAACAGTGTCGAAAGCTTTTCTAAAGTCCACAAAGCAACATAAGAGATGGGCTTTAAAAAAAGAATTTTATAAAAAAATATTTATATATTAAAATGAAAAACATATGTTGAAAAATTAAAAATTGACATTCAAATATTTTGATAGGCATGAGTATTATGAAATAGGGTTTTTGTAATTTTAATTTAGTTATCAATAATTATTAGATAGATGGTAGGGATTTAACTTCCATAAAATGTTTTAAAATATTTTTAAAACTATACAAAAATGAAAAGTTAAGATTTATCTTCAATAGTTATACTCTTTTTCTCTTTTAATTAAATTGATTAGTAAGCCTTATATTTATAATCTCTATGGTAAAATAATGGAATAAATTTTCTCATATATGAGTAAATCTTCTCATAAATTTATATATATCTCCATAGGAAAATGGAGTAAATCTTCCCAGAAATATATATACGTTTAACTTATGAATTAATGGCTATCAAACATTATCCGTCATTTTATTTATATAATTGCTCTAATTTATTCAAAAAATCTCAAAGTAAAATATTTTAAATTGATTTACGTAGAAAAGAGAAGAAACTTAAAAACTAAGAAAGCAAGGTGAGAACTGGTCAAATTGGTGTGGGCTAAGGAATCTCGTGGACATTAATGGCTATCAAACATTATCCGTCATTTTATTTATATAATTGCTCTAATTTATTCAAAAAATCTCAAAGTAAAATATTTTAAATTGATTTACGTAGAAAAGAGAAGAAACTTAAAAACTAAGAAAGCAAGGTGAGAACTGGTCAAATTGGTGTGGGCTAAGGAATCTCGTGGACTTTGGGCACCGTGGAAAAGTTATTTTGAAATTTTTAAAGAAGTTGTTTACCGAGGTCGCGTTTTGGCTTGGATAGCAGAAATCTGCCCGAATCCGGTCAACTAAATTTCCAAAAATCAGATAGTTGCAGTGCTTGGAATCCATTTTTGATAGTGGAAATGGATTCAGCGCTATCAAAAATCCCTGGGGCACTCAAAATACTAATGTTTAACAACTATAAACAAGTTTATGGGCAAATCAATGCCGGATTTTCTGAAAATCGTTCCGAAATTTTAGATCAAAACGCGGCCTCTTTAGACTACACAGAACTGGTCAAATTGATTTGGTGTGGGCTAATGAGTCTCGTGGACTTTGGGCCGAACAAGTGCTCTATATCTTTTTTCTACGAAAGTTACTTTTCACCGACGATTCGTGACGAGACAGAGGACAGGGGAGCTTTGGCATTAGTGGACTAAGAAACCCTAACGTCACCAGACTTTTCCTTGGTACGCTTCCTTATTGTTCTTGTTTTTCATAAATAGGGCTCCAATGGTTTGCCACAATATCAATTATCCCGTTGTTTTGTTTTACAATAATCTCAGGTAAGATTTTGGTAAGTAAGATTTTGGTAATCTGTAGCATCTGTTTGAAATAAGCTATGTAAGTTGTATTACTATTTGCAGCTTACAATTAAATTTATGTGTGAATCTACAGGTTTTAAATCTCAGAATAGTTACAAAAGGAAGCGATGAAGAAGTCCGCGGTGATTAGCTCCATAATTGTGTGTATCTTTGTCTTTGTTTCTGCGTGCATAAGTTCTGCCAATGGATTAGTTGTCCATGAACACGATCTGTCAAAGCCTGCACATGGGCTTTCGTGGACATTTTATAAGGACAGTTGCCCCGACTTGGAGGACATAGTGAAATCGATACTTGAGCCGGCGCTGGACGAAGATGTCACTCAAGCCGCAGGCTTGCTGAGACTTCATTTCCATGACTGTTTTGTGCAGGTATTATGGAAAGTATCAGTGCTTGATAGAAGCAGGTTGTTTGTGGGGCATCCTTATTTCTATCATAGATTTGGGGTATTTTTATTTAGACTGGGTTGAATTCCAAAATAGGCAATATTAGTTGAATTTTAATATATTTCCAAAATCTGCAGTCCAGATGAAATGGGTAGGATAGGGAGATGTTTGTTAGGAGGGAGATGTTTGTAAATGTGTTGCAAGGTTTTCATTTATGTTTAGCAAAATCTGTGGTATGTTGATATATATGTCTAGAAAAGCATGTTATTATTTAATATTATCCACATTGAAGGGAAATACGTGCTAAGATTTGAATACCTTCTTAATGCAAACACAGAGCTCTACACCCATTAAAATATTCTAACATTTGTGGCTATATCTGGAAAGGGTTGCGATGGATCCGTGTTGCTGACAGGAACTGCAAGCAACCCCAGTGAGCAACAGGCTACGCCAAACTTATCACTGAGAGCCCGGGCCTTGCAGCTGATCGACGAAATTAAAACCGCTGTAGAAGCCAGCTGCAGCGGGGTTGTAACTTGTGCAGACATTCTGGCTTTGGCTGCTCGTGACTCCGTCGCCAAGGTTGGTAGTACCCTACTTTCCTGTAATTATAATTTTTGGGTTTGTTGCTTTGAATAGAAATTTGCAGGAGGATTAATAGAAATCATTATTTTGAAGGCAGGAGGCCCAAAATATCCAGTACCACTTGGACGCAGAGATAGCCTAAAGTTCGCCAGTCAATCGGTAGTTGATTCCAATATACCAAAGCCAACTTCAAATTTGAAAGTGTTGAAAAGCATTTTTGGCCCCAAAGGATTCAGTTTGGAAGATATGGTTGCTCTTTCAGGTCTCATGCCCATTTTACCCTGACATTTTTATTTAGGAATATTTAGGAATTTCACTTAGTTAAAACAATTAATTTATGTCTTATTGATGATATTTTAAAATATTTCCACTGTCTTCAAACAATTTTTTTTGGGTAAGTTTAGCATATCTTTCTGGTTTTCTATTAATTAAAAAGTGAAAAAGCAGGTTACATATAATAAAACTGGATGGTCTCAACCAACCAGCCGGAAATTAGTCGGAAACTAGTTCTGCTGGCCACCTTAAAGAGTTATAGACCAACCAATACTAAAGAAGTTTAAACCTTATATTAATAGATATGTCAAAAAATAGGAAAGAGAAGAATTCAATCATCCCAAGACTCAATTGGTGCAGGGTCCTTAACACTAGAACCCGTCATGTCCACTTGATGCATGCTTTACAATTGTCAATCTATGCAATTTGCAAGTTAGAACATTGTGATGGTGCTGCACAAGGTGGATTTCTTGAATGTCTCTCCTTATCTCAGTTAAAATGGAGACAGCTTTTGGGTCTCCTTCAATTTCCTGAATGCTGATAATTGCATTAGCCAGTACACATTCTAGTGTCCAATATGTATGAATAGACTACTAGAATAATGACAGTCTGGTCTGGTCCTCCTGTTACCTGGGTCCTTTAGAAATTCCATTACTTCCTTTTGTATTTCCTCTTCTTCCTTAGTGTTACAGTCACGATCCCAGCGTGAGATAAATACTCTAACTTGCCGGCTGAATTCCATCAAAAAAGTTTTCCATTACCTCTTTACTTGACTTCCTCTCTTATTGGAGCCCACTATCTTCAAACAATTAACTTAGCTCTTGTTTATGATAAATATTCTCAAAATTTGAAATTAACATTTTGAGAAATAAAATAAAATAACATAAAAACAACATTCTTTCATTCAATTTGCTCCTGATCGTTTTTAAATGCCCGATTAACATATTTAACTCCTTTCTTGTCATGACCTGTTTCAGGTGGACACACGATTGGCATTGCTCACTGTAACTCATTCGATAACCGATTATATGACACGAAGACAGGAAAAAAAATTGTGGATCCAAGTCTAGCAAACAGTTTGGCAGACGATCTTTATTCATTATGCCCCACTGTTAATAACACCGTGGACTTCACAAACTTGGATATCCAGACTCCGAACGCTTTCGACAAGAAATACTACTTGAATGTGCAGAGGAACGAGGTGCTCTTCACCTCCGACCAGGCTCTATACACGGAGTCCGATAGTGCAGAAATCGTTGACAGTTTTGCATCCAGCCAGACCGTGTTCTACAAAAAGTTTGTACACGGAATGCATAAAATGGGGCAGTTGGACGTTCTAACGGGCAAGAAGGGAGAGATCCGTAGCATATGCTCTGTTCCCAATTCCGAGTCCGTCGACCACTCAGAGCTTTAGTTTCTGGTTTAAACTTGGGAATAATGTTAATATTGTTCATGTCTTTCCCTTTCTTAGTATAAGATCTTCTCCAGTGATCAATAAATAATTTATGTAATAGAGATTGGAATACGAACGCTCTTTTGTGACCGCGATATGGCCACACTTAACTGGATTGCAGATTTGCTCCCAGTTATAATGTTTATGTTATTTTCACATGTAAAATATAAATAAAAATACATATGTTAATATTTTTTTTGAAAATTTTGGAAATTATGTTATTTAAATTAGTGTAATAGTTTAGTTGTGTTTACAGGGTGTTGGATAGATTATGAGAAGTGTCTTAAGGTATTTTTAGTGAAAATTTTTATTTGTTAAGTTATTAAATTTTTATTTGTTAAGTTATTGATTCAATTCCCCACTATACACATATTATATGCAACCAAAATGATCGGCTTCACACGCTGGTAACATAACAGATTCACATTGATCTATGAAGTACATAATTTATAAAATCTCGTTAAATAAATGGAAATTCAAGAAATATTTACTTTGTCTTTGCCTAGAAGCCGGACTCCTCACCTTAACAGCACATTTCAAAACAACGAATCAAGCTTCCACCTACCAAAAGATGTATCCAAAAAAGTGAGAAGCTACCTTCACACAAAAAGAAATCGAATCGAATCGAATCCATCCTTCATCGATTGGATTTACAATAGCCAATGGGATAATGACAGCACAGTTTCACTGCAAAGAAAAACAAGACAAATGCAGAGAGAGTTTTGTGTAAGATTCAACTTCACATGTTATTAAAAAAATTGAAAAGTTCCAGTTCGTTACTGAAATTGTTCCCTCAATTTGTCAAATTTGGAGAAAGTGTAGCAGATACAAAGAGAATTAACTGCTTTACATGCACATTCGCACAAATTTATGTTAAGCACATAATACGCTGAATTCTTGTCATTTCGTAAAGTGTAAGATTCAAATTCACATGTTATTAAAATGAGTGAAAATTTCTAGTTCCGTACTGAAACTGTTCATTCAATTTGTCAGTTTAGAAGAAAGTGTAGCAGAGATGAAGAGAATTAATTGATTTACATGCACATTCGCACAAAAAATAATAAATTGTTTCAATAATATTGAAATACTAAGCAATATTTAAATATTATGCATTTATGACAAAGACATATCTATTAAAGAGCATGGTTATGTGGCATTGTTTTTAGTACACTATGGCTATTGATGTATTAGTTTGATCGCACCAAAAGAATTTACACACATTTTTTCATAACCAAAACCCGATGTGATGTGACAGGTCTAATTCAGTGACGGGGCTGTCGTTTTCAGGCAACGTTTTAGCCCGGACTCCGGCAAAGATTTTTAAAAAATCCGGCAAAGATTTCATCAGAATCATGTTTACAGTTGTTAAACTTAAGTATTTTGAGTGCCTTAAGGGATTTTGGTAATGCTGAATCCATTTCCAACCTCAAAAATGGATTTCAAACATTGCAAGTACCTGATTTCTTGAATTTAAGTTGCCCGGATTCCGGCAAAAAACTGCCGTCCGGGCTAAAACGTTGCCTGGGTAGACTACTCCTTCAGTGACTGACATATCACTTTGACATATGGGAAAGATTGTAGCAGATGATCCATGTATATTAAATATATAACATCAAAAAAGGGATTTCTTGTGCTATAGAGCAGTGTAGCCAAGGATAGTAGGTAATGCAGGCTGGTAGGTATCCATGTGGAGACAGCACACAATCAATCACTATTCCATAGTTTCTAAATGCAGAGTCGCAACTTGCAAGAGTCTTCAGAGATTTTTGTGGCTTAAAATATCCCGAATTGATACACTGCAATTTATCATTGTTACAACAATGAGATGTAACTTGTGACCTGGATGTAAAGTTCTAAAGGCAAAGTCCCGAGTGTCTTCAGAGATTTCTTGGCTTTAAATAACTCTAATTGATACAGGGATATGTAATAAATTATATGAACTAATATTTCTAGAGTTATAGCTTTATTGTTTCTGCCGCTGCAGGTCACTATGCATCAAGTTTTTCCTGATTGTGACATTAATTCTTTTTTATTAGACATATGTTTTCAAATTTTTTTTTTTTTTTGCCATGGTTCAACTATAAGCTTTATTATTGTTTATTTATTTTAATTATTTTAATTTGTTTTTCTTGCATTCTATTGGTTGAAAAGTTCAACATGTTATTGCAAATTGCATAAATATTTGTGCAGGTCCATTGCAGTTCACGCCGTCAGGCGTCGCTCTTGTTAGTAACCTCAGCAGGATTTGTCAGTATGATTTAATGCACCTTGGGAGCATGATACCCCTAATTTCCTGCGGACCGAGCAATGATACGTGATCTTGACGTATTGTGAGGGATGGCAGAACGTGGCACCCTCGTGCTAAGTGTACTAAATAGGGTGGCCCATTTATTTTAAGGTATGGCTGCCAAATTTTCCTTTCCTACTATCGTGTAAATTTCAACCTAACAAATTATCAAAATAAATATAAGTGTGGATATTTATAATCATAAAATCTCAACAAATTATCGAAATAATACTCGTGCGAATCCAGTTCTATTCTTCATTGGGTAATTGTTTTAAATTGTGGAACCCTTCGAACCTATGGTTTGACCAAAGTACAACTCTCACCGCATACAATATGCTCTTTCGTTTACTATCAGAACAAAATCCCACCGGAAAATATACCAACCAAACCCAAATACCTACTTTGATAATTGCTAGGCCCCATAGCGCGGCATTCACGTTCAATTCATATGAAATCTTCCACCAATATCATGTTCAAGCCAATGAACCAACCAAACCTTTTATTCATGGGCCAACATTTCATCAATCGACATGCCTATTTGTTTCAAGCCCAAATGTTAATCCAATAACTCAGCGCTAACATATATTCACATTTTGTAAAGGCTAATTGGGCCACCATTCGTATATCCCGATTGCCTTTTGCATATTACTATAATATGTCCCACATATGGATTCATTATACAAGATTTAGGTGTATGTATATATCAACATATTATAACATTCGATACCACAACATTCGACTTTAAGATCTTGTTATATTTAAATATCGACGTAAACCTTGATTCGGGCTTGCAGTTCATAATACTTACCTTCACGTTAAACAATCGTCCATCGCGCAGCGCGACTGCTGTTGATGGTTTCCAGCTTACAATCGGACGGACGAGGTGAACATCGTGTTTTTTTGAATCCTGAACTTTAATGCTTGAAATTTACGGACGTGAGTGGGTTTAGAATACCACTCTTGGCTTATGTGTCAAACGTAGAGACGATTCACGTTTTTTCTGGAAAATTTAAATACCACTTCTAACTCGCGCGATACCGCCGGTCTTCCCAACTCCGGTTTCACTGTTCCTCGTTCACGGTTCTTTCGTTGACTCACAGTTCCATTACTCTAGTTCTGTTCAACTATTGTTTCATTATTAGTTCCTGTGTATTCTGGTTCTAATTCAACCCTCTTCTGCGCCTGGGTATCTAATGTGTATTAATCGGGTTCCAGTACATTAAACCCTCAAATGATTTCGGTTTCTCAATCAGTCTTGAGCATCAAACTCTTCACACCGAGAGTTTTATGCACTCAAAAAAGAACGTGGGTTCAATGGTTTAATTTACCACAACCCTTCTCTCTACTGAACATAAATCGATTCCATTGAATTTGACCATCCATTACACAAAATTGTATCAATGGTGAATGGAATTCTGCAAGGAGGTCACACAGACTTCAAACGCTATCCATTAAGCACATGAATGTGGACTCCATCTCAATCATACCCAAATCGATCTGCTCAAGGTTATATTACGGTTCAAGTCTCTCCTAGAGGATCGATCTCGCTCGTGATCGATCCTTCTCGAATAATATAAATGCAGACATATATCACTTCCTCAATTAAACTGGAACATCAACCAGGGCTCTATCAAAGGGTCTATTTACTCTATTTCTTATACAATCGGGTTAAGGAGATTCGAATTCTTTTAGACAGGACTTAAACCAATCAAGGCACATAAATTTCAGAATACAAGAAAGCAGATGCCCCCATGGCTGTATGTTGCAAGCTCACCTCTGTCGCATACATGTCTCTACATGAATTGTCATCCGTTTTCCATAAATTAGATTTATTTAAAGGAGCATTAAAGTTGTGATAGTCGTGGCATGACTATATATAAATCATTTTTTATTTATATTACAATTGTGGAAAATTAAAGTTGAGTGTTGTTAAAATTGTTATGTATCTTATATATATATGAAATTAGATTGTAAGGTTTTAGATGCCTTTTTGTCTATATTTTATAGATGCTATTTATTATAAAACCTTATTTTGAACCCCCAACATACAAGCCACTCTTTTAATACAAACCAACCAATGGTTTTCTTCACATTCGGAAGCTTCCACTAGGTGGTTGTAAAACACTATTCAACGTATATGCAAGGTTTTTCTTTGATTCGATCTCTATACGAAGCATTCATTACCTTTTATATATGTTTATGAACGCCTATGCTGGAACC
Source organism: Pinus albicaulis (assembly GCA_034641835.2). NCBI lineage: Eukaryota > Viridiplantae > Streptophyta > Pinopsida > Pinales > Pinaceae > Pinus > Pinus albicaulis. Next base: position 577,298,537 of record CM076576.1, on the reverse strand, counting down.
CACTTACACCTTTACTTCATTTCCAATTGAAAGCACCCTTGAACAATATATAAAATCCTTGGATTAATTAACTCTCGGCCTGATTTAGGCTGTATATACTAACCCAATGGTTACACTAGCACTATTCGGCATCCACTTTATTCAAAGCCCTAACTTACCATACCTTTGCATCCAATGGTTACTGTCTTTATCGCCTTTGAGTCGATGATCCGACGATCATCACGTAACTAAAGTGCACACCTTTTTATTGTCCAGAATCGTGCGATGGGACTGGGACCCAGTGTTAGGTCACCCTTCTTATCTGACGGCTGAGCCATCGTCGGATCGAATTCAGTGATCCGACGCTCATAAACAAATATTGTGCTATGAAAGTGCGTGGAGGCTAATTCTTAAAAGTCATGCGATGAGAGCAGTTTTTATAAACCACTTGTGGACACGTGTCAATTAGTTTATGAGATCGCGTTTTTTTCGCCAATTCTAATTACCACCTTAAGCGTCGCACGATACCACCGATTTAAGCTCCGAAACTGCCTTGCTGCTCACGGTTCCACTTCTCCTTTCTCAAGGTTTCGCCTTCTCTGTCGTGTGCATCCTTCATTATTCACCTCGCGCTTCTAACTCAAGCCACTATGTCGATATTATAGCTTCGAATCTTCCATCTCAGGACTCTACTACAGAGTTCTTCCCTGACACTGTAAATATCTTCTGTCTATTATGAAATTTACCACACAGGCCCAATTTGAAAATATTCAACCGCAGTTGCCCTTACCTATCAAAGGCGTGCATAACCACCATTAACCCAGTCATGTGCAGGATTACCATTTAACCTTTTTACACAGAGGCTCTGTAATTTAATTCGATTTATTGTCCTATCTTAATCACTTTGCCGTGGATAATTATTCCTTGCAGCTCTAAACCAAATTTCTGATTTGTTTCTCAAACACAGGTTTTTGTTTCATGAATCCAAAAGCCCAAATAGGTAATATTAATCTATGTTTGTACTTACTATTCAAGTTTTCCTTCTATTTTTTCATTCTCTTTCATGAGTTCCATTAATCAACTCCAATGTACAATATTCCACATTAATTAATTAATTAATTAATTATATATATATATGAAATTGGTAAATAATTAGTTTAGCCAAACTTTAATTTAGCCGGTATATGTATTTGTCCTTTGGTAAATTAAATTTAGTGCACATTTCCATACATATATATATACCTTATATTATAAGGTTGGCCCTTTAAATAAATCACTTTACTTATAATTGAAAGCCTGTCCTTACACGTTGTATCTACAGGTTAGTGATCCAACTTCTGCCCTTTTTAATTAACTCTTCAAAGGTCTAACACACAATACAATGGTCATAATATAATAGAACCCATTCATCTACCTGACCCTATCACTTAACATTAACCCAATGGTTCGACAACTTAAAAATATGCACAACACTTATAACATTCGGCCATGGTTATAACGTTAACACAATAGTTATATTGTATAGTCGTTCACAGGCCCCACATGTCCGTCGTGTTAAATCAACACAAACCGCCGGTTCTTAGCTCAAGTTAATCGCCGTGCAACTGAATGCGCTATATGCATCAGATCGTTTGGCCTCCAGATCAGACGACGCACAACGAAATCACTTTTTTTTTCTCTCCTACCTTTAAGACTTCAAAAAAATGTGATGAGGGCGGTATTGCCTCAACGACGTGGCGAAATCAGACTGCATCGTGTTTTTTTTAAATGGTTTCACCTTCGGCCAAAAGCGGTGTGACGTGAGCTGTTTTGGGTTCACAAAACCACTCCCAGGTTTTCAACAGTGCTCAACTGGAATTTCACCATGGTTAATGCCATTATTCATAATAACTCCGGCTTGTTAACCTCTGGGGTCAAGCCTTAAATAATATCGTTCAATTAACATTAAACCAAGTTAATTCCTTCAATGGAAAGGTTTGCCGGCTTTTGTTGGAATTTATGAAAATTACAGAACAAACTAGAGAGAATAAAACTCTCCTCTTTAACACAGAGAAATTAAAAACTTTTCTTCACAGGACAAAGATTCACACTTTAAAAGTTCTATTCATTAGCTGTAAAAAGTATTACAAAATTCTTCCTCACACAGAGGGCTTACAAAATGACTGTTACAAACACAGTGCTCTAAAATCTTCTCTGTCTCACACATAAAAAAATATACTTTGTCTCTGTTTTGAAAATAACAGACTGCTATGTTTTCAAATATCCACACTGTTGTGCAATAAAAAATAAAACATTACTTACCTATTTCTGGAATTTATTTGTTATAATTATTATCTTTATATATAATTATATTTATATTTAAAATATAATTAAGAAATTGTTGGAATATTTTAATTTAAGTAGTTCCATAGGTTTTTGAAGTATTTTAAAACCTTTTTGGAATTTCTTACTCTAATGCAGAGGTCCTTGAAATAGTCAAGAAAAATATCTTTAAAAAAACATTTATCAATTCAAAATATATAATATTTCATTTTTTAATTTGTATCTATTTTTATTTGAAATATAATAAAAAAATGTTCGAATTTCTCATTTTAAAAGATGTCTCTGAATTATTTTAAAAAACGACAACATTTAAAAAAAATTATATAAATATATGTAATACATTTTTTTAAATTGTAACCAAAATTGTTCATGCTACATATTTATTGCAAGTGTTTTAAGGAAAGAAAAAAAAAACCTTCATATTATCTTAAAGATATATAATATATGTAAATTATTGAAAACAATATGCCCTTTCGGGCCCACCCAAAATAAAGGTGCACATGTTTAATGCTAAAACATATAAATCAAAGGTTATAAACCTTTTTGCTGTGCAATAACAAAAAACATTACAACGTTATAACAAAATGTTAATGCGTGATGTTAAAACAAACCATAGTATAAAAACTCCATCGTGCCTCCTTTGTGACGTGAAAACCTTTTAAATCTGCCCTATAATGTGCATCGGGTCCGGGCTTGCAACAATACAAAGCGACCAAACAAAAAACTCTGATTCCGATTGTAACGGACCCGCAATGAGATTTAACTCCGTCGCATAAACATTCATCAAGTCCGCCATTTCACATTGCACTTGGGCCATACAAAAAAGACTTGCGATTGAATGTAATACTACTGCGTGGTCTGTGGGACCACAACTCCCACGGTCCTTGGCTTAATGCGGAGGGCGATAAAAATTATTGCGATTGCGATGTACTCATCGCATCAGAACATTTCCATCGGCGATATATCAGATGGATGTGGTAACCTATATGACTTCCGATGCGATCATTCAAGCCTCAAATAATATCGTTCAATTAACAGTAACCCAAGTTAATTCCTTCAACGGCAGGGTTTGCCAGATTTCTTTGGAATTTATGAAAATTTCAGAACAAACTAGAGAGAATAAAACTCTCCTCCTTAACATAGAGAAATTAAAAACTTTTCTTCACAGGACAAAGATTCACACTTTAAAAGTTCTATTCATTAACTGTAAAAAGTATTACAAAATTCTTCCTCACACAGAGGGCTTACAAAATGACTGTTACAAACACAGTGCTCTAAAATCTTCTCTCTCTCACACAGAAAAAAAATATACTCTGTCTCTGTTTTGAAAATAACAGACTGCCCTATTTTCAAATATCCGCACTGCTGTGTAATACAAAATAAAACATTACTTACCTATTACAAAGGCTCTCGGGCCTTTTATATGTCGCAACACATATTGACGTTACATTAAAAATAAAACTAAAGTAATATGCCCTTTCGGGCCCACCCAAAATAAAGGCGCACATGTTTAATGTTAAAACATATAAATCAAAGGTTATAAACCTTTTTGCTGTGCAATAACAAAAAACATTACAACGTTATAACAAAACGTTAGTGCGTGATGTTAAAAAAAACCATAGTATAAAAACTCCATCGTGCCTCTTTTGTGACGCGAAAACCTTTTAAATCCGCCCTATAATGTGCATCAGGTCCGGACTTGCAACAATACAAAGCGGCCAGACAAAAAATTCTGATTTCGATTGTAAGGGACCTGCGATGAGATTTAACTCTGTCGCATAAACATTCATCGGGTCCGCCATTTCACATTGCACTTGGGCGATACACAAAAGACTTGTGATTCAATGTAATACTACCGCGTGGTCTATGGGACCACAGCTCCCACAGTCCTTGGCTTAATGCGGAGGGCGATAAAAATTATTGCGATTGCGATGGAATCATCGCATCGGAACATTTCCATCGGCGATATATCAAATGGCTGTGGTAACGTATATGGCTTCCGATTGCGATGATCGCATCAGAACCTCCAACATCAACGAGACACTTTGTGGGGACGAAATGAAACTTACGATTGAGCGATTGCGATTGCACTAATCGCATCGGCAAAAAAAAAATTTGCGATTAATACAACCGGAGCGCATAACTTAAAGTTGCGATTGCAATTTAAACAATCGCATCGCAAGTCTTCACTCGGCCCAAATAGAATAAAAATGTGATCTAATTCTATTTTACCACGTGTCTTTTTCTAATTGTTCTGTGGTGTGGGACCACCAGTCTTCAAGCTATTCAAACTCCCGCGCATCAAACCAAAACATCTCTGTTTACAACATAAAAAGAATTTGCTCTGTTTTGTTTCAAAGGCTCTGTTTTCAAATACGCTCTGTTCTGAATGTAATATGGTTGAGACCATAGGTAATAAAGGTAAGGTTATAAGGCCATGGGTCATTATATAAAGACTTTTATCATAAGTCGAGACGAATAAATTAAGTTATGTTTGTACCATATATTGTATAGTGACGAAGGAACCTGACCCCCGAGGTACTTGACATTAGTGGTGAACTTCTCTAGACTGACCCGTAGTCATATATAGCATTATCAAGTACACATCAGCCACATGCTAATAAGAATGTCATAAATAAAATTGTGATGCATGAAGATTTTATTACTTGTATCATCGTCTCTGTCTATTTGGACAAATAAATTAATTTATATTTTAATGTTATTAATTATACATAGAATCATTATCAACAATAAGGTTTTCGACATTGAATATGGAATTTATGATATTAATTATGCAAGTACAGAACTGAGTTGGAGGATTTAGTCGATGTCACAGACACCCCATGTAGATCTCTTGATTTTAACAACCATTAATTAAAAATTAAATGGCATAAAATTATGGGACTTGTGCGAGTTTCTACTTTGCAGTTGTTATTTTGCTTGAACCTCTGTCAATTTTATTTCTGCTCTTTAGATTTTCTGTTGTTGACCGTCGAAATTGTTGTATTCTGCTCAAGACATCTACAAGTGGATTTACCGTGCGACTCGACACTCTGAAAGTGAGCTTTTGCAAGTCAGGTTGGAACTGTGCGCCTCCGGTTGGAAGGTCTGCCAAGGATAATTTCTCTTACTCTTTCAGGTAATTCCACTTATTAAATTCCCTTTCTTGCTTTGATTCTGAGTGCAAAATGGATGACATTCTACTTGCAATTTACATATTATGGACTCTGTTTTTAAATGATAGCCGTTGAAACATTGATCATGGTAATTCCATTCAAATTTGATAAAGTTGTTGCGTTCTACAAATCTCATTTCTTTTTAAAAAATTCATGAAGTTTCTAGAAGTAATTCTCAAGATTATATCGTTCAGAGAAAACATAGAAAGCATAATTTTGTTGGGTCCCTAGCATGAGAATACCATTTGTATTAGGCTCGGAGGATTCAAAGTAATTTCCCTTGGAACGACTCTGTTTAATAAAGCCCTCGTTCATTGAAAAATGTAGATTATTATCATCATCATTTTCTGAATCAAATTCCACTTCATTTCTAGCTTCGGAGCTACCAGATCAAAAGCTATGCTCTTGTTCATAAAACAACATATTAACACCATTATTATCATCTATCTGAAAGCACTTTGACCTTCACTTTATGATGCAAAATTCGAAGGCCTTTATTGCATCGTTGCCTAGTTTTTGCATTCCATGGCCAATGACGGAGTTGCTAGATGTTAAATAACATCCAAAGGTGTGCAGATTCGAAACAAATATTAAATGTGATGACAACAGGAGAGAGAAAGGAAACGGAACCCTCCAAGTAGAAGAAGAACATTTTCTCCTGATTTGACTGTCAGAGTACATGAGATGAAGTCATTTATGACTAATTTAATTACGGTCGCTACTCGCAAGATAGGGCTAGAAACAAAACTCTATGAAATAAATTAAAGTTTAGGTTGTTTTGTAGTTATCAGTATCCTCCAAGAAATTATTAGGTCGTGTGCATATTATGAAGGCAAGAAAATGCAAGCACCTCAGTTGAAAGTTAGTTAGAATTAATCTTTAAAGAATTGCTTAGAGAATACAAGGCACCGAATAAAAGTCATGGGTTTAATTGATCAAGTAAAAGCAGCACTAGGAACAGTCAAAACAAAAGTAGCTAATAGAACAGATGCAAAGCCAAGGGTAGTTAAGATAGGGCCAAAAACAAAACTTTATGAAATAAATTAAAGTTCAAGCTGTTTTGTGGTTATCGGTATCCTCCAAGAAATTATTGGGTCATGTGCATATTATGAAGGCAAGAAAATGCAAGCACCTCAGTTGAAATTTAGTCAGAATTAATCTTTAAACAATTTCCAGAACACAAGGCACCCAACAAGAGTCATCGGTTTAATTGATCAAGTAAAAGCAACACTAGGAGCAATCAAAACAGAAGTAGCAAATAGAACAGATGCAAAGGCAAGGGTAGTTTATAGCTTATGTAGTTATAGCTTATTGAAAATAGTAGTTCTTACAATATAGCCTAGAGATTTATAGCAGATTAGAGTAGCTACCCAAATAGTCACATTAGTCTTATTACTATGGACCTACAGTGGTGGTAGTGTTAGTCCCATGCCCTAAGTTATTATTATAGGATCTTAAAGATTTCATATAGTCTATTTCAAGATTTTTCTATGCCATCTATTATTCACATTATCCTCCACAGGTTACTATAATTTGTTTATTCAAATAATTTCTCTCAATTACACAATTCGATGGCTAAAATATTTTTTTTCTTGATGTCTACGTTTCAACTTCTGGTATTGCTCTTATTCTTCAGTCAATTGATTTCTTTGGATAGTTAAATTGTTGTTTTTTCTTGTTGTTTTAACAAAGTTAGGTGCCACTTGCTGCATTGAGTGGAATCTATGAATTTGGATTGATGGAATGTAGTGCCATGCAACTTTCAAAGACGCTACAACAACTAATAGGAGAAGAAGACGCTACTAATACCAAAATATATTGTAGAAACAAAGCAATGGAGAAAACAAGTGCTGGATACTTTTCATGTAGATCTTGTAAGAAGTGGTTTAGCTGCAACTTCAAATGGTGCAAATGTTGTTGTTGTATGCAACACATTTGTTAATATGCAGAAAATAATAAGTGGTTGTTAAAGATCAACATGAAGGAAAGCAAAGAAGAAAACAAATAGTCAATACTTTAAATGTAGACGACGTACCAGGTCGTATAGATACGACTTCAGATGGTCGAAATGTTGTTGTTGTATACACCGTCATTGTTAATGTACATAGAACAATGACTGGTTGTTAGCAATCATCATACAATGCATTTATTCGTAATTCAAATGAATATTTTATCTTATCACGAAAGGTGGTGTAACCACCAAATTTTCAAAATATAATGCTAGAATTAGTACATATTATGTTGACCTATCTTGCCCAATACTTGCTACATTGACTTGCAAGTACATGCTTTGGTGCAATAAAGTTGGGGATTGCATAAGGGATGAATGCTTTGTTATAACTAAGTCGATTCTCACATTTAGCTTTTTGTATGAAGCATGTTGTTGCCTTGTAGATGATATTATGCTACAGTCCATATGTGACTGTACATACATATTTGTAATTACAAGTATGTTGTTTACAACTAGCAAGATTAATTTTACTAATCAAGACACATACAATCTGTATTTCATGCTTTCTATTGTATACAAAATTAAATCATTTCTAGAATACATAGCTTCTATGTGATATTCATGTCTTCAGAGACAATAATCAATGTTGCATGTTGTTTGTTTTGCAGTGATACTTTTAAAATACAAAGAGATGCAAAATAGGAGCTAGTTACTTGCAACTTTGCTTCTCTTATTTTACTGTTTTAAATCAAACATACAATATAACAGTAAAATCAGTATTTTGTGCTAGTAAACATTATCATAGACATATATTCAATAAAGCAAAAAATATTATAGAACCTCTTCTCATATTTGAGAAAAAAAAATCTAACATACGTAGTAGTTAGTAAACAAATCACCATACGAATCTGAAGAATAAATACATACAAAAAATGGTTGAAATCATAGACATTGAAAACTACCATCCAACAAAAAAACATCGCATAGATGCTAATATTGATATCGTTTTAATGAACCATAGTCTCTTCAGACTACAACAATTTGCATATACTCTAGGGGATTGTTTGTTCAATGCATTGGAAGTGCTTCTACACTTTCATTACTCGTCCATTGAATTGCGCAATGGAATAATAGACCATTTTCTCAATTGTCTACAACGCAATGACACAAAGGCAAAAGAATCATACCAATATGAACTATATCCTGTCATGTTATATCAACTTCATGGAATTCACAATGTTGACACATACCTTCGTAGAATGCGTTTTTTTGCATCTAATAGCAATTTCCAATCTGAAAAAGGCATATGGGGAGACACATTTTGCATACGATGGCTATCAAAGTGGTTGAACATACCAATTGGAGTCTGGTCACTAACAATGAAAACAAGGTATTTTTTCTTCAACCATGATCTAGATACAATTCCACTAAACATTTTGTTTCATGATACAAATCCTATTAGTGGACATTTTGAACCCCTATTACACAAAAGATTACCTAGATACAACTTTGTACCAAATTATTCCTTGTCACCTCTTTGCAAATATCTTGAAAACCATTATGAATCGATTTTTCATGAAATGAAAATTCATGGATTGCATAAAGCAAAAACAACTATGTCGAAATGTGCCAATAGCATGTTCAGTGCAATTTTTCATTTAATAGCACCTGAATTTGATGAACAGTCTTTTAGAATCTACATTGTCCAATATTTTTGCAATGCACTGATGGCTAGGAACGAAGATGCATTAAATTGTATAGAAAAAAACTTAACAAATGAAACTATACAAAGTCAAACAATGGTTGCAGGCTGGCAACAATACCTAATTAATATGGCAATGCCATATGAAAAAGGAGGAGTTGAGGGAACATCATTTTGCTTCCAATGGAAATCGATCATATTCAATGTAAACATACAAATATGGTCATTTACCAGTAAAACCATTGTCAATTACTACCAATCAAAAACAAATTTCAATCAAACGTACAACATATTATCATCTGAAACAAGTACATCACACATTCATTATGAACCACTAGTATCAAATCAAAATACAAATCAGTGCATTCTGCAACATAGAATAGTACAAATGCATGAAAACACCAAGAATAGAATAAACTTGTGTAAATTGAAACAAATGATATGTACAAATAACCCAAATAAAATTGGAGAAAATAGAAATAAAATAGCAGATAAAAATTTTTCATCACGAAAAAGTACTCCCATAGAAATTTACAAACAACAAATTGAAGACACACCAAAAACCAAATGTCCAATATGTAAGATGTTGCAATTTCGAAAGAACATCTCAAGAATTGGACTTGAATTAGAAAAAATGTGCATAAACATATCTGGAAAACAGAAGACATTGTGTTTACATATCATTTGTAGATCTTGCAAAACAACACTTGCCAATGCAAAGTTGCCTCGCTTTGCAACACCTGAACAAATAAGATGTAATAATCCATTGCAAACTGTAACAACACTTTCAGAACTTGAGGAAATACTTGTCGCATTAATAATTCCTTTTGCACAAATAAGACAATGTGGCAAGAAGCGATCACAAATGGGCTTAACTGGTTCAATAATCAATGTACCTATCCAGATGGAAATTTTCCAAAAAGCATTGCCACAATCCATAAACAATACAATGACAATTGCTATTGCATTAAAATGGCGACTAGAATACAAGAATGCATATCAAACAGGAAAAGTGCGTGTGCATACTGTCATGAGAGCACTTAAAGAACTATGTTCTCGAAATTTATATAAAACTAAAAACATTTCCATTAATAGTAATTGGAATCGTATACTTGAATTGGACAATAAAGATAATACATCCAAGGATGACAAAATTGATAGCAAAAGTGAAACGGATAGCATTTCAGAAAGTGAAAGACCAAATGAAACCTTAGTACATGGATTGATAACTTCACAACGAATTCATGATTTACAAGACAAGATCATTGAAATAGCACCAACTAAGGGACAATGACCACTTGGGATATTCAAAGACAAACATGCAGAAGAAATGAGTTTCCCAACACTATTCTTTGGAGATCCACGTCACAATGATATAATACAAAGATTTCGTTACTAAGAAATAGTAAAGTGGGAACTAATGCATTGCAGTGGTCACTTTTCCTATCACATCACAAATTTGTTCTTCAAGACAATGCGAATAATCATTGAAAAGGTCATGTCATGCATTTCAGTACGAATAAGGAAAGGAAAACTACAAGGAAGAAAGTTGTTAGAAAAAGATGTTAAGTATAAGCCCAACTTAGAAAAGTTACTAAAAAGTCACATTGGATACATAGATTTCAAACACATAAGAATTTCTCCTAATTACAACCAACAAATGCAAAAGCATATATTTGCAATGATACGACAATTAGGTCCTCCAACTTTCTTTGTTACATTTACAAGTGTAGAGCATCGTTGGAGTCCACTAGTAGAAACTCTTACTAAATTGCATAGCAATAGAAATAAAAAGAAACACATTTAAGCAATTGAGGAATACAACATTGATTATCTTGTCAAAAAGGACCCAGTAACATTTACACGTTACTATAGACATAAGACAAATGCACTGAAGCAATTGATCTGTCAAGATAATACATTTTTTGGCAAAATATTCGATTACTACTTTGTAACTGAGTTCCAAAATAGAGGTAGTGCACATGAACATGCTCTTATATGGATAGAAAATGCTCCAGTATATGGAATTAATAGTAACTTATAAATTGAAAACTTCTTGGACAACTATATAACTTGTAGCACAGATCACCTTGATCTAGAACTCGCAAAGATACACGAACATCATCATACCAAAAGCTGTAAAAAAAGAAAAGCATCGCATTGTAGATACAAATTTCCAATGCCACCAATGAAAAGAACAAGGATTATTGAACCAATTACTTCACTACATGACTCAATAAATGAAAAAGTTTTGTCCTTGCAAAGCACCTTAGAACAAAAACACTATGACAAATCAACTAGTCATGAAAATTTCATAGATTAATTGCACTTAACAGAAACTGATTAAATCGAATTAATACAAAGTACATTAACACAACCAATGGTATTCTTGCAACGAAAACCATCAAAAATATGGAATAATAGCTTTGCATTCAATATGCCACACCTATGGAATGCAAATACATATGCTCAATATGTTCTAAATGCATATGCTACAGCTTCATATTGCAGTTCATATATGACCAAAGTTGACAGATCTATGACAAATGCATTCAAAAGGATATGACAAGAACATGAAAAGAGAAAAATCGATGCTATTCAAATGATACGATCTCTAGGCAATGCCTTGCTTAACCTTCAACAAATTTCAGCTCAACAAGCATTCCACATAGCTCTCTCCCTACCATTGAATCATATTTCAAGAGAATGCAACTTTATAAACACAGCACCAACAGATGAACGCACATTTATACTTAAACCAACCACTCTTCTGAAACAAATTCCTGACAACTCTGAAGATGTTATGTGCAGTTCTATAATTGATTACTATACCAATAGGCCTAATGCTATTAAGCATGTATGTTTAGTTGAATTTGTATCAAAGTATAGGAAATATGGCACACCAATATTAAAAAGAAAAAAAGAAAAAGTAATTCGATTCATCAAATACAAAAAACACATTGACTATGAAAAGTATTATAGAGAAAAACTTTTGCTATATTTTCCATTCGAAAACAATGAAGATCCACTAAAGCAAGACTTCCCGACATGGAAGAGTGCACACATGTTGCATAAGAACACAATAAAAAAAAATGAAACTAAGTTCACATACAACATGAACAAGAAATGGGGTGATTTGGAAGAAGCAATTCAAGAAATTGATAACAACACTGCAACTTCTAATCATACAATAAAAAACCTCAAATATCCAATGATGTTACTGAGAAGTACGAATTGGCTAAAGATTTGCAATTTCCCCAATGCAATGACAAAAAAAGACATCTTAACATTGGTTTTCAATTTACAGAACATCCATTTATGCTTAGCAACGAAGAATACTACAACATTAGGAGAATGCTTAATAGAGAACAACAAGCAATACTCAAAGACATTGCAATGAAAAAACGAAAGAACATAGACAAACCATTCTATTTATTTTTGACTGGAGGAGCTGGTACTGGAAAAACATTCACAGAAAAAGCAATATTTCAAATGCTCATGTGCATTTACAATGAACATTACAATACAGACCCTTTGAAACCAAAGGGTTTGATATTAGCATATACAGGTAAAGCTGCATATAATGCAGGTGGAGTGACAATTCATTCTGCATTGCTAATGCCTTTCAACAAATCTAGTTTTATTCCACTTAGCAATGATGTATTAGACAACTTAACATAGCTGTACGAAGAATTAAGGGTCATTCTCATTGATGAAGCATCTTTGATTGGAAGTTGTTTTCTATATCAAATTGATGATTGACTAAGAAAAATTAAGCATAATCAAACAAAATACTTTGGAAACATTGATATCATATTTTGTGGCGACTTGTACCAAGCACAACCTATACAAGATTCACTAATATTTGAACAACCTACAATAAGAAGGAAACCAATAACATATGACTTTTGGCAAGAACATGTAAAGTGCTATGAATTGCACATTGCAATGCGTCAAACAAATGAAATATTCATTGCCATTTTGAATAAGATGCGTATAAATAATCAAACAGAAGATGATTTCAATTACCTAAATAGAAATTGTATTCGAAATGCTCCTAATGATCCTACTTTTCCCTATCTATTTTTTAGGAATAGAGATGTAGCATTACATAACAAGAAAATGTTGTCTGTTGTTCCTGGTGATGAAATTGTAATCGATGCAATTTATTATGAAGAGGAAAACCATGGAAACATACCATCTCATGCACACATAGCAACATTGCCTTCACAGATTTCCCTAAAACTTAACATGCTAGTCAAAATATATGCAGGAAACTATGACTTACAAGACGGTCTAGTCAACGGTGCAGATGGTATCATTAAAACATATGTAAAATTAGACAACTTTGATGTAATATGGATAAAATTCTATGATGAACGTGTTGGCCGTCGACAAGCACATAAATTTTCTTTTCTATATAGCGAAGACATTTGTAGCGATTGGACTCCCATACTGCGCACAACAAAGCCAGTTTCTGTATTAGCAAAAACGGGCAACTTGAAAATCAGAAAAAAAATTCCAATCCAACTAGCATGTGCACGTACAATACACAGATCACAAGGCTTAACACTAGAAAATATTGCATTTGATCCTTTAGGAATACGACGCCATGGATTAGTATATACAGCCCTTTCTCATGTGAGAAACATAGAATCATTGTATTTTCTTAGTCCACTTAAGAAACAAAACTTCCAAATTCAACACAAAATTTCTGTTGAAATGGAACGTTTACAAAGAAACACAAAGTGACAATTAGACTACAATTATTCGTTATTAGAAACAAAAGCATACATTTTAATTCTTTCTCTAAACACTCGCAGTTTACAAATACATATTAATGATTTGTTAAATGACTATGATCTAATGCAATCTGACATCCTATGTTTACAAGAAACACATTTGAAAGATCCAATGCTTCTAAAAAGACTTGAAACATTCAATTGCATATCAAATTATAGTAAACATGGTTTTCTAATTTGTATTAAAAAACATATAAAGATCTTGAAACATATTCATTTTGAAGAAAAAAACATTGAAGCTACACTAGCAAATATGATTCTTCATGACATGGACATTATAGTTCTCAATGTCTATGTTGCACCATATGCAACATTGAATGATACATTGCACCTTCTTTCAAAAGCATTATGCAACATACATTGAAATCAAACAATAGCAATTGTCGGCGATTTCAACATCAATATGCTTGGAAGCAACAACAAAACAAACAAACTAAGATCATATATGCACAATTACAACCTTCATTTTTATTTTAGAGACAAATAACAATCATTGATCACATATGGTCAAAAATAACTTGTAGCTATAAGACTTTCAGGTTAGATACATATTGGACCCACCATGATACTATTTGTCTCATCATTGAAGACAAAAATGCAACAGAAACATAGTGCAAATGAAACTAGTCTAATGCTTTTTGTAGTCAATATTGTCAGACTTGCCTACTCATATCCTTACTATACAAATGAAATCAATAGTGAGATTATTACCAAAGATACCTTTAATCTGTTTCTGAACAAGTTTTTGAAAGTTGCATTATAGCCTTTTAACAATGTCACAAATAACAAATTAGCTTCAACAAAAATAAAACATTTACTTCTTCCAACACAGTTGAATAAATATTACTAAAAAACATTTACTTCTTCTAACACATGGAATTGCTTATTTTTACATTACACTACTATGACTTTGAATTCTAATTGTATGTCTTGCAGATTTCTATTGCTTTATACAATGAGTCAAACATGTAAAGACAATTCACAAAAACAAACAGACACATCCAGGTTTGCTTACTACACCCAACTTACTTACCCTTCAATGCATATGTATAGACATATCTCTATGTTTAACTATTTATTTCTTTCTACAAAACTATTGCAAGACCTATTCTTATATTTCTAGCACTGATTTCCATAGGACTGTTGTTCATAGAGAATTATACTATGCATCCATGATTTAACTCTCAAGCATCACAAAATTCATTTTAATCCTTGAATTTGTCTTTCAACCCATTGTAATATTTTCATGCACACATGACACACCCTCCATTACAAATTGCAGACTATATATAACCATTTTGCAGTTATCTAGCAATAAACACTACAGAGTACTGAACCTTATTCTCTACGATATTTTGAGGACTACCATATAATTTGTTTCCCTTTTCATCATCTCAATAATGTTCCATGCTTAAAGTTGACAATCTTCATCAATCACTTATTTGCATCAGAACTGTTACATGCATAATTCTATCAACCCCAGCCTTCTTCTTCTTCTTTTCCTGTCAACCTTTAATTCTTTTTCCTCACCCTTTCTCTAGAAAATTCTCAAGGTTCCTCTCCACTTCACATTTAAGCCCTTTTTCACTAACATCTCCTCCAATTTCCCATGTTGCTTGTTGTAAATCTCTAAATTGTAATAGAGATAATATCAAATAGAAATTAAATTCTTTCCAAAATTATAACTCTATTTCAGTTACATCAAACTCAATTATTTCATAATCCATATGCATCTTAATTCACATTGTAAAATTTGAAGAAAATGTTTCCAATCTTATTATTATTTACCTTAATATTCCTTGTTCTCTTTGTAATTTTATCTATACGATTTTTTTTGGTTTCTTTTGTCTTATGGTGTTTCTATTTTATTTTTGGTTGGGTGGTAGAACGAGCTCAAACGACATATATGTTGATTGACTTATTTATTATGTAAATTCCCAACCACCCATAATAATTAACACCATTGGAAAGGGAGCTTGATCAACAAACACATCTAGGTTTGCTTATTATGCCCAAGTTACTTACTCTTCGATGCATATGTATAGACATATCTCTATGTTTAATTGTTTATTTATTTCTATGAAACTATTGTTGATTGAATTCCTGATTACTTGTTCAATTGATTCCTGATTAGTATTACTGAGTCAATATTTATCAATGTTTTCATGCCAATCGATAGTACTTGAACTTTCATACATCTGTATCACATGCATTTACACGTTTCTATAGTAGTGGACTTGAATCATTTTCTCTCTCAGGCACAAAATTTTTAATATTTGCAACTTAGATCAGTATATATCTCTGTTGCACTAATAGAGTTTTCTGAGTTTAATATTTTATAATTTATAAGTATTCCATTATCGAAGTTTTTAAATGCAATTAATCTTTCTTTCAGTAACTAATACTCAATTTCCACTACAATATAGAATAAGCTTATACTTTTATTTTTATTTTTAGTTGTTAAAATTTACCAGACACTTCGTCGTCGCGTTCAAGCACACCATTCAATGATGTTGCATCTTTTTCATCTCGTAGCTCTGGATAACAAGCTATAATAGACAAACAACAACAAACATCGGGTGCAATTTAGTCAGACAAGTAAGTAAATTTGAAACAAATTTTTATAGGTACCATTGGCATAGCATTTATATTTATCATCAGTGTATTTTACTTCTAACTGTCTCTTTTGCCACATCAACATCATCAATACACAGATTGAAAGCACCATATTTAGTCCTAGTTACCATTGAAGAACTGAACATTCGCAAAACTGGAAAAATGTTCAATGGAGATGTTATGGTTATTTATAGCACATACCTTGATAAAGTCCACAAATCACGACAAATACTACGTGCAGATTTGACAGATGCTGAAGGAATCATGACAATCACATTGTCCATACCAACTGAGCTCATTGAAGAACATGAACAAAAAATATCACCAGGAAAAGCAATATCTATTACAAATTTTAAAGTTATTCCTAAAACAAATTATGACTGCAGCGATTGTGATTGGATTCTGCTGCTAACTGAACTAAGCACTGTACAAAACATACCACCAATTTGCAAATATTACAAATTCATTCTGGATACAACAGTAAAACACCTTACAACAAATATAGAAACATATCCAATTGGAACAATTGCTGCAGTTGTGACAGCTACATGGAAAATTGGTTTCCAATATACATTGCAAATTAAAGATGGAAATTTCGATGACAACAGAGCAACGGTAACATAAATTACTTTGCAATGTTTTTATATTGCTAGTTCCATCCTAGATTTCAATTTCCTTTGAAAAAAAAAAAACCTTCTGCCTTCTATTGCAGTTGCAATTATTTGAAACATTTGCACCACTCTATAGTGAAATTGAACAAGAATTGCAAAAAGGCCATTTTCCAATTATGTTATTCAAAAACATAACAAACAGGAAAGAACTCAAGGAAATAACACTTCAAACAATGCAAGCTACATTCATAAAAAAATTGAATGCAGAAGTAGCAGAAGAACTTAGAAAATTGAACCCTCCAACATTCTCTGTAAGTACAAATGAAACAGTACCTCTATTTCTCAATATGAATTTGTTTCTTCATCTCTTTCTATTTTAACATATACTACTTGTCCTCCTCTATGAACAGATAAAAGGAACATTGAAAACTGCAAGCATTTATTCTACGCCATTTGAACCAGTTTGTCTTGGATGCAATTCACCAATACCAACCTCTACAATGATAGAGGAGACAAGAGTTGATTGCCTTAAGTACAATAAAAATTCGTCCTTTTCCTATTCACAGTGTCTTAATTGCATAATCAAGTCTGACAACACCAACTTGCAATGTTGCATTCGAAACAAATTTCTCTTGAAACAGTTACTTCCCAACCTAGCACGAATGTCTTTTCAAGACTATGTTCAAAAGAAACAAGCAACCATGTATATGCTACGCGATTTCAAAATAAATGGTACATTCACAATCAATGAAGACAACGAGATCCAATCTTTTGACAACAATGGAAGCCCTACCAAAGCTAGGTATTCTTGTAATTATTCTTCATCTTTTAAGCAAAAATAAGATATATGCACTTTAAATTATGCTATCCAAAATAGCAAGATTTGTACTAATTTTCCCCTCTTCTTTGCAGCACCAACACTTCTACAAACATTGGCTACAACAGGAACACATAGTAATCCAGAAATCAGTCCAAAGTTCTTCTCAATTTTTGTACAAGATTTTACTGCTCAGATCCTCCTCTCTCAAAGTGCAGTATGTCTGCAACATTTTACTAGAACAAGAAAGTTTTCACAGAACAATTATGAACAAAAATCACTAATTATACTTATAGTGTTTCTTCTACCTATTTGCAGATACTTTCAGACTTAATATATGTATATATAAGAAATATAGCTTTTCCATTAGGCCTTTACAAATATTATCAGATTTTATACATATATGTTTAATGAATAGAACCTGTGTTTACAATCTGAAATTATATATATAAATATTATAAATCTATTTAAAAATCTCCTGAAAAAAATATTTCTGCAGAGTTGATGCCCGGGCTACCTTCAGTCTTCTGTCTTGTTGTTTATTGGTTTTACAAAAATCGTGATTCACGTCTGAAACATTAATTCACGTCTGTAAAAGAGCCAGAGGAATCAAACTTTAGGAACCCCATATGTATATAGCAACGTTGACATTCCACTATTGTGTTCAATAAATGAATGTCACAATTCATTAACGTTTACAAGCATACAACACATATAATAATGCGTCCGACCTCTTTAAAACAACACCAACCCTTGACTTAGAGTGTTAACCTCAATTAACCCTTAGGCAAGAGCCCTTTAACGCTTCTTCGAATTTCTTTCGGACTATGAATTAAGATGTTAGAGCTGACATTTCAATTCCCTTAGGATTATCAACCAAGTCTTAACTTAGTACATACGAACCCATTAAACTTCTACCACAACCACAAACCAAGACTTATTACCTTCGGGCCCACAATACTTACCTGGACATCAACTATCAGGCTCATCCAACGGTCGGAGATTTGTCGTGCTACCCCTCACTCATCCGACGACAGTCGCGCGATCTAACGACGCGGGGTTTAATATTCCAGTTCACGTGGTGTGAATGGAGCCGAGCAGTTAAACAACCCTTCTCATTCAACGGTTGATGACTTATCGTGCGGGTTGGGATAATCCGACAGCCACAATAAATTTTTGCGTTTTTTTTCTCACCAAAGCTTAACGCGCAAAAATAACGTGAAAAAAATGGTTTTCATAAACCGCTCTTCTCCATGTGTCACACAGCGACACATATCGCGTTCGAAACTCAATTACAGCTTACTGGTTTTTAAAAGCCCGAATACTACCTTTCTTCTCCAAAACAACTTACACTGTTCAGCATGGTTCGGCTACTCTTCAAGGTTCCGGTTGCGCACTATGAACAGTCGATTTCCTTGGATTATGACTTCGTTTCATTGTCTCGCTTTGGCGTGCGTTAACCCTGTTTCATCAACGTTTAACACAGTTTCAAACTTCAATTAAGGCAAGTGCATATGAAATAAACACCTTGTTTCTATTATATCCCAACAATCACGGGTCGACTCGATCTATCTCAATCGGAACAGGTTACAATGCTGATAGACCTTAACCAGGGTTCAATGAACAGAATCAATCCTTCTGTTCTATTCCAATATCGTCTCACAGTCTCTTCTTCATTAAGGACTACCTTCGGTTCAACCCCAAGGCCTATTCAACTATGCCTTTAACTGTAATAAGGGATCTTCGCCCATCAACCGGAGCATCATTCAACTCAATCATATACAGGATTCAATGTCATCCTTCTACACAGAGATTCCCCTTAGGCATTTCCATACAATTATTATTTGAATTAGGCCAATACATTTGCAGTGGCTCTTATCAGTATCAGAGAACATATCTGATACGATCAGAATTCCTTCACACTAATTGAATGCACTCTTAAATGAGATATAGGGGCATGGATTCAATTTGTATTCGGGAAACATAAGCTTTCAACTGAGACCAGCACTCTAATTGCCACCAATTCCGGCAGGACCTTATTCGGACCCTCTTTCACAGAGATTTGACTCACACTCAATCTCCTACACACTAAAATTAACACTAGCATGAATTATTCATAACGCCTGTGACCAAACTCACCAATGTTCTATTTAATGCAGGAATTTCATCAATTTATGCTCACGAAGTACTGAAACAAATACATATCTCACAGAATTCAAAACCATTTCTTTCATATATATCTGAAAGAAATTACTTACAAATTTCTGGTCCTCGGCCATATATTCAAAATAAAAAATGGCCCCTCTCCTCTACTCTATCTCTTCTACAGTTCTATGCAGGTCCACTATTTTTGCCTCTCAGGCTTATTTTTATACAACTGCTACCAATGAATCGATTCAGATACTTCCAAATAATAGTTGGCAATGGGATGCATTGGGATATGACAAAGAATCATATACAAAATCCTTGTTGTCACTCGATCATTTTCATATCCACATATATATGGTAGCATGCTTTTTTTTGTTACATTTTATGTGTAAAATAAAATATGATCATAATGATATGCATCATTTTTTTTACCTGACTTAATTATATTTTGTATTGAAGTACTATTTTTTGGTATGTCTAAGCTAAAGTATTCAAAAACACTAAGAAAACCAGATATACATTCTATGGGGTCATACTTTGTAGGATTTTCTTGTCATTGTTTTTATGTACTTTATTATATCATGCTAATATTTATGTGTACATATTTGGATTCTCAAGCATTTTAGATCATTGTTTTTGTGGTTTTATGTACATACTATTCAAACAAAGGAATTATATTGCACATTGGCTTCTAGAACTTGTATTGAAATACTTTAATGAGATAATTTCATATTCTTATGTAGTGTTTGTGTTTTTTAAGGCAAATATTAAATATTAGAGTTCAAATTAATGTTATTTTAGTTATTTTTATCTTATTTTATTTATGGAATATTATTTTATTTTTACTTACTTAATAGACACTATAAATAAGTACACAGACCAAATAAATAAGTATTATATCAATCATTAACAAATAAACAGATACTCCCCGGATGCTGGTGTTAATACCTGATCATATGGCGCTTGGCCTGTGGGACGACACATGGCAAGGCCACTGGCCACCCACAGGCATCACTTATGGCGCCCCTCTGCATTAAAACTCTCAGGCCGTCACCTAGCACGACATTTATGTCGTCGCGATCGTCGAGGCCTTCATCGTTACAAAATGCCGCACTTTGGCTCTCCTCCTTGGCACTTCGTCTTTGCGCTTGGTTCATTTGTGACGCTCTGAATCCTCTTGGTTGTTTCTATGCCGCCACTACTCTCACCTCTGCGAACTGGTTGCTCCCCTGAAGCTGCGGAGCCCAGCTCTCGCACATCTTTGGGGCGGCGATGCAACCTGGGCAGCTGTATTGAATTTATCCTCGGCTTCCATTACTCTCAGAGCCTCTTCTGTCCATTGAGATTCTCTGCCTCTTTCGACCTCAATTCTCCCTCTTCTTCGCTGCTCGCCTTAGCCACCTCTGTCCGCACATCTGCTCTGAACGCCCTTCATCCACTGAGTGTTAACATGCCTCGGCTCAGGCATCGTATGTGATGTCGAAGAGGCAGTTCCAGAGCTCGCTCCTCTCGCCCTCAGCGTTCATCCATGTCCAGCTCCTCTTCTTCATCTCTCGAGCACTTCTCGGGTCGATACCCCAACACCCGCAGTGTGCGTGGTCATCACTCCACCTCCTCTCCTCGACACATTGCTTCTGAGAAGATAACGCCTCCTCCTTCAGGCCTCACTGCCTCTGTCTCCTCGCATAACATGACCACTGCCCACTTCCAATTCCAATGCAGCTCTGACCGCCCTCTCGTCGTGGCGACCATCTATGTTTCCTTTCATGATATTCTTGGTGTGGCTCCTGGCCCCTCCTCGCCTATGCGTCCGAGCAACAAGCCTAGTCCCTCTAAGAATGTGAAGCCTTCTCAAGCACCTACTAGGCATAATTCTGGTACGGCGGGAAAAGGTAGTTCGAGCCACCTCAAGGACACAAGCAAGCTGGAAGGAAGAAGCGGTGTGGATGCTACATCGACTCAACGTGGCCCCCTTCTAGCTGATGATGATGAGTACTAGTGCCCGATTGTTGAAGAATCTCCTTCTGCTGATTATGGTGTCTAGTTTTACAGGTCTTGTCCAAGTCAATTTTTCCAGTTATCTTGTTTTGGCTATTTTAGGATGTACTTGCTTATGTTACCATGTAGCTGGTTTCCTCTACAGAGGCAGCAATTCAAACTTTACATGGGTTGGTTTCCCCATGAGGGTAGCTCAATTTTTTCTATTTTGCTGGACTTATGCCACTGATGATGGCCTGAACTGCTGAGGCCCTGGTCTTTTTGTACCATATGTTTTACTAATAGAATTACTCTTACTCAGAAAACAATAAAATAAAAATAAACAGATACTATAAATAGAAATAGCTACACAATTTCTTGTTCACCTACACTCTACCGCTGAAAGCTTATTTGTTAAGCATTATTGAGTAATTGGTCTTTACTTTGTTAAATTCTTTTTCTACTTTAATATTCAAATACCCCAGTCTTAGCTTTAATATGCACCAACACGTAATCCATTTCAGTCAAGGTTGCTTCTTTTATAAATTATTTTGATAAACATAATATATATATATATGAATGTATTTAGCTCCTTAATTTTTTTATTTTTTTTAAACCTATATTTAATAAATTAATCCATACATATATTAATAATGAAATACTTTTTCTATAAATCTAAATAATTACTTCAATATATTTTTAAAAATATATTATATTATTATACATTTCCATTATTATAAAATATTTTTTTAGATTTTATTATTACATATTTATAATTTAAAATAGAGCCAAAGTTTATAAATTATATATTTAAAGAAAATATCATAGTTTATATATAAATTGATATCGATTAGCAATGTTTATAAAATATCTAATATGAGATGGATGGCCATATTATTTCTCTCTAAATTAACACCTAAAATCACAACACTAAATTCAATTTTATAAGTTTGCTTTAATTTAGCTATATCTAATTCTATTATAAAACACACGTAACTATATTATATAAAAAAATATTAGAAATTGAAAAATACAATTAATAAAAAAACACATCCCTAATGAATAGAATATCAAATCTATCCAATATCTAAAAGAATCAAATTAGTTAACTAAATTATATCATTAAATTTTAGAGTATATAATGAATATATCAAATATATAACTATACAAAATATTAAACAATTTTAATGGCTATATACTATGCCATATAATTATATTTATATATAAAAAAAAAATTAGAAATTGAAAAATGTAATTAAAAAACCACATTCCTAATGAGTAAAATATTGAATCTATTCAATATCTAAAAACTCAAATTGGCTAACTAAATTACATTATTAAATTTTGGAATATACATTAAATATATCAAATATATAACTATACAAAATATTAAATAATTTTAATTGCTATATATCATGTCATGTAATTTTATATAAAAATAACATGCAACTTTTTGAATAATAACAATAAATTCCATATATATATATATATATATATATATATATGTAACTTATATTTTTTGTTATTATAAATTCTTATAATAATATTTTTATTTTTAGCATTATAAATTTTCATATATATATATATATATATTAGGAAAATGTAAAAGTTTTTAGATGGTAGACAATATAGCATTGTTATTGTAGTTGGGTGGAATTGGATTAACAAAATATTAGTAAAAACCTAAATGGATTAGATTCTAAACCTTAATACTAACATAAATTCTTATTTTTTACTTTAATTTAGCTATATTTAAACTAAACTAAGCGACAAATTTATTACAAAGAAAATCCTCATAAACATCCTTAAATTCAAATGGCAACATTTAGCAAATCCTCATAGACATGCTCAAACTCAAATTGCAACAATTATTTCTAATTTAATTTAACTATACTTTATTACAAAACAAATCTTCATAAACATCTTCAAACTCAAATTGCAACATCTCTATAATTACATTAAGCGGCATGTAATAGCCATAATGGCTATCCATAGACATTTCCAACATCACATTGCAACATTACTATATTTAAACTAAGCGGCAGGTAGTGGCTACCTTTAGCCTTGTTAATATAGATAATATATTATTTCATTAATATAAATAATATATTATTTATATTAATAATATATATTAATTTTTAGATTTATATTTAAATTTATTGATGAAATTATAGTTTGGAAAATATTAATAGTAATTTTTATTAATATAAATAATATATTATTGATATTAATAATATATGTCAATTTTTAAATTTTATATTTAAATTTGTTAATAAAATTATAGCTCCAAAAATATTAATAGTTATTGGTACAAAATCATATAATTAATTATGATTACAACAATGATATGAAACTGGCCTCGAATTCTATATACACTCTATATACACATCAAATTATTAGGCAATAATAATCAATTTGCTTGACTTATCATTCTGCTTGCCACATACTGTCTGTTTTAGCATTCTATTCCGTTACAAGAGAATTCATGCTCTTATATACATCACTAATTTGTAATAATATAATGCATCTTGCATATTCTGTGTATCTTCATCAATTATGGTCATATTAAGAGGTTATTAGTAGTTGAGCATAACCTGATCATGAATGATTTCCCAAAACTGTTTATGAAATAAGTGGGCTATTCTGTGGGCTATTCTGTGGTGCATGTGTTTAGGAACTTTACTTCTTGAGAAATATAGATAGTCAATTGATTTTCTGATCTTCTATCCTTTAAAGTATCTACATACTAATGTGATTATATTGTTAGTCTTGACCTTTACCAAACAAATTCTATGACATGCTTTTTTAAGTTTAGCCGTTGGCATCTCTTCTAAAACCGAGAGAAAATGCTTCATTTAATTTATCTCTTTATATTTTGAAATGATAATTGAGTTGACTTGTGATCGTAATGTATACATATTATTCTGCAAGCTACCCAAAAAGCACCCTATACAAAAAGATCCATATGTGATTGAAAGGGAGAACGCTTGAAAAATAGAAAGAAGTGGCCAACATTGTCAAAAGAGTTCTCATTATATCAGACTTGCCAAAACACCATAAAACTCTCTCATTATATCACAGAAAACAATCAAACAACGCTTACAAATTTGTAGAACATTGCCAAAAAGAGGTATGTAAAAATCTTTATAAAACGTGACCTATATTTATTTATTTTTTACGAAATTAAACTAAAATTGTAACATTTCCGGATTTTAATTTAATTTACTTTTATCTCTCACAAAATTAGGTATTGTTGTTAACATATAACATTGTTTAATGAATGTGTGTTTATATTTTTTTATGAATTACTATAACTGATTCTTAAATAAATTCCAAGATTTGGTAAATAAATTTCAAGATTCCACAGTGGTTAGAGGGCCAGTTGGAAAGGGAGAGTTACCTTCTTCTCTAGAGATATTTATGAAAGATCTGAGTGAGGAGAAGGGGTTTTATGAAATGAGGAAGCAGGATGATGCAAAATAGAGTGGTCCGGAGCTGGTTAAGACAGTGGAAATCTGAAACTCAGAGAGTTGTAGACTGAACAAGAGTCCTAAGGTCTAACTTCTGCATTCTTTTTCTCTTGAAAAATAGTTACATGTCTATTTACAAGTGAAAGAAAGAACTCGGTTATGTTTTAGTTCCAAGAAGCAGATTAGTTATACTAAGATAATTTTATTATAATCATGAATAAGTGTGCAATCTCTTACAACATTCTATGGATATTGTTGTATCTGCCAAGTAATATGCATATCATCTATGTAATATTTAGGCTCTTACATGTAAGCCTCATATGCATATCATTTATGTAATCTTTAGGCTCTTACATGTAAGCCTCTTTGACAAAAAAATTCCAAAACTAAATTTAGTGAAAGAACACAATAGTTAAATCTTCTAAACCAACCTAATGGAGAATAAGGGTAGAAGTTTGGACTTTAGCCCAATGGAAACCAGGCCAAATCCTTGTCTTCTGGACCTAACTAGAAGCAAAATGTAATAAACTTACATACAAATACCCCAAGGCAGTGATTATGCCTTTAAGCAAAATATAAAAAGTTAACTGGAAAAATACGAAAAAGAGATCTTATCAACCTTAGTGTCAAACCTCAGACACAATCTCTGTGATGAGGTTATCTATTCGATATAAAATAGAATATATACAAACAGATGAATTAAGACAAAAATAGCTAGTCTACAATATCAAAGTTAAACGAATACAGGTATTATAATGTTGTAACAAAAATATAGTCTAGCATATAACGATGATAAACTGTAGAAAATCAAACATTTCATGATGGCCCCAAATGTTACCAACATCAGTATTGAGAGAGACCCATAAAAGAATGATTACTGAGTTGTTCATCACATAATGAGCGCATATATATATATATATATATATATATATATAATTCAATTCAATTCAAATGGTAATCATCAATTTAAAAAAGTTGTATTAATGTAGGAAGAGACTCAAATGTAGTAAGAGAAGAAGAATTTA
This sequence comes from Pinus albicaulis, assembly GCA_034641835.2. Classification (NCBI taxonomy): domain Eukaryota; kingdom Viridiplantae; phylum Streptophyta; class Pinopsida; order Pinales; family Pinaceae; genus Pinus; species Pinus albicaulis. The sequence goes on along the minus strand of CM076576.1, from coordinate 577,271,941 downwards.
GATCACATTTTCAGAAATATCTCTATATTGATATAGGAAGTGATAAAATATCATAAATGTGTTTGTTGGATTTTTTGTAGTTGTTACAATAGTATTGGAGTTGGAGATCTAGTAGTTTAGGAATATTTTATTTAAGTAGTGACAATGATTTTAGATGTTTTTCTTATATTACAATATTATATATGTCAATATTATATATAAAGGTGAATAAAATATCAAAAATATATATATTAAACCACAAAAGAATCATAAAATAAAAATGTTATTTCACTAGTTTCAATCCTACTTCTTCATCTATGTGAGCATTACATGATGCAATGAGTGCTAAATGGACTATTAAAAAATCATGAGAAATTAGTCAGTTACCACTACCTCTCATGAAGATGGTCATAGATGAATGACTTACTTAACCCAATTAAGTCACAAAAATTATATCTAATATAATGCAGTGAGGAAACCCCTCATATTAAAAGTGGTACTGTTAAATTTTTTCAAAAACTTAGTAAATTTTGAAAATTATTTTCAAAAGTTACATATTAATTAAAATTCAAACATAAATTTGACACATCTACAAATTTTATACATAATGAAATTTTCATAATTATTGAGATTTGATATGTGTATTGTTTTTCATAAATATTAAGATTTAATGTATGTACTATTATGACACTTGGTGGCATATAGATTTTTATTTTTATTTTAGATTTGATATGTGTACTGCTTTTCATAAATATTGATATTTCATGCTGGTAACAATTGATGACATATAATTTTATTTTTAATTTTTAAAATAACTTTTATTTCTGATAAATTCTATTTATAACACCATAAAATTAATCATTTCATATATATAACCTAATAAAAATTAAAATTTGAAATTTGAAATATTATTTTTAATTTTCAAAATATTTAATTTAATAGTTATTTTTTCTTAAACTCATTGAAATCAAACCATTACAGTATAAGATGCCTATAAACAACTATAATAACTCAAACACAACAATAATTTCGTGTAAATACTGTGCAAACAAACAAGCTTTATACAATACTCAAATATTCACTTCTATTAAAATTTAGTAAATTCAGCATAATGAGAAATCGACGAAAATATTTTAGAATTTTCAGTTTTTTAAAAAAGCGAATCTGTTTATACTGTTCAGACAATTTAGATGAAAATATAGAGCTCCGTTACTTTTCCATGCAGTAATTAAGAAAACAACCTGGCTGATTCGAAAACAACATAATTTCATGAAATTAAATTATGTATTTACCGTGTTAAAGCTGACAAAACATGACCAAATCAATCCATGTAAAGCTAAAATCGTTCAAAATTTCTCATCAAACCTCATCTGAATTTCAAGAACAGACAACCAAAAAACGCATACGGAGAAATCTGCCATGCCATTTGACAAGCTTCCTCATCGGTTCATGTACCTTTCTGCGTAATTTCGTTGGCCATTGCTGTCAATCGAAATCATTGACGAACGCCATTCCACCGTTCTTGCGTTGCTTATTTTCAATATCCGACAATTTGATGAGATCAAGTTCATTAATTTTTTATACACTAATGGATACCACTAGATTTTCATGGCGGTGTAAATATATCGTCATTTCATATCACTTGCATATAGGGAAAGGTTGTAGCACATGATCCATGTGTGCATGTATATTAAATACATAACATCACAACAGGGACGTCTTCTCTGCTGTAGAGCAGGGTAGCCAAGGGTAGTAGGCAATGGAGGCTGGCAGGTATCCATGTGCAGACACCACACAATCAATCACTATCCCTTAGTTTCTAAATGCAGAGTCGCAACTTGCAAGAGTCTTCAGAGATTTCTGTGGCTTATCACGAATTGATAGTGTAATTTATTATGGTCACAACAATGAGATGTAACTTGTGAACCAGATGCGAAGTTCTAAATGCAAAGTCCGGAGTGCCTTCAGAGATTTCTGTGGCTTTAAATATCCCGAATTGATATAGGGTTTATGTAATTAATTATATCTCAAATTAGTATCACGATTAATATTTCTAGAGTTATAGCTCTATAATATTAATGCGCTGTATATAAATCTTTAGATTTTGTATTTAAATTTATTAATGAAATTATAGCACGGAAATTGGTACAAGATCATGTAATTAATCATGGGTACGATAATGATATGAAACTCGTGAGTAATGTAGTAGTAATCAATTTGCTTGACATATCATTCTGCTGGTCACTTACGGTCTGTTCTAGCGTTCCATTCTATTACAAGAGAATTCATGCCCTTGTATACATCACTAATTTGTAATAATTATATAATGCATCTTTGTATATTCCGTGTCTTCATCAATTATGGTCATATTGAGAGACTAGTTCTTTCCGGCTCTGTATTTAGAACTAATTTATTTTGGCTATCAAAACTTATCTTTATGGTTTGGAAAACCAGCTAAATTCATTAGTGGTTGAGCATAACCTAATCATGAATGATTTTCCAAACCTGTTTATGACAGAATAAACAGAAGTGGACAATCTATTATGTGGTGCATGTGTTTAGGAACTTTACTTCTTGAGAAATATAGATAGTCAATTGGTTTTGAGATCTTCCATCCTTTAAAGTATCTATATACTAATGTGATTATATTGTTTTTACATTTACAAAAAAATTCTATGACATGCCCTTTTTTAAGTTTAGTCGTCTGGTATCTCTTCTCAAACAGATTGAAAATGCCTCATTTAATTTTTCTCTTTTTCTCTTTATATTTTTCCTTGTTGAAATGATAATTGAGTTGACTTCTGTTGTAATGTATACATATTATTGAACTCAAACTACCCAAAAAGAACCTCATACAAAAAGATCCATATGTGATTGAACTGGGCCAACATTGTCAAAAGAGCCAAAACACCATAAAACTTTCTCATTATATTAGACTTGCCAAAACACCATAAAACTTACTCATTATATTATATAAAACAAGCAAATGATCCTAACATATTTGCATATCATTGCCAAAAAGAGGTATATAAAAATCTTTATAAAACGTAACATATATATGATTCTCACAAAATTAAGTACGGTTGTTAAGAGATATACAAACAAATGTGATTACTATTGTTTAATGAATGTGTGTTTATATGTTTTTTATGAATACAGATTTATATGTTCAGAATTACTACAACTGGTTGGTAAATAAATTTCAAGATCCTAGAGTGGTTAGAGGGGAAATTGGAAAGGGAGAGTTACCTTCTCTTCTAGAGATATTTATGAAAGATCTTAGTGAGCAGAAGGGGTTCTCTCAAATAAAGAAGCATGATGCTGCAAAATAGAGTGGGCCAGAGCTAGTTATGACCAGTGGAACTCTAGAACTCAAAGAGTTGTAGAGTGCTCTAGAACTCAAAGAGTTGTAGAGTGGACAAGAGTCTTGAGGTCTAACTATGTTAACGAAATTGCTACCTTAACACTCTGGTGAGGAGCACAGGGGGAGTAGATGTCATAGCCTCTCTCACGGTTGGGTGGCATCATCAGTTGGGTACATTATGAGATAAGTATATGAGTACTGTACATTGAAAGAAAGAGGAAACTAATGCATTGTGTAGTTCTGCATTCTCTTTCTCTTGAAAAATAGTTACATATCGATTTATAGGTGAAAGAAAGAATTTGGTTATGTTTTAGTTCCAGGCAAGCAGATTAGCTGTACTGAGATAATTTTATTATAATCATAAATAAGTGTGCAATCTCTTACAACATTCTATGGATATGGTTGTGTATATACAATTTTATTATAATCATAAATAAGTGTGCAATATCTTACAACATTCTGTGGTTATGGTTGTGTATATATTTTAATTCTGGTAGAATTTCTCTTGTTTTATTTGCTAGATAATATGCATATCATCTATGTAATCTTTAGGCTCTTACATGTAAGCCTTTGTAACAAAAAAATCCAAAACTAAATTTAGTGAAGGAACACAGTAGTTAAATCTTATAACACTAGAGTTCAATCTTATAACACTAGAGTTCAATTATTACCCTCTGATGTACATATTGTTCTAGACCAGCGTAATGGAGAATAGGGGTAGAAGTTTTGACTTTAGCCTAGTGGAAACCAAATGATGGGCCCAAATGTTACCAACACTAGTATTGAGAGAGACCCATAAAAGAATGATTACTGAGTTTTTCATCACAGAATGCAATTGCATTAGACATAAAATCGCATCAATGAACCCACTGTGTATAGCTAGTGATAAACAAAAGAGAAACAACCTTTATATATGACATAACCAATCTGCAAGTCCGCGAAGATAAATCAGCAAATTTTCAAGACGAGCATTGTCTAATACATCCAATACTAAAACAACCTCATGAAAAAAATATAACCAAGGGTTACAACAAGTGTTTAAAACAAATAAAAAATAAACCCTTGCTTTGTCCTGAATAGAAGGGTATCCGAGATCTACTAGATGAGAAACCCTTGAAAGGTTGAACCCCATAATGGGTAACACTAAAATTCAACAAATTCCATGGCCAGACCAAGTACCTACCAAATAGATGCTAGTGGTGGATCCTCAACGACAATACAAAACATAACTTTAACGAAGAGAGATGAGAAACGTTGACAGGTGAACTTATGTGGACAAGACGAGGAACCCTTTGCAACCATGCTCGAAGTCAGTGGGGCAGAAGAAATGTCTCGTTTGCTGGTGCTAAAGAGAGTGAAAATCCTCACGTACCTTTCTCAAAACGAATGAAAGAGGAACCCATGAGAAAATATCAATTACGGAAACAAAGTTACTAAAATGGTAAAAGAAGGATGAATAGTCGGGTATGACAATTTTACCTACAGGGTTTGGGGCCTGGGCGGAGGGGCATGTTGAGGACCATCAAAAAATCTCCTCATACCCGGGAGGAATGATCCTACAATGCAAACTGAGTTAAACGAGAATTTAAAAAAACTATACTTGTGTATGAACAATAACCATCTATATGACACATACAAGTTATTATTCCAAAACGAAATTGATAGGTGAGATTAACTTAAGGAATTAATGCAGTAAGTGTTGAGATTAAACAAGATGATGAGCTTAGTGAAAAGAGTCGCCTTCACTAAGTGGGCCCGCAGGCTATTTTTGGCGCAAGTCTATTTTTAGAATATGTCTATTTTCAGACATGATGATCATATTTCAGAAGTTGCAGGATGCTATCTGTGGATGGTTGATCAAGTTGGAAAAATAGATGAAATTCTATTTTTATAATATTGGGCGAAGTCTATTTATAGATTGTTGATCTAAAAATAGATTCATGTTGATTATTACTAGCTCTTAATAATAATCAGACACTAAACAACAACTTATTCTCTTGGAGCACTTTGTTTCAGTGCACATATGCGGCACATCAGTGGACTCAGGGAATTACACAATTCCCAAGGGTTTACTAGAGCTAATGCATGGAGTACTTAGTTAGAACTCAAGTGGCAGAGTTATGACATAGTTGGAAGAAGTAGTTATGGAGTTGTATTTAGTTTAACTCAATTAGACTCAGTTGAGTTAGTTGTATCTAGTTTAACTGATTGGTACACTAGTGAGAGTGGAGTGAATTAATTAGTTAATTAATTCACAAATAATAACTCACTAATCAACTGAACAATACAGCAGTTAACTACAGTGCATGGCAGTTTTAGTGGAGACCGAGTGGAGAGATAGGTGAAAGGGCAAGATAGACTATCTGTTGTGACTATAGTGATGCATTGATTGCATCACACACACATTGGAGTTTCCAATGAGGATTTCGCAGTCAAGGAAAGAGTAATTCGAATTCATTCAGAGCTATTCTTTAGCATGCATTGCGCAGTGGAGGCAGGCTAGCAGGACGCAAAGATCGGTGCATGGATTTGCAAGATTGGTCCTGATTAGTGTATGATGATTGTATTGTACTGAGAGCTTGATAAGCTTTGTATGAGATTGTCATATGATCTCCATGTTACATAATATATAGTTGGGGTTTTGAGCTTCAGACTTTCCCAGTTAAAAACTGTGTTATGTGCGATTGATTATTTTTGTTTATGCTTCACATGTGTGTGCAATTAATTTTTCCACAAAAGATTAACAAGTGGAATTGATTCAGTATTTTTCATAAAGTTAAATAGTGTGAGATTAGGTGAATCAAGGATATATGCATGCTTACTGCATATATTTTCTACATGGTATCAAAGCATTGTTGATTGAAGATTGCAATTGTGAAGTGAGTTTGTGCTGGTGGATAATTCGAATTTGCTACAAAAGATTCTTGGTGCATAAGTTGAGTATACATTGAAATGGCTTTCAGTGGGTTGCGATTGGAGTATGCCCTTGATGGGAGCTCAAATTACATAGCCTGGAAGGACAGGATGGAGGCAGTTCTGGAGGATAACGGACTGAAGGAGTTCATCGATAGCAATGTTCCTAAGCCGGGATCTAGCGATGCTGCATTACTTGACGCATGGCAAAAGAAGATAGCAAAGACAAGGAGAATTCTGTTGGAAGGTGTGAAGGACCATATTGTGTCCAGATTTCACGGGAAAGCCACTCCATTCTTAATGTGGAAGGCTTTGACAGACTTTTTCCAAAGCAGAAGTGACCAGAGGAAGTTGGCGCTTAAAGACAAGCTCAGAAAAATAAAAAAGGAGAAAGGCGACAGTATTCCAAAATACCTCACGAAGTTTGTCCACTGCAAGGATGAACTGGGAAGTGTGGGGGTTACTGTTGATGATGAAGACTTGGTGAGCTTGGCTCTCCTTGGGTTTTCGAAGAGTTGGCATAGTTACGAAGACTCTTTCAATGGACGGGGAAACTGCCGGGATGGGAGCGACTTAGGTCAGATCTTGTGTAGGAGGAGATAAGGCGAGGTACCAGGGATGGATCTTCATCGAAGAATGAAGATGAAGATAATTGTGCCTTGGCTGCCAAAGCAAGGAAAGGGAAGGGGAAGAAACATCCTTCAAAATCCGATGCTAAAGGCAAGAAGCAAGATTTGTCCAAAGTGAAGTGTTTTCACTGTCACGAACATGGACATTTTGCCACTAACTGTCCACAGAAGAAGAAGAACAAGAAGGCTACTGGATCTATAGCTGGAGAGGCCTTAGCCTCGCAATTTGAGCTTGATTTCTCCTTGATCGCTTACTTGGTTTCAAGCTGCATGGGATCGATGTGGTATCTTGATAGTGGCACATCTTTCCATATGACGGGAGACAAAGAGTTGTTTAGTGACTTGGAGGAGAAGGACCTCCATATGAATATAGAGATGGGTGACGATGGTCGGTACAGTGTGACTGGCATTGGGACCATTACCTTTGAGAGGGGGTCCGGTAATCCATTCTTGTTGAAGAATGTTATGCATGTTCCAAGTCTGAAGAAGAACTTGGTCTCAGTCGCAATGCTGGAAGACAAAGGTTATGATGTTGTTTTTAGTGAGGGAAAAGCCTTCCTTCGACATAAAACAACTGGTCAAACCAAGAAGATAGGGGTTCAAATTAAGAATCTCTATAAGCTAGAGGTAGATGGCTGCGCTGCAATGGTGGGAAAAGTAGAAGAAGTGGTGAGCTGGGATGAGGGCGAATTATGGCACAAGAGATTGGGCCATCTTCACCATGGTGCTTTGAAGATTTTGCAGCAGATTTCTGCTGGACTTCCCAAGGGTACTCTTCCGCAATCAGATCAGTGCAAGGGATGTACTATGGGTAAGTTTGTGAAGACCACCTTTCATGAGAAGGAGAACCGTGCTTCGGTGATCCTGGAGAGAATTCCCACAAACGTGTGTGGACCATTCTCGGTTGCTTCAACAACAAAACATAGGTATTATGTGATATTTTTTGATGACTATTCTCGTAGATTCTGGATCTTCTTCATGCAGAAGAAGAGTGAAGCATTCTCAAAGTTCTGTGAGTTCAAGGCATTGGTGGAGAAGGAGTCAGGGAAGCAAGTGAAAGCTCTATGGAGCGATAATGGTGGTGAAAACATCTCGGGCGAATTCAAAGACTTCTATAGCAAAGAAGGGATTCAAAGAGAACTCATAGCGCCTCATAACCCACAGCAGAATGGGGTCGCGGAGAGGAAAAACAGAACGATCGTGGGTGTTGTACGAGTGATGTTGCATGATCAGGGCCTACTGATGCACTTGTGGGTGAGAGCATGCAACACTACAGTTTATGTGCAAAACCGTTGTCCTCATAGAGCACTTGGCATGAGTACACCTGAAGAATATTTTACTAGTAAGAAGCCTGATATTTCTCATTTGAAGATTTTTGGCTCACCTATTTACATTCATGTGACAAAGGACGCCAGGAAAAAGCTGGAGCCGACAGTAGAAGTTGGGATATTTGTGGGGTACATAGAAACACCCCATAATTATCATGTGTATTTTCTAGAAAGTCGGATGACTATTGTGCGACGGGATATAAAATTCAATGAGGTGAAAGCCATGAAGTTGTCGCTTGAGAGGGAGCTACACTTGCATGCATAAGAGGAACTTCTTGTTCCCAAAGATGAGCCTCTGGATGTGGATCAGCCACAGGAGGAGATTCATGGAGTGGAGGAGTCCACTCATGTAGAACCAAACATCAGACAAGGCAGAAAGCGTACCATAGAAGCTGAGAGATTGAAGCTTGATGCGGCACAGAATGTAGGAGTCCCTACATCACAGTGCAGATAGAGACAGTCACCTGACCGATTTACTGGATACATGGCTCTTATGAGCAAGCGTATCGTGACAGAGCCATCTTCTTTCGAAGAAGCAGTGCAGGAGCCCACATGGGTAGATGCCATGGTGGAGGAGTATGACTCCATTGTCAGAAAAAATGCTTGGGAGATTGTTCCAAGGCCGGTGGGAAAATTAGTTGTAGGATCAAGATGGATCTACAAGGTAAAGCAAGCTGCTAATGGGAGTGTTGAGAAGTACAAGGAAAGATTTGTTGCTCGGGGCTTCTCACAGATTGAGGGGATTGAATATGAAGAAACCTTTGCACCTGTCGCACGGTATTCTTCCATACGGACCATCCTTGCTCTCTCAGCGCAGATGGGTTGGCACATTTATCAGATGGATGTGAAGATTGTGTTCCTTAATGGGATCATTGAGGAAGAGGTGTATATTGAGTAGCCTGAAGGATTTGAGATCTTCAGTAGCGAGTTGCATGTGTGCAGGCTCAAAAGAACGTTGTATGGGCTAAAAGAAGCACCCTGTGCTTGGTACACTCGGATCGACAGCTATTTCACTAGACTTGGCTTCACTAAGAGTGAGGCAGATGCAAACTTGTACCAGATTCTGGTGGAGGGTAAGCTTTTAATCATTGTACTTTATGTTGATGATTTAATACTAACGAGTGATGAGCAGTTGATACACTCATGCAAGGCAGATATTGCAAAGGAGTTTGAGATGAAGGATTTGGGCCTCCTTCATTATTTCCTTAGATTGGAAATATGGCAGCGGGAAGGTGAACTGTTTGTGTCTCAAGGCAAATATGCCCGAGAGATACTAGAGAAGTTTCACATGCAAGGTTGCAAGCCTATCGACACTCCTCTTCCAGGAATTTGGAAGAAAGAGGATGCTACATCGACAGAGGTAGTGGATGCCACTGTTTATCGATAGTTTGTGGGTTTGCTCATGTATTTAGTTAATACAAGACCAGACATATGTTATGTGGTGAACCAGCTTTCACAAGCGATGGTTAAGCCTACCAAGCTCTTTTGGAAGGCAGGCAAGCATGTCCTGAGATATCTCAGGGGCACATCTGAGTATGGTTTATGGTATAGACAGACGGATGAGGTGAAGTTGCATGGCTTCATGGATGCAGATTGGGCAGGAAGCCCAACAGACAGATAGAGCACATTAGGAGGGATTTTTAGTATCGGATCTATGACAGTTTCTTGGTATGGCAGGAAACAAAGATCTGTGGCACTCAGTTCAGCGGAAGTGGAATACATGGCAGCAAGTCAAGTTGCATGTGAGGCTATCTGGATGAGGAAGATCCTGGTTGGTTTGTTCGGTTCACATTTAGATCCCACAGTGATACATTGTGATAATCAGAGTTGCATTAAACTCTTGGTTAATCCTATGTTTCATGATAGATATAAACATAGTGATATCCAGTATCATCATATCAGAGATTAAGTGCAGCGGAAGATCATGTTTCTTTAGTACATTCCTACGGAGGATCAGGATGCAGATAATTTGACGAAGGCGCTCAACAGGAGAAAATTCGAATACCATAGAGGTAGGATTGGGGTGAAGAATAATCCCTATCTTGTTGAGAGGGAGTGTTGAGATTCAACAAGATGATGAGCTTAGTGAAAAGAGTCGCCTTCACTAAGTGGGCCCATAAGCTATTTTTGGCGCAAGTCTATTTTTAGACTATGTCTATTTTTAGACATGATGATCATATTTCAGAAGTTGTAGGATGCTATTTGTGGATGGTTGATCAAGGTTGAAAAATAGATGAAATTCTATTTTTAGAATATTGGGCGAAGTCTATTTATAGATCGCTAATATAAAAATAGATGCATGTCGATTATTATTAGCTCTTAATAATAATGAGACACTAAACAACAACTTATTCTCTTGGAGCACTTTGTTTCAGTGCACAGATGTGGCACATCAGTGGACTGAGGGAATTACACAATTCCCAAGGGTTTATTGGAGCTAATGCATGGAGGACTCAGTTAGAACTCAAGTGGCAGAGTTATGACACAGTTGGAAGAAGTAGTTATGAAGTTGTATTTAGTTTAACTCAGTTAGACTCAGTTGAGCTAGTTGTATCTAGTCTAACTCATTGATACACTAGTGAGAGTGGAGTGAATTAATTAGTTAATTAATTCACAAATAATAACTCATTAATCAACTGAAAAATACAACATTTAACTATAGTGCATGGCAGTTTCAGTGGAGACCGAGTGGAGAGATAGGTAAAAGGGCAAGATAGACTATCTGTTGTGACTATAGTGATGCATAGATTGCATCACACACACATTGGAGTTTCCAATGAGGATTGCACAGTCAAGGCAAGATTAATTCGAATTCATTTGGAGCTATTCTTTAGCATGGATTGCGTAGTGGAGGCAGGCTAGCACGAGGCAAAGATTGGTCCTGATTAGTGTATGATGATTAGTCCCAATACAATCATCATACACTAATCAGGACCAATCTTGCAAATCCATGCAACGATTTACTAAGAGCTTGATAATATTTGTATGAATTGTCATATGATCTCCATGTTACATAATATATAGTTGGGGTTTTCAGCTTCAGGCTTTCCTGGTTAAAAACTATGTTATGTGCGATTGATTATTTTTGTTTATGCTTCACATGTGTGTGCAATTAATGTTTCTTCAAAAGATTAACAAGTGGAATTGATTCAGTATTTTGCATAAAGTTAAATAGTGTGAGATCAGGTGAATCAAGGACATATGCATGCTTAGTGCATATAATTTCTACAGTAAGAAAGCACAACGAATCATGGAAAAGAGGATTTGCAGAGCGACCGAGCCAGCGACACCACTATAGAATGGAGGTCCATCAAAAGGGTAGGGTCAGGGTTACCCTAACTAACCCTTGACTCACCTCGACCGTATGATCTGGAATCCTACATATTATCCTTTGTGGTGAAGCCACCTTTGTGTACTCACAACTGACAACCGTTAGTTTGGAGGCTTTGAGATAACACTAGGAAGGAAGAGGCCCTAACTGACCCCAACCGGAGAAAGAGGTAAAGACAATGAGTTGTATCAACGGTAGATCCTTAAAATTACTCTAAATCCAAAACTTTAATTAAGGATTTAATGCATTCAATATCGAATCGGCCTTATTTACAAAATAACAAATGTACTCTCCAATAAATGTTGTAACAATATCATTTTTTAGTTTTTTTTTTTTTTTTTTTTTTTTTTTTAATTTCGAGTAAGTTATATGGTTCGAGTAGAAGTGACAAGTGGTATCAGAGCCAAGTTAATACATTGGGACTGAATGGGAAAACCGTCCTAATAATAATAATAACAAGTGTATTGAAACTGTGCATAGTGACAACAAACAAGAAAGCAGACAAAGGATCAGTGGGGATCTAGAAACCAAATACCCAGAGCTGCAGAAGGAGGTAATCCCCTGCCAAATCCGAAAATTAACCCAAAAATGTGTGTAAAATGAAGTGTGGACCAACATCAACAAACCAATAGGTTGTTGGAGGAACAACAACGTCAGACCGACTGACTACTGGACATTGTTCAACAACTACAAATTGAGATGGCTCGAGTTAGAGATGATAATGAGAGATTAATGCATGAGCAAGAGAGAATTTAAAGAGTGTCTCTGATATATATAATCATCGCACAGATCAACCCAGTCCCGAACAGGGCACTCGAAATGAGGGTGAGCGTCAGCAACATGAGGACGATAATCTTGAAGGGAGTTAGACTCAACGAAGTAACAAAAGCAGAGCATATACGGAGGCATAATCAGGAAATATTTTTGATCAATAGGAGATGAAGAAACAAAAATTGGAGTTACAAGGAGAGTTTAGGAAGATTAAACCCTCCACCTTTGAAGGAGAAGCAAAGGAGGTGGAGGAAGCCTGGATTATTAACATGAACAATTACTTCCAGTTCTATGAATATAACAATAAACATAAATCCCGGTTAGCCATCTACCAACTTCGAGAAAAAGCCACATTGTGGTGGGAGGAAGTTAAGAACATTCGAGTTGTAGAAGACCAGAACGTGACCTGGGATGAATTTTTCTAATACCTTAAAGATAAGTATTTAACATAACGTTTTTATGATGAAAAATCAAGGGAATTCCATGATCTAAGGCTTGGCCAGATGACCATGGACATGTTTATAACTAATTTACTTATTTATTAAGATACGTAACATATCTGTGGAATGAGAAAGAAAAGGTATAACGATTCTTGAGTAGTTTACCTGCTCACATGAAAGAAAGCATCGAGTTTGTAAATCCAAAAACCATGGATGAAGCTATTAGAAAAGCATGAATGTGATATTAGAAGTCGAAACAGAAAGGAGATTCTAGAAAAGGTCGGTTACCAAGGAAAGGTCAGAAGGGTACTCAGAGTTGTAAGAGTAATTGACCAGGTAATTTCAAGAAATCTGCAAAAAGTCTATCAAACAAGCAGCCTGGAAGGAATCAGCCAAGACCTAAATGGTAGGCAGAAGATCGACCCACGGAAGCATCCAGCAGACCAGACCACGGTCAAACTCAGAAACCTCCATTGTATTGTTAGGGCTACGGTGAACCGCATTACTATAAAAAATTTCCCCATCAGGGCAAAGGTGAGTCTGTAGCTAACTTATAGGAGGCATCCACTGTTGGGGATGTGGCGAGAAACATACCAAGGATAAATGCAACGTTAGAAGATCGGTAAGTGGATTATCACCCGACCATGATAGAACTCTAAGGTAAGATATTTTTCCAGCCTATATTTGTTTTGGTTGATCCTGGTGCAATTTTAAGTTATATCAGCACTAAGGTAGTTGAAAATTGTAATTTGCAAATTCAGAAATTTAAGAGCCCTTGGGTGGTGCAGTGAGTCACTGGGAAAAAAGGAGGATAAATTCCAAGGTGACAAATTGTTCACTAGAGATAGGTAATCAAAATATAAACATAGATCTGAATATCTTACTCTTAGGTTCTTTTGACTTGTTACTAGGGGTGGATTGGCTGGACGGGGATTGGTCCCCGGTGGACTATAAGCAGAAAACCATTGGCCACTTGGTTGATGATGTTACGCACCAGGAGAACCAAGGAATTAAGAAACCCTTTTAGCTGCATCCAATCACTGCATCCCAGTTGGGTAAATGTATTAAAAAAGGGTGTCAGATTTATTTTGTTCAGGTGGGATTTGCCAACTCTAGAGATAAAACCCCTGTATTGGAGAAAATTTCGGTGATTCAGAAATTTAATGATGTATTTCCCGAAAGTATACCGGGATTTCCCCCAAGAAGGGATATCGATTTCACAATAGAATTAATGCCAGGGGCAGCACCCATGTCATGGGCCCCATACCGAATGAGTGTACTAGAGTTGACTGAATTAAAGATGTAGTTGCAGGAACTATTAGAAAAGGGATACATCCGTCCTAGCATGTCTTCTTGGGGGGCACCAATACTCTTTTTGAAGAGTAAATATGGTACATTACGTATGTTTATATATTACAGGCAACTTAACAGGCTGACCATTAAGAACAAGTACCCATTACCATTGATAGATGATCTCTTTGATCAAGTGAAGGGTGCAATTTTATTTTCCAAGATAGATTTCAGGCCCGGATATCATCAGATAAGAATAAAGGATTAAGACATATACAAGACAACCTTCCAAACTCGATATGTGCATTATGAGTTTGTGGTATTACCTTTTAGATTAACTAATGCACCTGCAACTTTCATGAGTCTAATGCATGACATTTTTCATCCGTTTTTGGAGAAGTTTGTTTTGATTTTTATCGATGATATACTAATCTATTCTAAGACCATTGAAGAACACGAGGAACATTTACACATTGTGATGAAAATGTTGCGGGACCATCAAATTTATGCCAAATTCAGAAAATGTGACTTCTATAAATAACATATCCAGTACCTAGGCCATGTGAGTTCAACTGAAGGGATATCGGTTGACAAAAAAAATATAAAGACTATCATGGAGTGGCGGGTACCTAGGAATGTAGCAGATATACATTCTTTCATGGGCTTGGTTGGATACTACCTATGTTTTATAGAAGGCTTATCTTGAATCACATTTCCTATCACTTCCTTACAACGGAAAGGACGAACCTTCAAGTGGACCAGCGATTTCCAATACAACTTTGAACGGTTGAAGAAATTATTAACTACTGCCCCTATATTTGAGGTCTGTACCGACACGTGTCAAGAAGAAGTGGGTGTAGTATTGACTCAATATGGAAAAGTGATTTCATATGAATCAATGAATCTAAAAGAACATGAACAACGATTCTCCACTTATGATTTAGAGTTGACGGCTATGGTTCATGCACATAAGGTATGGAGGCACTAACTATTAGGGAAATTTTTTATGTTAAGAACTGATCATAGCAGTATGAATAATTACTTTAAGCAGACTTATTTTAATTCTCACCAAGTGAGATGGAATGCCTTCCTAAGTGAATTCAAATTCGAAATTCAGCATGTAAAAGGTAAAGAAAACCGAGTTGTTGATGCATTAAGTAGAAGGATACATTGTATTTATTATCTTTACTTTAACCAGGTGGAATTTAAGTTTCAAGAGCAAGTCAAAGATGCAACAAAAAGAGATTTGGAATACCAGTTTCTATGGCAGCAACCACAACAAGTAAACAACCAGGAGAAACAATACACTTATGGAGTAAATAATGAGCATTTATTGACATTTTGAGGAAAGATTTATATTTCGAATCAAATGCCACTGAGAGAGTTGATTTTAGATGAATACCATTGAATTCCTTATGCAGCCCATCCCAGCTACCGAAAGATGCTAACATTGATAAGGAAGGATTATTTAAGACCTAGGATGTGTAAAGACATTGTTGAATACATATCTAATTGTTTAAACTATCAAAAATTTAAGGTGGAACACCAACACCCTGTTGGTTTGTTACAGCCCATACTTGTACCAGAGTGGAAATGGGAAGTCATTTCACTTTACTTTATTATAGGACTACCAAGAGCTAGGAAACATAATGACTCGATAATGGTAGTAGTGGACAGGCTGAGTAAGGAAACACACTTTATATCAGTCCAATGCAACTACAAACCAGTGTCAATTATTAACATTTTTATGAGGGAAGTGTTTAGGTCACACGACATTCCCAAAATATTTATCTTAGACTGAGATACGAAGTTTACCTCAGCCTTCTGGAAGGCACTCTTCATCGGTCTAGGCACGTAGATCTAGTTCAGTACCACCTATCACCTTCAAACGGATGGGCAGAACGAGTGGGTGAATCAAGTGTTAGAAGACATGTTAAGAATGTATGTGATGCAACAACCCACAAAGTGGGAAGATTACATACATTTAATAGAGTTTGCGTACAACAATTCGTATCAAGAGTGCCTAAAATTGAGTCCCTTTGAAGGATTATACGGAAGGAAATGTAGGACACCAATAAATTGGAGTAGTCCTGAAACCAAGTTAATTCTTGGGCCCGAGATGTTGGAGGAAATGGAATGAGAAGTAAAGAGAATTCGACAGAATTTAAAAGCTACCCAGGACATGCAGAAAGTGTATGTTGACCAGAAGAGAACCTATTAGGAGTTCAAAGTGGGAGATCACGTTTACGTCAAAATTAAACCAAGGAAAAGTACTATGAGAAGGATACCTTAACACTCTGGTGTGGACCGCAGGGCAAGTAGAGGACGTCATAACCTCTCTAACAGCTGGGTGGCATCATCAATTAGGTACATTCTGAGATAAATATCTGAGTACTGTACATTGAAAGAAAGAGGAAAATAATGTGTTGTGTAGTTCTACATTCTTTTTCTCTTGAAAAATAGTTACATGTCTACATGTGAAATAAATAACTCGGTTATGTTTTAGTTCTAGGGAAGTAGATTAGTTGTACTAAGATAATTTTATTATAATCATAAATAAGTGTGCAATCTCTTACAACATTCTATGGATATGGCTACCTAGTATTATATTTTAATTCTGGTAGAATTTGTCTTGTTGTATCTCCTAGATAATATTGATATCATCTATGTAATATCTAGGCTCTTATATGTAAGCCTCTATAATAAAAAAAAACCAAAACTAAATTTAGAGAAGGAATGCAATAGTTAAATCTTATAACATCAAACTTCAATTATTACCCTCTGATGTACATATTGTTCTAGAACAACGTAATGGAGAATAGGGGAAGAAGTTTGGACTTTAGCCCAATGGAAACCAGACCGAAATACCTGTATTCTGGCCCTAACTAGAAGAAAAATGTAATAATCATGCATATAGAGACCCCAAGACAATGATTATTCTTTTAAGGAAAATATTCTTCTTGAATGAAACAGTTAACTGGAAAAAGCCAGAAAAAATAGATCTTAACAACCTTAGTATCAAACCCCAGATACAATCTCTGTGATGAGGTTATCTATTCAATATAAAACGAAATATATACAAACAGATGAAGTAAGACAAAAAATAGCTAGTCTACAGTATCAATGTTAAACGAATACAGGTAGTATACTACTGTTGTAACAAAAATATAGACTAGCAAATATATTCTGCAAGATATACGATGATAAACTGTAGAAAATCAAACATTTCATGATGGGCCCAAATGTTACCAACACCAGTATTGAGAGAGACTCATAAAATAATGATTACTGAGTTGTTCATCACATAATGCAACCACAATAGGCATAAGTAAAAATGCATCAATGAACCTACTGTGTATAATGTTGAAATTTGTAACAAGAAATAGTGAAATTGGCATCCAGAAACAACATCCATAAAATGACACCCAGAAATGGCTACCATGCAAGGCTTTTGATTTAATTATTTCTTAATTAAATTAGTAGAAATGTGTGTCAAATTTATTTATCCCTTAAATAAATTGGATAATAAATTGTAATCTTATCTCATAATCACTTGTAATATTTAACTGACTGTGATAGACTCAGTTAGCTCTTGAAATTTTGGTTGAGGGTGGTTGGTGAGGCATGTAGAGTGATTCTATTTATTTTAGAGTCCAAGTTTTAGTTAGTGTATTAGTTTAATGCATGAGAAATCAGGGAACTCAATTAAGTGAGTTAAAATCAGTTTAACTAGTTGTAATTGATTGTTGCAATAGTGAGAGGGCAAGTGGATTAAATCAGATTTAATTCACATGCAATAATATGTCAAGTGACTGATGGTTTACTATTAACAGTTACATGCATGTCAGTTCTGATGAAGATCCAGTTGAGACAGAGGTTAAAGGGAAGTTATATATCAGTTGTATTTATAGAAAATTTCTCGGGCGCAATTATATACACCATAGGATTCCCATGATGTTTTGCATAGTCAAGGAAGACTAATTATCCTAATTAATAGGGATTAATTTCCTAGGGATTGCGTGAGCAAGGCAGGATGAAGACACGCTGAGAATTGGCTAAGTGTTGGAACGATTTTGTCAAGATCAGTGTGAGAGTGCAAGAGACTCTTGTGAGAAGAGTGCATTGTAATTGTTTCATGATTCCTTGGTGATTATACAATAAAAGATAGAGGGGTTTTGAGTAGCAAGATTTCCCCAAGAAAATATCTGTGTTGTGGTTTGATTTTATTCTTTCTTTACTTATTGTGATTAGCGACCGTGTTTATTTTCCGCAATTTATTTGTAGAAGGTTTCAATATCTTTCTTTAGTAGATCACATGAATGGATTAAATCCTTTGATATACATATTGTTTGTATAATTTCTACATGGTATCAGAGCGATAAATTTTTGGGTAGCGAGTTTGCAGATAATATGTGAAAATTTCGATACAAAATTTTCAAAAAAAAAAATAGCATATTTGGATTCCTTGAGAAAAAATACCCAAATTGAAAAGAAAAAAATTGGTCGAATTGGAGCTTGGATGAGGGAGATATTGTCGATTTAAAAATCAGTTTTTTTTTAGAAAATTTTGTGACTGTTATCCCCCTAATTTGCTCTCTTTTTTCCATTTTTCCCTTCCTAAATCATAACCATTTACCTCTGTTTTACCTCTTTTATGCACCGTCATCTTGCACTAGTCCAAGCAGGGTGACATATTTCGTATAAAATTTATTTTTCATAATTTTAATTCAACCTAGCATTAATTAATCATTTATTACATGATTTCTTACTTTTAATCACTCTTTGTAACTTATCGTTATCTCCAATGTTTATTTAGTAGTTAGAGTACTTACCGTGACCACTGATCCTAGTGCAGGATTGGATCCTACACCATTGCCAGTACAACAAATCTTTGCAGCAAATCCAAACCTCCTTGATCACCACCTCGTTTTGAGCAGCTTCAGCCACGACAACAAGATCAACCCAAAGGCAGCCGAGACCGAATCTGTGAAAGACGAAATTTGGAGATTGGCTACGGCCAGTTTTGCTAACTGTCTAATTTTGAAGATCGAAAAGCTAAATTCTGCGTTTGGTTATGTAATCAGTTGAAAGATCTATTTTTTCCTTTGGCCAAAGATCTATATAATGTAGAATGTAAATAAGACTAAAGGGTAAGTTCTGATAGTTGCAGAAGAGAACAGAGACACAGTTAGAGAGGCGGTAACAGGTTGTTGTATTTTGTTATCACCTGAATTTGGGTTGGATGATGTATTAATGCATGTACTTGCCTTAGTGAATTAATAAAAGGGAGCTTCGCCTCATGTTTCACAAATTGCCTAATCAAACCAATGAAATGCCTTTATGCCCCCAAGTTATGATTGAGCCATTTGAAAAATGGGCTATTGATTTTATAGGGCCAATAAATCCAACGTCATTAAGTAAAAAGCATATTTTGGTTTGTACAGATTTTGTTACAAAATAGGTAGAAGCTAAAGTTGTTTCCTTTGCTACAGAAAAAGTTGTTGATTTTCTTTTTACTGAAATCTTTACTAGATTTGGTGTGCCTAGAGAAAGTGTTTCTGAAAATGGTCCGCAGATTATTTTCAATCTGGTACAGGGTGTGATAGAGCAATACAAGATCCGTCACAGGAAATCCACGTCGTATCACCCGCAAGCAAATGGCCTAGTGGAATCCACAAACAAAGTGATCAAGTCCATTCTTACAAAGATAGTGAATATGCATCAGAAAGACTAGGCTGAAATATTACCAGAAGCTTTGTGGACATACATAATCACTTGGAGAAATAGCACGGGACATACACCATACGAGCTGGTATGGAAAACAGGTTCTGTTACCAATTGAATTCTAGATCAAAACTTTCAGAATTGCAGTTTAGTTAGGACTAGATCTCTCTGAGGCAAAACAACAACATCTTCTCCAATTAAATAAATTAGATTAATTTCATAGGGATGGTGTTCAGCAGAACATACTAATTCAACAGCAACAAAAAGGTGGCATGACAAGTCTATTCAGAAAAATCAATTCCAGCCAAGTGATTCGGTGCTCTTTTATGATTCTAGATTTAAAATTTTTAAAGGGAAGTTCCATACACGTTGGATGAGACCTTATTAAGTGATCTGAGTATTCAAGAATAGAGCAGTAGAAGGTAAAACTATTGATGGACAAAATTCAGTATTCTTGGTAAATGGACACAGATTAAAGAAGTATTTTTAGCCACTTGCCAGGAAATATTTTACATAGCAAGTCCAACAACAATTAGGGATGGTAGTGGTGAATGGTAATACCAACCTTTTGAAAACATGAATTCTTCTTCTTCCTAAAAAAAAAAATTTAAAATACAATTTTTTTTTTAATAAAAAGTAAAGAAAAAATATTTTCTTGTAATTATGAAATTTAGTTCGCTGACATGATTGCAGAAGGATCAACCTGAAAACCAGCTTGCTGGCAAGAAGATAAAAAATTTCTAATAAAAAGAGAATTTTGTTTGATCTTTAGATATGCTAGCGACCACCAAGTAAAAGCAGATTCAACAGAACCAACCTTTATACAATTGGGGTAATTAGCATGGATATTTTTTATACAAGTAACACTTAATTCTTGCTGCAGTTATTTCTCTTGCAGTAGTGCAGGGAGACCTTCCAGAAAATTTTCTGCCTTCATATTCCACTTTCGTAATATTCCCTCAGTTTTCTTCTTCAATCTCAGAATGATTAACCTTCCCATATTCTTCTGAATTTACCCTATCCGTTTCGTAAAAACCCCACTTTACCCTTGAATTTTTTTCCCTGTCCCACTTTTGTTTATCCCCTCTTGTGGTACTATTCCTAGAATCCCTGTAACATAATTCCTTCCCACTTTGAAATTTCTCTTTTTCCACTTCGTTGTTCCCTCATGAATTCATTGCAGGATCTCGCACACAAAGAGAAAAAGGATATCCTTTGAAACATCAAGAAAGACCGAAGCAAATTTCCAGTATAAGTTGAGGAAGCCATGTTAGAAGTCCATCCTATATTTTACTTAAATTCCTTGTTCTTTTTTCAAATACTATGCTTGCACTAGTGCAAGCATGTCGTCCTATATAATAATGCAAGCAGAATGGTATCAGTAGAATATCATAGTTTAAGCAGTGCAAGCAGACTGGTGCAAGCATGCACCCTGTCAGAAACATAGTACAATTTGTTCTTTCCATAGCATACGTCATAGGAAAGTGGTGATCATGAAAGTTTATAAGAAGTCCTTTCACTTAGTCGATGAGTACTTGTGCTATCATATTAACTAGGAGAAGCTTATTTAAAGTACAAGGTGTTTTTAAGTTAAGAATCATGATCATTTTGTAATGAATGCTAAAGTTCTTTTTTGAATTATGAAGGAGGCGGAAGTGTTTAACCATTGCTTGGATATAATTGCCCCTTTCTGCCATAATCCTAGATGTCCTTCACTCGTAATGATTACCTCACCTAGCCGTTAAAACATCGTCGCAAGCACCAGTCCGGCACGATCTCAAAGATGTCGCGCATCCACAACGATTTCAATGGAATGAATGGGTGATAAGATGGAAGGGATGGTGGACTATTGGATCCCTATCTATAAGAACCAATTTTCTCGGTGTTGCATGTAAATTCTTGACTATTCATAATCGTTAAGCAGCGATGCCACCTGTTCGAAGTGAATCTTCGTCTCTTAGTAGGGTAGAACAGACTGTTGAGTATCGCAATAGTCTTGCACTATTGTGAGACGTAGGCTTTCTTCAATTCTTGCAAAAGTTTGATGGGCACAACAGTGAAGTGGCCCCACAGTTTTCCAGAAGTTTAAAAAATGATAGAGTAAAAGTTGGGCCTCTAAAATATGAGGTTATGGAGGAGTTTATAGCAGTAGCGACATGCTTGGAAAATATTGGTGAGCAGAGGTTTAAAAATCAGAAACTAGAAAGGAAGTGATGGTAGTGTTTCATTGTCGAAAAGAATATGAAGGTAGATTGAGAGAAAGGAATTCCCCGCAGTGCCTTACTGGGACAGTGGCGGGACCTCCTTTTCATCCTACAGAACTTCGTAACCTGTGAGGGAAGGTACTCCCTCACTTTTGTGTACCATTTTAGGATGTTGTAGCATTTCGAAGCTGGTCAGCACGTCCAGTGGAGGATTGATTTCCCCTATTTTTTGCTTAAGATCTTGGAAAAAATGGCCAAGGGCGTGTAGGACGGATGGGCAGACCAGGTCGACAAGAAGTTATATCACCACGGCCTGATAAATATTTTGGTCCAGAAACAATTAGAAGTTAAAGGCATGACCTGGGAGGCGCTGTTAAAACAACTACATAAAAAGACAGCTGCTGGAAAGGAGACAGAGGACCCCGTCAGCACAAGCAAGGGTCCGAGTAAGAATGTAAAGGGGAGTCCTTCTTGCACCAGTGCAAAAAGGAAACGATCTGAAAAATCATCAGAAGAAAGGGCCCCATATCCAAGTAAGAAGACAACTAGTGCACTTGTTGAAGAGACTCCTTCTACCACACCAGTACAGGCACAAACCCCCGAAGAAAAGAACCTGTCATTCCTTGCGGATGTAGTAAAATTTGTAGAGGTCGAAGATGACACTCTGTTGGCTGATTTCATTAAAAGGGCACGAAAAGAGAATGAAGAATCTAGTGTAGGCAAAGAACCACAGTCCCCATAGGATGTTGAAACCCCTTTTGCACCAGTGCAAGAAAAAGAACAAGAAGAATAAGAAGAAGAAGAAGAAGAAGAAGAAGAAGAAGAAGAAGAAGCGTTTGCTGAAATCCCGAGGCATACTGAGGTCCCTAAAGAAGATACTGCCTCTGTCGAGATAGAAGAAGAAGAATTTCTTGATGTAACCATGAGGGATATTGAGGTCCTTGAGGAAGACACTGCCCCTGTTGAAACAAAAGAAGAAGAATATTTGGTAACTCCTGCTGCTCGGATAGTTGAACTAGAGCTTCAAGTGCAGAACTTAGAACAACTCATAGCTAAAGCGCACGAGGATAAAGAACAAAATAAAGAAGAATTAATTGTGGAGATCCAAAAAAAGAAAGGAAAAGTTAGAGTTTGGAAGTACCGAGCTGCGCAATGTTTCAAGCGACTTAGAAAGGTGACAAAGAAACTAAAGAACATCAGAAAGAAGAAGTCTGAAACATTGCAGGCTGATGTCAGCATGTTAGAGCAGGATTGAGCTGGAATGCTCAAAGTTTTTAATTTTTTTTGCAAAGGTAAAGAATTGTGTGAGGACACACAATAGCTTAGGGATGGGAGGATGTTAGCCCCGTAATTTTCTCTCTTTTTGCCATTTTCCCTTTCCTAAATCATAACCATTTACCTCTGTTTTACCTCTTTTATGCACACTCATCTTGTACTAGTCCAGGCATGGTGACATATTTTGTATAAACTTTATTTTTCATACTTTTAATTCAACTTAGCTTTAATTAATCATTTATTACATGATTTCTTACTTTTAATCACTCTTTGTAACTTATCGATATCTCCAATGTTTATTTGGTAGTTAGAGTACTTACTGTGACCGTTGATCCTAGTGCAGGATCGGATTTTGCACCGTTGTCAGCACAAAAAATCCTTGCAGCAGATCTGAACCTCCTTGATCACTGCCTCGTTTTGAGCAGCTTCAGCCATGATAGACAGATTGACCCAAAGGGAGCTGAGACTGAATCTGCGAAGGACGAAATCTAGAGATTGGCTACGGCTTGTTTTGCTAACTGTCTAATTTTGAAGGTCGAAAAGTTAAATTCTACGTTTGGTTATGTAATCGATTGAAAGATCTATTTTTGCCTTTGGCCAAAGATCTATATAATGTAGAATGTAAATAGGACTAAAGAAGAAGTTTCGATAGTAGAAGAGAACAGAGACACAACCAGAGAGGCAGTAACAGGTCGCTGTATTTTGTTATCGCCCTAATCTGGGCTGGACGATGTATTAATGTATGTACTTGCCTCAGTGAATTAATAAAATGGAGCTCTGCCTCATGTTTCACAAATTGCGTTTCTGTATTTGAGCTCATGAATTGATTAAGGTACTGAGTAACGTTTTTATTTAAAAGGGAAACATGCTGGTTGGCTAGGGCCCAGCCAACCCAACACGTTTACCCCATTTCCCGTTTTCCTGTAATTTGTGTTTACATTATCAAGTGTGCTTTAATTTGAAGCATATGCATTCCTGTCTGAGTGAAAGAGGATCCATTGTGTGAAGTAGATAAATTTCCTTTTCCTGCAATTTCCTTTCCTACACTTGATTTCAGATTGGTTTTCCTCTGCCTGGTCCAAGCAGGAGAAATAACCCTGCACCAGTGCACTTTGGTGTGATATCTCATTTTCTGCAATTCTGTTTGATTGGTTTTCTTCGCCTAGTCCAAGCAGGAGAAATGAACCTGCACCAGTGCACGTTGGTGTGATGCAACAAGCCTTCTTAGTCTACTTCCCGCAATCTTCTTTATTTCATTAAATGCTTATGACAGGATAAATGTATATTGATTTTTTCTTTATTCCTGCACTCTGTTAAGATCAGAAACATTCACTTTTTATGTGTGAAATTTGATTTAACAGAATAATATCACTTGCAATAATTAAACACTCATTTTAAGAATTAAATGCTAAGTGCAGGAAGCTCTGATCCGGTGTAAGAACTAGTTTCTTACCACGGGATCTGAGTGCTTTGAACCTGGAAAATTTCAAGCCCTTGCATGAAGTAAAAAATCTTTAGTAAAGACACCATTTATACCTTCTGCATAAATATCTCTTCCTACACTAGTGCAAGCAGACTGCGATAGTGCAAGAAGGAAATCTCTAAAGGAGTATGTTTAAGGGCCCATCTGATGAGACTGCTAAGTGTATCTGCTAAAGAAAAACACACCCTCAGTTGTTAAACAATAATAGCTAGAGTGATTGCCTTCTATATTTAATTCCCTCTTGCAAATGCATTCTTCCTTGTTCTAGTCTTAGATTATTTTGATGGTTCAAGTTGTCTTTTTCTCTTTTTAATTTGATTATGCAATTTTTCCTTTAAAGAAAGTAGGGATTTATATTAGGAAGATTCATACCATCTCTGGCATTGCCTGTGCTTCGTCTCTAAGTTTATGGATTCCCCGGGTTGAGAAATTAAGTATTGAGGAGTTTGCTTAAGTCTAAGTCCTGTACCTAACAGCAACGATGAGCCAATTACAATGTGCACGAGTTAGAAAAAGAAGGAAAGCCAAGGGAAAGAAGTCCCAAGGCAAAGAGGGCAAGAGAGTCTTGTCCAAGATCAAATGTTTTCACTATCAAGACCATGGGCACTATGCTTTGAATTGTCCACAGAAGAAGGCAAGCAAGAAGGAGCCTGCAGTTGCAGCGGGTGAAGCATTGGCTTCACAGTTTGAGCTTGATTTTACTCACATTGCATGCGTGACCAACATTGTAATGGGATGCATGTGGTATCTAGACAATGGTGCCTCGTTCCATATGACGGGAATAGAGATCTCTTCAATGAATTGGAAGAGAAGGACCTCCAGAAGAACATAAAGTTTGGAGATGACGGGAGGTATAGCGTGACCGAGATTGGTATAGTTACCTTTCAGAGGGAGAATGGATCCCACCCAGACTAGCAGATGTTTTGTATGTTCCAGGCCTAAACAAAAATCTTGTCTCCATAGCGGTATTGGAAGACCATGGTTATGAAGTGATGTTTAGAAAATGAAAAGTTTTCCTTAAACACATAGCCACGGGACAAGTGAAGCAACCGGTTCAATAGTCAAGAAATTGTACGCTCTTGAGGTTGAGGATGCATGCAAGGCTTTGAGGAGCAAAGTAGTGGTTAATGACTTGGTGGTTGAGAGGGAGAAATTATCTATCAACATGCAGCCTTAGAAAAACTCTCAGAAGGTTGTGGAGCAGCCACAATTGGAGAAGCATAGAGTAGACCAAGTGGAAGAGTCCACTCAAGAAGAGACCTGTAGGAGGGGGAAATTTTGAGCCAGATGGGAAGAGGGAGTACATGCAGGTATACCTCTAGGTGTGAGGTGGGGCGATGTGCAGAATTAATCCCAAGAAAAAAATTTGGGCAGGGTCCATTGAGATGGTGTGTCTCATGGATCGAACCTGGCTATGAGGATCCCACATTACAACAATAGCATGAAGGATCAGTTAGATTGATGCAATGAAATGTAAGGAAGACAAAAATTAGAGTGACAGGTGTCGGATACTGGAGCGCAGATTACATTTGGCAGTAGTGCAGAGTGCATGGATGCAGATGTCAGCAATGCAGAGAGTCCAGTAAACATGTGCAGTATGATCCAACAGTGAGAAGACTCTGATGATAGATACATTATACAGATTGAGTTGTTTGGAGGCTATTCAGTTTCAGAAGTGTTGCATGCAAAACATTCCAAAGGTATCGGATCGGGACAGATTGATTCCTTTCTTGTTGAGAGGGAGTGTTGAAATTTGCAACAAGAAACAGTGAAATTGGCATCTAGAAACAACATCCAAAAAATGACACCATGGCTACCATGCGAGGCTTTTGATTTAACTATTTCTTAATTAAATTAGAAGAAATGTATGTCAAACCTATTTATCTCTTAAATAAATTAAATGTCAATAAATTGTAATATTTTCTCATAATCAATTAACTAAGTGTGAGACTCAGTTACCTCATGAATGAAATTAGAGTTGAAGATGGATAAATATAGTTCAAAACAAACAAATTTGATCCAAGGACTCCAAAATATTCACTTTAAATATTCAACCTCACATGCGATAGAAAGAAATAATTGAAATTTCTAGATTGTTTTATCAAATTTGTTTCTTTAAATGAAAATGTAATCATATGGAACGGAAATGATCCACTATTCACTTTAAATATTCAATCTCACATGCTATAGAAAGAAATAATTGAAATTTCTAGGTTGTTTTATCAAATTTGTTTCTTTAAATGAAAATGTATTCATACCGAACGGAAATGATCCGCTTCGCATGCTATTAATATAACAGATTCACACTAATCTAGGTGAAAAATTACATGATTTATAAAATCTCGTTAAATAAATGGAAATTCAAGAAATATGTGTTTTGACTTTGTGTAGAAGCGGGATCTTTGTCATTTTAGAAATTTGTTCACATTACAGCACATTTTATCTACTTTTCAGGTATAAGCCATAAAAAGTTATTGTTTAAAGACTGGATTTTTTATTTATTTATTTATTTTTATTTAATTAGATATATATATATATATATTTGGTTATTTATATTGTAATTATGGTTTAAATTTTTTTTTTTTTTTTAATCTCTAAATTAGATTTGATATTGATCTATAAGATATTGATCTATATTATAGTTGTAAGTGAAAATATATTTTAAATTATGTTTTTTTAGATTAATCACATTATTAATTTGTTTTTTTTTTAACAATCTTTTATAGCATAAAAAAATATTACATATACTGAGTTTCTTTGACATTTTCTATAAACAAAAACAGATTTTGGAAAGATCAGAAGTTTGGCAAACCAAAACAAAGCCACGAACCAGCTAAAAAAACCAAAAAAAACATATAAAAAAACATCCCAAGTGGCCAAGAATCTGGGCAGCATAAACCCCCAACCAATCAAAACAGAGCATCAAAGTTCCACCCACCAAATGATGTATCCAAAAAAACTGCAGCTACCTTTACACAAAAATAAAACAACAAAGCTTATTTTACCCCAACCAATCAAAACAGAGCATCAAGGTTCCACCCACCAAATGATGTATTCAAAAAACTGCAGCTACCTTTACACAAAAATAAAACAACAAAGCTTATTTTTCAATCTATCCACCCCACGATAAGATTAAAGAAGGTACACTATCTTGAAGTGGGCATATACTACCCCACGCATTTATGAGCAGATAGACTTGGAAAATAAGCCTCGCTAAACAAAACATCCTTGACTGATGACTAATCCTATTCAATGCATTCATATCTAAGCAGTACAGGCAGCAAGGAGATCCCCTCTTATATAGCAGGTCAGCCTGAGAGTTCTGCCAAGAAATCGAATCGAATCCATCCTTCTTGCTCGCAAAGTCAAACAAGAGCAGGGAGAGTTTTGTATAAGATTCAAATTCACAGTTCCTTACTGAAATTGTTCACTCAATATGTCAATTTAGAGTAAAGTGTAGCAGATACAAAGTGAATTAATTGCTTTACATGCAGATTTATGTTAAAGGGGACATAATACGCCGAATTCCTTGTCACTTCATAAATTTGTTCACCTTACAGCGTATTTTACCTACTTTTCGCGAATAAGGCATAAAATTATGGTTTAAAGAGTAGCAAAGCCCGTAAAACAATATGTTCTTCACTGCAAATAAAAACAACAATTCGCTCTTCACTGTAAAGAACAAGAAGACATATGTAGGGAGAGTTTGGCGTAAGATTCAAATTCACATGCTATTAAAATAATTGAAAATTTGGAGTTCCTTACTGAAATTGTTCATTCAAATTGTTAATTGAGATGAAAGGGCAAATTGTTAATTTAGATGAAAGGGCAGCGAATGCAAAGAAACTTAATTGCTTTACATGCAGATACATGTTAAGAAGCACATGAAACTTTTTCAAAATTACTTAACCAAAGCCAAATTCCTTTTTATTTTACAAATTCTCTTCACTTTACAACATATTGTTCCTACTTTTCACGCACCAAGCGATAAACATTTTATTTAAAGATTACTTAGTGCAGCGGAAAACAAAACAAGTATAATATTTAGTTTTGCAAAGTAATTCATAGCAGAAATTATTGTTAATTATTAAAAATTGTGTTTTGTAAAGTTTTATTTTGCAGGGGACATTATAATAATTTAGATCTTTTTAATTTTAGAATTGAAGATTTTATTTGAGAATATTAAAACAAATTTTCAAAATATTAAAACATATAGATTTGTTGATTTTTTAAGTAGATAAATTTTTGTAGTTGAATTTATAAAGTTAAGATTAGAAAATGTTTAGTTAAAACAAAAAAAAAATCTTTTGCATTAAAATTATTCATAACAAATATTTCTATAACAAATAACATCAATTAGCTTTTGTTTGCTCTCTATTTTTTTAAATAACTAAAGCATCTATAAATGTTTATAAGTATTTATCTTAAAAATGTTTGAAAGAAAAAAAGAAGAAGAAGTTAATTTAGGAGCATACCAAGGAGCTATAAAAATTTATAATTGAGGGGAGATTGTTTTTTCTTATCAATACATTATATTATTTCGAATTTTTTAGTAAAGTTATAGTTAAGTTTTAGGCATTTTATATTTTTATGGAAAAAACAATAGAAAAATATTATTGGGAGACTTTAAGTTATTAATAGATTAAATAGACAATAAATGTAAAATTGACACTATAATATCAATTCCAATTAGAAAGCAATTTATGAGAGTAAAAAACAATTCCAATGATATATATATATATATATATATATATATATATATATATATATATATATATATATATATATATATATATATATATATTCAACTCAAATGTTGATCATCAATCTAAATAAGTTGTATTAACTTAAATGTAGCAAGGGAGGAAGAATTTAAATCACATTTTCAGAAATGTCTCTATATTGATATAGGAAGTGATAGAAAATCATAAATGTGTTTGTTGGATTTTCTTGTAATTGTTGCAATAGTTTTGGAGTCCTAGTAGTAAGGCTTAAAAAAAAGCGTGTTAAAGTTTTCTCATTATAATTTAGGAATATTTTATTTAAGTAGTGACAATAATTTTAGATATTTTTCTTATGTTAAATAGATTATATATGTCAATATTATATATAAAGGTGAATAAAATATCATATATATATATATATATATATATATTAAACCACAAAAAAAATTCTAAAATAAAAATGTGATTGTTAATTTTTTTTCAAAAACTTAGTAAATTTTGTAGATTATTGTCAAATGTTACACATTAATTAAAATTCAAACATGAGTTTGACACACCTACCTAGAAATGAAATTTTCTAAATAATGAAATTTTCATAAATATTGAGATTTAAAATGTGTATTTTTTTTCATAAATATTGAGATTTAATGTGTGTACTATGATGATACCAAGTGGCATATAGATTTTTATTTTTATTTTTTTTTTGAATTTTAATTTACATAAATAATGTAATTTTCATAAACATTGACATTTGATGTGTACTGTTTTTCATAAATATTGAAATTTCATAATTTTATTTATTATTTTTTAAATAACCTATATTTCTCATAAATCCTATGTGTGTACTTTTTTCATAAATATTGAAATTTCTCCGGATGCGGATGTTTAATGCGCAGTATGGGATGTGGCACCCTGTGCACTTCCCAATGGTGTTTACATGGGCAACCCATATGGCTCCCAGTACTGGCATTAATAATGCTCTTAATTCACCACCTCGCGCGAAGGTTAACTCTCTCGGTCTGCTCACCAGGCATTTGTTTATGGCGGTTTTCTGTGCGATGGAGCACATTTGCAATGGTTCGACTGGCACGACGGACGGGCATGGATTTCCTTCTCCCCTGCAAGGGATTTGCTCACCGGGCTTTGCAGATGCCAGTGTAAGAACGAACACTGGGCGGCGTTGTTCTTTGGCTGCTTGCTTTGAACCGGATCCAGAATTTCATTTTTCTCACAGTCCTTGGTGCAGTGTCAATTCTCCCTCTGGTCGTGGTCTCAATTGTCTGGCTTCAGCTCCTTTCGCTCATCCCTGTGGAGTCTCGACCTTTCACTTCTCCCCTGCTACTCCTGTTTGTTTTTTGGGCCCTGGTCCTCCTCGTCAAGCGTGTTTTTTGGGGCCTGGTCCTCCTCGTCACTGTGGCATACCAGTAATTTTATACATAATAGAATTAGTCATACTTAGAAAAAAAAAAACTTGATGCCATATAATTTATTTTTTATTTTTAAAATAACTTTTATTTCTGATAAATCATATTCATAAAGCCATAAAATTAATCATTTCATTTATATGACCTAAATTAATATATATATATATATATATATATATATATATATATATATATATATATATATATATATTATTTTTAATTTTCAAAATATTTAATTTAATAGTTTTTTTAAATCATAAAATTAATCATTTCATCTATATCACAGAATAAAAAATTAAGAATTTAGATTTCAAATATTTTTTTTTAATTTTCAAAATATTTAATTTAATAATTATTTTTTATTAAATCAAACCATTACAATATAACATGCCTATAAACAACTCTAATAACTCAAACACAACAAAATTTTTGCGTAAATAGTGTGGGAACAAGCAAACTTTATACAATACTCAAATATTCACTTCTATTAAAATTAAAATTTAGTTAAATTCAGCAATCCATGTAAAGATGACAACACATGGCCAAATTAATCCATGTAAAGCTAAAATCGTTCAAAATTTCTCATCAAATCTAATACGAATTTTAAAGCCAAGATGCCTCTCAAATAGGCCTGCCGTATGAGGATATGCAATTGGTAATTGCTTATCAGCATTTTAAAAGAGAGAGGGCTGTGTCATAATCAGATGGGAGACAAAATTGTCTGGAATGGGGCTATTAAGGTGGAAGGGTTGATAGTGAAAGAGGTATACAGCGGTATTATACGAGCATCTGGATCATCCCCATCTCCTTACATATTTTTTTTGGAGTTAAAATATTTCTTACAAGATTTTTTTATTTGTCTGGCTGGGGTGGCATGGAAAGGTCGTATTCTGACCTGGGATAACTTTATGCGAAGGGGTTTCAGTGGCAGGGATGGTGCACATTTTGTCATGAATAGCTGGAATCGGTTGCCCATATTATGATACAAGGTCGATATGGACATTATTTTCACGCTTTCATATTGGAATGGCCTGGAAACCGATAGCATTATGAGCACTTAAGATTAAATCAACGTTTCAAACTAGATGAATCATACTAATTGGTTTGAGTTTTTTTGTCTACATTATAGATGACAAAAATCTATCTACATTATAGATCACAAAAATCTTAAATCTAACACGATGAACTATCTCTGATTATGTACTAGTATTACAATACAGTGTTTTTTTGTTTGATAGGTGAATCCATTACTCTCAGTTAGAATAAAGAACAGACAGCAGAAGTCTGCCATGCCATTTGACAGGCTTCTTCTTGATCGGTTCATGTACCTTTCTGCGTTGCTTATTTTCAATATCCACAATTTGATGAGATCGACTTCATTAATTTTTTATACACTAATGGAGACCACTGGATTTTCATGGCGGTGTAAATATATCGTCATTTCATCTCACCTTGGACTTGGCATTACCTTCGGCGTCTTTATTATACTATAGCTATTGGTGTATTAGTTTGATCGTGCCAAAAACATGTAGACACATTTTTCCATAACCAAAACCTGATGTGATGTGCCAGGTCTAATTCAATGACTGACATATCATGAAAACTTGTAGCAGATGATGATTTATATTAAATACATGACATCAAAAAAGGGACGTCTTCTCTGCTGTAGATCAGGGTGGCCAAGGGCAGTAGGTAATGCAGGCTGGTAGGTATCCATGTGCAGACACCACAAAATCAATCACTATCCCATTTTTTAAATGTAGAATCGCAATTTGTAAGTGTTTTGAGAGATTTATGTTATGTAATTATTTCAGAGGTTTTTTTTTTTTTTTTTTATGAGATTGGGTGAGTAAATACAGTTAACTTTATTCATTCAGAAAATTTTCTTATAACGATATATATATGTTTAAAATTTTTAACTTCAAAAAATTTAAGTTGACATATGTTAATACGAACAAATTCAATTATGATGACAATAATTTAAGAATTGGAATTTCGCTGAACTTTCACTAAGGACAAATTCAATTCTCATGAAAACAATTTAACACATGACATATCGGGAAGTGATACCGAAAGTTGGCGGTGGTCCCCGCTAAGTGGGGGCGGCCAGTTATTGCAAACCTGGCCGTAGTATTTCGGGCAGAGATGATGGCAACACGTGGATACCTGTCGTGTTCCGGCAAACACATAAAGACGCCGATGGTAATGCCAGCTGACAATTAGCTCCGTCACGCGCTCGTGGTAAAAGCGATAGCTGTGTAGGGTTAATTTAGGATAAATTTAACGCTGAGGTCACATAAAAAGGAATGGAACTTTTTAACTCCCGAGTGTAAACCTTAAGTCTATATGTGTCTTTCTTTCCGTCAAAGTAAGAAATCTCAATTTGTTGTAGTGATATAAATTTAACTATGAATTTCTCAATTATTGTTGGGGTCATATCAAGATTTTAAAAGTCTTTAAATATTATTGTGGATCAAGATTTTGCTATCAATATTAAATTATAAAGTCAAAAATAATTTATTAGGTTCGTTCAAAGAAGATGTTATCAAAAATATTTAATAAAACTTGATAGTCAATGTTTGTGTGAGTTGTGTATCTATATTGACATAACAATGGAGTCCAATTTACTTTTAAAAATTTATTTGTTTACTTTCATGTTGATTTAAAATTTTTATATTATATATATATATATATAAAAGTGGGATAAAATTATATTTAAAAATTTATATTATATTTTATTTATATATAAATGGGATAAAATTATATTTACTATGCATAAGAGTTAATTATATATAAATATGTTACTGGTTTGGGTGAGAATATGTTTATAAGTATTATTATTCATATAAGTTAATAATAGATTTGTGTAGTGTCATATTTGAGTCAAAATTTTGGCAATTTAAATTTTGGTGAAAAATGATGATAAAAGTTTTATACATAAAATTTATAAATTTATTTTATTTAAAAAATATTATTTATCACATTATAAATATTTTTTAATAATTAATATTTTTTTAACTAAAAATATATATTTGTAGATACATGTTTTTAGAATATTAGTTTTGTGTCATGAGATTTTGTTTTTTAAATGAGAGCTTACCTTCTCCATATGTAAAAATACAAGGTAACAATCCAAGAAACAAAAGAATTGAAGTTACTGCCTTACAAACCATCAATACATTATTTCAGTACTTGAATTTTATTTAATTAAAAGAATGTTATTTACATTTAAACCTTGCGATTTTATTAGCAAAAATTAAACTAATAACTTTGAATAGTATCAAATTTTTGATTTTTTTTTTTATATGGTGGGAAAACTTATCATAATTTAGTTATAAAACCAACAATGAGGACAACCATCTCTGGTTGTTATCAACTAATGAATGCTCACCCATCACCCTTATTCAAGGAAAGCTACTCCACCTTATTTAGTTAAAGAAAACCACGCTACCTGGAATAACCAACTCGTGGTTCGTAAGGGGGCATGAGGCTTTCACTCCTGCCATATGCCTGTGGGTCTTAACATGTTTTTGAGGAAGACAACTCTTAACCAAACAGAAGTAGTTTTTCTATGTTATAAAGAAAACAAAATATTTATAGTTTTCAATATTATTTAAAATAAAATTTTTATTTTATTTTTATTTTTGAAATGAGTTTAAAAGACTAATTATTTTTGAGTAAAGTAAATTTTATAATTTTAATAAATTTAATCTTTTTAAAATAGATAACACTGTTTAAATACGTAATTTTATAGTACAAAATTTCATTAATTAAATGAGAATAAAACTATTCCCATCACATTGAAAAATATATATCTTTGAAATCTATATTTAACATTTTACATCTTTATTATTAAGTTATAAGTTAATATTTCACACCCACAATATATGACAGTCTATTTTAATACGTATAATATCACTTTCATTTAATTTAAAACTAAAATTTAAACTTAAATATTTATGCTGGAGGCGTTTTCTTTATGAGATTGGGTGAGAAAACATTGTTCAAAACTTCTTATCACCTTTCAGACGAATTATATTATAACATGTGTTGAATTATTTTTGACCTTTTTAACTTGATTGAAACTTTAGGTGCTACGAGTATTTGCACTGCGCCGCCTAGGGAAAGGAGAATTCATGGTTCTGTACTACCACGCCATCCTGACATACTTGTTTGAATGCTTACATGCCATCCTCCGCCATACCACTGTACCTGTTTCTGCAACATTGAAGGGTCACGCCATCACCATGCCCCAAACTGAAGACACATGTTTCTACAACATTGAACAATGAACATTCAGTCATGCCATCACCATGCCCCAAACTGGATTGACGGGATTGTGTCAACTTTAGCCCATGAGCGGTACTGACAACAACGGTCTTGTCATTCAATAACCCTAACGAAATATTCAACGAAATCACACCTGTTTTCTATGAATATTTTGGATATGCACGCACACAACTAAAAAATTTTGTGTGGTTCCTCTCATCCAATGATTTCATACCTCGTCTATAAAACCATGGGTGATTGGCATGGGATTGTTCAAGTCACATTTTAGAAGTGCGACTTGGGAGGTGCGATCTCAATCCAATCACATCTGGAAGATGCGACCTCAACCAATTCACATTCACAAATCAAAATGGACTACGATTCTGTCAATAATGAATGCTAACACCACACTTATATTCAAACCGAATGTGCCTAAAGTGGTCACATTGCATCACAGTCCCTTGGCCACTACTATGGAATATAAAGATTCTAGATGTATTGCAATAGACATAGTATAACATACCTCTTTCAATGCTCAATGCATTCTGTTGTAGAGGTAAATCCCCTCTATGGACAGAGGCGATCCCTACTAGCCCAGATCGGGGCTAGCAACAATCGTATCACGCTAAGGCGCAGGTTCCTAATTACAATAAACCAACTTGCGAAGAAGGCCTACCTCAAGTCCAACGCTGTTTTTCGTAGAGAAGATTACGTTCCCGTTCCCTTGCTCCAGCAGATCACAATCCTTTCGCTTGCCACGATCGAACACCTGCACACGCAAGGAACACAACAAACACAAATGTAAAACCCGATATATGCAATTATGTATCATTCAGAAAAGACACAACTCATTATCACAATGAACAATACGAGTGCAACCATAACCAATAGTCGCTTATCATTAATTCATCAAAGGAAAATACAACCAGGCTCTGACACTGAACCTTCCTTCGGCGGGTCGTCAGCGGAATACGTCTCAGTAAAGCTTGTTGGGAATGGGGATAAGCCTCTCTCTTCGATTGTCGATTTCCTCGCTATGGATTTGGCACTATGAGGACTATCAAAGCTCTTGCAAGATTATTTAGGCTGTGAAGGCTCTTGGAAATTCTTGGAGACTAGCTTGCAAAGGGAAATGGCAAGCTTATATAGATGGTGGAAGAGGAGTTGGGATCCCTACAATCATGGGATTGGCCCTATCCTCAAGGAAGCTTCCATGAGAGGTGGAAAAATACTTCCTCTACATGGAAATCTAGAGCTAAACATCCCAACTCAATTTAGAGACCAGTTCAGGAGTTAGTTGGAGTCAATCTTCCACCATTTATTTTAAAAAAAACACCCTTTATTAAGCTTGGCGCGAGTGCGACTATGAGACAGAGCGCCAATTGGCACGCCCTCTTTGAAGGATTTCCCCATTGGCACAGGTATAACACAGCCTAGTCACGCCAAGGATGAAACAACTATTTTTAGGGTTTTTCACAAGGAGATGTCTTCAGGGAAATGAAAGTCCATGTCTAGGGGAATGCCATGAAAGTGTTTTCAGGTTATGTCACTGCTCACAGGTCATGGAATAAGCCCTCTAATGTGCGGGATGGGGAATTGCAGGGACGGTGACAAATTGCTGTGTAACAAATGCCCCCTAAAGCATGAGGCCCGAAAGAGAGAGAGGGGTGAAATGCTTTACGAGAACGTGTCCAACTAAAAACACCGCCTTCGGAAAACCTGCGTAGAGAAGTACAACTGATATCTCAATATACATGATACATGTGGTATGGGCGCAACCATCCATAACAGAGTATACAATAATCTAGATCCGAGGTATGGACGCAGCCATCCAGCGAGGATCGATAAATAGACTCAGGTATGGTCGTAGCCATCTAGTGAATGAGTCATGTAACTAATCACAATAATCCAAAAAATCGCAGCTCTGATTCTAAACAGATGAAATCCAAGGTCTTGCGCTCCATCTCGACCTGAACAAAGTACAAGTTCAAGCATGCGAATGAGTGAGCTGAAGTCGAACATGCAAGAACATCGTATGATTACCAGCCAATGATGAAAGTTGTTAACAGACGCGAGAGTTACCACCAATAATGACAATGGCCCTCAAGGTACTACAGGTACAATCTATGGCATGTGAATCAATGAGCTGGCGTCGAACACTCGTAGAATCACTCGATCGGAGGCCATTGATGAAAACCTCACATCGAACGCGAAGAAACTGCCATTGAGGCATGCAGGCTCCAAGGTACCAAAAGGGAGTCTCTAGATTAGCTTCCTGGATAATGAGTTGAAGTCGACAGGAAGTGACCTTGATCGAAGGTGGGCCATAGTGTTTCCCACATCATCGACGCGAGACAGAGGAACATAATGTCTTTGTGAATTAGGATCAGATGAGAATCAGAGGAAGGTTAAAATTTTTGTAGAGGTCAACTTCTCTCGAACATATCAGCGACACGACAGTGGATTTGGCAGTATTTGACATCAATAGATCAGAGGTCATGATGACGAGGCAAAGAGCAGATGAGAGGTCAAAAGGGATCACCCAAACCCACGGAGGCAAGTGGAAAACGAGATGAGATGTCCCAAACCCGACACGAATGCAGACAAGTGCCATGTTCAAGAGCGACATACTGCCGACACGACGATAATACTGGTTCCATTTTTCCCCCACCATTTCTGGTGAGTACCTCTTTATTTTTACACAAGCTTGAAGAGGATACCATATGCTTGTCAAATAAGTTCGTCCTTCGGAGGAATCCATCCTAGTACATTTAACGAGCCTTAAGAAGGAGAAACTCGAATAACGTCATGATTGAAAATTTTCGATGTCATTTAGGTTTAACGAGTCTGACAAAGGAAGAGCTCGACGTCTTTTCATATTTAGAGAGTTTGAAAAGACAACGGAAAAGTAAACTCCAACAGTCCCTTTTCGTAAATAGTTCCTCAGATCTGAAAAGGTAGAAAACTATGTCTGAGAAAACCTCCTAGTCGCGATAGGCTAGGGTATTCCTTTTTCATAAATAATTTATCCCAGCCTGAAAAAGGGGTAAACGTATACTGGGTAGATTTCGTTTTGCAACCACTTTAACGAGATCAAAACGACAAGGGGCTCGGCAATCTTTTCATATTTAGAGAGTCTGAAAAGAGATGAAAGATGACTCCTCCTGAAGGAACGAGTGGTATTAAGGGTAGCAACTGGTTCCGGTAATGGTGGAACTACTCTGAACAAATAAAGGTTAAGAGGCTGGCTAACAAGACCACTCATCGCAGCGGTTCCTCAGGAATGGGTGAAACAACCAAGTGAAGGCATATGATCGGCCAAGCAGATAGTGACGATGGAATGAGAAAACCAAGGTTCATCTGGAAAAAACAGGCTGATAAAATGACAATCACAAGAGGTAAAATGGAGATGATTTCATTTTTACACAAGCTTGGAATCAAGAAACTCTACTTGAAGTTGGTTTCATTTTTACACAAACTTGAAACAATGATAAACTATGCTTGAAACCAGTTTCATTTTTACACAAGCTTGAAATGGAAACAAACTATGCTTGAAAAAGTAAGCATGCCCCCAGCATGGTGACTCAATTCGAGGTACATGCCCCCCTAGCTTCAGTCCATATGAAAGGCAAATGGAGTGAAGGTTCAATTTACGAGATCAAGAGAAAGACTCGACTGGGATTTTACGAGATCTTATCAAAGACTCGAATTGAACGGGAACCTGTTTCGTTGTTTTAACGAGGTTGACACATTAAAAGAACTATCCTCAGGACACCTTGTTTCATGGTTTAAGGAGCTTGGCATAAGACAAGGAACTCTGCTCCGACGAGACCCAGTTTCATTTTTTAAGGAGCTTGACACAGGAAAACGAACTGTGCTCCAATGGTCTTGTTTCATTTTTTAAGGAGCTTGACACAAGGAAACGAACTGTGCTTCGACGACCTTGTTTCATTTTTTAAGGAGCTTGACATAGGAAAAGAACCATGCTCTGGGAACTTGGTTTCATTTTTTAAGGAGCTTGACACAGGAAAGGAACCATGCTTCGACCGACCTCATCATAATGAACAAGAAGTCATCGCTTCCAAGAGTTCCACTCCCGATGGAAGGAAAAAATCCTAGAAGTCAGGACCCAATGCCCCCAACACTTGATGCACAACGACACTATCATTGAGTACAAGCACGAGGTAGGTAGCCACATAGTTGACTTGCGGTGGGAAAAATACAACGGGTGGATAAAAACCAGGAAGGGATGATGGTGGGCCAGTTGCCACATCAGGACCAAAGAACGAAAGCTGATCAATGGTCACGATCCATACTTCATGTGGAAAACAGACCACATGAAAAAGGGAGGAGACAAGCGCTCCCATGGCATAGGTGTAATCACGCCCCAAGAGTAGATTGAAATCTAAGGGGCCTGGAACAACCATCACGTCCATATGGACGGTTTTACCTCCCAAAGTAACAGGTAACCTTGGAAGGATCCCTAAGGGTTGAATCGTTCTTCTGTTGAATGCCAATAGATTTTGCGTAACAGGCACAAGTGGCGGAAAACCAAAAGCTTGCCAAGTAGTTGAGGATAGAACACTAACAGATGTGCCTTCATCTATAATGGTGCTGGGTACAACCAGAACAAAGGCCTGTACTGTTATCTCGAAAGGCACATAAGACGGAAGGCGGTATCCTGAAAATTGATTCCAATCAAAGGAAGCGACCAAACTACTCGGATGGGCTACCATCAAACTGAGATGGTCTTCCCCTGGTGTTACGGAAGAATAAGGAGCATCCTCCACAACCTCCATCTCGAAGGTGGGAGGAGTATCCTTCGGGACCTCCATCACAGGAGGCAGAGGAGAAGCTTCTTGAGATACGAGGACAGGAGAGTCTTTCTCCAAATTAGAGGAATTTGAAGAAACAATAAGAACCTGAGGGATGTGAGATCCACTCTCCACGGAAAAGGCCTGGTGCACCGTAGACGGGGCCAGCTCAACCGATCCCACAACTAATGGTTGGTCGGGGATGGATTCCTGAATTTGAATTTTCGGGGGAGCAGGATCGACCAAGGATGATTCTTGACCAATCGTAGGATCAGCTGGTGGAGGACTCAAAGAAAGCTGTTTATAACCAACTGGAAGGCACGGTGTGGAAACAACTGAGTTGTCCAAAACTCTCTTAGCTTCATCCATATATGGACAAAGGTGAATGGCATGGTTCCCTTCACACAACCTATAAGGATTGGTGATCTTACCCTGTTTCTTAGGAGCCTTACCAGCACCAGTTGAGGACGTGCCCCAATTTGACTTCCAGAAGCCAAAGGCAATGGTGGATGACCGTTGGACCATACTTTGAGCACCTTGGGAATTCTAGGGCAATCTCGAAGAAGATGGTCTCTAGTGCACAACATGCAAGGGAGCTTTACTTTCCATGGAGGGTTGGAAGGTTTATCAAGAGGAGACTTCTTAGGCGCAATAGCCGCAGAGCTAGCCTCTCCTTTATCAAACTTCTTCTTCTTTGTCTTCTTCTTCTTCTTCTTAGCTCCTGGTTACTTGAATCCAAAATTTCACCAGGCGAAGTAGAAGAGGAGGACGTAGAAACAGGTGAAGAAGGGGAGAGGTCCACCTTGGATTCAACATGATGTTGTTTAGCGGAGGAACTGATTGAACAGTAGCTGAGACATTTGGAACCACAGAGGTTGAAAACAACCAAATAGGTAACCCAACAGTTAACCCAGGAAGGGACAACGTTGCCATATAAGGAGCGCCAAAATTTCCAAAAGGAGGAAAAGGACCAAGATTCCCATCGGAGGGGATTCCTTGGTTGGTGTACTCCGAAAAAGTTGCCATTAGAAACGATATTAGAACAACAACCTAAGGAAACTAACTTTAACCGGGAATATTTCGTGGGCAGTTAATTTTTAAAACATTGAAACAAAACTCTACCGTTTCATCTTTTAAGAGTCAAGAAACAGGCAAAAGGTGACTCTGTCTCTTTCAGTTTTGAAACAAGCGTGAAAGGACAAGTGCTTGATGATCCTTTCAAATTTAAAGAGTCAGAAAATATCGAAATGACTACTCAAGAATTCTAGGCAAAGGGTGTACCAAATAACCGTGAACTGCAATATACACCTTGGTTTCAAAATGAAAGAGAAATCAACCAAGGACTTAACGTACATGCAGGCAATCTCCCTGAATGCTGTGTCCGATGTATCATGGGTATAGGGCAGCAGACTTGGCTTCCTATGGATAAAGGATAGCAACCTAGTGGGGTCTCCCTTAATATACGTGATGGTACGGGGAGCACAAGTCCGTACTAGTGCTGTCTAAAGCCAAGAGGCGAACGACAGCTACTAGGTTTAAAGACGCCGGAACACGTCTCTAGCCTAGACCTCTAAATATTTCGTTAATGTTTCACTGCTGCCTTAGTATAAATTGAATAAATTTTAATGTTTATCTTCAATTATGTTTCAGTTTTCAGGCCCTAACGAGTGTTATGTCTCAAAATCACCTAAATGCACACTACATGCCACAGTATATCATTTCATTCGATGAAAGCTAATTACGAGAGAGTTAAGAGCTTTTCACACAACAACAAAATGATCAGACAACAACCAATGACATCTCTAATGCAGCTAATGGAAACTAAAAACTTTTCTTTCAAAGTTACTAATCACTAATAACACCGAAAAGATTTAATTCACACTAACTAATCCAACGCAAAAGAGATTTTTCTTTTGTATTTTCAATGTTTAAGAGCAAAAATCACTAAACAAAATGAAAACTAATGAGACAAGAAATTCGAGAAGTGATAGCAAAAGAGAAAAACAATCAAATTTCACTCAATGCAAGCACACAATCGGACCTCAAATTGACAAAAGGTCCCTCAAATCAAAAGACACCCAAAGACTCAATTGAACCATGTAATCTAGGCCCAAAATGAGACAAAGTGGAATTCGAATGAAGAAGAATCCAATCACTCGAATAACGCAATAAAATGATGAACAACCACCAAACGAATGCAGAGAAGTAATCACAAGGTTGACTGAACAGATAAACACCAAAAACTCCCAAGGGAGGCTCGACACACAATAACACCTAGATGCCCTAGGGCTAGAATTTAAAATTGATAGAAAAGGGCAAACAACAAAAGGAAGAAGGTCGCAGTCAATCAAAAAAGGCTCCAGAACACTCAAGTAGTTGAAAAAACAAGACCAAACACCCAGATCAGTCTCAGAAGGCTCAAAACACAGTAAACCCTAGCACCTTACAGTATTGGCACGACTATAAGGCTGAAACTAGCACCAAAATAGAATTGGCATGAGTAATACAATGATAACATG
The DNA here is from genome assembly GCA_034641835.2 of Pinus albicaulis. Lineage (NCBI taxonomy): Eukaryota > Viridiplantae > Streptophyta > Pinopsida > Pinales > Pinaceae > Pinus > Pinus albicaulis. The sequence continues at coordinate 577,229,460 of CM076576.1, read as the reverse complement.
CGCCAGTGGCCGCGACTGTCACACTGAAGAGCGCGCCAGCCGAGTGTACTAAGGAAAAATAAAAAATAAGCAATCCAAGAAGTAGACCAGTGATGTTGGAGCTTAACAAAAAGCCAAACACAAGGCAAGAGCCAGCCAAAAGCGTTGATCAAGCAAGTAAAGTCAAGGATGGACCGAAAAGACAAGACAATACTCCAAGTGTTCAGTTCATAAACTAGACCGGAGATTGACTGAAGTAGCATTCATCTACTTTTGCTAATGCAGAGCAAGAGAATTTTGAAGGCTATCTGGCTAGCTTCAGACTCCGTCTATAGTTTATAAAGAAAACAACAAGCTAACTCCCCATTGGAGTCGACAATTTGTTGTAGAGGTAAATCCCCTCTACGGACAGAGGCGATCCCTACTAGCCCAGATCGGGTCTAGCAAGAATCATATCATGCTAAGGCGCAGGTTCCTAATTACAATAAACCAACTTGTGAAGAAGGCCTACCTCAAGTCCAACGCTGTTGTTCGTAGAGAAGATGATGTTCTCGTTCCCTTGCTCCAGCAGATCACAATCCTTTCGCTCACCATGATCGAACACCTGCACATGCAAGGAACACAACAAACACAAGCGTAAAACCCGATATATGAAATTATGTATCAGTCAGAGAAGACACAACTCATGATCACAATGAACAATACGAGTGGAACCATAACCAATAGTTGCTTATCATTAATTCATCAAAGGAAAATACAACTAGGCTCTGACGCTGAACCTTCCTTCGACAGGTCGTCAATGGAATACGTCTCAGTAAAGCTTGTCGAGAATGGGGACAAGCCTCTCTCTTCGATCGTCAATCTCCTCGCTATGGATTTGGCACTATGAGGACTATCAAAGCTCTTGCAGCATTCTTTAGGCTATGAAGGCTCTTGGAGATTCTTGAGACTAGCTTGCAAAGGGAAATGGCAAGCTTATATAGATGGTGGAAGAGGAGTTGGGATCCCTACAATCATGGGATTGGCCCTATCCTCAAGGAAGCTTCTATGAGAGGTGGCAAAATACTTCCTCTACATGGAAATCCAGAGCCAAACGTCCCAACTCAATTTAGAGACCAGTTCAGGAGTTGGTTGGAGCCAATCTTCCGCCATTTATTTTTAAAAAACACCCTTTATTAAGCCTGGCACGAGTGCGATTCTGAGACAGAGCGCTAACTGGCGTGCCCTCTTTGAAGGATTTCCCCATTGGTGCGAGTATAACACAGGCTAGTCGCGCCAAGGATGAAAAGGCTATTTTTAGGGTTTTTCACAAGGAGATGTCTTCAGGGAAATGAAAGTCCATGTCTAGGGGAATGCCATGAAAGTTTTTTCAGGTTATGTCACTGCTCACAGGTCACGGAATAAGCCCTCCAATGTGTGGGATGGAGAATTGCAGGGACGGTGACAAATTGTTGTGTAACACATTCTTTCAACAAATTTTATTATTCGTTTGAATATTATTTAAACATATACCTTGCATGATTTAAAATGCTACATATGCATCGATTCCATCAATACATTTGACAATGTGTTCATCACCCTTTTAAAGAGTCTTCAACGTTGCTTTCTATTGGTATTTTAAATCATTGTTTGCATTTTGTTCTTGTAATAAGTTACAACCCACCCTGCAACAACACACTGTTAGAGAGAGGTGTTTTATAATATATTTACATAAGTGTAATGCACACTATGTGTACACTTTAGGCTTGATCCATCACTAATATTACAACAAGAACACATCCATCCTTTTAATGTTCAACATGCAATTGAATTTTCTCTTCCACTTGGGGTATATATAAGCTTCATGTCTTTAATGTCCATTTGAAATTGTGAAGTCACATGCACTTAGTGGTGTTTGAGGCCTTCATCTTTGAAATATGCTTTTAAGAGGTCATTGTGACATTGCACTACTTCATATAGACTCTTAAATTTGTTGTCAACTCATTGAAAGGATCCCTATAGTATAGTTACATGCCACAAAGTGATCCACAACTCTTAAGGTTGCAGTAATTGTGTTTAGCATGGTTTTAGCTTTGAATGTATTGTATTGTTTTGAGCATGAAATCAGTACAACAATTAGAGAAATTTGTACTAAGCGAATGAATGTAAACAATGTAAATTAGTATTACAATCACAGAAGTGGCTTTTACCTGGTTTCTGTAAACTCTTTTTACTGATTTCCATGTTCATGTTCTTGATAGTGATTGGATTTATTATTCAGCTTTGCTAATTGGCCAACTAAGAGTTTCACCAAACCTGATATTTATTTTAATCTACTTATTTCAAAAATGGAAAAAAAAAATGTATAATATTTCAATATAAATGAGTGAGAATGAAATTATCATCACCTTTCCAAGGTAAGAAAACTCTGCAAACCTTTTTATAAGAGGGGATTATAATTGGTTTTCTTGATATTGTTGTAGATTTTCTCACAGAAGAACAACTATTGTACAGAGCTTCGCTAGTTAGCAAAGACTCAGTTTCAACAAATTAGTTATTGTTTTCCTTTCAACTACATATTTCTTTAGAAAATAGAAAACGTTTGTACGATCGTTCAATATAATCTGTGACTTGGAAGGATGTTGTCATCAACTTTCCCGCTGAAGAGAATTTTGCGAACCTTTCCAAATCATTATTATAAAACCATGGAATGGAATGGATGTCAATGAAAATATCTTCATAGCTTTCCTTGAGACAATTATGGTTGACTTTCTCCAGAATCTCAACCAACCTAAAAATTTCCAATACAAAGTTTCTAACATAATGGATGCTTGTCTTATTAGAGAAATAATAGTTTTAAAACCCTATATATGGGAAAATATGGGAAAAATTTGAAATAAATGCACTGAAATAGTGTATGAATATTATATAATCATATTTTAAATATTAGATGGTAGTTATAATAACATATTTTAGGAGAAAGAAAAAATGAATATTGCTTAATCACAATTTAGAAAAAAAATGGATAATACTTAATCACAATTTAGAAAATAAATAAATAAAAAGTTAAATTATTTTAAAATTATCAATTATATATTTTAAAACATATATTTTAATACTTAAAATATATACTTTAATAATTATTAGAAAATTCTAAATACTATTTAATTCATCTTTTCATTATAAATAAATATTTTGATAATTTAAATATACAATTTCAACTAGTAATAATAAAATTTAAATTTTCTTTATTTATATTATATTAGTGTTTTTATTTATATAATTTTTCCATTAAATTTTTATTAAAATATTATTTTTTTATAATTATTTTAATATATTAAAATAAAAAATAATTTTGGTTTCATTTAGTTTATGTTTACATTGCTCTACATTTATCTACACTTTTATCGGACCCGAACCCAATGTTCAATCAGTGTTTTAATTGTGTTGAACAAAATATCCCATATATAACATAAAATGATACACTAAGTAGTGATATAGTAATTGAATGAATTATACTTCACACTCTTATTGTAACTATTCAAACAATATATTTACTCTTTCTATAGAACCAATTTTTTTTCTCGGAATTTACTTAATGTTGTTTTTAAAAAACTTAAATAAATTAAACTTATTTGGCATGTATCTTGATTCTCATTGTTGTGAGACATTTATGTTAGTCTGATTTTCTTCTTAAATTTAACCCCTTTATATTTTTTAACAAATACAGAAACCCAAATTTTGCTCATATTTACTGTCAATATATTTCACTTCTTTATTACTTTCTACATTCCCTAACTCCTCTTTCCAACGTTCCTTTGCACCTCTTGGTGCAATTGCTAATTTATTATGGTTACAACAATGAGATGTAACTTGTGACCCAAATGTGAAGTTCTAAATGCAAAGACCTGAGTGCCTTCATAGATTTTTGTGGCTTTAAATATCCTGAATTGATATAAGGTTTATGTAATCAATTATATCTCAAATCAATATCACTATTAATATTTTTATTAGAGTTATAGTTCCATTATATTAATGATGCTCAATAGTATATATCAATTAATTAATATTTCTATTAATATTTTTAGAGTTATAGCTCCATTACATTAATGATACAGAGCAGTATATATCAATTTTTAGATTTTGTATTTGAATTTATTAATAAAATTAGAGCTCCAAAAATATTAATAAGAAATTGGTACAATATCATGTAATTAATTATGGGTACAATAATGATATAAAACTCATGAGCAATTGTTGGAATTAATGCTTACATCCTATTTGAGAAGTTGGTTTGTGATGGTTGAGAAATTATCTCAACCTCTCTCTCTAACTTAGGAATAAGTTGGATCTTAGAAACTCTATTTAATAGAGTAATATGAATGTAATCATGTGTGTGTGTTTTGATCGCATACACCTTCTATGCGCAATATATGAGTACTCTTAAACCATTCTTTATCATGGTATCAAAGCACTAGGATCGTGTTGGGATTGTGCGAGAGGTTGTGCAAACAATTGATTACATATGTTTTGGGATTGTGCGAGAGGTTGTGCAAACAATTGATTACATCTGTTTGAAGCAATGAAGGGCTGCCGTATGCATTAGAATGGATCATCTCTGTGGAAGTCTGAGGTTGACGAAAACTGTAGGATATTGGAGGCTTAGTGCAATGGTGAGGTGGAGGCTACCGTTAGAATAATTTGTGAAGTCATTACTCGATGGAAATATGATATCCAACTACAAGATAGATGAAAACCGACTATATCCCCTGCTGGTGATACGTCCCGCCACGTGCTTCTTCGATGGGAGTTTCACAGATTTAGGTACCAGGAACAATAGTATGGTAAGATGTAATTTTAGTCCAAAATATTTGCGGTGAAATATGCATTTTGGTTCATTACCTACATGAATTAAATTTTTAGTGCTTAATTCGCTTTGTTAGCATAAAAGAATTACAACATTTTCAATATTTTAGAGAGAGGCGACTTCAAACTTTATAAGGCATTTTCAGCTTTGCATCCTTCCTGTGATCATGGAGTTCATGGTTTTAGACAAATTTAGTGGTCTAAATTTTCCCTCATGGAAAAATAAAATTCAAATGCAATTAATGAATAAAAACTTGTGGGGTATAGTGAATGGTTCAGAAGTAGCACCTACAGATGCCAAGGAGTTACTTGAATGGAAAAATAGAGATGACAAAGCTAAGTTTTTTATTGGACTTGCCATTTCATATTCACAATTACATCTTGTAGATCTCACTAAAACATCAAATGAAATATGGGAACATTTGGCTAAGTTATTTGGTATAAAAACTACAAATGCAAAATTTTCCATAAAGCTGTAATTATTTAGTCTGAAAATGAATGAGGAGACATCTATGTCCAGTCATGTAAATAATTTAATGTATTTTTTAAGACAATTAGGTGAAGCAGTACTAAGGTGGAGGATGAAGATGCTAAAGCAATATTACTAAATAGTCTTCCTTCAAGTTATAGTAATGTTGTTTTCACTTTGAGTCAAATGTCTACACAAACATTGCAAGAGATAATTGCAACACTTCTGGAGGAGGAAAAGAAACTAAAACCGGAGGATGCAGAAGAGAACTCTCGTGTAGAAAATGCATTGCTTAAAAAGTCAAGGATGAGAAAGAAAAATTCAACAAAGGTGAAATTGAATGCTACTATTGCAGGAAAATTGGGCATACAACGTGGAATTGTAGAAGTTGTGCCAATGATGTGTTAAAAGGGAAAGAATCAGAACATATAGCCATAGATGAATACCCATTGAATTCTGATGATGAATTCAACGAAGAGTACGAACCTCTTAAAATCCTTTAGAACATATATAGTTCAGGCTCAACATGGATGGTTGTCGAGATAATATGGTAGTTGCGGATCTAGGGAAGGATCCCTCATTAGTCGTAGACATGGAGTGGTCTCCTAATGAGGTTATGCGACATATTGGGATGTTGTCTGGTAATTGACTTCGGGAGGTCCTTGATTTGGGAGTTCAGTAGCTAAACTCAGGAATCCAACTTGCTGACTACATCTTTATGAAGGTTATGAGGCAACTTGATGGAGCCTATATTGATAAGTTGAAAACCGGTTAAAGAATGATTGTGTATTTTGTTATTTATGAGTGATTTCAATAAATTCATGTAATGTAAGCATTAAGAGGGGATGTTGGAATTAATGCTTACATCCTATTTGAGAAGTTTGTTTGTGATGGTTGAGAAATTCTCTCAACCTCTCTCTCTAACTTAGGAATAATTTGGATCTTAGAAACTCTATTTAATAGAGTAATCTGAATGTAATTGTGTGTGTGTGTGTTTTGATATCATACACCTTCTGTGTGCAATATATGAGTACTCTTAGACCATTATTTATCAGTAATTATGGTTACAATAATGGTACGAAACTGGTGAGGAACTCCATCTGCAGATCCAATAAAGTTTAGTAGTAATCAATTTTCTTATCTTATCATTCTGGTTGCTTGCCACATACGGTATGTTTTAGCATTCTATTCGATTACAAGAGAATCCATGCCCTTGTATACATCACTAATTTGTAATAATTATATAATGCATCTTTGTATATTTTGTGTATCTTCATCAATTATGGTCATATTAAAAGACTAGTTCTTTCCAGCCCTATATTTAGAATTAGAACTATTTTTTTTGGCTATCAAAACTTATATTCATGGTTGGAAAACTGGCTAACGTAGTTGAGTCTAACCTAATCATGAATGATTTCCCAAACTTGTTTATGACAGAAGTGGAAAATCTATTCTATGGTGCATGTGTTTAGGAACTTTACTTCTTGAGAAATATAGATAGTCAATTGGTTTTCTGATCTTCTACCCTTTACAATATATAGTATCTATATACTAATGTGATTATATTTTTCATCTTGACCTTTACAAAAAAAATTCTGTGACATGCCCTTTTTTAAGTTTAGTCGTTTGGTATCTTTTCTCAAACAGACTGAAAATGGCTCATTTAATTTTTCTCTTTATATTCTTTTTTTTTGGTTGAAATGATAATTGAGTTGAGTTGTGGTTGTAATGTATACACATTATTGAATGCAAGCTACCTAAGAAGCACCCCATACAAATATATAGGTATCTCTTCTCAAATAGATTGAAAATGCCTCATTTAATTTTTTTCTTTGTTGAAATGATAATTGGGTTGAATTGTTGTTGTAATTTGTACATATTATGGAACACAAGCTACCTAAGAAGCACCCCATACAAAAATATCCATATGTGATTGAAAGGGAGGATGCTTGACAAATGGAAAGAACTGGGTCAATATTGTCTGCTTGACAAATGGAAAGAACTGGGCCAACATTGTCAAAAGATACTTTCCAAAACACCATAAAACTTTCTCATTATATCACACAAAACAAATTTCTCATTATATCACAGAAAACAATCAAATGATGCTAACAAATTTGTAGAACATTGCCAAAAAGATGTATATAAAAATATTTATAAAAATTAACATATATGATTCTCACAAAATTATGTATTGTTGTTAAGAGATAGAAAAACAAATGTATTAACATTGATTAATGAATGTGTGTTTGTATGTGCTTATATGTCCATAATTGCTGCAACTGATTGGGAAATAACTTCCAAGATTTGAGAGTGGTTAGAGGGGCAGTTGGAAAGGGAGAGTTACCTTCTCCTCTGGAGATATTTATGAAATATCTAAGTGAGGAGAAGGGGTTCTGTGAAATGAGGAAGCATGATGCTACAAAATAGAGTGGTCTAGAGCTATTTTAGACTAGTGGAACTCTGAAACTCAGAGAGTTGTACACTGGACAAGAGTACTGAGGTCTAACTTTGTTAACAAAACTGCTACCTTAACACTCTGGTGAGGAGCGCAAGAGGAGTAGAGGATGTCATAGCCTCTCTCATGGTTGGGTGGAATCCTCATTTGGGTACATTCTAAGATAAGTATCTAAGTACTGTACAATGAAAGAAAGAGGAAACTAATGTGTAATGTAGTTCTGCATTATTTTTCTCTTGAAAAATAGTTACATGTATATTTACAGGTGAAAGAAAGAACTCAATTATGTTTCAGTTCGAGGGAAGCAGATTAGTTGTACTGAGATAATTTTATTATAATCATAAATAAGTGTGCAATCGCTTACAACATTTTGTGGATATGGTTGTATAATATTATATTTTAATTATGGTAGAATTTGTCTTGTTTTATCTGCAAGATAATATGCATATCCTCTATGTAACCTTTAGGCTCTTATATGTAAGCCTATGTAACAAAAAAATCCATAACTAAATTTAGTGAAGGAACACAATAGTTAAATGTTATAACATCAGGGTTCAATTATTACCCTATGTTGTACATATTGTTCTAGACCAGCGTAATGGAGAATAGGGGTAGAAGTTTGGACTTTAGCCCAGTGGAAACCAGGCCGAAATCCATGTATTTTGGCCCTAACTAGAAGCAAAATGTAATGAACATGCATGCAGATACCCCAAGACAGTGATTATTGTTTTAAGGGAAATATTCTTCTTGAAGGAAGCAATTAACTCAAAAAAGCCGGAAAAAGAGATCTTATCAACCTTAGTATCAAACCCCAGATACAATCTATGTGATGAGGTTATATATTCGTTTTAAATTGAAGTATATACAAACGAATGAAGTAAGACAACAATAGCTAGTCTACAATATCAATGTTAAACGAATACAATTATTATAATGTTATAACAAAAATATAGGCTAGCATATATATTTTGCAAGATATACGATGATAAAATGTAGAAAATCGAACATTTCATGATGGGCCCAAATGTTACCAACACCAGTATTAAGAGATAGACATAAAAGAATGATTACTGAGTTGTTCATCACAGAATGCAACCACAATAGACATAATGAAAATTGCATCAATGAACCCACTGCGTATAACCGGTGATAAACAAAAGAAAAAGAACCTTTATATATGACATCCCTAATTTGCAAGTTTGTGGGGATAAATCCACAAATGTTCAAGAAAAGACATTTTATAATACATCCAACACTAAAACAACCTCCTGAAAAACAAAATAACCAAGGGTTACAACAAGTGTTTAAAACAAATAATGGATAAAGCCTTGTTCTGTCATCAACAAAAGGGTATCTGATATTTAATACGGGAGAAACCCATAAAAGGGAAAACCCCATAATGGGTAACACTGAAATTCAACAAAGGCCATGGCCGGATCGGTTTCCTACCACACAGATGCTAGTGGCGGGCCCTAAATGGAAAAAAAAAAAAACTTTAACGAAGAGATGAGAAATGTTGATAGGTGAACTTACCAAGACAAGATGAGGAACCCTTTGTAATCACACTCGAAGTCAGTGGGAAAGAAGAAAGGTCCTGTATATTGGTGCTCAGGAGAGTGAAAATCCTCACGTACCTTGCTAAAAAAAAATGAAATATGAATCAGCGAGAAAATATCCATTATGGCAACAAAGTTACTAAAACGGTAAAAGGAGGAATAGTCGGGTATGATAAGTTTACCTACAGGGTTTGGGGCCAGGGGGCATGTTCAAGACTCTCAAACCGTCTCCTCATAGTCAGGAGGAATGATCCTGGAATGCAAACAAAGTTAGATGAGAATTTAAAAAAACTATACCTGTGTATAAAAAATCACCAACTATCTGACACATACAAGTTGTTATTCCAAAACGAAACCGATAGGCGAGATTACCTTAAGGAAGGAATTTAGTATGCAAGCACAACGAATCATGGAAAAGAGGAGTTGCAGAGTGACCGAGCCAGCGATACCACAATAGAATGGAGGTCTGTTGAAATGGTAGGGTCAGGGTTACCCTAACTAACCCTTAACTCACTTGGGCCATTGTGGTGAAACCACCTGTGTGTACTCACAACTGATAGCCATCGGTTTGGACGTTTCGAGATAGCACCAGGAAGGATGAGGCTCCAACTGAAGAAAGAGGTAAAAACAATGAGTTGTATCGATGCAAGATCTTAACATTACTCTGAATCCAAAACTTTAATTAAGGATTTAATGCATTCAATATAGAATCAACCTTATTTACAAAATGACAAATGTAATCTCCAATCAATGTTGTAACAATATCATTGTAATGTTATATGTTATGTACGTGTGAAATATATTTAATATAGAATGGAAATACATGCACACACACACACACACACACACACACACACACACATATTATTTGTTTGTTTATTTATTAAATTTTTTTTTTTTTGCAGTAAGTTATATGGTTCAAGTAGAAGTGAGAAGTGGGATTAAAGCCAAGTTAATACACTAGTACTGAATGGGAAAACCACCCTAATAATAATAATAATAACAAGTGTATTGAAAATTTTCACAGTGATAACAAATAGGAAAGAAAATGGAGGTTCAGTGGTGATGAGTAGGGGATCTGGAAACCATATACAAAGAGCTGCAGGAGGAGGTAATCCCTTGCCAAATCTAGAAATTAACCCAGAAATGTGGGTGCAATTAAGTGTGGACTAGCATCAACAAACCAATAGGTTGTTGGAGGAACAACAATGTCAGACCAACTGACTACTGAACATTGTCCAACAGTTTCAAATTGACATGGCTCGAGTTAGAGATGATAATGAGATATTAATGCGTGAGAAAGAGAGAATTTTAAAGAGTCTCTTCGATTCATAGAATCATCACACGAATCAACCCAGTCCTCAACAAGGCACTCAAAATGAGGGTGAGTGTCAGCAACATGTCGACGATAATACTGAAGGGAGTCAGACACAATGAAGTAACAAAAGTAGAGCATATACCGAGGTAGAATCAAGAAATATTTCTGATCAACATGAGATGAAGAAACAAAAAGTGGAGTTGCAAGGAGAGTTCAGGATGATTAAACCCCCCACCTTTGATGGAGAAGCAGAGGAGGTGGTGGAATATTGGCTTATTAACATGAACAAGAACTTCTAGGTCTATGAATACACCAACAAACATAATTCCTGGTTAGCCATCTACTAGCTTCAAGAAAAAGCCACATTTTGGTGGGAGGAAGTTAAGAACATTCAAGGAATAAAAGATCGGAACGTGACCTGGTATGAATTTCAGCAATACCTTAAAGATAATTATTTAAGGAAAGAAAAATAGAGGGAATTCCATGATCTAAGGTCGGGTCTTATGACCACGGATGGGTTTATAACTAAATTCACTTCTTTATTAATATACATACCATATCTGCAGGATGAGAAAGCAAAGGTGAAATGATTCTTAAGTAGTTTACCTGCTCACATGAGAGAAAGAATAGAGTTTGTGAATCCAAAAAACATGGATGAGGTGATTAGAAAAGCATGAATGTGCTATTAATAGTCGAAAAAGAAAATAGATTCTAGCAAAGGTTGATTGCCAAGGAAAGGTCAGAAGGGTACTCAGAGTTTTAAGAGTAACTAACCGGGTAATTTCAATAAATCTGCAAAAAGTCTATCAAATAGGCAGTCTGGAAGGAATCAGCCAAGAGCCAAATGGCAAGTAGAAGATCGACCCATAGAAGCATCTAGTAGAATAGACCATGGTCAAACTCAGAAACCTCCACTATAGTGTTGGGGTTGCGGTGAAGCTCATCACTCCAAAAACTTTCCCCATTGGGGTAAAGGTGAGTCTGTAGCTAACTTACAGGAGGCATCCACTGTTGGGGATGTGGTAAGAAACATAACAAGGATCAACACAACATTAGAATATCGGCAAGCGGACTATCATCCGACCATGATAGAGCTCAAAGGTAAGATATTTTCCCAGGCTATATCTATTTTGGTTGATCTTGGTGCAAGTTTAAGTTATATCAGCCCTAAGGTAGCTGAAAATTGTAATTTGCAATTTCAAAAATTTAAGATTCCTTAGCTGGTGCAAGTAGACACTAGGGAAAAAAGGAGGATAAATGGAAAGGTGACAAATTGTTCACTAGAGATAGGTAATCAACTTATAAAAACAGATCTGAATATCTTATCCTTAGTTTCTTATGACTTGTTAGTGGGGATGGATTGGTTGTGAGGGCATTGGTCCCTGGTGGACTGTAAGAAAAAAACCATCAGCTACTTGTTTGATGACGGAATGCGCCAGGAGATCCAAGGAATTAAGAAACCCTTTCAGCTATGGTGAATAATTGCATCCCAGTTGGGCAAATGTATTAAAAATGGGTGTAATATTTATACTATTCAGGTGGGATTTTCCAACTCTAAAGGTAAAAACCCTATATTGGAGGAAATTCTCGTGATTCAGGAATTTACTGATGTATTTCCTGAAAGTATACCGAGATATCCCCCAAGAAGGGATATTGATTTCACAATAGAATTAATTCCAGGGGCGGCACCCGTTTTACATGACCCATACCGAATGAGTGTACTAGAGTTGACTGAATTAAAGATGCATTTGCAAGAACTGTTAGAAAAGGGATACATCCGTCCTAGTGTGTCTTCTTGTGGGGCACTAGTACGCTTTATGAATAAGAAATATGGTACATTACATATGTGTATATATTACAGGCAACTTAACAAACTAACCATTAAGAACGAGTACCCATAACCATGGATAGACGATCTCTTTGATCAAATGAAGGGTGAAACTATATTTTCCAAGATAGATTTGAGGTCCAGATATCATCAAATAAGAATAAAGGATGAAGATATATACAAGACAACCTTCTAAACTCGATATGGGAATTATGAGTCTTTGGTCTTACCTTTCAGATTAACTAATGCACCCACAACTTTCATTGGTCTAATGCATGGAATGTTTCACCCGTTTTGGGTAAGTTTGTTTTGATTTTTATCGATGATATACTAATCTATTCTAATACAATGGAAGAATGCAAGGAACATTTATGCATTGTGATTAAATGTTGCGGGACCATAAACTTTATGCTAAATTCAACAAATGTGACTTCTATAAATAACAGATCCAATACCTAGGCCATGTGAGTTCAACTGAAGGGATATCGGTGAACCCAGAAAAGATAAAGACTATCATGAAGTGGACGATACCTAGGAATGTAGCATATATACGTTCCTTCATGGACTTGGCTGGATACTACTGATATTTTATAAAAGGCTTCTCCCGAATCACATTTCTTTTTCTATTAGCTATTGTTATTTAATATTGGTTAGATATATGATCTAAGCTGTTAAAAGATTCATAATAAAAGGTTTTAGGTTATTCTATACTATAGTTTAGGAGTTTATAAATTTATATTTTATGTTTTTGTAGATAAGGGTAAAGTCTATTTTGGTGGATTTTAGGCCCTAGATTTCAAATTTGGGCTCCGATACTAGCTGTAAGGACCCATTACAAGTTCCTCAAAGTATATTTTTTTTTTCACGATTTCACAACATATATGAAAAATCATATTTAGCAACACAATATATTTGACGTAACATATTAAAATTGATTTACGGGAAATTTATGTAACTTATGAAAAACCAAGAAGAATTCCCAAATATAGTAGCTTGGTTGTGCTACTCCTTTTGGGGCCACCTGACTAAATATGCCACCTTTCCAACTAGGAAACTCTATTCGAGTTTATAGCCCAGGGAACCTCCACAAATTCACTAGCCCTTCAATCCTAGTGCACACCATAGCCACAATGTTTCCATGTTCCTCATATCAACACCCCTCTTGTGTCAACCACCAACATTTTCCACTTTGTGGCAACCCCCAAAACCTCTCCAACCCCAAGTTCAAAATCCAAAATTCCTTTACCCTCCCCCTCAAAGTTCTCCCAAATCCACAAATAAATGGCTTCCCTCTCTCCCGAGATTTGCCTTACTTATCTACCCAAATCCCAATGTTATTTCACTCCCTCATCAATGCCACCAAACTTCATCCCTTTCTCAATCCCACAAATCCTAATTCATCATTCCAACCATTCACACCCATCTTCTTATCGTTAAGTTAATTTGGGGATAAAATTGTCAAACCCTATATAAATTATAATATAAAAAACCAATAACTCTATAATAATAAAATAATACTATTTACTGTAACGGTAAACAAAAAAAATGGATTCATGAGAATAATAATTAATTCAATTTTAAATTAATGCTAATATTTATAAATCATTAATTAATTGTTAATCACGATTAAGGGTTAATGAATTAATTAACCACTAATCAATCTTAATACTAATCATAGGATACTAATTTATCTGTGTAAAGTGTGGATATTAGAATAGCATACACATACCTCATACATATACTAATAATACTTGTAATAATTAGTTATAGAAGTAAATCACTCAACAAGTAGGTTAATAACCTAATATTAGATAAAATGACTAACAAGTGGGAATTATAGAAGGAGATTTTTATTATGAGGCTAGGGGAGGTTTTTGATTTCTCCTAAGAGCCAAACATTTGCCTAAAAATCCTAAGAGTGGACTCTGTCATCCATTCAACATGAGCTCCATGAGGCCAAATAGGAAATTATTAGGCAATGAGGTTGTCCATTAGATATATAAACAATTATGGAGGTTAATTCATTGATCTTCAACATGAGTAACAATTGCAGGAGATAAAACCAATAGTTGCACACCATCTACTTGTATTGGAATGTGAATTATCTATTAGGGAAGGTGATGTTTGAATGAAATGATGCTAAAGATGAGAAAATACTCATGTTGGATGACACTCATCTTCACATGAATGAATTGGGTTGCAGAATGGAAAGGATTGAAGCTCATTTGGCCATCCCTCCTAATCCAAGAATATCTAGATATCATGGAGAGGAACCCATTAAGATGAAGCCATCTAACTCCACTCATTCTCACTACTTTTCTCATGCTTTAGCATTTTTTTCCCTTTTATAAACAATTTGTCAATTAAAATATCATAGATCTTTCAATGTTATAATTTCATAGACTAAATATTTAGCATTTTTTTCCTTAAATTTTGGACCTAAAACTATGGTAGTTGAAAGCTTGATGCACTACTAATGGTCTAGTTTCCCTAGTGGGAGACTAGGGAAGACCATGGATATTTAGATATATAATTATTTGCATAATGAATAATTTTTAATTTTTTTACCATGGTGAATCGGTGACTCGTTGGAGTAATCTGGATGAGGCCAAAGATCAAACCTAGTGGCTACCACTATAACACCAAGAGTATATCAAATAACCGATAAGCTAGATATACCAAGAATTCATGAGTTAGCAAGAGATGAGACTCCATGAAGATGGAAGGGCCTACTACATGAGCCTTATCACAATGAGCCAAAAATACCCCATATATTTTGGAACCAAGTGAATGTGATAATATCCCATTATGTCAACCACTTCGTCATCTGAAAAAAACATTATCAATAAAAAAATATAATGAAAAAAAACCAACATAAATTATAACAAGTGACCATAGATGGTATGATCATACACTTAAAGTATCAGAATGTAAGGCCGTGCGAGAGAAGTTAAAAAATGTTATATGTTAGATTTGTTTTGGGGCAATTATAAGAATTTAACTTATGGATGAAATTGCATTTTTTTATTAGTTAAATTATACATTATAGTCTTAAATTAAATTAATACCCTTAAAATATCTGTTACACCCCATGTTATACGATATCAATAATTTTTATATACCGTTTTAATAATTCTTTTAAATTTTTGTACAGATTTAGAAACCCAAAGAAACCTATTGAAAACTACTTAAAAAATATTTGTAAATAAGCAACACAGTTTGCAAATCACGCGATATAAATTTGTTTTAAAATAAATAAATAATACACTATCAATAATATTCTTCTTGGCATGGCCGTTCATAGACATGTTATCATTATAAAATAAATAAATAATACACTATCAATAATATTCTTCTTTTCATAACCTTTCATAAACATGTTATCATTTTTATCATAAACATGTTATCATTTTTATCATTACCTTGAAAGTGGAAAGTTATAACGTAACATTACATCAATATGTTAATTTTTAAATGAGCATGTTGTTTTGATTGCCTTTCATAAACACGTTATCATTTTTATCAATAACTTGAAAGTGGAAAATTATAACGTCACATTACATCAATATGCTAATTTTTAAATGAGCAGGTGGTTTTAGACCAAGGAAATGAATGTTGCATGCACTTTGACATGTGAAAAGAAAACTACAAAGGCTTCCACACACACACATATATATATATATATATTCCCTTTCTTTCTTTTAACAATTCTAATTTGTTTATTTTTCCCAAACAATTCTACATCACTCATTCTGCCATTTACATTGACGGCGCATTGACGGTGTGTGCAAAGAGATTTTTTCACCAGAGATGAAAAAACTGGCAACTAAGTTCGGTCGAACTAATAGTTCGACCGAACTTTTAAAATAATATGGTCGAACTTTAGTCTATAAATACACCAGCCCTGAATCGTTAATAGGTTTTAGGCTTATTGTGGTCATATTACCGTTGTGGGATTATTGTTGTTTTCGTATTACCATTTTTTGTTGTTGCAGGGTCACAATTGTAGGGTCACAGGCACAGGTGAGAATTTTCTAGTTTGTTTTTGCTGTGATTTTTTTCATTGTTGTGAAATTTGTTGGATTTCTAGATTTCTGCTATTTTAATTTTAAAGTTGTTTTTCCTATTTTTGCAAGTAATTTGTAATCTGTGACGTCCTCAGCCTCTTGCTTGTCTTCTCGTTGCAGGCTTGATGTCTTCTGTTCATTGCAACCTCAACATCTTCTTCTCATTGCGGCCTTAACGTCTCCGAATTTCCAGGTTCCTACGTCTCCAAATTGGAAACTTATAATTTGGAAAATTGTAGTTTAAATGTAATTGTTTGAAGTATCCGAATTAGAAAATTATAGTTTAAATGTAATTGGCAAGCTAGTGAATGCTTTCTATATGAAGCTGGCCAGGACCTTGGTTGAACCTTACCTCAACAGAGCTAGCTCTTTGACTCTTTCTAACTAAATAGTCTATACAAATAGCCTTTCATATCTTCCCAATACCCGACCAACCCCTTACCAGAATGGCCTTGTAATGCTTTACTGTAACTAAGAATTATTTCCAGCCAGCCTCCTAGTTAGAATCATAAAATTTCTATTCTAATTGATTGGGACTCAGAGTTCACTACAACTAATTAGATTATAACTACACTAGTTGGACTGAAGTTGAACTATTTGGAACGTAAAGTTCTCAACACATGCAAGCTCTAGATACCCTTAGAGGCATTGACAATGTTTCACGGTCGATTCTGTCTCTCTTCAAATCTCTTCGAAAAACTTATTTGGAGATTTATCATTAAATATTAACATTAAATCTCCACCATATACTCAATACACTAGTACAAAATGGCTAATTAGTTACTAAAAAAACGACTAAAATTTGCATATAAATGACCATTTCTCAGTCGGTGACCAGTAGTAGCTAATTTACAGTATCTTATAACGCGACCAACTTTTAGTCGTTTTTAACTTATTCATTAATTGGTTATCTCAATTTTATCGTCTAGTAGTATATTTAGTCATAAATTTGGTCATTAATTTAGTCATTGATTTAGTCATTAATTGTCACAATTAATGACCAAATATACAACAAAATATATTACTATATGATCACCCCAAAAAACCAATTAATGATCAAATAAATATGACCAAAATTTTGGTCGCGTTATAAGATACTGTAAATTAGCTACTAATAGTCATACATATGCAAATTTTAGTCATTGTTTGAAACCAATTAATGACCAAAGAAATATGACTAAATCTTGGTCATGTTATAAGATACTGTAAATTAGCTACTAACAGTCATATATATGCAAAATTTAGTCGTCATTTGCAATAAAAAATTTATCATTAGCAATAGTCATATATCTTTTTTTGGTAGTTTCATATTCATTATATCAAAGAATAATTTAGTTGTTTATATTCATTTAATTTACTTTCATTAATAATCATTATAAATGACTAATTTAGTCATATACTCATTTTATTTATGTTCATCATTAATCAATATAAAATACTAATTTAGTAGTTTTAGATTGATTTTATGTGTTCATTATTAATCAACATAAATTAATTAGTATGTTTTTACAACTAAATTTAAAAGATGTCATACAATGTGTATGTTCATCTAATATGAAAATGAAAAGTTACATATGTTAATTACAATACTAAACATTATCAAGTATAACTATAAATAATTTCAACCATATAAATTATATTATATGAAATGTTAAAGAATTACAATATGAATTTCCAACTTAATATCGGTTGGACTACAATTTACACATGAAATGATGTTTCATTACTTCAAAACATTAACATTGTGTTGTCAAGGAATTGCAGGTGAATTCGTCAAATTTGAATACTTGACCATCAGTCTTTGTGTGTGTCTTATGTGGTATATTGGCTCTAAGGGCATCACTAGACCGATTCGCGTCTCTGTCTCTTTTTACATTTTTCACTCCAGTGCTATTGCTCTCCTCTTTCTTCAATACCTGCTTCTTACCATCAATATTGAGTTCATTTCTGAAAACAAAAGAAGATACAATATAAAGTGTAAGATATGAAATACAATGAACATTATAATAAAAATTAAAGTAGACTATAAAGAATTTATACTACATATACCTCAACATCAGCAATTTCAAAGCCATTTTCCCCCATGCAAGTAAGAAACTCGAACAAGTTTTCTTCAGTTGAGATATACTAGTCACTATGTGGCTAGATGACCTGTATAAAAAAAGCAAATAAAATGTCACCATGGAAAATAACACCCTAGTAACTTAGTATTCAACATTTAGGGAAATATTAGGCACAATCATGTCAACTTATAAGTTACATGCTAAAAACCTCAAGTTGTAGATAACTTGCGAAAACAAATAATCTGAGGTGTGATGTTTAATCCTTGTCATCTTATTCGACAAAAACATTTCATTTTCTAACGCATGAACTTGGTCAAGTATATAAATAACATGTACTCAAATAACAACACAAAAGTAAACTTTTCTGATAGTTATGAAAATATTTTAACACAAAATAGTTATAAGGATTCCAATCAATATTGTGTAATACTAATTTCATCTTCAAGCTTTGGTTGTTGTTTAAATGGACATGATACCAAGTATTTTCAATTTCATAGTTAAAAGACAAAACAAAATCAAAAGAAAAGTTCAAAATAAAATCAAACAATAAAGGGAGGATATCATGAAATAGACATTGTAATTATAAAAAATCTCTTTACCTGTCCATTGATGTGTTGTCTGGTATTCCTAAAACATTTTCTTACCAAAAATAACCATGAGGTGGAATAATCACAACATTAAAAACCATAGGAATTCCTACTAAAAATATTTCCAAAGTCGATGGCTCATAGTACCTGAAGGATCCCTAACAACAAATTAATCATATCCAATACATGCTCTGCATTGTCTCCCCATCATTTTTCCAATCACATTTCCTGTAATCTGCACACAAAAAAGTCAAAGTAACAATCAAACGAAGGCAATGAAATTTGTTTTTATCTCTTATATCTATTAAATTTAAATATTATTTGTTTTAGGAACATATTAATTCATATTTAAAGTCTTCCTGACATATGAGAAGGTATCAATCAAGTAGGACATCAGAAAAATTGACCTCAATGAGGTCCTCAAACAATTTTTACAATATCAATATTTTTCTTGTTGTGATATATTGGGTAGAAAAAAGAACATACCTGCATAAGACAAATCCATATATTTCTTATGTTCAAACTATGTATATGGTGTATTCTCATGCATCCTTTTTTAGATGTTCCTCCGCCCTTACCAAAGAAAACTGTAGCTTGGTTAAACTCTGTATCCCTTCATTCAACATCAATTTTCGCAAGATGCATGTCACATGTTATTCTTTCCTATTTCTCAATATGCTACATATGATAAATTGAAAGTCACATAAAACCAAGAGAAAACCCTTTTCTAACCAAAATAAAAAAACAAACACTGCCTCTGATAAATCTTCATTCTTATATCAATAGATGAAAAGAGACTAGTGGGCCATTTTTTTTGCTGCAAGTTGACTTGGCCTAATTTTGTTATGGAATTTCTCAAGCTTGAGGAACCAACAAATGTGAGGGAATTTGTAAATGTGAAAAAAATTATGTTTACGTTTGTAGAATTCTTCAAAATTATGTGAATGATTCCATTTTCGGATGTGCTAAATCTCATAATAAGAAATGGATACATTGGATGTAGAAATTAAATATAAAAACTTGTGGACTTGGCATGTATTCTAATAAATTTCATTGCAATGACTACCATGGGCCTCCACGAGTTAAAGGTCCTCAGTATGTTATTCTTGATGATGAAAGAGAGATGGCAATGATAAGTATGGGTGGTCCTAGTTTGTATGGTGGATATCTTCAAACCAAGGTCGTCATCTTAATGAACCTAGGTTCTGAAATGGTAAACCTGGATGCGTGAAAATGTGAAGTTGGGTTACACTTTTGTGAGAATTGGGAGCGGAAAACATTTTTCTGCAATAGTTCGGCCGAACTCGTTCTGTCATTTAGATTTATGGCATACTGATGACATGGGCAAATAGATTTTTGGTCGGAGATGGGAAAACCGACAACAATAGTTCGGTCGAAATCATATTTTATAAATATATCACCTGCGAATTATTCTCATTTTCGCGCGTCTTTGTTCGCATATTCTGTTTTTCACGGGATTCTGCTCTGATTTTCAATTCTGTTCGCTTCTATGGTGCTGCTACTGCTCTATTGCTGATTTGTCGCCTGCGAATCGTTTATGTGGCACTGTTGTTTCTCTGTTGCTGTTTTGGTGCCCGCGAATTGCTGCTTATGAGTTGCATCGAGCGAATTTCCGGGTAATCTAAAACCACGAAATGAATTAGCTGAGGTGTTTGCCAATACAGTTAAGAGATATTGATTTGATTGATTTAATTTCTGATAGAAATTAGTCAATCAAATTCACACTGGAAAACCATATGACGAATTTAGGGCACAGACAAAAATTGGCTTCTTCACTTCATGGCATACATACATATGAGACAACAAATTCAGTTCTTCGCTTCACGACATACATACATATCTACATTAAGAGAGAGACAACCATCATTGTGCGTTACTACAACAGAGGTTACATAATAGGGATATCATATCTGCATTAAGATGAGCTAAAAGTAGTAGGATATAATATGTCATTTGGAACTTGTCGACCATTGTAAGCTCTCTTGATTTGGTTAAATCAAGAGAAAGGCCCCATTATTTCTCGAACAGAGACTTATAAAGAATAATTAGAGCCTCCAATGAATGTTCTTCCTGAAAAATGACATTTATTTCTCTAAATCCCTTGCATGGTCGAAAGACTGATTATAACATTATTCGATAGTTGTTTGGTTGCTGCGATTCCATGGTCTCAAACAATGAGAGAAAAAACCCTTTATATTCAATGTATGTAAAACACAAATTAGTCGTATCTTTGGAATATTTTTAAATAGAAGTTTTTCATTTTCATATCCATGATCTCAAACAATGAGAGAAAAAACATTTTATATTCAATGTATGTAAAACACAAATTAGCCATATCTCTAGAATAGATCTAAATAGAAGTTTTTCATTTTCATATCCATGGTCTCAAATAATGAGAGAGAAAAAAACCTTTTATATTCAACATGTAAAACACAAATTAGCCATAAAGTTTCCCATTAAAGAACCAAAGTGATTTGATACAAAACAGGTTTTGCAACCCTGAAATAAATACTAGCATATTAAATCTATGGAATAGTTTTAAATAGAAGTTTTTCATTTTCATATCCATGGTCTCAAACAATGAGAGAGAAAAAACCTTTTATATTCAACATGTAAAACAAAAATTAGCCATGTATCTCTAGAATATATCTAAATAGAAGTTTTTCATTTTCATATCCATGGTCTCAAACAATGAGAGAGAGAAAAAACCTTTTATATTCAACAAGTAAAACACAAATTAGCCATAAAAGTTTTCCATTGAAACCAAAAGTGATTTGATACAAAACATAGGTTTTAACCTAAGAGTAAATTCCCCTATAGTCAATCTCTAGAATAGATCTAATTAGAAGTTTTTCATTTTCATATCCATGGTCTCAAATAATGAGAGAGAAAAAACCTTTTATATTCAACATGTATAGTATTTAGAAACAAAAAGTAATTTGATACAAAACATAGGTTTTAACCAAGTATATAGTTTTTCATTTTCATATCCATGGTCTCAAACAATGAGAGAGAGAAACAAACCTTTTATATTCAACATGTAAAACACAAATTAGCCATAAATACATGTGCATTTTCATCTGAAAATTTTTAAGATATATATATATACATGTAAATTGTATAGTTTACTGTTGGAGATGTTCCCATGGGGGAAGTTGTAGCAAACGAACAAATGGAGAGGGAACCTCATGAGGTACTGCATGATTTTTTCTATATTTTGTTTTTTACATGAAGTTCTATATATTTTCACTCATTTTTAAAACATCAAATTTTAATGTTTGTACGTGCATTGTGTACAAGTTCCCCATGCTTCGCAAGATAGTGTGTGGATTGAGACTCTGCTAGGAAAGAAACTACATCCATCTGTATTTAATCGACATGATTTGTAGATTTGATTGAGATTTCTAGTCTTAAATTTACTTTTCTATATATTATCTAGATGCACAGTCATATATATATATATATATATATAACACTTGATTCTTGATACTAGTGAGATCTACAATTTTTGGACATATTTCATTGTGTTAATATAATTTGTTTTGTTTTTGAAAGTTAAGTTTTGGATGGTTGAAGTACTTTTGGCATGTGAATGTGAAGTAATGTTATTATATAATTTGTTTGGTTTTTAAAACTTAAGTTTTGGATAGTTGAACTACTAGTAATGTTTCCATCTATAAATTAATGTTTTGCTTTTGAACTACATTTGGCATGTTATGTAATGATGTGTTATAATTTGTTTTGTTTCTAAAACTTAAGTTTTGGAAGGTTGAAGTACATTTGGCATGTGAAGTAATGTTGTGATCTATAATTTTTTGTTAAATTAAAGGTTCAGTTTTGGATGGTTTCAATCTACATTTGGCATGTGATATAATGTTAAATGTTTACTGTTTTTATTGGATAGTTGAACTACAATTGGCATGGCATGTGAAGTAATGTTTTGATATAATCAAAAAAAATTTAAAACTCAAGTTTTGGATGGTTGAAGTACATTTTTCATGTGAAGTAATGTTGTGATCTATAATTTTTTGTGAAATTAAAGGTTAAGTTTTGGATGGTTTCAATCTAGATTTGGCGTGTGATATAATGTTAAATGTTTTTATTGGATAGTTGAACTATAATTGGCATGGCATGTGAAGTAATGTTGTGATATATAATCAAAAAGTTTTTAAAACTTAAGTTTTGGATGGTTTCAATCTACATTTGGCATGTGATATAATGTTAAATGTTTTTATTGGATAGTTGAACTACAATTGGCATGGCATGTGAAGTGATTTTGTGATATAATCAAAAAGTTTTTAAAAATAAAGTTTTGGATGGTTGAAGTACATCAGACATGTGAAGTAATGTTGTGATATAATCAAAAAGTTTTTAGAACTCAAGTTTTGGATGGTTTCAATCTACAATTGGCATGTGATATAATGTTAAATATTTAATGTTTTTATTGGATAGTTGAACTACAATTGGTATGACATGTGAAGTGATTTGTTTTGATATAGTAAAAAAGTTTTTAAAATTCAAGTTTTGGATGGTTGAAGTACATTTGGCATCTTAAGATTGCTTTTTATCTCTACATACTCTTCTCTTGTTTGAGTGAAAAAATTTCCAATGGGAAGAGCATATCTTTTCATTGCAACTAGCCATATCAATTGAGCTCTAATTGAAAAAAGAGTAAAGAAAATTTAAAATGCCACAAAACATGTCAGAAAAATAACATTCGTGGTTGTCATTTTTGTTGGAATAGCTAAATCATATTTTAAGGATTCTCCATCGAAAAAAAATTTCAATTAAGAGAATCCTTAATATGATTTAGTTATTCCAATAAAAATAACAACCAAGGATGTTATTTTGTTGGCTTTTTGTTTTTTTTTTTTTACTTTTTTTTTTGAAATAGATCTCAATTGATATGGTTAGTTGGATTTAAAAGCTATGTTCTTTTCATTGGATTTTTTTTTCACTCAAACAATAGTATGTAGTATGTAGAGATAAAAAACAATCTTAAGATTACTTTTAAGTACGATCCAGTGTTCTTGAAACATTTTCCCACATGATGATACCTTCATTGACCTATAAAAATTAGTTCATGGGCTATATGTTCTGCCTCTTTCCCATATAAATCCATTTAATTTTGATTGGAAATAAAAGAAGTAGATATATGTTTGTTGAATTGGGGTCAATGTCATTAATGCACTCAACTAGGTAGCCTTGTTGATTTATAAATTGGTAAATTGATGACATTTAGTTAATTGCATTCTAGAACATCTATATTCAGTACATGAAACATTTTTCATCAATGCACATGAGAAAAATACTTGAACAATTAATTGCATTCTAGAACATATATATATATATATATATATATATATGTATATATATATACATATATACATATATACATATATATCCAATATGTGCACAACATTTTTCATCAATGCACATAGAACATATCCGACCATTGGACAGACAAATTTTGTACTAGATTTTCGATCAGGAATAGAGATGTGGGTCAAATCCCACCAAAAGTCGGAGAAGTGCTCCGAGTCTCCTGTCTGAAAGGAATCTTCATACAAAATTATACTGTGGATGATTTATTTACACTGTGGATAATTTTTACCAATATATATATATATATCCAATACTTGCACAACATTTTTCATCAATGCACATAGAACATATCCGACCATTGGACAGACAAATTTTGTACTAGATTTT
Source organism: Pinus albicaulis (assembly GCA_034641835.2). Classification (NCBI taxonomy): domain Eukaryota; kingdom Viridiplantae; phylum Streptophyta; class Pinopsida; order Pinales; family Pinaceae; genus Pinus; species Pinus albicaulis. The sequence goes on along the minus strand of CM076576.1, from coordinate 577,204,557 downwards.
CAATCAGGAATAGAGATGTGGGTCAAATCCCACAAAAAGTCAGAGAAGTGCTTCGAGTCTCTTTTCTGAAAGGAATCTTTGTACAAAATTATACTATGGATGATTTATTTACACTGTGAATACTTTTTACCAAAAAATCCCACAAGAAAAACTGGCCGTGCATTCAGTTCGTGTATATATCCAGTACGTGCAACATTTTTCATCAATGCACATAGAAAAACTACTTTCAGTTAATTTCATTCTAGAACATATATATTAAGTACGTGAAATTTTTTTCATCAATGCACATAGTAAAACTACTTGAATAGTTAATTGCATTCTAGAACACACACACACACACACACATATATACATGCAACATTTTTCATCAATGCATGTATAGAAAAGCTACTTTCAGTTGATACTAGAGTGTGCATGTACCAAAACAATTTGTACATGTGCAAACACTTGCAAAGATAACATAACAAGGCAGCTCAATTTTTAATTGAGTACTGGAAGTTCTAGAACATATAATCCAAAGATAATAAATTGTTGGGTAGCTCAACCAAAAAAATTCCAATGGAATGTCATCCTCAATAATCCGTTCATGATCGGATTTTGACATTTTCCATTTCTTAATTTTCTTTTTTTTCTTTGATTGAACCTCTATCAACTTTATGTGTGCTGCACACACCAAGTGACTATATTGACAACTTATGAAATTAGGTTCATAGTCTTCAAAGTAAACAAAATCCCCACTTTGGTTAGTTTGTCTGAAAAAATAATATGTAAATCTGTGATCATTATAGTCTTCTAATAATTTCATTTTTCGTTCAGTGCAACACATCAAATAATACTTCACATTTTCATCATTGTCAGCAGGTACAATTACAACAAAAACATCTCCTGCACAATAAAACAAACTTAAAAAAATTATACATATTCAAATTTATTTCTATATCTTTATCATTAGAAAGCAATTCAAATGTTAGCTTCTCTAACAAGATCAGTAACTCGATCGCCATCGGATGATATTGTAGTCTCCTCTGATTGCATTTCTACAAACATTGCAATGAACATTTTTCCCTTTGTATTTAGCTCTGTATGTTTCCAATCTTTTACATACATTTTGTTTACAAACGTCATTGGATTTTGTGTTGTTTATGCAAACATGACAAAAACAAGAATATTTTCTTTTCTCCAATGTAAACACATTTCTGGACGACTTTGTTTTAATTGAATGCAATTTTCGAGTCCCTTTTATTGTTTCAACGTCATTTCCAATTGATCTATCTACGTCTTCGATCCCAATATGCCAAAAAAACCTTTATATGAAAAATTTAAAGAAGAATGTAAATATGATATCAAAACACAATCAAAGATAATCATTGTGATAAATGTACACTGTTTAAAATTATAAATCCAATAAAAATTAAATTGAATATACCTTCGCTCTTCCCTTGATCGGTTAGTCACATGGCTTAGAGCAGCGATGCGCCATTGAACAACTTCTTTCACGTCCACAAGTCGGCTTGCAGAGGGGTTCATTTGATATATTCGAAGTGCTCATTTTATGCATGCCCCTGCACCACCATGTTCTCTTTTTCCATGGCCAATCTTAAAGAGATTCCAGCAATGTTTAATGTAGGTTTCCTTATGAAGACAACACAACCAAAAGAACGATCGTGCAGATTTGAATTGACCTGCCCATCCGTCTGACCATATCCAATGTTCATTGAATGTTATTCCATGATTTTTTAAGGAATCATAAATTTTTCCAAAATAATGTTGTACAAAATATGTATCATGTGTACGATCGTCACTATTATAAAAGTGATATTCTTTAATAATATGTCGATTTTCACTGGTGCTTTCTATATGATCGACATTTTGTTCAACATGTGTATATAGAATATGGACGAGCATGGAGACTTGGTCAGAATGATAGTATTCACTCTGAATTTCCTTTTGTGGAATAAATGTGTAGTTTTCTGGAAAATCAATTACTGACAAAATGGTCCCTGGTGGAAAAACTTCACGAGATTTTTTGAATTTCAAGTATTTCCATTGAGCTCTATGGGAATGCTAGGTGTATTTGTAAATTTATGCGTCAAACTTTCTCAAAAAGTCTATCACAAAAATTTCTTCTTCTTGTAATTCAATTCTTTTAACACTATTTGCACGTTGAATCGATGTATGGATATATTCATGTCTCTTCCATTTCACTTTCATGTTGGACAATGATTGATCATTTACATGAGTACGATATTTGTTTTGAAATTTACTCAAATTTCCACAATCATCGCATTTTTTACCACCAACACATTTATTTTCGTAAAATAGTTCACCGCTTTCTCTTTCATATAGAATTTGAGATATGAAATCACGGATAGTGGAAGGAGGAGGTGAATCCTTCCAAAATGTTCTATCAAAATCAAGGAATGTGTCATAATATAACTCAGATTTCATATGATAACAACAAAAAAAAGTGTCGTGTACGGTGATAGGTTTTACATACCATGGTTTTTGTTGAACAAAAGCACTGATTGAAACGTGAATTTCATGATTCTCTTCTTTGAACTTGTTGAACAACTCTATCTAAGTGGTTTCCAAGAAATTTTTTTCATGTTCTTTATACTGATTTCATGCTATTCTTCTTCACATCACATGCCTTGCAGTTGGCAAAACGCATGAATGGTTCTTCCAATATTCATATATTATTTTTTAACATTTTCTCCAAGTCTATATTTGTATGGTTGCCTACAAATAGCTCTCCAACAAGCGAGTTCTTCATTTACATCTCTTTGCAACTGAAATTTCTGATGTTTGTGCAAAGTTTTTCGCGAGGTTCCTAATGCTTGTGCCATATATTTTACCAAGCGATTCTCTTTAGTACTTGATGAAACCACTGCCATATGTATTGCTCTACGTACAACTGAAACATTTTCCTGTCTAGATCTTCTAATTGAATTTATAGCACTATTTATATTTTGTATCACATTTTCCTTCATTTTTTTTTTTTAATCTTTGGTTGATTTTCCAACACCCAATAAAGTTGTAGCTTCTTTTAATTTCCTTAATGATAGGATACCTTTCAACATTTGGGCTTGAAATGTCACCTTTTCCTTTATGAAATACTTCTAAAAAATGTGGTTAACACGATATCGTATATAATGGTCAGCTTTTTTATCTCCATATGTGTGAGTGTCAACATTTTCTAACATCTCATCATCGACATTGATTTCATCTGTACATATTCGAATGAATAGTACATAATAAGTTTACATATTCAATAAATAACTAAACTAATAAATATATGTATAATTTCAATAATACATGCATGTGTTCAACATTTATATATATATATATATATATATATATATATATATATACCTTGTGATTCAATTTCTTCACTTGAATTTCTTTCAACATTTTCACCATCTTCAATCATTGGTTCAATATCTCTTTCTCTTTCTCTTTCAAAATTTTTTATCTCATCATTAATGTTTTGAGGAATTTCTCTCTCTGTTTACATTGCAAAATATTTTTCAAATTAGTTCATCAAATAAAAATTAAGCTTCACATTTTACACTAGGAAAATTTTAAATATATCAAACTCATAATATTTACATTTACATACCTGCTTCAACTTCTAGTTGAGGTTGATTTTCCCCTTCAATATTTGAGAGTGCTTCTATCTTTCTTTTGCGAGATTGTCTTGTCTCTTCTCTACGTTCCTCAGGGTCTCTTTTTCGATAATATTTTCTCGTACAATTCCTTCGATTTTCCATGATAATAGAGTATGAAGTTCAAAAATTTTCCTTCAAAAATTTAGACAAAAACTCAATTAAAAGAAACATCACAAAATATTTAATTTGAAAAAAAACTCATTTTAAAAATTTTGCAAAAAATACACACTCCAATCCAAAACACTTACTTTTAAAAATTCAAGAAAAAAATATCTTATAAAAATGAAACAAAGCTCAAAATATTTCCTTCCAAGTCCTACAAAAAATTTCATTTAAAAAGTTACACAAAAACTCATTTTAAAAAATCATTATAAAATATTTACTTCAACCCAAAACCAAAAAATGTCCTTTTGAAATTAATCCCAAATCCATACCCTAAAAAATAATGAAAATTAAGCCCAAATCCATACTTAAAAAAAAGTGAAGCCCAAAAAACATCAAAAAAACTGTGTCACATACCTCCAAGAAATGTCCTTTGAATATACCTCCAAGAAAAGTCTTCAAAAATGTTCTTTGATTGTAACTCCAAGAAAATTCTTTAAACCCAAAAAAATTCTTTGCAAAATCAAACCAAATGTACGAAAATAATGTGCCTCAAAGAAATGTCCTCTGAATGTACCTCCAAGAAAAGTCCTTAAACCCAAAACAATTCTTTGCAAAATTAGATCAAGACTTTTGTAAAATAAGACCAAACATGCGAAAATATCTAAAATAATGAATGATTTCAGGACAAGTACCTCCAAGAAAATTCTTTAAACCCAAAACAATTCTTTGCAAAATCAGACCAAATGTACAAAAATAATGTGCCTCAAAGAAATTTCCTTTGAATGCACCGCAAATAATGTGCCTCAAAGAAATGTCTTTTGAATGTACCTCCAAGAAAACTCCTTAAACCCAAAACAATTCTTTGCAAAATCAGATCAAGACTTTTGTAAAATCAGACCAAATGTGCGAAAATATGTGAAAATAATGAATGATTTCATGGCAATTTATTATGCCACGAAATGTTTTTTTGGAGGGGCTAGGCGGTACTTTCCGGCCGACGGAAAGTTAGGTAAAAGTTCGGCCGAAATTTTTAGAAATAGTTTGGCTGAACTATTTTGTCGTTTGACTTAACATGCCATCGGCGCAAAAAACATTTCAGCCAAACTTTGTTTAAGAGTTCGGCCAAACTAACGCGTCACCAGTTATGCAGAGCCAAGCCTTGAATACGTTTCTGCAACTTTGGACTGATTAAACCCCATGAAACATTCTGAATTAACTGTCGAAACCAAGACAAGGATTTTCAGAATTGAATCTACTTTCAGGAAATATAAATTTTGTGGAGTTTCATAAATATTTACTAATTTTAATTAATTTTGTAATAAAACAGATGCAAACAATCTCTGAAGGTCATTGTGATTCAGTGAAATAAAAATTATGTATCTTCCAAAATAAATTGTAAAAAAAATTGAAAAAATGATGGTACATTACATTGGTCTGTCGTCTCTAATGGGTAGCTTTTAGATTTTTAGTTTATAACATCAATGTTAAGAAATTTCTTGCGTCGCGAAACTTATTCAAAATATGTAGTTTTTTCATATTGGACCAGTTCAAAAAATTCTAGTAATTATGATATGCATCCATTGGCTTTGTAAATATGACGAAACTGAAGTAGACTCTGTCTAGATTGTTGTAACACATTTTGTTTCTCAAAAACACAAATTTTCAAAGAATACAACATTGTGTATTAACATGACTTCTTATGAATCCGTTGATTGTTAAAAAACACACACTTAAATAAATGCTAAGTTTACATATCAAATGTGTATAAAAAAATTCCAAAAAATAAGTAATAGAAAGCTAACAAAATTTTTGACAACTTTTATTTTTATCGCAAAATGAAATTCTAAACATAATTTTTTTTTTAGCTTGCAGAAATTTGAAGAACCGAAAAAAATGAAATTTTTTTCTCAAAAAGGGGCAAAAAGTGTAACCCAACATCACATTTTCACTGGGTTTCATCCAAACAAACTGAAATCTCAGTTGTCATTAGGTAACTTCCACCAGCTAGAGTAAGGAGCACTCTCATCAACTCCTGTTTCCACATACCTCAACATTGGTTGTTTCTCCCAGCTTGAGCGCTATAGTGTACATGACAACTTATCTTGTGTTTTAACAACGGGAAATTCATCGCAAAGCTAATAGAAAGCAACTAAGCCGAGATCCACTAGCTCAACCACAAAGAGTGAACCCTTTATGCTGTTTGGGAAACCTATTCGCACTGAACAGTCTCCCAAATTTGAACAACAACGTCAATTAGGAGTGAGATCTTTAGATGGTCTCGATTTTCATGTGGTGAATGACTCTAGTTCACCTAGGATTACAAGCAACAACTCAACAGATGAAAATTCAAAATTTGTAGACAGATTAAAAAGGGCAATGATCGGTAGATTAGATACATCCAAACTCTCTGAAAATTATGGCTTAAGGATTTATTGCAGGGAGATGTTGGACTCTACAGTTAAAAATGGTATGTCGACTTTTATAAAGTCTAACTTTTTTCAAGTTTCTAAACCTCAACCAATCTGGCACAAGCCTAACCAAATGCTCAAAAACATTGGCAACAACTAATTGGGCTACATAGTAGTGTATGGGAATTGAATTCCTATTGGTTATCCTTTCCAACTTGAACTTGATCCTCTAGAAGTGTAAGATTATGTGTGTAAGAACCAACAAAATTACTTTTAATTGTTGAATTCAAACTATCAGCAACTGAGGAGCTACAAGAATCAACACCGTCTTTGATTTGAACCTAAATAGTTTTATTATCTTTGATTATTTCCCTAATCACAATGACTAGTAGATGTTCCTCATGGATTATTTCTCTCATTATATCTATTAATAAAATCCACAAAATGTATCCCTACATTTGAATCTTGGGAAAAAACATGAATGTTATCATTTAAATTATCCATATCTCTTGGAGCCCAAAAATCCATTTTATTTGGATAAGCTTTATCTATAACCTCAAAAGAAACCCTATTATAAGTTGAAGGACCATTATGTCCTCTTGAGTCTTGAAAAAGTATGATGGAATGAAACTAGGTGAGGACCAGATGGATAAATATGACCATGCCCGGATCACTCAATGCATGTAGGAACATTTTATGAAAGACCGTACCAAGGGTTAATATTCCCTAGCACATTATTAGTAAGTGTAGCCATTTTAAGTCCTCCCATGATTCCATGCCCCTCAAACTGAAACTCCGAGTGTTGAATCACTCAGAGCTTCTTCTTAGGTAGTGTGAAAGGCGACAATTAGATCGAAGGCACATTGGAAACAAATTCAACCAGCCATGGACTCACTCACTTCACATTTTGTAATAAATCTGGCTCATCCCATGTTACTTGTGTTACAATAAAACCCATAAATAAGAACTCAAAATACATTCAAACACCATCAGCCAGTTCTCATAGAGATTTTAGCAAGGGCAAAGAACACATTCCAAGGTTCATGGTCTGCATGTGTGGACAGCAAAAAAAATTGTTGCATTTTTCCATGAATGCAATGTATGGTTAATCTGGGATGGAAAATATATTTCTTAAGCACTTTACAACATTTTAAAACTTATCAGAAAGTTGACATGGTCAGAGATGAACCTATAAAAAAGCTAGTTATCCAACTAAATTTCTAAGAAAACGTGAATGAAATATTGAAGATGTCTAACATGATCCTACTGAAAACAACAGATGTGTTAGTTTAGTCCAAATGGCATGATAGAGTAGCAATAGGATCCCCATTTTATCCTAAAGGAGGTATTTGGTTGGTCTTCTACATCAATCTTTACCTGATGATATCTATTCAAATCATATGTGACTGAGGAAAGATGTTTATCTTGCAAGCACATAGTGGCTGCAGAACTGGCTACACACATTTTGGACTATCTCTATGAAAACTTGAATGAATTATGTTTGGTTCAGGATGGGGAGGATGAACCTTACCACACATCATTTCTCCTATTCATAGGTAATTTTCACCCATTTATTGAGTCCTTGGATTCCTGGTTGCATGAAGGCACTTTGAGTGATCCTTTTGGTGAGTTGTTTTTTTGTGCCAATGGTGCAATTGTTGTTGAGTATTTAGCCTTTTGGGAACATGACTATTTTCTGCATCAATGGGAATTTGGAAAGGTTGATTTTATGTTTCATTCAACTGGCCTCAATGGGGCATTGGAAAATAATGAAAGGAAAAGAGGAAAGGGTAATGATTCACCCAATGAATCATATTTGCATGGAAATTCAACTAAATTTACAATTAGAGATAAGAATCATGATCAACGAGTTCCCGTTTCTCCAATTTTTATACCGACCATAGCTAGGGCAATTGTTTCTACTGGAAAATCTTTGCAACTTCTACGTCATGTAGAAAGGGAGCATGCTGATCTATCTGAGATAGTTGACGCATATCAGAAGAGTTCTATTGGAAATTATGAAAACTATGTTTCCTCTACAATCTGGGTGCCTTTGTTCCCTCAATTTATTAACATAAAAATACCTCTCTAGATATAGGATTGCATCAACATGCCTCAGTTCGTGAAAAGGTGTCTGACCTTGAACAAATATTTTTGGATAAAAGTGATAGGCAATTAATATCCTTTTGAAAAAAAGAGATATACCCCGAAATCATGTCACTGAGGAAATATGTTTATCTTGAAAACATCATAATATCCTCATTGTAAAGTAGTGGTTGCAGAAATCGTTACACACATTCTTGACTATCTCTATGAAAACCTGAATGAATTCTATTTGGTTCAAGATGGGGAGGATGAACCTTACCACACATCATTGCTCCTATTCATAGGTAGTTTGCGCCCATTGATTGAGTCCTTGGATTCCTGGTTGCATGAAAGCACTTTGATTAATCCTTTTGGTGAGTAGTTTTTTTGTGCCAATGGTGTGATTGTCATTGAGCATTCATCCTTTAGGAATAAGGCTATTTTCTGCTTCAATGGGAATCTAGAAAGGTTGATTTTATGTTTCATTCAACTGGCCTTAATGGGGCATTGTAAAATAATGAAAGTAAAGGAGGAAAGGGTAATTATTCACCTAATGAATCATCTTTGGATGGAAAGTCAACTAAGTTTAAAAGTAAAGATAAACGTCATGATCAACAAGTTCTTGTTTGTCCAATTTTTATACGGCCCTTATCCAAGGAAATTGTTTACGCTAGAAAATATTTGCAGCTTTTGCGTCATGTAAAAAAGGAGCATGCTAAGCTATTTGAGATAGTTGATGCATATCGGAAGAGTTCTCTGGGAAATTATGAAAACTATGTATCTTTTTCAATCTGGGTGCCTTTGCCCTCAACTTTGTAACAAAAGAATACCTCCTACATCAACATGCCTCAACCTTGGTGAAAAAGTGACTGACCTTGAACAAAGATGTTTGGATAAAAATGATAGGCCATTATCTCTTTTTGAAAAAAAAATATATTTGTTGAAATCATATGTGAGTGAGGAAATACGTTTATCTTGTAAACATCATAATAACCTCACTGTAAAGTAGTGGCTGCAGAATTGGATACTCACATTCTTGACTATCTTTATGAAAACCTGAATGAATTATGTTTGTTTCAAGATGGGGAGTATGAACCTTACCACACATCATTTCTCCTATTCATAGGCAATTTGCGCCCATTGATTGAGTCCTTGGATTCCTGGCTGCAACAATGTTACCGATGAAATAGGTAACCGCAATGTTACCTACTTTTTCTCGGTAGCATAAAAAGCACCCGATTTTGAAAAGTGGTGATGCAGAATCACCATTTTCTTTTTGGTGCACATTTTTGACATTAATATTTTTATTTATGAAGTATGAATATTTGTTTTAAAATGTTAGTGAATTTCATGTTAATTTTGAAATGTATTGATGCAGCATCAACTCAGCATCAACTTTTTTTTTTTTTAGAGTGGTGATTTTCATGCTAATTTTGAAACATATTGATGCTGCATCAACTTTTTTTTTTTAGAGCGGTGATTTTCATGCTAATTTTGAAACGTATTGATGCTGCATCAACCTTTTTTTTTTAGAGCGGTGATTTTCATGCTAATTTTGAAACGTATTGATGCTGCATCAACCTTTTTTTTTTAGAGTGGTGATTTTCATGTTGATAATAATACACAAAACTTAGATAAAAAAAAAATATATAAAAACAATATAAAAAAAACCCAATAAAAATGTTAAAAAAACAAAAATAGCTCGTAAAAATAAAAAATTTAAACAAAAATAAATAAATAAAAACAAAAATATTTGAAAATTATATCAAAGGAAATGACAAAATTTGAAAAAAAAAACACATAATTTAAAGAAAAAAAACAAAAATTGACCAAAAAAATTAAAAAAAAAAACATAAAAAACATTTTTTTTAACTTATTAAAAAAAACAATATTAAAAATTTAAAAAAAAAATTTAAAAATAATTAAAATTACAAAATTAAAATTTAGATTAAAAAAAAAAAATTAAAAAAAAATTAAAAAAAAAAATTTAAATTTAAAAATTTAAATTAAAAATAATAATAATAATAAGAAAAAAATACAAATTTTAAAATTAACCAAAAAAAGAAATTTAAAAAAAAAAAAAAATTAAAATTGAAAAAGAAAAAAAAAAAAAAACTATCATTAAAAAACAAAAAAAAATGAAAAATGAAAAAAAACATATGCAAATAATTAAAAAACAAATACACATAAATTTAGTGCTTTTTTTCAATGAAACAATTTATAGATTTTAAAAATGAAAAACTAAATAAACTAAAAAAATAAAAATAAAAAACAATTAAATTAAATTAAAATTTAAAAAGTTTAATAAATAAATTTTAAATTTTAAATTTTAAAAAATATGTAATCTATAATATTAAATATAAAAATAAAAGAAAATTAAAAAAAAAATTAAACAAATTGAATTTAAGATAAAAAAAAAAATTGAATTAAAAAAAAAAATTTAAATTTTTTGAAATTAATTAATTTTTTTTTAAAATCAAATTAAGATAAAAATATTAAAAATTAAAAAAAAAATTAAAAATTAAAATTAAAATCAAATCAAATAAAAAATATACATATATATTAAAAATTAAAAACAACAAAAAATAAAATAATAAAATTAAAAAAAAATAAAAACAAAATTAAAAAAAAATAAAAACAAAACAAATTATATTTTAAATAAAAAAATTAAATTAAAAAAATAAATAAATTTTTTGAAAAAAAAAAAAAAAAAAAATCAATTTAAAAAAAAAACCATTTAAAAAAAAATTAAAAAAAAAAATTTGGAGGCGGTGGTGGCGATGGGGCGGCGGTGGTGGTGGCGGGGGCGGCGCCACCCGGCCCTCCCCGCCCGGGCGGCGGCGGTGACCGGCTCGTGGGCGGGCGGGGGTGCTTTATGAAATACTTCTAAAAAATGTGGTTAACACGGTATCGTATATAATGGTCAGCTTTTTTATCTCCATATGTGTGAGTGTCAACATTTTCTAACATCTCATCATCGACATTGATTTCATCTGTACATATTCGAATGAATAGTACATACTAAGTTTACATATTTAATAAATAACTAAACTAATAAATATATGTATAATTTCAATAATACGTGCACGTGTTCAACACACACACACACACACACACACACACACACATATATATATACCTTGTGATTCAATTTCTTCACTTGAATTTCTTTCAACATTTTCACCATCTTTAATCATTGGTTCAATATATCTTTCACTTTCTCTTTCAAAATTTTGTATCTCATCATCAATGTTTTGAGGAATATCTCTCTTTGTCTACATTGCAAAATATTTTTCAAATTAGTTCATCAAATAAAAATTAAGCTTCACATTTTACACTAGGAAAATTTAAAATATATCAAAATCATAATATTTACATTTACATATCTGCTTTAACTTCTAGTTGAGGTTGATTTTCCCCTTCAATATTTGAGAGTGCTTCTATCTTTCTTTTGCGAGATTGTCTTGTCTCTTCTCTACGTTCCTCAGGGTCTCTTTTTCGATAATATTTTCTCGTACAATTCCTTCGATTTTCCATGATAATAGAGTATGAAGTTCAAAAATTTTCCTTCAAAAATTTAGACAAAAACTCAATTAAAAGAAACATCACAAAATATTTAATTTGAAAAAAAACTCATTTTAAAAATTTTGCAAAAAATACACACTCCAATCCAAAACACTTACTTTTAAAAATTCAAGAAAAAAATATCTTATAAAAATGAAACGAAGCTCAAAATATTTCCTTCCAAGTCCTACAAAAAATTTCATTTAAAAAGTTACACAAAAACTCATTTTAAAAAATCATTATAAAATATTTACTTCAACCCAAAACCAAAAAATGTCCTTTTGAAATTAATCCCAAATCCATACCCTAAAAAATAATGAAAATTAAGCCCAAATCCATACTTAAAAAAAAGTGAAGCCCAAAAAACATCAAAAAAACTGTGTCACATTCCTCCAAGAAATGTCCTTTGAATATACCTCCAAGAAAAGTCTTCAAAAATGTTCTTTGATTATAACTCCAAGAAAATTCTTTAAACCCAAAACAATTCTTTGCAAAATCAAACCAAATGTACGAAAATAATGTGCCTCAAAGAAATGTCCTCTGAATGTACCTCCAAGAAAAGTCCTTAAACCCAAAACAATTCTTTGCAAAATCAGATCAAGACTTTTGTAAAATAAGACCAAACATGCAAAAATATCTAAAATAATGAATGATTTCAGGACAAGTACCTCCAAGAAAATTCTTTAAACCCAAAACAATTCTTTGCAAAATCAGACCAAATGTACAAAAATAATGTGCCTCAAAGAAATTTCCTTTGAATGCACCGCAAATAATGTGCCTCAAAGAAATGTCCTTTGAATGTACCTCCAAGAAAACTCCTTAAACCCAAAACAATTCTTTGCAAAATCAGATCAAGACTTTTGTAAAATCAGACCAAATGTGCGAAAATATGTGAAAATAATGAATGATTTCACGGCAATTTATGATAAAAAAAGATTAAAAATCATTTTATAGCATGGTTTATTTACTATGCAAGCTTATGTCATGTCTTTTATTAGGTTTTTATTTTAAGCATATGTATTGTAGTTGGATTTCATATGCTAAATTAAGCTTTAAAGTGATCATGATGACATCCTAATTCTTTGATGGACAAGAATAGCACTGGCGTAAGTTTAGTACCATCAAGATTTCCAATAACTGCCAAAACAAATAAATTTGTGGTGTCTCAAGGGCTGGCTCAAAGCATTGAATCTTCCTCTGACCCTCAAGATACCGGGGGTATATCTGGTGGAGCACCTAGTAGTGGGGCTAGTAGAAATTTGAATAAAAAAAATGGATCCATTGTATCGAGTACAGGTAGAGGGTCGGCCACAATGCCAAGTTCTTTGTTGCCTACTGATGTTTATGTTGTATTACAAAGTCCTTATTGGATTCGTATCATTTATCGCAAGAAGTTTGCAGTCAATATGTGCTACTTTGCTAGTGATCAACTATGGCTGCAACCAACGATACCACCTAAGGGTGGTTCTCCTAAGGGAGGCTCAATGCTCTATCCACAATTTCAGCAAGTTATCATGAGGTATGTTGATGCCATATTAAATACTTTGAAAAATCATCTTAATCCACTTTTAGGGGTCCCAAGAACTTTAGATAATTCAAGTATGAATGTTGGGCAATCTCCCGTCGGCAGTGCCAATGAAGTAGGCACCGCTTCTCCTGGAATTTCTCAAGCAACACCATTAACCCGAAGGGAAGACACTATATTAGATAGAGTAACTAACAAAAAAAATGTGTTGGAAATGCAATGTCTAGCGGCACATAAAGCGAGAATGACTTTGGTTGAGTTTCCTAAGACTGTAGGAACTGGTCTACCAATGGATGAGGATGAAGAGAGGTCTATTTATGTTCAACATTGGAATTATAGTGGTTGGGTCCCTCTTGCTTCTCCTAAAAATGTTTTACGTGGAATTGTGAAGTATCTTGGAATTGTGTGGGAATTTTACTAGTTACTAGACATTCTACACTCAACTTTGAAAGCGGATGGAGAATTGGTTGATTAATTATTCTGTGATCCAGCTTTGATTTTTCGTGTCAGGGGCCATGTGTATGAAGTAAGTTTTCATGATTTAGGAGGAAAAAATAAACTTCCAATTCAACTTCCTATGCAAGGTATAAGTGTGGAGAATTATAACCTGTACACGCTAGCGCAACAACAACAACAACCACTACCACGAAAGCAAACAAATATCCAAGATGAACTAAAATTTTAGGAAATTGATGAACTATGTGACTTTTTTAGTAGGGTCCATGAGTATGAAGTAAGTTTTCCTGATTTAGGAGGACAAAATAAAATTCCAATTCAACTTCATATGCAAGGTATGAGTGTGGAGAATTATAACATCTACACACTAGTGAAGCAGCTACACCAAACACTACCATGAAAGCAAACACATAGCCAAGATGAACTAAACTCTTAGGAAATTGGTGAACTATGTGACTTTTTTAGCAGGTGAGTTGTATCGGAACCATATGATGCATTTAAAATTGCTTCCTTTGTCACTTTGTTATTGATGCCAATATCATTTCTTTGAGAATTTTTGAAGCTCATTTCATGGAATTAGGGGATAAATCAAGATCAGGGTGCTGAGACAGTTCCCTCAGAAAGGCCTTATGTTGAATTATGCATAGACAATCAATTACGGATGAATTCTTATGCAGTAATGTCTCTAGACAATGTAGATTTGGATTTTTCAGATAAAGAAGCCAGTGCTCTATCACATAGCAACATTCATTATGATCTCCCACACAATGTAGTGGATTTTTATCTCATTGTTTTCCTTGATCCTGCTTATTTTTCTCGTGTAGATGCTACTAGCGGTGTAGGTGGGTTGCTTCAATGTGTTTTCTTAAGATTGAAATATTCTTTTGGTGAAAATCTAAACGTGTTTCTTCTAAGAATGGAAGGTAGTCATCGTGGATGTGCCAGTGGGCCTTGTACTGAGGATTGGGAGCACTATAAACAGAGAGTAGCTAAAGCAGTGAAAATTGTTGGATGTGGAAGTGGAGTTTGTGGGAGTTTAATGGATGTTAGTCAAGGAAGACTGCAAGCTGTGGCTGAAACATTATAACATTACTTTCAATCTTCTTTTCTTCATATCTGATAGGGTGCAACTGGTAACACCTTATGCAGGTGGCTTCACAGCTTAAGTTTTTACTATTATACTATCATACCTGTCCCTGGCTTCTTTCCTATCGTCCACACAATCTAGTGGATTTTTGGTTTACTGTAGTCCTTGATCCTGCTTCTGTTCATGATGTAAATGTTGGAAGTGCAGCTTTGTTTCTTCACTGTGTTCATGGGAGGTTGAAATATGAATTTGGTGAAAATCCTAATTTATTTTCGAGTGGAGATTGCTAGAAGTGAAAGTGGAGCAGGTGGGAGTTTAGTGGAAATTTGTTAAGGAAACTGCACATTGTGGCTGAAACTTCTAACACTCCTAGCGATCTTCTTTTCTTCAGCTCTAAAAGGTGTAAATGGTAACACTCTCTTTAGGTGTCTTTGGAGCTTGAGCTCTTATTATTTTACTATATCCCTGTTTGTGGCCTCTTCATCTTCATCATGCACCATTCAGTGAATAGTGGATAATGTCGTAGAGTCTACTTCTGTGAAAAGTCTTGACAAAAGATGAAGGATATTTGGCATAAACAATCCATCTGCATGAAGATACCGTTACATAATGCATTTTAATTTCATTCCATCTAATATCTCCTATTTATAGCATGGTCAAATATTTCAGATACAAATTTGACTAACCAAAACTGCATTCTTTTAACCAAATTGTTGGTAATGCGAACTTTCCTGCAACTTTGTTCCTGTACAGAAAAATGATTCACTTTGGCTTGTAAGTCGATTTTGATGTGTATCAGACAATCCTTCTATCTCCTCCATGATTTACATTGGTTATGAAATTCTGTATCTATTACAAGTCAAATATTCTTGTCAAAGTTGTACTATTCCTTGTATCTTCATAATATTTAGTAGATGAATGTCATGTGACAATTTAGTAATGACTAATAGACATGGAAACTCACCAACTATCATGGCTATGATTGCAAGCAGAGCTGCTAGACTACCATAGGAGAACTTGATGGACATGTTACTTTGAAAATAAATCTATTAAAAAAGAGTTTTGGGAGTTAAAATTTGAGCATTATAAAAAAATAATATCTTCAAATACTTGTGATTTTTATATCAAACATATTTTGTAGAGAAACTGTGTATTGATTTCTATAAATGTTGAAAAACTGAGACATAGGTTTCAAGTGTCCGTTTGTCTTTCTGTCTAGGCTCTGTGAAGTTTGCAACAATTATTTTGTTTTCATGAGAATAATTGTGCAACAGTATAACGGAGCACTTCTGGAGTCAAAGGAAATTGATTAGAAATTTGTACTCAATGGTGCTACAAAAAATGGTGTCCAAGGATGGTGGAAAATGATAATGATAAATAGGATCACTAACTTATAAACATGTCACTTGATGGTCATGAGGGACCTTAAGCATCTCAACAAGAAGTCCTTAAAATGGTAAAATTTTATGTCTTAAAAGTAGTTCCTGAGAATCCATTGGAGAGGTGATTAATGTTTTTAAAATGCACGGGTGATTTATTTTTATCAACTAAATCCTAGAATTCATGCTTGAGCCTCTATTGAGCTATAAAAAGGAGCATAAACCCTTGGATTTTCTTGTGTAGCAGCCCTCGGTCATCGTAGACCATTTGACCCAATGACTTGGAACCAGTGTGTTTATTCTGCTTTGGAAATCTCTAAGGGGCTATTGAGATAGGATCTTGGAAGGTGAGTTTATCATGCCTGGTTTTGTCATGATGGTAGCTTTTGCAGTGGCATTGAACGGGGCTTGCTTGGTCTCTTGGAAAGCTGCTTGTAGCTTCTTCAATGCCTCCTCCTTTGTTGTCAAACCTTGGTAAATAAGCAGTAATTTTTGTGAACCTCTCCTCTTACCAATTACCTAGCTAAATGAATTTTCTTCATAGTTGAAAGAGTTGCAAGATGCTCGTGTATAATTCTTACCTCATGTTGGTGAAAGAGTCTTGGCATTTCACTAGTTCTTTTTCCAGCTCATGTGATTTTGGCATCTAATATTAACTTTCCTCTTGGATCTATATATTTAAGTCTCTCAAGTCTTCAAGCGTTTCCCTGTTCAAAGCTTTTCCCATGCTAGGTGTCCTTCAACTCAAAGGGCTAAGAAGTATTGACATTAAGAAGTTTTGAGGCATCTTAATTTTGACTGTGGTAACAAATAATTTTAGATTATAGTAGCATCAAAAAATTGGACTTAGGCACTTTGTGTTACTTGGAGTCTTGAGACAATTCTTTTGGAGTATCACTTATATACTATTTGGACCACTCCCAAAGTAATTATCTATAATAGTCACTAAACATTTTAGAAGCAACATTTGGATTTGACATAGAGAATTATTTGGAGCAGTATTGTTGAATTTAATTGAAGCACTTCCTTTAGAGCATCCTTGTTGAAGATTATAGAAGCATCATTTGGATAGTCTCATTAAAAAAAAAACCTTTGGAATAACCTTGGAAATTTGTTAAGGAAATTGGACATTGTGGCTGAAACTTCTAGCACTCCTAGTGATCTTCTTTGCTTCAGCTCCAAAAGGTTTAAATGGTAACACTCTCTTTAGGTGGTTTCAAAACTTGAGTTCTTATTATTTTACTATAACCCTGTTTGTGGCTTCTTCATCTTCATCATACACCATTCGGTGAATTGTGGATAATGTCATAGAGTCTACTTCTATGAAAAGGCTTGACAAAAGAGGAAGGATATTTGGTAGAAACAATCCATCTGCTTGAAGATACTGTTACATAATGCATTATGATTTTGTTACATCTAATATCTCCTATTTATAGCATGGTCAAATATGTCAGATGCAACTTTGACTAACAAAAAATGCATTCTTTTAGCCAAATTGTCGGCAATGCGAACTTTCCTGCAACCTTTTTCCTGTACAGAAAAATGATTCACTTTGGCCTGTAAGTTGATTTTTATGTGTATTAGACAATCCTAATTCTTCAATCTTCTATTATTGCATGAGAACGACACTGGTAGGTGGTGGTCATGATATGTTACGATGTTCTGATATATTTATCTATCATAATAAGAAGTGAGCATGCTCATCCTCCTCCATTAGATTGATTAGGGATCAAATTTAATATTTAATAAATCTCTGTAAACCAAAATATACATACACATATTCCGGAGGAACGATTGGTTTAGGACCAACCTATTCTCACTCATGTTACAGGTTGCCAACACTTGACTAAGCAAGTTATTTCACAGCTGCTAGAATTGTGTTTTTAAGTCAGATCAATTTGGTAGGCTCAGGATATAAGGAGAATTGGTTGTAAATTCAACAACCAAATAATTGTTAGTATTTGAATAGTTTCCACTCCATTGGTTGTGATTTGAGATAATAACAATAATTATTCAGAGTAACTATTTTCATAATTTAAAAAAACCATCCAATCAACCTTAAAACCAATACCCTGTCATGTAAACAAGTTCTATCAAACAAAATTTTAAAACATCACTTTAAGATTTAATTTTGTAGGAAAAATTTGCAAAACCCATTACTAGGAAATCATTAAAAAAAAATCCCAAACATAAGACATTACAAAAATCTTGAGAAAATCTCTTAGAGAGTGCATAATTTAATCAAATATCTAGTAAATTTCCCTTCATCATAAAATCTAATAGAATGTTATGCATTAGAATGTAACTAATCTCCAACAAAATTAAATTAGCAGGGGTTTCCACATATAATCCCATAAGCAAGAAATCCTTAAAAGAAAAAAACCCAAACATGCGACATTCAAGACAGCTTGAGAAACATTCTTTGAGAATGCATAATTTAATCAAAACTTAAGTAAATTTTCCCCTTATTCCAAAGTATAATAGTGTGCCATGCATTAGAATATATTTAGCCTCAAAATGATCTCCAAAAAAATAAAAATAACAACGTTTTCCACGAATATCAATTGGGATTTTGTAATTATAACAACCAATCACCATGTAAACCTCAGAAAACTAGAGAGGGTGCTAATCAAAGCTATCCCCACATGGATACAACCATAGTTTAATGAATAGAAACCAATAGAAGTGGAGAAAAATGTAGAATACTAACCAATTCAGTGGCAGGAACGAGAAACCCATGTTGGGCGTAGAATTGCATTAGCGCTTTGGCATCACCGCAGGTCTACAAAAGAGATGCATAGGTATTGAAATAGATTGAGATTCTCTTCTGGTGCATTTGATGGAGTATACCGAGAGCTTCGTTCCACTGGCCTCGCTTGCACTTGCTGCAAGATGTTGATGATGCAGGTACCGAGGTCGACATCAATACCGATTCTGAATCAATGTGTTTGGTGGGCATTTTCATGGAAATCCTCCTTGGTGGGAAAATGAAATTCCAAATGAAAAAGGCCCAAAAATTTACAATAATTATAATGTGAGAAAATAATTATTTGAATATAATATATATATATATATATATATATATATATATTAAAGCTATAAATGTTTTGATGTTTTTCAAAAAGAAAGGCAATTGAATTTGGAAGTTATTTTGTTTTCTCCAAGATAGTGTTAATAAGAGTGCTTTTAATATTTAATATAGAGTTAAGTAGATTATCCCTTGACTAATTAGTGAAGTATTTAGTATTGGATTAGAGAGTTGTAAGGTTGAAATTTCTATACCTCATGTTAATTTGGGTATTTGTATCATTTCAATGCAAAAGTGGATTTCATACATATCCATGGATCCATTAAATGCATTTACACATGCCAACCAAAGACATTCAATAGTTGGGTTAGAAATAGCGGTTGGGAGGAGCTCATTATCATATTCATCCAAGGGTTTCCATACTAGAGAAATTAGGGTATGTGTTTGATTTATGGGCTAATGTTTGAACGATATGAGGAGACGAGTTAGTGCAAGTCCTTATTATGGTAAGGCCCTACACCTCTTCCTTTATTTCTTAAAGTAAAATTGAAAGAAGTGATTACAAATATATGATACATATAATGTGCAAACCATTCACAACATCACGACATTAAACATTTACACAAGATGCAATTTATTTCATGTTCAATAGATTTTTTTCCTTTAAAAAAGAAATATATGGTACCATGATATAATATAGTGATTCACCAATATTGACCACCAAACAAATGACCTAAACGACAAACATTATGTATGGTGAATATCATCCACCATAAACTATGATTATTAGCCACTCTAACACCCCTAAGGTTATGGTCACTCATTGAACATGACTCCAAGAGTTGTTTCGAGATTCTTAAACTTATTCTTTCCCAAAAGGCTGACAAGGATGTCTTATCACTGTAGCATTTTTTTCTGCGTATTTCATCAAATGCTCTACAACCGCGTTTTTATGTTATGCTCAATTAGCATTTCAATTCCACATGTTTTCTTATTGTGTGTTTTAAAGGGTTTCCTTCATTCTCAAGGCAGACACAGAGTCGCATTCATGGGTCCTTCTGTGTTTTGGGGACCATCTCATTACTTGCATTGGTTTTCTCTCTAAATCAACACATGACAAGTGCTGTATGATCAACCAAAACATATTAGCACCTAAAAGGCCATCGATTTCGAGTTAATCCCTACACTGCGCCATGGAAAAATTTATCGTTTGAATAACTTTTGTGAATGGATAACATCATTGTGAGTAAAAATGTAATGCAGTTTGGCTTTGCATCTTCTTTCTGAATTAGGGGGCTTAATGGGTTAGGGGTTAAGGGTTTAGAGGTTTAGGGTTTAGAGGTTAAATGGGTTAGGGGTTTAGAGGTTAAATGGGTTAGGCGTTTAGAGGTTTAGGGGTTAGGGGATATTTTAGCAGTTAAGGATTTTACGAGTTAGGGGATAGGGGTTAATGGGGTTAAGTTTAGGGTGTTAAATGGGTTATGGTTTTAGGGGTTTAGGGGGTTAAATGGGTTATGGGTCGGGAATTAGGGTTTAAGGGGTGAGGGGTTTAGGGTTTATGGGGTTAAATGGGCTAGGGGTTAAATGGGTTAGGGGTTAAGGGTTTAAGGGTTAGGGATTAAGGGTTTAGAGGTTTAGGGTTTATGGGTTAAATGGGTTAGGGGTTAGGAATTAGTGTTCAAGGGGTTAGGGGTTAAGATGATAGTTTCATTGGTCTCTATTTGTGCACAATAGTTCTTTATTCTCTGTGTCTCAATGTAACAATTTTGTAGGTACTATTTCTTGTTGCCATCTCTTCTCTATTTATTAATTTCTTGTATTTGTTAGCCATTTGTTTACATTTATTGATGAAAATTTCTATTTCAATTAAACCAAATGTATGTTCAATCTCCAGTTTCAAACTCAGCCACAGAGTTGTCACACAATTTAAGTATGGAGAATGGACATTCGATGAAGTCTCAATAACCATAATGCACCTCATGAATACTACTGAAAATATTAAGTTCAAGTGTCCCACATTCATGAGAAAGTTGGCGATTATAATTTTTCTCCACCTGATTGCGTCCTGGAAATACCCTTGTTTATTGCAAAAACATCCTAGTGTTGTTGACCTTGTCCCTTAACGGACCAAGGAAACAGATGAGACTAAGGGGAATGGAAAGCACTACAAAGTTGGAGAGAGTAAAAAATAATAGGATGATTTAAAGGATAAGCTTGAAGTATGTAACAATGATGAAACAACTGAAAGTTGTCCCAAACAAATAGTTGATAATGTGAAACCTTCTTCTATACCAGTCAAGAAAGACTAGATTCATGTGAGAGCAAGAATAGGCCAAGCGACCGATAGTCATAGCCTGGAAGAGAGGGTATGGTTCCCTATTTTTAATGAAATATTTGATATACATTTTGTATATCAAAGATTAACTGTTTTAATATTGCCAACAAGGGGGAATTAACCCGATCGTAGGTCCCAACTAGACTTGTTCTCATTTGGATGGATAATCCCAACGATTTTTAAGGATTGTTATAACAGTTAGGGGAATAATGGGTTTGTGGTTAAGCGATTAGGGATTAGAGGCTTAGGGCTTAGGGTTAGGGGTTATGGGTGTTAGAAAATTATATATTACAGAGCAATGCAACACATAAAATATGTGGAAAATACAAGCACACAAAACACATAAAACCAGAGAGACACAGATATACGTGGTTCACCCAGTTTGGGCTACGTCCACCCCAAACAACCAGTCCTTCCTTTCTATTATCCATCAAAATGAAGAGACACAACCTACAACAGATCAGCTGTAATATCCTCTATTCTCTCTCACAGTCTCCCTCTCTATTTCTCGCTTCGAGAATACACATACAATACACATCCGCAATACAATACCCTCATAAAAGCGAGGGGTTGCCTTCTAGGGCAAAAAACCATAAACTAAACATAACTTCTACTGTCAGATCATTTTCCTAATGAACGGTCCAGATTTCAGACTAGAAATTACTATACTTTTACAAGGCAATTTTACATCTGTTTTTAGCTTCGGGGGCGCTGCCCCCGAAATCCCCCACCAGGGGGGGGCTCCATAAAGTCGCTGCCACCCCCCCTGGACCCCCCACAGTAGTGATTAATTTACGGGTGGCGTTTCCGCCCCATTTAAGGTACATGGGTCCAATGCTGTGATACAAAGTAAAAAATTTAATCAGGCTCCACACCCAACAACGGGAATAATAAGTTAATGGTTAAGGGGTTAAGGATTCAAGGGTTAGGGGTGAGGGGATTTAGGTGCATTTAGGGGTTAGGGGAATAATGAGTTAGTGCTTAAGGGAATAGGGATTGGGGTTAGGGGAATAATGAGTTAGTGGTTAAGGGGTTAGGGGTTAGGGTATTTAGGTGCATTTAGGGGTTAGTGGAATAATGAGTTAGTGGTTAAGGGATTAGGGATTGGGGGCTTATGGGTTAGGGGATTTAGGCGCAGTTAAGGGTTAGGTGAATAATGAGTTAGTGGATAAGGGATTCGGGTTTAGGGGCTTAAGGGTTAGTGGGTTTAATAGTTAAGGATTTTAGGGGTTAGGGGTGAAGGGTTAATGGGTTATGGCTTGAGAGTTACTGGCTTCACATTGGAAGTTCGTGTGAAAAATAATTGTGCATTGGAGTTCGGAGGTGGTAAAAAGATAAGAAAAGGGAAGATGAGGGAGCCCAACATTAGACTCCTAAATATGGTTTTGTGCTGGTTTTGATGGTGGCCTCTGAAGAGGAAGCGTAAATGTCGCAGGAAGGTTTACAAAGGGAGTGGCTTGTGTGTGCTTGTTGTGGGAATTTTTTGGTACAGTGTGTTCAATCGGCCCCTGTTGCTAAGTTTCTTAGCCATTGACTATGTCTGGGTTGAGGATAGGAAGTTGAAGGTGTTAGCCATCAATAAAAGTTTGTCATATTAGATGATGAATAAATAAAGTCCTTCGATTCCCAAAAAAAATATTTTATGAAAAACTTGTGAGTTTTGGAAATCCCACTGCTTTCATTATCCTACACCTAACTATTTAAACTATATATCTTGTCTTTTGCCTCCTGAAAAGTCACACTGATATTTCAAAAAGACTTATTTACCAGGCTATATTCCCCATTTTCACCTCCATCTCCTTTGCCCATTTTCACTCATTTCCACCTATCCCAACAGTCATTTGCCCCATTCAAAAGGGGCCTCTTCCTTCTCATTTATCCTCGATTCCCTCTAAAAGCCTTTAAACCATGAGAAAAACCCTTTTATTTGGTTTAAAAGTACCCTCTTTACCTTATCGAAAACTTCAAAAAGCTTAAAAACCCATGTTTTAGGCCTAAGTCCGACCATTGAAGAAATTAGGCCTTAAGCCCCTTTAGGCTTAAGCCTCGGCCCTCCTTCCTCATATGACCTGAGGCCCACGACCTCCCGCTATCCCTAAACCCTCATCATTTTCTGGCCCCCGGTCCTATCTACCCCCATAAGACCAATCCTCCGCCCCTTCTCCTAATCCTCTTCCCTTTTCCCCTTACCCCACCTCGTTTTTATTTTTATTTTAAGTTGTCTTCACCATGGATCTAGAGCCTCAAACTCTGATCCAACGGTCACTATACCCCCGACCCATCAACCACCCTTCCATCGGAATATTCCAGGGAGTAATCTCCACCATGGATCTTTGTGATCCGACGGACCTCATCCTCCCCGGGCCCTGCTCTCCACTAACTCTGCAGCCCCAATCTCCACTTGACACCTGTACTACACTACCAAGCTGCGCCCACCATCGGTCTCAGCCCGCGTCGTAGATCTCACTGCTCAAGATCTAACGGTCCTCATCCCATATCACGCAGATTTCATGATCATGGTTTAACAACCATTTTCCACACGATAAAAGTGGTTTTTCTTGGGACGCGTGGTGATCGATGAATGGAATCATGTGTTCCCGCCTCAAAACCACTAACCGGCTATTGTTCACGTGAAAACCACCTGGTTTCACACAAAACCTCGATCTCTAATTTTCGCACCCAAATTCAAATTTTTTCTTTGTTTTCTCTTGGTTCCACCTATGGAACCCCTCCACCCATGCATATCCCCTTCCTTAGAACATTGCTCCGACGCCCCAAACCGCTGAAGCAATTTGTAGCCAAGCACACAGGTTTTATTAAATTTTTTTGTTTATTTTGCAGGTTTAATGACGACCCAAATTTAGCAGGCCCTCCCACAGCCAAATCCACAATTGCAAGTCTTAGGATGACGATCCGTGAGGCCAAATAGATGAAGAATGGGTTTAAGGGTATGATTCAAAGGTTTAATCAGTGTTTCATGACCACTGGTTGAATCATAAAACCGTCTAGTGTACCAAAAGGAAACCCCTGCACACAACAAAACAAGAACAAAGGATCATTGAAGAAGAATGGAGAGAAGAAAGCTAAGGAATTAATCAAAGTTTAAGGTTATTAAAGAAGAGATTAGCCTTTCAAGAAGCAGTGATTAAAGACAGAAGCTTTAAGGTCAAAGAATTAATGAATGAATAGTTGTTTAATGAGGACCAAGGATAAACACAGTAAAGAGGATTAATTAAAGGAAAATCAGAGTAAAAGGCCTAAGGCACAGTTTAATGATCAAACCAAATAAACTTAGGCCAAAAAGCAACCTCGAATACATCAACCAAGAGCAGTTATTCACTCAGAAAATCTAACTGCCACCTATATCATGCCTCCTGTCTTTAAAGGAAGTTAGCAGTTATTACATAGTCAGAAGATATTTTAATCTATCAAGGTAGTTATTGTAAAAGATAAAGATAGGCTTAAAAGTCAAAATTTTCACCTATATTTTCTTAGAAAGTTAAGACAGAGTTATTTAAGCAGAGAAGTAGCTGCACAGGTTCCTACCTTATGCCTTGCATGGTTTTCAAGGCCAGGAATGCATTTAATCTGTAATTAATAACACTTAAACACTAGAACAGTTCCACCTCCTCATTTGCAGCATAAATATTGCATTCAAACTCATTATATTGTGGGCATTTGATGACTCTTTGAAGTAATACATAGTCCTGTTGAAGTTGAGAAGAAATTGATGTTTTGAAACTTATGGATGTCTTGAACTGTTTGTTGATGGAGAAGGCTAGATCATTGGATCCCTGAGCTTGCTATTGGTGAAGCAATCTAAATTTGTTATTGTTATTTCCTGTTTCATTATGTTTCATCATTCTCTGTTGCAGTAGAGTAAAAATTTTAGGGTAAGAAATGTCTTTGAAAGCACCTTAGTTCTGTTTACTCTTCACTGTCTTAATGTTTTCTTCTGCTAGGATATCTGAGAGAATTCTTAGTTTCTCTCTAGGACCTCTATGCTTGTTTATTTCTTAAATAGTTTAATACATTTGGTCTCAAGAATGATTTATGGTTTTCCTTGCTTACTTGCTGCAACTTAAAAAATGTTTCTAAAGTCTCCCTTCAAAGTACCATTGTTTAAAGTCTTCCAAAGAGGTTCTGTTCCGATCATACCCCTTGTACTTGCTTAAATAATTGTTTTGGATGTATTTATAGCTGTAATCTAAGATTTCTAGGAGTTCCCTCTTCTATGAATGCAGTTATGTGTGAATCTGAATGTTTTTCTTATCCTTGAAGGTGAAATCACTAGAAGTTAAATGAGTTTCTCGCCTTCTATATTTCATTTGAGAAGTTTGTCTTGAGATTATTATTTGTTGAAGCGTGGTTTGTAGAATTTATGGCTAACCCTGTCTATTGAATGCTGCTTTATGTTCAAATAATGTTTTAAGTCCCTTTGTTGAGAAGTAAATATAATTAAGGATTCTTAATTGCCCTTAGTTCTACTTTTCATTCTAAAAACCATTAATGTCCATTTCATTTCAGCTGAAAAACCTTAAAGATCCACTGTCCAAGTTAAATTTGCCCTTTGATACCCCTGATCCATTGATTGAATTATCAAGGCTTCCATTTGACTCCATTGCCTAATAACTTAGATATTTCCTCGTTCTACTTATGCTTCTCTGATTATCAAGTCCAACCAAACAAACAAACAACCCTCATACTTAATAACTAGCCTAAAATCAACCCTTAAAAAGAAAACAAGTCTTACCTTTGCAAACAATTAAGAGATCCCTCTCTGAGACTAGGAAGGCTAGGTCCTAGAACTCTAAAGATTGGTTTTGATGTTGCCTTGTCACTTGGTATCCCAATCTGCCAAATCACAGGACCACAACATAATGGCAATCATGGTGGGACTTCTGAGTGCATAGTTGCCTGAATACCTCTTAAGACTCTTTAGACCCTTAGTTTGACTTAGAAAATCCAGTGAATCTGCCACCTCATCGCCACTACGACATAATGGCAATCACGATGGGACTTCTGAGTATATAGTTGCATGAATACCTCTTAAATCTCTTTAGACCCTCATTAAATCAAAGAATATCCAGTGAATCTGCCACCTCATCGCCACTACAACATATTGGCGATCATAGTGGGACCCTGAATACATAATAGCCTAACAAACTCTTATAGACTCATTCAACCTTTCAATCAAATTAGAAAATTAGCTGATAAAGCCATAGAGGAGACTTTGTTTGTTTCACCACCTTAGCTAAGTGATGAATCAGATATAGGACACTCTTACAAACCATAGAACCATATACAAACTCAGAAAACCAAAAATATTTTCAGATTGGTTTAAAAAATACTTATTAGTGGTGGACCATAACATATTTTACCTTCAAAAGAGCTAAAAATTTCCACCTGGCAACTCCACTGGCCTGCAGTAGGCCTATTACTTCACTATTCCTTGTAAAATCCCCTGGGAATGCATTGAAAAATCCCAATCATGCTGATGGTGGACAAAAAAGTTCAAAATCTTCCACCTGGCGACTCCACCACCCTCAATAGAACAAAAGACTCCACTGGTAGAGAACTCTAGACTGGTTGAAAATACACAGTGATCCTTTCTAATTAACAAATATGGATCCAAGGATACAAAGGAGATATGCTCCAATGAGCAGAGATCATATCCCTACATTCCCACATAAAATACCTCAAATAAATTGGATGAAAAACCTATCTATATTTCAAAATTAAAAGTGTGATGACCCCTTGTTACATCTCATCAAATTTTGTATACATGTATGGAGGTTAAAATTTGAATGGCACGAGGATTGCCTTATGAAGATGTTTATGGTAACTTTAGAAGGAAAGGCAAGAGAATGGTATGAATGGCTAAATCCTGGTAGTTTGTTTTCCTTAAGGGACCTCCACCAAGTATTTTATGAGCATTATAAGGAAAACCTTCATATTTATCATTAGCTAAAAATTGTTGTGATCAAATTGAAAATTTCATACAAAACCTTGAAAAAATTGATGAAAAATTAGGGAATTGGCATCCTGAAGATTTATTAGAAGAATTCCATGCATTTCATTCTCAAGGTAGCAAACATAACAGCCTAAAGGAGTTAGTTGAGGAAGAACCCAATCAATAAATAGAGGAAAACCCACAGGATCACTCTAAGGGCACAAGTAATGATTCATCATCTCTTCTAGGTAAGGCTTAAGAAAACATTCAGCCTTGAAATCATCCTTTACAAGAAAAAGAGAATTGTTATACTTCTATCCAAATGAAAAGAAAAATGCCTCCTCTTTTAAGAGAAGATGAAATAAATCAGACATTAAACCTGCAGCTAGCCTCTAAATTTTCATGTAAACAAAACATTTCTGTTCATTCTCCTACTAGTGACATCTACCATAAATCAGAAAATGAACCTGTAGAAAAACTCAAAGAAGAACAAACTGATAATCCAATATGTTTGATTGGTGGTGTTACTTATGTTGATAATTTTCCAAAGTTTGATAAGTCTGATGATGTTGTCCTCCAAACAGAAACCAACCTTACAGAGAAATCGGTAGTTGGTTTGAGGGAAGAAGATCAGTTTCATCAACTTCAAAAGGGTAACAAGCCAATACATAACATCTATGACATTGATGAGGAAAGCCTTGAAATTTTAGCAGTAAGCGAAGGATCCCTGACCCTTATTTCTACTCCATATTAGTCCATCAGAAATAACCTTCATGTGATTGGAAATCAACAGCCTTTCAGTTTTAATGTTGAGGTTGGAAAAGAAAAAGAACTTCTTTAGCAGGTTGTTAATGAGGAGCCTTTTCCTAAAAAAGAGTAAGAAATCATTTGGGACACAGAATCCTCTTCAGTTTCAGATTTGCAACCACCAAGTCTCACTCAATTTCAAAATTCAGATAAGAGCTTGGAAGATTACAGTCCCCCAAGAATTGCTGCACCTTTTTCTCAAGAAGATTTGTTGCCAAGGAGCACTCCCACTCATCAACATGATGGCCTAATCAAAAAATTCAGTACACTCAATCAGAACATATCAAGTGTGTTAGAGGACCACATTGCAATCTATGATGAGTCTACTAGTTCAGATGATCACGAGGAAGAAGAATATTTTCTTTCCCAAATTAGTCCTAAGCTCAGCCAATTGGTGGAAGAAGCAATCTTGGATAAAACTTATTTTCCAAATCCTCTGAGCAAGGTATTGTTTCAAGATCCTTTGCTAATTTATTAGAGACAGTTGAAGAATGAGTAAAAGATGATAGGAGCAGTTTGATGCAAGGTTTGAAGAACATTTTAGGCACTATTTCAAACAGAAGTAAAGTGGAAATGGCCTTTTGATTTTTTCACCACACTCAAAGAGCTGAAACAAAATCATTCATGGAATCATTTACTTGACTAGTTATATTGGAAAAGGGAGTTTAACAAATGAATGTATATATTGTATAAGTTAGATTAGGATAGATAGGAATAAAAATAAGCTCAGCCTTTGAGCATCTTTTTAGTTTTAATTTTTTTTGAAAAGGAAGAAAAAATACAAAAACAATGAGACAAAGAGAAAAAGAGGGAAAATTCAAAAGAGGTACAACCCCATACCCACCAAAAAAAAAAAAAAATAGTACTGCTGAAAGATTGCAAGTCTAAATGCCACTGCTGATTAAAAAATGATACCTTGTTCAGTCATCTAGCCTAATCATGGCTGAACATGCTTTAAATTTATGTTGATAAGGTAGTAGAAGCAGTGATTGTTAAGATCATTTCAGACTTAGCTTATCATAAAGGATATATTAGGAGAATATGAAGATACTGGTTCCACATGCTCAAAACAGAACCAAAGAGATAGATAAGGATGCATTACTAATGACAAATCATAGCCTTTTCTTTCTAAATTTAATTTATCCAAATAATGTTTGTGTGCAGCTTGTTCCAAATGCCACAACCATGGTTGATCAGATTGTCTAATCATGATTTGAATTATGTTTTAAATTTCATGTCAATAGTTAGAGAATTAAGACTGCCAAACAATTAGTCTTGGCAGTCAAGTAGTTTAAGTAGAAAATGAAAGATTTCAACAGCGTAATTTGTAACTCTTTGAGGAAATAAGGATAGGAGTAGAAAGTTTATTTCTGTTTTCAAAAATAAAATGTCAAAGAGTTTGCTAGTTCAAATGCACTCAAAGAGGAAGAAAAAATGTTAGGAAAAGTAGGATTGGGTAGGTAGAAAGATTGTGTGAAAATAAGTATATATTGCAGATTGTCAAAAAGTTTTCTTTTTAAGAGAAATATTAGCAAATAAAAGGAAGAAAAATCTGCCCAATGGATAAGGCACTGATCTGCTGAAACTCAGAGATTTCATAAACTAAGGTTCTGGACACCTTGAAAAGAAAGATGGCCTCCCTAAGTGGAGCCATTGTTAGCCATCAATAAAAGTTTGTCATATTAGATGATGGCTAAATAAAGTCCTTTGATTCCCAAAAACAATATTTTATGAAAAAATTGTGAGTTTTGGAAATCTCACTGTTTTCATTATCCTACACCTAGCTATTTAAACTATAAATATTGTCTTTTGCCTCCTAAAAAGTCACACTGTTATTTCAAAAAGACTTATTTACCAGGCTATATTCCCCATTTTCACCTCCACCTCCTCTGCCCATTTTCACTCATTTCCACCTATCCCAACTATCATTTCCCCCCTTCAAAAGGGGCCTCTTCCTTCTCATTTACCCTCCATTCCCTCTAAAAACCTTTAAACCATGAGAAAAACCCTTTTATTTGGTTTAAAATTCCCCTCTTTACCTTACTGAAAACTTCAAAAAGCTTAAAAACCCATGTTTTAGGCCTAAATCCGACCATTGAAGAAATTAGGCCTTAAGCCCCTTTAGGCTTAAACCCCGACCTTCCTTCCTCATATGACCCAAGGCCTGCGACCTCCCGCTATCCCTAAACCCTCATCATTTTCTAGCCCCCGGTCCTATCTACCCCCATAAGACCAATCCTCCAACCCTCCTCCTAACCCTCTTCTCTTTTCCCCTTACCCCACCCTATTGTATTTATTTTAAGTCGTCTTCACCGTGGATCTAGAGCCTCAAGCTATGATCCAACGGTAATTATACTCCCGACCCATCAACCACCCTTCCATCTGACTATTCCACAGAGCAATCTCCACCATGGATCTTTGTGATCCGACGGACATCATCCTCCCCGGGCCCCACTCTCCACTAACTCTACAACCCCACTCTCCACTTGACAGCTATACTCCACTACCAAGTTGCTCCCACCATCAGTTTCAGCCTGTGCCTTAGATCTCATCGCTCGAGATCTAACGGTCCTCATCCCATATCGCGCTGATTTCATGATCAGGGTTTAACAAATGTTTTCTGCATGATAAAAGTTGTTTTTCTCAGGACGCGTGGCGATCAATGAATGGAATCGCATGCTCTTGCCTCAAAACCACTAATTGCCTATTGTTCGTGCGAAAACCACCCGGTTTTGCAAAAAACGGCCATCTCTCATTTTCGTTCCCAAATTCAAATTTTTTCGTTGTTTTCTCCTATTTCCACCTATGGAACCCCTCCACCCATGCATATCCCATTCCTCATAACATTTCTTTGATGCCCTGAACCCCTGAAGCAGTTTTTAACCAAGTACGCAGGTTTTATTGAATGTTTTTGTTTATTTTGTAGGTTTAATGGCGACCCAAAGTTAGCAGGCCCTCCCACAGCCAAATCCACAATGGAAGGTCTCAGGATGACGATCCATGAGGCCAAATAGATTAAGAATGGGTTTAAGGGTTTGAGACAAAGATTTAATCAGTGTTTCATGACCACTGGTTGAATCATAAAACCCTCCAGTGTACCAAAAGGAAACCCCTGCACACAACAAAACAAGATCAAAGGATCAGTGAAGAACAATGGAGAGCAGAAGGCTAAGGAATTAATCAAAGGTTAAGGTTATTAAAGCAGAGATTAGCCTTTCAAGAAGCAGTGATTAAAGACAAAAGCTTTAAGGTCAAAGAATTAACGAATGAATAGTTGTTTAAAGAGGACCAAGGATAAACACAATAAAGAGGATTAATTAAAGGCAAATCAGAGTAAAAGGCAGAAGGCACAGTTTAATGATCAAACGAAAGAAACTTAGACAAAAATCAACCTCGAATACATCAACCAAGAGCAGTTATTCACTCAGAAAATTTAACTGCCACCTATATCATGCCTCCTGTCTATAAAGGAAGTTAGCAGTTATTACATAGTCAGAAGATATTTTAATCTGCCAAGGCAGTTATTGTAAAAGATAAATATAGGCTTAAAAGTCAAACTTTTCACCTATCTTTTCTTAGAAAGTTAAGACAGAGTTATTTAAGTAGAGAAGTAGCTGCACATGTTCCTACGTTATACTAGTTTGCTTATACTAGTATGTTACCCTTCATCCTAGTATATTACTCTTTGAATCATCCTAAACAAGATCATACCAAATGAGCCCAAATTTGTTGCAGGTTGAACTTACATTATGAAATAATAGTGATTAGTATCCCAACCATTTCAACTTCTGGTTACATATAATACTAGTGATTACGAAGCTTGTAATTAGTGTAATGTATGTGTTACTGGTTTTCTTATACTAGACTGTTACCCTTCCTCCTAGTCTGTTACTCTTTGAATCATCCTAACCAAGATCATACCAAATGAGCCCAACTCTGTTGCAGGTTGAACTTAATTCGATTTAGAATTCTAAAATACTAATAGGAGTTTTTGTTAATTTAATTTTGTTTACCTGATTCTAAAATGTTCTTGCTTAAAACTTTGAAATTATCTTTAAATTGTGGGTTGAACTTAACTGAGATTGTAAATTTCAGAAATACATTTGGAATTTGATTGCTTGAAAAGAGAATTCTATTGTTTTTGAGGTCACCTATCTCATTTTAAAAATATTTTTCAATTGTTTTTTCAAATATACCTTTTGGAATTCGATTTCTTGAACAAAGAATTCTATTGTTTTTGAGGTCATCTGTCTCATTTTAAAAATATTTTTCAATTATTTTTGAGGTCATCTGTCTCATTTTTAAAATATATTTCAATTATTTCTGAGGTCATTTGTATCATTTTAAAAATATTTTTCAAATTTTCAATTTGTTGTGGGTTCAAAATGTGTGGGTGTTGATGGTCTCTGCAATAATTTACACAATGTGTACCCAATTGCAAGAAAATAATTGCAAGGAATGACCTATTCAATTAATAATAAGTTGCTCACAAAAAATCCATAGACTCGAGAGGAATAACCCAGACTCTTTGAATCATCCTAACCAAGATCATACCAAATGAGCCGAACTTTGTTGCAAGTTGAACTTAATTCTATTTTAGAATTCTGAAATACCGATAGGAGTTTTTTTTAATTTTATTTTGTTTATCTGATTCTAAAATATTCTTGCTTAAAAATTTGAAATTCTCTTTAAGTTGCAAGTTGATCTTAACTCAGATTGTAAATTTCAGAAATACCTTTTGGAATTTGATTCCTTGAACAAAGAATTATATTATTTTTTAGGACATCTGTCTCTTTTTAAAAATATTTTTCAATTTTTTTTGAGGTCATTTGTCTCATTTTTAAAATATATTTCAATTGTTTTTGAGGTCATCTATCTCATTTTAAAAATATTTTTCAAATTTTCAATTTTCTATGTGTGCAAAATGTATGGGTGTTGATGGTCTCTGCATTCATTTACACAATGTGTACCTAATTGCAAGAAAATAATTGCAATGAATGACCTGTTCAATAATTAATAAGTTTCTCCCAAAACATCCATAGACTCGAGAGGAATAACCCAGACTATTTGAATCATCCTAACCAAGATCATACCAAATGAACCTAACTCTGTTGCATGTTGAACTTAATTCTATTTTAGAATTCTGAAATACCGTTCGGAGTTTTTTTTTAATTTTATTTTGTTTATATGATTCTAAAATATTCTTGCTTAAAACTTTAAAATTCTCTTTAAATTGTAGGTTGAACTTAACTCAAATTGTAAATTTTAGAAATACCTTTTAGAATTTGATTCCTTGAACAAAGAATTCTATTGTTTTTGAGGTCATCTGTCTCATTTTTAAAATATTTTTCAATTGTTTTTGAGGTCATCTGTCTCATTTTTAAAATATATTTCAATTTTTTTTGAGGTCATCTGTCTCGTTTTTAAAATATTTTTCAAATTTGCAATTTTCTGTGGGTGTAATATGTGTGGTTGTTGATGGTATTTAGGATAAATTTCTTTAAATCTTGTTTTTTCCCATCTATTTTTTGGATTTTTTCTCCAAATTGTTTCTAATTAATTAGAACAACCTTAAATATAATTTAACTAGCTGATGAACCTTAAACTTCTTGCATCAAGTTGAATCATCCTAACCAATATCTAATGTGTTGAAAACTAGTACAAAACATAGTAATCACATATAACTAGCTGATGAACCTTAAACTTCTTGCATCAGGTTGAATCATCATAACCAAGATCTAATGTGCTGAAAACTGGTACAAAACAGAGCAATCACATAAAACGTCTGTTTCTAGATCACAATCTCCAGATCATAATATCCCATAAAAACACAGTCAAGTGTAATTAAAAATGACGTAAAAGTGTCGACAAAATTATATTAATCCACCTTTACATAAAATTTGAAGATTCTTAAATATACTGTATAAGTTAATTGGAACTCTCAACCATTTGGCCACTAAATATTACTTCCTAACCATATGTGCCACATGGCTCCACTTACAAAGTCCTATGTGGTTTCTAGTCACGTCTCAATAAGGAATATAGAATGAATGTTTCGGATTCAAATGCTACTTGGATGTTTCAGATTCACTATATCACTCTAACATCCTAGTAAACAGAATACTATCATCATAATAACAATACTTGTAGCAACATCAGAGGGTTTTTTGGGGCCATATATTGTTAGTATATCTTTATTATTCATCTTTCCTCTTAGTTTTTCCCTATTCAATCTTATCCTCATATGTGTTTGGAGATTAATGTCCTAAAAGAAAACAGAAGCCAAATTAATAGGTTTCACTGTTGAACTAGTGTGATGGTAGTTACATAAGTAAGTTAAGCAACCTTCTATACAATGAGCATGGTTACAATATTATTACAGGTCAACTTATCTCACTACAACTTTATCAAGAAGAGTAATCATCATTGTCAAGCACGGTACTTGTACAGACTATCTGAGAGACAATCTCTAGATGTCTAGATGTATCTGCTCTTCAACTTTTCTCCAAGCAACATACAATAGCTTTGTCATCCTCTGTAGTATAAGCCACATGGTACATTCATTGTTAGTTATGTCCCTCCAACATCTGACATGGCTGTATTTTATTAATGTACCTAAATTTACACCTTCCATGATGCTTCTAATATTTTAAAATGTTAAAAGTGGAGTGTTTTATAATGTAATGGATATAAATAATCTAGATTGACATGGTTGTATTTTATTAATGTACACCTAAATTTATACCTTCCATGATGCTTCTAATCTTGTAAAATGTTAAAAGTGGAGTGTTTTATAATGTAATGGATATTAATAATATAGATTGACATGGTTGTGTTTTATTAATGTACCTACATTTACACCTTCCATGATGCTTCTAATCTTGTAAAATGTTAAAAGTGGAGTGTTTTATGATGTAATGGATCTTAATAATCTAGATTTACATGGATGTTCCATGATGCTTCTAATATTTTAAAATGTTAAAAGTGGAGTGTCTTATGATGTAATGGATATAAATAATCTAGATTGACATGGCTACAATGATATGATAATAGTGTAGGTTGATGTTCAAGTTGTAAAATTCTTTTACATATCAAGAATGAATGATAGTACAAGCCAAAAATGACATTATTATAAATTATTAAACAATTTGATATAGATTTCAAAGTAAAGGTTTCTAGATGTGATTTCTCCCATAAAATTCAAGGCAAACTAAATGAAAAACTAAATTCTAAAGAAAACCCTGTACATGTCATTTCTCTCACAAACTCATAAAGGTGTGACTTTTAACATGTGTCATTTCTATGTCAATTTTCTGTCACTTCTATGTCATTTCTCTATAAGGCAATGCCATTTCTCCCATATACTATAAGGCAAACTATGTACATATCAATTCTATCTTAAACTCTAGGCAAGGAAAACTTTAAGGCATGTCCTTTCTATATTTGATTTCTCCCATAAACTTTAAGGCAAACCATGGACATGCCATTTTTCCCACAAACTAAAGGCTTTTCCCCATAATTTCAAGGCAAATTTTAAGGCATAGAAATTGAACTTAAAGTGGTTGAACTTCCATAGGAATTTAGTTCGTCTGTGGAGTGTTAACTTCTACAAGTTCTAACAGAGTCTGTAAAGGGCCAGGTAGCCTCTAGATCTCATCTTTTATAAAAGGTGACATACCCTGTAAATTCCCCTACAATCAATCTCTGGAACAAATCTAAATAGAAGTTCTTCATTTTAATATCCATAAACCACTACCAGATATAAATAGAATTTCTTCAATTTAATATTCATAAACCACTACCACTTTAAGGAAAATCGTGTACATGTGTCATTTCTCCCATACATGTGTCATTTCTCCCATAAAATCTTAGGAAAACTTTAAAGCATGTGTCATTGAATTTCTCCCATTAACTTTAAAGCATGTGTCATTTCTTGAGGCTTTCTCCCATTAATTCAAGGCAAACTTTAAGGGCTAAAAACTAAACCTAAAGTAGTGAAATTCCATAGGATAGGATCCCCCAAACTCAAGGCTTTCTCCCATTAATTCAAGGCAAACTTTAAGGCCTAAAAACTAAACCTAGTTTGTTTTAACTTCCATAGGATTTTAGTCTATCTGTTGAGTGTTAACTTCTACAAGTTCTAAAGGAAGAGTTTGTAAAGGGTCAGGTAGCCTATGGATCTCATCTTTTCTGAAAGGTGACATATCTAGTAAATTCCACTACAGTCAATCTCTGGAACAGATCTAAATAGAAGTTCTTAATTTTAATATCCATAAACCACTACCACTTTAAGGAAAATCATGTACATGTGTCATTTCTCCCATAAACACTTAGGAAAACTTTAAAGCATGTGTCATTTCTCAAGGCTTTCTCCCATTAACTTTAAAGCATATGTCATTTCTCAAGGCTTTTTCCCATTAATTCAAGGCAAACTTTAAGGCCTAAAAACTGAACCTAAAGTAGCTGAACTTTCATAGGATAGGATCCCCCAAACTCAGGGCTTTCTCCCATCAATTCAAGGAAAAATTTAAGGCCTAAAAATTGAACCTAAAGTGGCTGAAATTCCATAGGATATTAGTTTGTTTGAACTTCCATAGGATTTTAGTCTCTCTGTTGAGTGTTAACTTCCACAAGTTATAAAGGTAGAGTCTGTAAAGGGCTAGGTAGTCTCTAGATCTCATATTTTCTGAAAGGTAACATATCCAGTAAATGCCCCTACAGTCAATCTCTGGAATAGATCTAAATAGAAGTTCTTCATTTTAATATCCATAAACCACTACCACTTTAAGGCAAATTGTGTACATGTTTCATTTCTCCCACACATGTGTCATTTCTCCCGTAAAATCTTAGGCAAAATTTAAAGCATGTGTCATTTCTCTTGAGGCTTTCTCCATTAACTTTAAAGCATGTTTCATTTCTCAAGGTTTTCTCCCATTAATTCAAGGAAAATTTTTAAGGCCTAAAAAGTGAACCTAAAGTTGCTGAGCTTCAATAGGATAGGATCCCCCAAACTCAAGGTTTTCTCCCATTAATTCAAAGAAAAATTTCAGGCCTAAAATCTAAACCTAAAGTAGTTAAATTCCATAGGATAGGATCCCCCAAACTCAAGGCTTTCCCCCATCAATTCAAGGAGAAATTTAAAGCCTAAAAACTAAACCTAAAGTGGCTGAACTTTCATAGGATTTTAGTTTTTTTGTTGAGTTTTAACTTCTATAAGTTCTAAAGGAGTCTATAAAGGGATAGGTAGCCTTTGGATCTCATCCTTTCTTAAGGCATGTCATTTCTAGATGTGATTTCTGCCATAAACTTTAAGGCAAACTTTAAGGCAAACCATGCATGAACCATGTACATGTGTCATAAATATCCCTTAAACTCTAGGCAATGCAATCTTTAACGCATCTCATTTATAGATGTGAATTCTACTATAAAATTTAAGTCAAAATTTAAGGTAAACCATGCACGTCATTTATCTCATGCACATGTGTCATTTCTCCCATGTATTTGCAAAAAATGTTAATTTAATATATTTTATTGAATTATTTTTTCAGGGATAAAAAAAACCCCACTAACTATGGTTGAAAAATGGACATTATGCATAGATGTTTCTTGCCATCCTAATCCAAGGAAGGCAGTGATTACGTATGTGCTTTGCAATATTGCGACTAGCAAGGTCCTCCAAAGGAAAATGAATATACCTAGAAGAACAACAAACAACGAGGCATATTATATTGCATTGATAGAAGACTTGGGAATAGCTAGGGAGTATGGATCAAATAGAATTGTAGTTTTCACCAATTCTGAACTTGTGTGCAACCAAATGAAAGGCGTGTACCAAGTTAAGAACAAGAGGCTAAAACAACTGCATGGAAAATCAAACAATATTGTTAGCCAATTTCAATTTTTTAGTATAAGACATTGTACAAATGTTAATAAGATGTTTGTTGATCTATTGCATGGGGCAATGCCAATTCATGATTCATCTATCAAAAATGAAATAACAGATGAATTAGAATTATACGGGGCAATGCCAATGCAAGATTCATCTCTCAAAGATGAATTATTTTTCAGATACGTTCTTTTTCAAAAATTCATGATTCATCTCTCAAAGATGAATTAGTGTTGATACACTATTCTTCAAAATTTATTGAAGGAAATTGTAACATATATTAGATATGTGTGTGTTTTGTACTTATAAATGCGTATTTTTTAATGACCATGTGTTTTTTTCAATTATATATGCTCCCACCATGTAAAGTGAAACTTGGTGAACTTCACATTTGCAACACATGGTGAACTTCAGATATTTATAAAATTAAAATGTGAGGACTTCAATTTTTTTTTGTTTAAATGGAGTTTCACTCTTCTTTTTTAATGACCATGTGTTTTTTCAATTATATACCAAGTGTTCTCCCACCATGTTTTCAATTATATACAAAGGGTGCTCCCACCATGTAAAGAGAAACTTGGTGAAATTAACATTTTTATAAAGTTTTTTCTTAAATTTAATTTCACACATCAATTAGTGCTTTGAAAGTATTGTTTTACATAATTTGTGTATACTAAATTACATTAATTTTTTAAAATTTATTTTGAATTTATTTTAAATGGTAATTTAAAAAAATAATTGTAAATGTCTACCGTATATATATATATATATATATATATATATATATATATATATATATATATATATCATGGAGGATGAAAGAGGAAGATCAACAGAACCCCATATCTCTACGAGAGAGGGAGATCAGGGATTGAGGGATGTTCATGGTATTTAAATATAATCTTAAATCTCCATACATATGCATACTTGTGTGTACATATGGAATTGATTTTTTATCAACTTTGTGAGTTAAATTAGTTAATAATTTTTATTTTTTATTTTTTAGGAGGTAGGAGGAAAATGGTGTCTACTCCATCAATGGAGCATGGCCATGGTTAATACAATCATGGTATGGTTCACGCAATTTAATCAATGAATATGTACATGTATTTATATGTATGAATGTATTTTTGAATTGATTATAAATTTATATTTTTTTATGAAGCTCCCCACTTGTCTCGTGAGGTTGGTGGTGGTACACATTCAATTGGAGGGACATCAATATGTGATGGCGAATTGCGTGAAGGTGGTGATATGTATTCCTTTAGAGGCAAATCAGCGGATGGTCGTGTTAGTTCTCAACCAATCTGTGGTCATTCTGGTTCTCAACAGGGTTGTTCTGGTTCTCAACAGTCTCAGGGTGGGCAAGATGCTAGCCAACCATATCGAGGTGGCCATCAATTTGAATATTATTTTAATTCAGTTTGTACAAATTTGTTTACATGTGTTTTTTTAATATACAAAATTTTATATATTGATGCAGAGGTTAAAAATGTTGCTCCAAATGTTGCTCGAAAAAGACGTAGGACATAACA
Organism: Pinus albicaulis; assembly: GCA_034641835.2. Lineage (NCBI taxonomy): Eukaryota > Viridiplantae > Streptophyta > Pinopsida > Pinales > Pinaceae > Pinus > Pinus albicaulis. Next base: position 577,164,736 of record CM076576.1, on the reverse strand, counting down.
CGTCATTCAAGAAGAAGGTTGTACACCAATCACAACTTATCCATCTGAAATTTCTGATATACCTTGGGAATCAAACATGCAACAATGCACCTTACAAAGGTGTCAACATCTTCATGCAAAAATGAAGAGAGATCTGGTGTCTTTGACTCTCCTTGTTGAGAGTCGACAGAGCTTGAGAATAGTTACCCACTCTTTAAGCGAACTAGTAGATGTGTAACTAAAGCTTTAGCCAACCACTGATACTTTTGTAGAAGTGATGAGAAAAAGAAATGAAACAATGATCGGTCCCGATACATGGGAGGTTGTTAAACAAAGAGTTACAATAGAAATGACCAAGTCTATGTTTAATTTCAAAGAAGGGCTGAAAAGAAATATGCTGAAGGTGCAATATTTCAAGCACCCTCATATAGCTCGCTATTTGTATGATAGATACCTTGCGGCCTATGGAAGACTCCCATGGAACGATAAGGTTCCGCTTTATTTTGCAAAATTATTTTATGCTGAATTATTTTTGCAAATGAAACCCAATTACAATGACCTTCTCTTCGAATTTTTTGGTCCTGGGAAAGGTCGATTATGTGACCATAGGGGCACTAGGCGTGATGTTGAGTTGGCTCACCCTAAGCCACCATTGATTAATCGACCTCTTCATGTCTAAAATTTCTAGTCAGAGATGGATTCACTTCTAAAATTAGTCGAGAAGAAAGGGATGCCATCATTGTCAATGTTCATAGTGGATTGGGTGGAGTCGATGTTTGTCTGAATCAACAAAGAGCATGTGAGAATATATGCGCTAATTTTGTGTATTATATAAATGAAGAGATTGATAACATGAGTGTTGAAGATCTCAGAATATATGCAAATAATTGTCGCAATGGTTGGTAGGATCTAATTGCTCATGAGAAAGAGGGAATGGGAATGGTATGTGTTAATGGTTAAGGTGATTATTTTAACACGTAAAATTTGTAATAAATACATATATACATACATTTATTTGTATACATTAATCTAACAAAAATGTATCATTATATTTTAACACCATTTGTAGTTATTACGCTTGATGAATGAAGAATATGTTAATATCACGGTCGGAGCTACCAGTTTAAATAATCAATATGGGTCTCACCATAAATCACACAATCAAGATAGTTCTCACCATCAAGATATGTTGGAAAATGTTAGTGTTTTTTAAGTAAACATGATGATGTACAATTATTTTTTATCTATTATTATATATATCAAAACATGATGAGATATTTTTAAAATAAATAACTGTGCACATATGTACATGTATATATATAATAAAATTCTTTAACATATTCTAATTCCATCCAATGTTTTTGGGATGCTGGTTTTGAGGTATAAAATGTATCTTTTTAACATCTATTTATCTCACATTAATTATCAATCCAGGAACGACTTTTTATTTAAAGAGTGTACTTTGTCTGAGGCTGCAATTCAATCTAAGAGTAATGCCTTGTAATATGTAGTACAATGTTCTAAATACAAGAGTAAATGGATGCTTGTAAAATAAATCTAACTACAATACCATAAAATCAAATGCTCTGAAATCCAATCATTCACTTAGTAAACATCAATCAAGGATACAGTAATGATAACTCTTTCCTCTAGAAATTGATGCAACAAGATAATCAATCTGAGAGCGTGGGAGCAATAACCAGTATTATTTGTAGTTGTTGATCATGTTTTAAAGCAATTGAATGGAAATAAATCTTGAAATAAGTGATGCTAATGAAAGGAAACTAGGAAATCTCTCAAAACCAAACTCTTTGCAATTAATCAACTGAAATGAATAGCATCTCTAGAAGTAAACGAATAACAAAATGTAATCAAAGTAATCGAACAACAAATCCTATTTAATAAATCTGAACAACAAACTCTTAACTAATGGAATCTAATGGCAAATTTTATTGAACAACAATCTGCAAATAAACAACAGTCAAACGGAACAACAATCAATTGGAACAGAAAATGGAATGAAACAATAATGGAAATAGAACAACGAAGCTCTATTAAGGTATAACAAGATAAATTATACAAAATTAAGATTCTTGTTAAATCATAAAGGAACAACAACGTGATTCGTTAATATAACACACTGATATAAAATAAGCAATGAAATAGCAAACCAATTAACCTGAAAATGTAATGAAAAAAAATACAAATTGTCATACGACAATAACTGAAAGGTAATGATACAAACAGCGGATCGATCCACGAGGGCCGGGCCCGCAACCACCAGTGAAACGCTGCTGGGCTTTACTCCAGAGTTAAGAAATTAGAGGGCAACAATAGCTTGTATTAATCAAGCATAATCATGTTTACAATAGTCGCTTTCTGATCACGAGAGTCAATGATAAATAACAGAGTTACAAAAGGAATGTTTAATCCATAGTTTTCCCCAATGAAAATACATGTTTCTCCTTTTATAATCATAAAGAGGAGAATTTAAATAGTAAATGTGATCCCTCATAAAAATATTGGATTGTCCCCAATAAATTGATCAGCAAGAAAAGATATTTCCATCAATATTTCAACAGAAACAAGTCAAATTTGGATTTGCAGCTGAGATAATTTGGAAGACGACCGCAACAGTAAATCTAAGAAAATCGTGCTCAAAGAACCTTTTGTTTCTCTCAATACAGGCTGAATTTGGGCAAACAATTCTTTAAAAAAGTTAATTCGATCCGTTCTGGACAAAACCCATGTTCCAGATTTTTTAGATGCTTCTCCATTTTCCCAGAATATCAACTGCAAAACTATCACTTCTTATTCCGGCGAATTTCTGAGTTGGAATATTGAATGATGTGTTGGAGATCAAATCTGCAATTTGGCAAATATCTTGGAGGCTAAAATGGCGAGTTCTGTTACAACATATATTAATAAACCATCATTGATAAAATTATGCATAATAATCATCAATTTATTAAAAATAAAGGAGAAAAAATAATATTTATCCATAAGAGCATAAATAATTATAAAATGGATTTATATGATAAATTATGATAAATTATATGATAAAGAAGAGTAGAAATGGATGAAATAGGTGTTAAAAAGTGGTCATATTAACGGCTCAACATACCCCCAAACTGCATATATTGCATGCTCTCATGCAATCCAGAACTGAATATATTGTATGGTTTCATGCAACCTAAAGAAAAAAACCCATGTGTTAACCAAGCAAAAAAATTGTTCATCACAACTCATGAAATAGATGGAACAAATGAATTTTTCCTCAAATAGTGAATATTCAATTTTAGCAATCTTGATGAAGGCGTAGCAATTTTTACAGTTGACATTCAAATATATGTATATGAAGTTGCAGAAAAATATGACATAAGTAACAACAAACTTCATTAACCATTTTCTCAAAAATCAAATCGTTTTGGTGCACGGATCATGAGATATAAAAAAAAATGGTTGTAGGTGATAGTGCATAATTTTCGAAATTTTATGAACTAATTTAGCGTGAAATTACCTGAGTTTGTGAATTTTAATGATACCTCTTTGTTATTCAGAAATCACAAGAATTCAGTTCATAGTTTTAAAAATATATGCAAATCAATTTCTGCACTATATAAAAATGAAATTGTATTCCTTAAATGAGAAAGAAAGTAGAAAACATCTATCATGTGTAGCAATTCCTCCCCCAAATTGAAGAATTAGCATGTCCTCATGCAATGCTAGAAAACAAAGAGAGGTGGTTACTAAAATCCATTGAAATCGATGCTTGGTGTAAAACAACATGGAATAAAGGAGATGTTGAGAATGAATAAGAATATCAATGGACGATAAAGAATATTACTGACATGGTCATAAGAAGAAAATGAAAGAAAGAAACACTCCCCCAAACTGAAAGTTGATATGTCTCTAAAACATGGGAAGTGGTAAAGATGTGGAATGAATGATGATAAATAATGCTCAATGGATTTTCATGAAATTCTCCTAAATTTGTAATAAATCAGAAAATTATGCTATTTTACCTCAAGTGTTACCTCCGAAAAAAATGTGGAATGACATGTAGGGACTGGAATTTTGAAGCTAATGTGGCTAAGCGGATACTGAAAGTGATGCAAAATGTGGAAGCCATGCAAGCACATCATGTCTGAAGAATTGTGCGCATTCGCGAGTTGCGTGAGCCTTTGCGGTTAGTTGCAATAGTGTGGTCGTGCTGCGAATAGAATTGTCCCCCCATACTTGTTGTTCTCCTGTAAACAAATCATGATTATGCATGCAATTTTCTTGAAATCCACAGTGTTAATTTTGAATAGCAACAGATAAGATGTATGTCAAACATTCAATTAGAAAAACTTCTGTAGAAATGCAGTATGAATATTGTGGAAAATCAACAAAATAGAAGAGAAGCGTACTGCACAACAATTGTAAAACATGGAAAGATGTACATACTTATGATATGATCAAAAAATTATAGCATTATTGAAATCATGCATATTTTGAAATCGTGAGTAGATATGGAAATGTTTATGTAATGATTCGAAAATAAGGGAAAATGACAACTGATGTGAAAAAAATACACTTGTGCGGTCATTATCCACATAAACTATTATGATCAATTTATAAATAATTTTCATGCATAAGAGGTTCCAAACAAAGGGTTTAGGAGCATACTCTCATTTGATATTAGATAAATATATAAGAAAATGGTTTATCATTACTATTGATTTGTGAAAAATATGACTCCAATACCATCAGTAGAGCTCTGTTGTCCACAGGTGTTTATAACCTTGACAAAGTTTCTTTCTCACCTTTGGAACCATTATCCTTTATTTATGCCTAGGGAAGTGCTATGTGATGTCATGATTGAGGCCACTGTGCTGGCTTGGGAACTAGATAAATCACAATGCCATTCACCAAGAAGGAGTGAAAGGTGGGCAGGCCAGCTCGTGATGAGACCTCCTGTTCCAAGGACTTTTTATTTTCTGAGTTGTCCATTGGATCATATCCCTGGTGTGGTGGCCATAATGGGAATGCCGCTTCACTTCTCCCTTATGATCATGGTATGCTAGCTCTTAATGAGACCCCCTATACTTCATCTGCCATATCATAGAATTGTTAGTAATGATATAGATATTTTTCTTTTCTTTTCTTTTTTTCATATAGTACTTCCCTACTTATATATAGAGGATGACTCAAAACTTCTTAAGAGTAGGGATGGTGGAAGAAGTCTGAACATCTCAATAGAGAAAATATTCCCTTATTCTTATTAATAAATAAAAATCAAAGAGAGTTATGAGAAGTTAGGGAAGAACCAACATGATAAAGATAATAAATTATATTAATTTTAGTGAAAATAAAGACAAAGTGATATAGATAGTTGTGTTCTTTCCTTTTTCTTATCACTACAAAACAATTTCTTAAAAATGATAATTTCTCTTGATTTGCTGATTCCAGTAACCTCTAATTTTTATGTCCTTGCATAAATTGTGTATTTGCCTTTAAAAGAGTCGTGAAGAATTCACAAAAATCTTCAAAACGTTGTTCTAAAATAAGAAAAATGCACTCAAAAAGTGATGTTCCTTAGATGGAACAACTGTTGTTCCTTAAGAGGAACAACAAAAATAATCTGCGAAAATGTTGTTCCTTTTAAAAGGAACATCAGAAACAATAGACAAAAAAACATGTTGTTCCTTTTAAAAGAAACAAAAAAGAACAAGTAGGAAAAGTGTTGTTCCTTTGGAAAGGAACAACAAAAACAAGCGGCAAAAATTGATGTTCCTTTGAAAAGAAACAACAAAAACAAGCGGCAAAAAATGTTGTTCCTTCGGAAATGAACAACAAAAACATGCGGAAAAAGTTCTATTCCTTTTGAAAGGAACAGCAAAAAAGAACACACAAATGCATTGTTCCTTCAAAGGAATGACTACTATTCCTTAAAATGAATAACAAACAAATATAAGCATGTAAGGTTGTTGTTCCTTAAGAGGAACAACATGAAAAATAAAGGCACACAAAAAAGTGTTGTTCCCTATTCCTTATAGGGAACAACAAAAAAAATGCACGCAGAAATTGCTGTAGAGAAAAATAAAGGAAAAAATAGAGGAAAGAACAAATCCATTGTCAAGTAAATCCAATCAACTTAGAAAGGAAAATTTATGTACAAGTCTAAAGAAAAAGTAAATTTTTACAGAATTTGTGCTACCGAAGAATTTCCTCCTAAAACTTGCATGGTTGGGTCCTTATTGTTCAATTGTCAATGGAGCGAAAACTACAATTAGAAGGGATCAACATCTGAAACACAAAAACATAAAAGAAATCAGAAAAGAAACAACACTTTATTAAGTTACAACAACTATGATGTTATTTCCTAAGGGAATATCAATATGTTAATGGAAAAAAAATGATCTTTTTGAAAAATGTTTTGGCAGCAGTGACATGAATCTTCAAATGGAAACCAATTCTTTATTTATTCTTTTTATGAATTTGTTAGGTAATGAACTGGATGAAATGCCCTTGTTTCACTAAAATTTCTTTCAAGAATCGCTCGCCCATAAATTGACCTTCTTTGTTCTGCTAAGACCTGCAAAAACGAGTGACTACCTACAATAAAACATTAAATCATGGAGAAAGAGAGGTGCACGGCTCCCCTAATCCAAGAATTATGCAAAAAAACTAACAAGTAGTTACTCTGTAGAACAAATCCATAGACAAAGTAAAATTAATTTATTACCTGCGGGAGAGCAGTGGCCAATCATGCTAACCAATAATGTTTCAATTATAAATTCTTTGTTTTTCGTCCAATTTGAGTGATTCCAAAGCTAAATGAAATTGAATTCAGATATATGTCTTCAATAGAAACAGGGTTTAAAAATTCCATGTAATGGTATGTTAAATTTGCTTAGAACAACCTGCATAATAGAGCCATTTTCGATTTTCCAGCTCAGACCAACAGTTGATATTTCAAGCATAAATTATTCGTTCGATGATGGATTAAGCTGATTGAAATTGGAAATGAAATTATATTAATTTATTTATCTCTAATAGAAACATGTTTTGAAGAGAAGAAGAATTGATGGGTCAAATATGCTAGTGAACAGCCGAGAAAACATAGTTTATAGAGTGCTGATTTATGGTAAGCAGTCAGTATTTTGTTCATAAATTTCTCATACGATATCAAAATCGAGTGATTAAAATTGAGTTGTAAACTATATTCATAGAGGAATCTACCATAGAAATAGGTTTTACAAATATAGTCATTTAGGCCTCCAAAAACTGTCTCAACTCTGTTCCTGAGCTTCCTACCAGAATCCCTGTCAATGTTTTGGTTCTAACTTTTCCGTTTCAAATCCAAATGGAGTGATTCAAATTAGGTTGGAAAGTAGACATCAATGAATACTTAGAATAGAAATAGGTTTTAAAAATATTCATTTTTGGTCCCTCAAAACATCACTGTCCCAACTTTGTTTTCAGAAATTTCATCAAGCCCGCAAACCAAAAAAATGATATTCAAGCAATCTTTCCATATTGGTGATAAAAATGAATATGAGTGTTTGCAGAATTTTTATTTTCAATATAATGCATCTACATACATAAATAAATTAAAATATTTATCACCAATGTTGATTTCCACAACGTGTTGCAACAAAAACAACTATTTTTACAAAAATAAAAAAATGTGTTTATTTTATTTTTTCACTAGCCTACTCTGATTTGGAAAATGAATATGATTACGTATAATATTATTTCCAGTGTAACCATTTTTGAAATAAGGTTTCAAGTATATACATACCCAAATTTGAAAAATGCATGTTAATAAAAATTAGGATATGCGAAGCCAACTTCTTTTGAAAAGATGGTGCCAAAAATTGTTGAAGCATGGAGTAATGCTGCAAACAAATGGAGTGAAACCAATCTTCAATGTATCCTTTACTTTCTTGATTTCCCATAGTCGTCGTATCATGAAGTGCTTGAGATTTTAAAATGGTTTTTTGGTGCAAACTAGAAGAAACCTCATTTTCTTTCATAACTTCTACAATTTTTGGATTTGATACATTCTGAGTCTCAGTGTAAGTTTTCTCCAATGGTGCATGTGAGATAGAATGGGTTGGAAGGGTGGGTGAATTTTGTGGTTCAACACTGTAAACATTTTTTATTTGTTTATTATGGTGAGGGTGTGGAATGAGTCGAGCAGGAAATTGTGTAGGGAATGAAGCCTATTGATGATGTAGTTGATTGGGTTGAGTGGATGATTTTGATAGGTAAGCAAGGTGTTGTGGAAGAGCTGGAAGATGTGTTTGTGCTACAAGATGAGGGAGAGTATTCATACAATCATAAGATGAACCATGCCAAACTTGTAGAAAAGATTGGTAGTGGTTATATTGAGATTAGCATGGCTTCCCTAACATATGAGTATTCCATAACGAATTATGCAAGTAAGAGAATGGAGAGGAATTGTTTTGAACCATACCTGTAGGCCATGATTTCTATGGTTTTGACCTTGTTGCATATTCCCCATCTCTTTGATATGTTACTTCCATCCTAGATAAGGAAGAACAACTATCTATGGGATGCTCCTTTCGGTTATGAGGGCAAAACACTTCATCAAATTTTTTATTTTTCTGAACCTGCAAAACATTCAATTGTGAATTTAGAGAGCTAATAAAATCATATTTAAAATTTTCAAATAAAATCTTGATTTCAGCTCTTATGTCTCTTGTTCTTGTATTAAATTTGGAAAAGAAAGAAGAAACTTCTCTAGAATTCTTACCAGCCTTGTAAATTCCTCTTGAATACCTTATGCACAACTCACAAACATCATCATATGATAACTAAAAAACATCACCATTTCCTATCACATTTAAGAGTTCTAAAAATTCATCTTTGATTCCTTTAAGAAGGAGTGTTTTCAAGATCTCTTTTTCCAAATGTTTATGCTTTGATTTTTGAAGGTTATATTGAAATCGCTCTACATAGTCCTCCAAGCTTTCATCTTCCCCTTATATCATACCGAAAATATCTTAATGGATTTGTAGTAGCCTTGCTACTTCTTCAAGAATATGTTCTTCATGTCCTCCCATGTTTGGATGCAGTTCCCTCTTAGGCTTATGAACCATCGGAGAGCTGCTCCTTTTAGAGTAAGAGGAAACACTTTCAACCTTTGATCATTAGTGCAATAATCATATCCTCTACAAAGTATTTCAAACTCAAATAAGAATGTATCTAGATCTTCATTTGTTAAACCATGAAAATATGGTAGAGACGGTGGGGGAATTATGTGCATTTGTGTCACTCCTCCTAGATCCTTGATAGGGAATTCAAAAGTTGCAATGTGAGCCATTTCTTACTATAATAGAAGATTTTCTTCATGTGTTTCTTTGAGGATCCTCATTAAATTTTCCTGTCAATTAGTTAGTGAAATGGGTGGTGCTTACATCACCACTCGAGTGGAATTACAAGATTTTTTTCAAAAATTATACCTCTAAAATTTAAAAAAACGCAAGCATTCATTCCTACCTTAAGCTTTCACTTAATTCTGCTATGAAGCAGGCCAATGAACAAGTGTGCTCCTTGTTCGGTACGTAGGTTCTTACCTTTCGTCTTTAATACTCAATTCTTCCCAAGCAGAAAAAATTAAATATGCATCACTCTTTCTAAATGGCATACACTCTCCCCAGCAACAACGCCAAAATGTTGAGGTATAAAAGATATATTTTTAACACCTATTTATCTCACATCAATTATCAATCCAGGAACGACTTTTTATTTCAAGAGTGTACTCTTTCTGAGGCTGCAATTTAATCTAAGAGTATTGCCTTGTAATATGTAGTACAGTGTTCTAAATACAGGAGTAAATGGATGCTTGGAAAATAAATCTAACTACAATAACATAAACTCAAATGCTCTGAAATCCAATCATTCACTTAGTAAACATCAATCAAGGATACAGTAATGATAACTCTTTCCTCTAGAAATTGATGGAACAAGATAATCAATCTGAGAATGTGGGAGCAATAACCAGTATTCTTTATAGTTGATGATACTATTTTAAAGCAATTGAATGGAAATAAATCTTGAACTAAGTGTTGCTAATGAAAAGAAACTAGGAAAGCTCTCAAAACCAAACTCTTTGCAATTAATCAACTGAAATGAACAGTATCTCTAGAAGTAAATGAACAACAAACTGTAATAAAAGGAATTGAACAACAAATCCTATTTAATAAATCCGAACAAAAAAACTATTAACTAATCAAATCGAATGGAAAATTATATTGAACAAAAATCTGCAAATGAACAACAATCAAACGGAAAAACAATCAATTGGAACATCAATGGAATGAAACAATAATGGAAATAGAACATCGAAGCTCTATTAAGGTATAACAAGATAAATTATACAGAATTAAGATTCTTGTTAAATCATACAGGAACAACACCACGATTCGTTAATATCATACACTGATATCAAATAAGCAATGAAACAAAAAACCAATTAACTTGCAAATGTAATGAAAACAAATAAAAGCTATCACACGACGATAATTGAAAGGTAATGATACAAACAGTGGATCGATCCACCAGGGCCGGGCCCGCAACCACCAGTGAAATGCCGTTGGGCTTTACTCCAGAGTTAAGAAATTAGACGACAACAAGATCTTGTATTAATCAAGCACAATAATGTTTATGGCAGTTGCTCTCTAATCATGAGAGTCAATGATAAATGACAAAGTTACAAAAGAAATGTTTAATCCATAGTTTTCCCCAACAGCAATACATGCTTCTCCTTTTATAATCAGAAAGAGGAGAATGTAAATAGTAAATGTGATCCCTCATAACAATATTGGATTGTCCCCAACAACTTGATCAACAAGAAAATATATTCCCATCAATATTTCAATAGGAACAAGTCGAATTTGGATTTTCAGCTGAGATAATTTGGAAGACGGTCGCAACAGTAAATCTAAGAAAATCGTGCTTAAATAACCTTTCGTTTCTCTCAATACAGGCCGAATTTTGGCAAACCGTTCTTCAATGAAGTTAACTCGGTCCATTCTAGACAAAACCCATGTTTCGAATTTTCCAGATTCTTATCCATTTGCCCAGAATATCAACCGCAAAACTGTCACTTCTTATTCCAGCAAATTTCTGAGTTGGAATATTGAATGATGTGCTGGAGGTCAAATCTGAAATCTAGCAAATATCTTGGAGGCTAAAATGGTGAGTGCTGTTACAACATATATTAATAAACCATCATTGATAAAATTATGCATAATAATCATCAATTTATTAAAAATAAAGGAGAAGAAATAATATTTATCCATAAGAGCATAAATAATTATAAAATGGATTTATATGATAAATTATGATAAATTACATGACAAAGAAGAGTAGAAATGGATGAAATAGGTGTTAAAAAGTGGTCATATTTGCAGCTCAACAGGTGGTACCTTCTTCTTCCTTGGGAGATGTGCCAAATCCACCAACACAAGTATAAACAATTTTTCACTTTTAAATATGTTTTTAAGTTATATATTTCAGCTCAAAAAGTTCCATTAAAAAATGAGATATCTAGATCTTGAGTTATTTTAAATTTTTTGAATTTTAGGATTTTTGAGATTTTCTTTCCGAGCCACTCTTAGGAGATGTGCCAAATCCACCACTACAAGTATTCAATTTTTCACTTAATATATATGTTTTTAAGTTATAAGTTATAAATTAAAGTTCAAAAGTTTTATTATAGATTGAGATCTAGATCTTGAGTTATTTTAAATTTTTTGAATTTTAGCTTTTTGGAGATTTTCTTTTGGAGCTTCTCTTAGGAGATGTGCCAAATCCACAAGCACAAGTATTCAATTTTTCACTTAAATATATGTTTTTAAGTTATAAGTTATAAATTGAATTTCAAATTTTTTATTATAAATTGAGATCTAGATCTTGAGTTATTTTACACTTTTAATTTTTTTGAATTTTACGTTCCTAGAGATGATTTATTTTCTCCACGCACTCTAGCGATGGAGTGTATGATGGATATATGAACATCCACACCATTTCAACTATTTGAACAAGTTTTCTAACTTTTTTTTTTAATATTATTGAAAATTAGTTTATATATGCATTTTCATTCGAAATTTTTTTCATATATATATATATATATATATATATATATATATATATTATTGTACGTGTATATTGTACAGTTTACTGTTGAAGATGTTCCAGTGGGGGAAGTTTTAGTAGACAAGAAACAAATGGAGAGGGAACCTCATGAGATATTGCATGATTTTTTTTTACATGAAGTTCTATATAATCTGATTCAATTTTAAAACATTAAATTTGATGTTTGTACACATTCTGTATAGGTTCCCCATGCTTCACACGATAACTCGAGGATCATGACTTTGTTGGGAGAGACACTACATCCATATGTATTTGATGGATGATGCACATTCATGTGCAACATCATATTTTCAATAGATTTAGTCTTAAATTTACCTTTTTATATATATTCTTATCTAAATGCAGTCATATATAACTTGATACCTGATACTTGATACTTGTGAGATACAAATTTTGGACATATTTTATGTGAACTACATTTGGTACATGTGATTGTGATATAATGTTTTGTTTTTATTGGATAGTTGAACTACATTTGGCATGTGAAGTAATGTGAAGTAATGTTGTGATCTATAATGTTTTGTTTCTAAAACTCAAGTTTTGGATGGTTGAACTCTATTTGGCATGTGAAGTAATGTTGTGTTATAATTTGTTTCGTTTTTAAAGCTCAAGTTTTGGATGGTTGAACTACATTTGGCATGTGAAGTAATGTTGTGTTATAATTTTTTTTGTTTTTAAAACTCAAATTTTGCATGGTTGAACTACATTTGGCATGCGATTGCATGATATAATGTTTTGGTTTTATTGGATAGTTAAACTACATTTGGCATGTGGAGTAATGTTGTGATATAATTTGTTTTGTTTTTAAAACTCAAGTTTTGAATGTTTGAACTAAATTTGGAATGTGAAGTGATGTTGTGTTATAATTTTTTTTTGTTTTTAAAAATCAAGTTTTGGATGGTTGAATTACATTTGGCATGTGATTTAAGGATATAATGTTTTGCTTTTATTGGATAGTTGAACTACATTTAGTATGTGAAGTAATGTGAAGTAATGTTGTGATCTATAATGGTTTGTTTTGAAAACTCAAGTTTTGGATGGTTGAACTACATTTGGCATGTGAAGTAATGTTATGCTATAATTTGTTTTGTTTCAAAACTCAAGTCTTGGATGGTTGAACTACATTTGGCATGTGATTGCCAGATATAATGTTTTGTTTTTATTGGATAGTAAGACTACATTTGGCATGTGAAGTAATGTTGTGATATAATTTGTTTTGTTTTTAAAACTCAAGTTTTGGATGGTTGAACTACATTTGGCATGTGATTTTACGATATAATGTTTTGTTTTTAAAATTCAAGTTGTCATTTTCCAAATAAAAAAAAGTTCACATGAATATATGTACATAGAAATGATTTAAGTACATGTTTGAATACATATGTTAAAACGATTGAAGTAAAATACATATCGACACACACACACACACACACACACACACACACACACACACACATATATATATATATAAACAATCATAAGATTCGATCTTGTTAGATGTGTCAAACAATCATAAAATTTTAAAATTGCATTCTATAATGTATATATATCCAGTACATGGAGCATTTTTCATCAATGCACATAGAAAATCTACTTTCAGTTAATTGCATTCCAGAACATATATATCCAGTATGTGCAACATTTTTCATCAATGCACATAGAAAAGATACTTTCAGTCAATTGCATTCTAGAACATATATATCCAGTACGTGCAACATTTTTCATGAATGCACATAGAAAAGCTACTTTGAGTTAATTACATTCCAGAACATTTATATCCAGTATTTGCAACATTTTTCATCAATGCACATAGAAAAGCTACTTTCAGTTAATTGCATTCTAGAACATATATATCCAGTACGTGAAACATTTTTCATCAATGCACATAGAAAATATAATTTTAGTTAATTGCATTCTAGAACATATATATCCAGTACGTGCAACATTTTTCATCAATACACATAGAAACACTACTTTCAGTTAATTGCATTCTAGAACATATATATCCAGTACATGCAACATTTTTCATCAATGCACATAGAAAAGCCACTTTCAGTTAATTGCATTCTAGAACATATATATCCAGTACGTGCAACATTTTTCATCAATTCACATAGAAAAACTGCTTTTAGTTAATTGCATTCTAGAACAGATATATCTAGTACATGCAACATTTTTCATCAATGCACATAGAAAAGTTGTTTTCAGTTAATTGCATTCTAGAACATATATATCCAGTACGTGCAACATTTTTCATCAATGCACATAGAAAATCTACTTTTAGTTAATTTCATTCTAAAACATATATATCCAGTACGTGCAACAATTTTCATCAATGCACCTAGAAAAGCTACTTTCAGTTGATACTAGTGTGCATGTACCAAAACGATGTACATGTTCAAACACTTGCACAGATAACATAACAAGGAAGCTAAATTTTTAGTTGAGTTCTGGAAGTTCTAAAACATGAATCCAAAGAGAATAAATTTTTGAGAAGTTCAATAAAAAAAATTCCATTGGAATGCCATCTTCAATGATGCATTCATGATCGGATTTTGACATTTTCCATTTCTTATTTTTCGTTTTTTTATTTGATTGAACCTCTATCAACTTTATGTGTGCTGCACACACCAAGTGACTATATTGACAACTTATGACATCAGGTTCACAGTCTTCAAAGTAAAAAAAATCCCCACTTTGATTTGTTTGTCTAAAAAATAACCTTTCAGTATAATATACCCTCTGTCATATGGAAACCCATGATCATTATAGTTTTCTAATAATTTCATCTTTCGTTTAGTGCAACACATCAAATAATACTTCACATTTTCATCATTCATAGTAGGTGCAATACAACAAAAAAATCTCCTGCACAATAAAAAAGCTTATGTACTTAAATTTAGATCATAATTAACATGAAAAATTAACTTTAAAATAATTTTAGCATCTATTTCTAGATCTCTATCATTTTAAAGCAATTCAAATGTTACCTTCTCTAACAATATCAAAAACTCGATCTCCATGAGATGATATTGTAGTCTCCTCTCATTGCATTTCTTCAAACATTGCAACGAACATTTTCCCTTTTGTATTTAGCTCTGTATATTACCAATCTTTTACATACATTTTTTTTTTCACAAACATCATTGGATTCTGTGTTGTCTATGCAAACATTACAAAAACAAGAATATTTTCTTTTATCCAATGCAAACACATTTGTGGACAACTTTGTTTTAATTGAATGCAATTTTCGAGTCCCTTTTAGTGTTTCAACGTAATTTCCAATCGATCAATCTACATCTTCAACCCCAATATGCCAAAAAAACCTATAAGGAAAATTCAAAGAAGAATGTAAATATGATATCAAAATACCATCAAAGATAATCATTGTAATAAATGTACACTGTTTAAAATTGGATATCCAATAAAAATTAAATTGAATGTACCTTTGCACTTTCCTTGATTAGTTAGTCTCATGGCTTAGTGCAGCAATGCACCATTGAACAACTTCTTTAGCGTCCACAAGTCAGTTTGCAAAGGGGTCCATTTGATATCTTCGAAGTGCTCATTTTATAAATGCCCCTGCATCGTCATGTTCTCCTTTTCCATGACCAGCCTCAAAGAAATTCCAACAATGTTTAATGCAGGTTTTCATATGAAAACAACACAACCAAAAGAATTATTGTGAAGACTTGAATTGACCTGTGCATCCATCTGACCATATCCAATGTTCATTGAATTTTATTCCATGACTTTTCAAGAAGTCATAAATCTTTCCAAAGCAGTGTTGTACAAAATATGTATCATGTGTATGATCGTCACTGATATAAAAGTGATATTATTTAATAACATGCCTATTTTCACTGGTTCTTTCTATATGATCAACATTTTGTTCAACATGTCTATATAGAATATGGACGAGCATGGAGACTTGGTCAGAATGATAGTATTCACTCTGAATTTATTTTTGTGGAACAAATGTGTAGTTTTCTGCAAAATCAATTACTGATAAAATGGTCCCTGGTGGAAAAAATTCATGGGATTTTTTGAATTGCAAGTCCTGCCATCGAGCTCTATGGGAATGCTTGGTGTATTTATAAATTTTTGCCTCAAACTTTCTCAAAAAATCTATCACAAAAATTTCTTCTTCTTGTAATTCAATTCTTTTATCACTATTTGAACCTTGAATCAATGTATGGATATATTCATATCTCTTCCATTTCACTCTCATGTTTGAAAATTATTGATCATTTATATCAGTACGATATTTGTTTTGAAATTTAGTCAAAATTCCACAATCATCGCATTTTTTTACCACCAACACATTTCTTTTCATAAAATAATTCATCGCTTTATCTTCTACATAGAATTTGAGATATGAAATCACAGATAGTGGAAGGAGGAGGTGAATATTTCCAAAATGTTCTACCAAAATTAAGGAATGTGTCATAATATAATTGAAATTCTGCATGATAATGACAACAACAAGTGTCGCGTACGGTGATAGGTTTTACATACCATGGTTTTTATTGCACAAAAGCACTGATTGTGACATCAATTTCACAATTCTCTTCTTTGAACTTGTTGAACAACTCTATCTGAGTGGCGTCGAAGAAATTTTTTGCATGTGTTTCGTATTGATTTCATGCTATTCTTCTTCGCATCACATCCCTTGCATTTGGTGAAACATGTGAATTTTTCTTCCAATATTCATATACTGTTTTTTTAACATTTTCTCCATGTCTATCTTTGTATGGTTGCCTACAAATAGCTCTCCAATAAGCGAGTTCATCGTTTACATCTATTTGCAACCAAAATTTCCAATGTTTGTAAAATGTTTTTTGTGAGGTTCCTAATGCTTGTTCCATAGATTTTACCAATTGATTCTCTTTAGTACTTTATGAAACCACTACCATATGTATTTTTGTACATGCAACTAAAACATTTTTATGTCTAAATCTTCTAATTGAATTTATAGCACTATTTACATTTTGTATGACATTTTCCTTCATTTTGTTTTTATCTTTTGTTGATTTTCACATACCCAATAAAGTTGTAGCATATTTTAATTTCCTTAATGATAGGAGACCTTTCAATAATTGGGCTTGAACTGCCACATTTTCATTTATGAAGTACATATCAAAAATGTGATTAACACGATATCATATAACATGGTAAGCTCTTTTATCTCCATATGTGTGAGTGTCAATAAATAATTAAATTAATAAATATGTATAATTTCAATAATACGTGCATGTGTTCAACATATATATATATATACACACACCTCGTGATTCAATTTCTTCACTTGAGTTTCTTTCAACATTTTCACCATCTTTAATCATTGGTTCAATATCTCTTTTACTTTCTCTTTCAAAATTTTGTATCTCATCATCAATTTTTTGAGGAATATCTCTCTCTGTTTACATTGAAAAATATTTTTCAAATTAGTTCATCATATAGAAATTAAGATTCACATTTTACACTAGGAAAATTTTAAATATCAATTTCATAATATTTACATTAACATACCTGCTTCAACTTCTAGTTGAGGTTTATTTTCCCTTTAAATATTTGAGAGTGCTTCTCTCTTTCTTTTGCGAGATTCTCTCCCCTGTTCTCTACGTTCCCCAGGGTCTCTTGTTTGACCATACTTTCTCGGGCAATTCCTTCGATTTCCCATGATAATTAAGTATGAAGTTCAAAAAAATTTCTTCAAAAATTTGGACAAAAATAAAAAAAAAACATCACAAAAGATTTAATTTAAAAAAAAACTCATTTTAAAAATTTTGTAAAAAATACATACTTCAATCCAAAACACTTACTTTAAAAAATATGAGAAAAAATGTATTATAAAAATGAAATGAAGCTCAAAATATTTCCTTCCAAGTCTTGCAAAAAAATTTCATTTAAAAGGTTAGACAAAAGCTCATTTTAAAAAATCATTATAAAATATTTACTTCAACCCAAAACAGGGACTCTAAAAAAATGTCACTTCAAAAACTACCTCCAAAAAATGTCCATTGAAAATTAAGCCCAACTTCTTAAAAAATGACACTTTAAAAAATACCTCCAAAAGCCTCTAAAAAAATATCACTTTAAAAAATACCTCCAAAAAATGTCCTTTGTATATTAAGCCTAAAAAGAGTCGTTTCGAAATTAAGTCCAAAAAATGTCTTTTGGAAATTAAGCCCAAAAACTTCTAAAAACAAAATACATCCAAAAAAATGTCCTTTGAAAATTAAGCCCAAAACCTCTAAAGACAATGAAAATTAAGCCCAAAACTTCTAAAAACAAAATACCTTAAAAAAAAATAATGAAAATTAAGCCCAAAACCTCTAAAAACAAAATAACTTCAAAACAAATGAAGCCCAAAAAACATCCAAAAAAATGTATCACATACCTCCAAGAAATGTCCTTCTCCAAAAAATGTCCTTTGAATGTTATGCCAAAAAGAGTCCTTAAACCCAAAAAAATCCTTTGCAAAATAAGACCTTTGCAAAATAAAAAACAAAATAACTTCAAAACAAATGAAGCCCCAAAAACATCTAAAAAATATATCACATACCTCCAAGAAATGTCCTTTGAATGTTATTCCAAAATGAGTCCTTAAACCCAAAAAAATCCTTTGCAAATTCAGACCAAATGAGGAAATGTGTGAATCTATGCGAAAATAATGAATCCATTTACGTCAATTTATATTGCTAGGAAATATTTTTTGGAGGGGCTTTGTTGAATTTTTTGGCCGAAGTAAAGTGAGTTAATAGTTTGGCCAAATTTTCGTAAAAAATTCATTCGAACTTTTGTGTCGTTAGACTTGATGGGGCCATCGGGGCAAAGAAAACATTTCTTCAACTACGCAAAGCTGAGCTATGAACACATTTTTTCAACTTTGGACTGATTAAACTCCATGAAAATTTGTGAATTAACTGTCGGAACCAAGACAAGCATTTGCAGAATTCAATCTACTTTTGGGAAATATAACTTTTATGGAATTCATAAATATATAATAATTTTAATTAATATTTTAATAAAATTAGTGCAAACAATTTATGAAGGTCATTATGATTTAGTGAAATCAATATTATGTACCTTCTAAAATACACTGTAAAAAAATTGAAAAAATTATGGTGCATTACATCGGTTTGTCCTCTGTAATGGGTAATTTTTAGATTTTTAGTTTATAACTTATATGTTGAGAAATTTCATGTGTCCTGAAACATATTCAAAATATGTAGTTTTTTCATATTGGATCAGTTCAAAAAATTCTAGTAATTATGATATGCTTCAGTTGGTTTCGTAAATATAACGAAACCGAAGTAGAATCTGTCTAGATTATTGTAACACATTTTGTTTCTAAAAAACAAAAAGTTTTCAAAGAATACACCAGCGCGTATTAAAATGACTTTTTATGGATACTTTGATTGTTAAAAAACATACAGTCAAAGAGACGTTAAGTTGACATATCAAATGTGTATAAAAAAATTCCAAAAAATAAGTAATAGAAAGCTAATAAAATTTCTGACAACTTTTATTTTTATCGCAAAATGAAATTCTAAATAGAAAAATTGTTTTGGCTTGCAGAAAGTTGAAGAACAGAAAAAAATGAAATTTTTTTCTCAAAAAAGGGCAAAAAGTGTAACCCAACTTCACCGGACGTCAACCTCTTATCCTCCTTGTGTGATACGATGACCAATTCCTATACCGAGTTTTATTTCCATTCTGAAATGATAGAATTTGGATAAGGGAGGTATTTCCACTACCAATCCTACCTATTTCACCTATTCATCCACCAACAGTATCCTCATCTTGAACACCTAAAGCCCAAGATGGTGGATGATGCTTTGTTACCTATCTATGAGTGGTTACTGATGGTTATAATACCAAAATATAACTAGGGTTTCTTCAATTATGTGTCTTCTTTTATGCCAGGTTTCTATATAACCTTCTCCATGGTCAACTATTACCTATATCCCCTTTGTTCCTCAAAGAGAAGTTACCGTTTACACTCGATACTACAGTAAGTGATTGGTACCTCTTCAAAGTGTACACAGTCAGGAGAGTATATGGATTTTAAGGAAAAACACACCAAATAAAAACATTCTTGACTCCTCAAATATTTTCATTGGAGTACATCAATCAAAGATTCAACAATGACAATGTCCATTTTACTACGAGAAACATAGTAGTTACTTTCCACCTCCCTCATAAGGTGGGACCATTTGTAGTTAATTCAAGGAATGCTTTAGAACTTGTGGAGAAGATATTGCATGGTTTTGATTTCCCACAAGTAGGAGTGTAGAATTACAATCCTTATAATATCATTTATTATATGATAAAAGATAAGGACCAAGAAAATCACGAGCATGACCTAAATCCCAGAGTAGAAGTGTGTTCCAACAAGTCTACTTGGGAAGAATTCAAAACCATTTTTCATCTAGTTGAATCAAGCACTGCCCACTTCTCAAGGAGGAAAATAGGCACCTCAAAACCCATAGACTTCGATCAAGGAGAGTAGCCTAGCTCCAAGAAACACAAGGTAGAAGAAATGGAAGAGGATGATGATGATGATGAGACATAATCACAAACACTAGTGGTTTACAATAGTTAGTTGATAGCCCCATCAAAACATGCTTTTACTATGGAACCCTTACCTTCTACCATGTCAACATCTAAAGCAACAAAGTCAGGCGATGTTTCCAAGTTCGAACATGCATCAGTGTTGGTGGACATTCAAGAGATAGATAAAGAAGAATCTAAAGAAAGGAAAAGGGACATAATAATAGCAAAAAATCAACCACTTCCCCCTATGTAGATTAAGAGTGCATGGGACTATTAAAATGGGATTTTCAAGTTAGCAGTATTACAGTGCAAGGTAGATACACCTATATCGATATCATTTTATCAAGTGCATTCATAGTCCTTTCTCACACACCATATTCCGTATACATCTATCATATATATTAACATGTAGGTAAACCATATGGTGCATAGAAAAATGCACATAAGTAATTCTATAACTAGGAAATTACAAGATTTTACACCAAGGCTAACACCTAACTGAAATACGAAAGGATGGTGCACAAATACAGGAAGATGAATATCAAAACCCCGTAGGACAAATTCACCCACTTGGATACATTTCCTCAGGATTTTAAGCATTTTAAAACCATGTTGGAGGAAAAGGATACGGAGATAACCGCTATGAAGAAGAAACTTAATATTTTTGATGCACATCCTATGCAAATAAATAAGTTGGCAGAGGTGGAGAATGAGAACCAGGAGCTCAAGTAGAAGCTCCATGATGCATTCATGAATAATAACGAATATAAAGACCAAGTTGTACTTTTGGAGGCACAAGTCCAAGGAATGAAGGGGAATATGAGTGAGACTTCTTAGTTTTAGTAAAACCTTGATATCCTGGCTGAGAAGGTATAATAATTAAATATATTAGAGGATTCCAATAAGCTGCAAGTTCTAATCTCAACTTGAAAGAAATAACTGAAGAAAAAAGAATAATTGTAGAGTATCAAGATGGAGCTATATAAGGCACAAGAGCATGGTGAGAAGTTGAACAAAATCTGGAGGTTTTGAGGAAATAACCCAACGAATTCTCTTTGAAGGCTTCCAGAAGAATCATATGGGAGAGGATAATGAAGATAGTGGAAATGCACTAGGATCACATGGAATTGATCCAAGAAAAAATAGAAACTGTCAAAAGAGTCCACAGAGAGATTAATTTTATCAAAATCATTATTGGTGACACCCCACCAAGTTTGGAGTGATAACCAATTTTGTTAATCGCATCCCTAAGGAGGAGGTTGTGAAGGAAAATGTTAATATATGTAAGTGGGTATCAAGGGCTAATGAAATGAAAAGAAAGAAAAATTTGGTGATACTGGTTGAGAAGAAGGAGGCACATGCAAGGGAAATAGAAGGATTCAAATAAAAATGTGAGATTTGCTATGCAAGAAGAAATTTATAGTTTTATTTGATAGTATGGGGGCCTATAATTCAACGAGTCCCTCATGAAGAGACCGATTACAATTAAAGACGACAAAAAGGCTTCAGGGAGGAAGACCATGCCCTGGATGAAAAGGAAATTGTATGTTTATATGAAGATCATTTTGAAATCTAGTTAATGCTAAAGAGCCTTTTCAAAGAGAAACACAAGGTTGATTATGAAATTGTCACCAATTTGGAGGGGTCCTTTATGGATACCCAATCATGTGATGTCACCTTTCGTAAAGAGTGGAAAGGTTTAATGGACCTGCATAAATTAGAAACTCAAAGTGGACCCACACAACAATAGGTTGGAGGACAAATGCCATAGAATTCACCGGCAAAAGCAAGCTCAAGTTCCAGGCCCCCACATCAACAAAAAGAACGCTTTAAACCATTGAAAAAAGCAAGCTCAAGTTCCAGGCCTCCATGTCAACAATAAGTGCATGTTCATCCATCGACATCAACTTGAGCATAACTAAGGCTGACACAAGTGATGACCTAGCCAAGGAGATCTGCACTCTTCATCCAACATACAAGAAAGAGAGAGAAAGACACCTAGTGCATGAGAAAGAGAGAAAATGACAAGTCCACTACAACCAAATCTTATGGGACCCACTCTATAACTAACATATTTTTGGAAAATTTTAGAGGAAATTAGTTACAATAGATGTCATGTTTGTAAAATATTTCTAGTGGTTATTGAATACCACTAGTAGTTTTTGGTTAGAGTTTTGGGTCTTAAGAGCCTATATATAGGCCTCAATTTGATTAATTAGTTACAATAGATGTCATGTTTGTAAAATATTTCTAGTGGTTATTGAATACCACTAGTAGTTTTTGGTTAAAGTCTTGGGTCTTAAGAGCCTATATATAGCCCTCAGTTTGATGCAATCAAGGGAAAAAAAATTTGGTGTAGGGGAATTTTTGTCAATTTTTTTTTTCATAATTTGCTGGGATTTTTGAAGTTGTTGTAAGGAAGAATTCTTAAGTATGTCTTAAGTTGTTAGTGCTTCTCTCCATGTAATTCTGAAACCACCTTGTAATTTGAGTTTTACAGCATATTAATACAAATACACTTTTTTCATAGCGAATCATGTTGCAAATGTTGTTTGTATGAAATTTAAATATGATTGCTAATTAAGTAGAATTTTGAATCAATATGATTATTTTCTTTAATTTTAGTAGAGTTTATCAAAATGGTTAAAGAGTATCTTTGCTATTTTGGTAAAAATTTACCCAAGTTGCAATTAAATGTATAAACTCAAATTGTTATATTTCTTATAGTTGTATTTTTAATTGCTTATCGGTTTTTCATTTTCTCTCTTCTCATTAAACCTTTTATTACTTTTATGTCAAAACCAAGTCACATAACTTCTCTAACCGAAAACAAGTGAAAATTGTACCCAGTAAAACCCTTTTAAATTGTTTACATTTTCCCTTACCGAATTCTCAAAAGAAATTGAACTTTTAAAATTGAGATTGAAAACCCGATTTGAATGGCTGAAAGTGACTCTTTATGTTTCGTTTATTTTCTTGATAAAACTTTCTAAAGGAAATAAAGGGCTTGAAAACTCTTGTGCAAATACACAAAAGGAAATATTCACAATAAACCAAAAAACAATGTCTAATTTAATTTGTTGCAATATGTCCATTACATTTTTTTTCCTCATTGAAACTTTACCCCAAGAATCAAAGTGCATGAATATTCAAGCTAGAAGAAGGAAGAAATACATTGAGCAAGATTAAATAAACTCAGATGATCTATACATAGATTTTGCAACAGAAAACCTAATTAATAAAAGAAAATTAGAATCAAATTTTTATAATAAAAAATAAAAATTAATAAAATAAAATTAGAATAAAATTTATATGTTTAAGTATGTGTATTATAGCATGACATAGTGTGAATTTGGGAGTCTAACAACTAGTATTTGATATAATATTTTTTTTTGAAAAGATATTTCTTATTTTTAGAGAAAGTTATATTGTTTATTATTATTATTATCCAATTTTAAGGTCACATCCAAGCTAGACACCAAATTGGTGTATGAGACCCCTTTGTTTGTAGGACAATAGACACCAAATTGGTGTATGAGATCTCCTTGTTAATAAAGCAAATTAGAATCAAATTTTTACAACAAAAAACCAAAATTAATAAAATCAAATTAAAATGAAATTTATATGTTTTAAGTCTATGCATTATAGCATGCCATAGTGTGAATTTGGGAGTCTAACAACTAGTATTTGATATAATATCTTTTTTTGAAAAGATATTTCTTGTTTTTAGAGAAAGTTATATTGTTTATTATTATTATTATTATCCAATTTTAAGGTCACATCCAAACTAGATACCAAATTGGTGGTGTATGAGACCCCATTGTTTGTAGGACAATAGACACCAAATTAGTGTACCCCCTTTGGTTTTGAACGTGTGACCTCTTAGGAAGGAACACATGTTCTTAACCATCAGGCCCGACTGCTAAATCTACGAAGGTATACATACTCTACCCCCTCTGGTTTTGAACCTGTAATCTCTTAGGAGGAAACACATGCTCTTAACCATCAGGCCCACTCAAACTGTATTAGAGAAAATTATATTTATGATTTATAGTTTTTATTTAGCATTTTTTGATTTTACTATTCATTAAATAATTATTTTAAATGATATATATGTTAATAAAATAATTGGACTAAATATTTAAAATAATTATTTATAGGTTAAAGAGTTTATTATTAAGCCAAATTTGATATTCTATATAACAAGTTGAAATTTAATATTTACACGGTGAAGATGACCTCATTATTTCAGCAAAGAGAAAGAACCATGTTATACATCAGCGAACTTTTTCAAACCGAGAAAGTGATTTACTTTATTAAGGAAAAACCAAGATTTTGGTGATTTATCTTATTAAGAAAAAACCAAGATTTTGGTATTTTAATAGTAATGTATGGACCAAAACAAAACACTGCCGTTGTTATTTTTTTACTGAAAGATTGTAAGGTTAAAAAAATATCGGATTTGAGATCCTTTTACATTATAATACATGGCACAAACACTCATACATCGTGAATTTGGTTTTAAATTATCCTATCATAAAACTAACACTTCCATTGGATGATACAAATGTAATACATGCCTGAAATTTAACCTAGTGAAGACCGATAAGTCCATGGGTCATCCTATAGCTAATGCTTATGAGTATTATTGTAATTTATATGGTACCAACAACATACTCGCAACACAATAAGTGGCTCTATTATCAATGATATGATACCAACAACATATTCACAATATAATAAGTGGATTTACTAACTTTTTCTTATTAAAATAATTGGTGTTACAATTTGATGTGAAATTGAGTAGATCTGCAACTATTTACACTATTAAAAGAAAGGTTGTCGTTAAAGATGGAAGAGTCTTTTGTTCGATGAAACAATGTGATGGGACAGCTCCGAGGCTGCCCCCTTCGATGACTCCCGCGCGTTTCTGGGTAGGAGGTGGAGCCTGCCCAACTCCGACGGCTGACGACAACAGCAACACATCCCCAACAGACGACGATGACAACAAACTCTGGTGGACCCCGCGCCCATGCCTCCACCACCTCTCTCCCTCTGCGTCGCTCCTCTCCCATCTGCCACCCCCACGACATCACCCCATGACCAGGAGCCACCTACCATAATCAATGCTGGACCGCCCAGCTTGAAACTTCCGCGGGCGAATGTTTTTTCCAATGTTTTCAGCTTCAGTTTTCTCTTCATTTATTCCTGTATCAAGCGCTTAGTTCGGTCCTGTATCAAGCTACGCAGTGAAGTTGGAGTTTCGCCGTCACTTTCAGTTATTAATTCTTTGATCTGTTCATGCTTCTATAATGGTTGTCTTCGTAGAAGCATTCTTCATAGATGAATCCACTGAATCCACTGCGTTAATATAAGAAATACCTGTATGTATGTCTTGATATGAATGTATGATCTTCATTTGATTTTCAATGTCAACCCAGACCCTACCAAAGGATTGAACAAACACCTGATGTAGTTCATTCAATGAACATATTTTCCTACCCGCTACATCCTACAGATTCCAAATACTGCTTTTCATGCCTTCTCTGTCAAGAGTAGTCCTAACAAGATGAAACATTTAAGATTGATTTTTCCAGCCCAAAATAAATTTTATATAATGGAGTTAATCCATTCAATGATGTATTGAGGTAGTATATATATATATATATATATATATATATATATATATATATATATATATATATATATATATATATATATATATATATATATGCATACAGTACATTGTGATGCTATGTAAGACTGATTGAAGAAAAATCAATTTGCCCCGAATAGGAAATCACTTACATGACCATTTTGTGAATCTGTGTTCAAATTTTCAATCAACCAACACCAATCCCGGATGCCATAATTATATTTTTTCAAATGGAAGCTATAATATTCAGAGCCATCATCTCAAGGAACTACCTAGACTGCAAATAATTCAACAATCTCAGATAAAATTTCCTACTCTAATGTTGCATCAACCAATAATGATTTTGTATTGTTCATAAGGTCAAATAAGTGAATAATCTAGTGCATATAATTCCATTCAATAACTAATTCCTTCCATCAATGGTCTCTCAATTATGGCTCTCAAGTATACATCCAACAAATATCCATGCATGTAATTCACAAAAAAAAGAAATAATTGGCCCATGCATTTTATTCATAGAAACAAGAAATAATTGACCCATGCATGTAATTCACAGAAACAAGAAATAATTGAAGTCAGTGGCATTAGCACTTTTGTGGAAAGGAGCAATCTAAGTGGCAAGGTCATAAAATTTGATACATTATGAAAAACATGAACCAAGAGAATATAAGAAAAACATACACAAGCTTCCAATATATAAGATTGTTTTGGGAAGTTGGTATACCAAAACATAACATTAGAATAACCATAACATTAACATTAATAAAGGTTATAAAACTCCAATCTTCCCATCTTTTAGATTTCAGCAAGGATTTTGAGGGGGTTGTTGTTGGCCACTGTCCTCCTCACTCTTTTACCCTTTTTCTGAATTGTTTGAGATTTTTTTTTCAGTTTCTACTGGAAGCCCATGCTCATCTCTAGAAGACCCTTCTTCTTACTCATCAATAATTAAATTGTATCCTTCACTTTGGGTTTTAACTTAGCTTTCAACCCCAGCCTCAGTTTGTTTGTAGGCCTTGTTCGTGGCCTCTTAGAGTATTCTATTGCATGGTGAATTTCTCCAAGATATTCACCCTTATTTACAAATTCTCCAATTGTTTCATCTTTGTTGTTGTCTTGGACTTCTGTTTGCTGCCCTCTACGCCTCTTGGTATTTAGCTTAGGGATTTTCCTCCTGTTAGGGTTGTTAGCAGCTTTTGCAGTAGCTTGATGACTGATCTCAGCCTCTGTAGGTAAAGCCCTTTCCTTCTTATGTTTTCTAGGAAGTGGCTATCTCATTACCCTCTTCGTTGACTGTTGTGCTTGCTTCTTTAATGCATGAAGGTACAGGATTTGAATGAGGCCATGGTGGTAGACATCATGGGGATATAAAATCTTCCTTTTTCTTACATAGGAAACCATTTTTATTAAGCTATGATGCAAGAAATAAGGGAGATTCATCTTATTGAACCCAACCACGTGTACCAGAAATCTCATGTCATATAGAAAGACCTTAGAGAAACGACCATCACATGTGAAATAAAGTTGAATTTTTCGCATTGGTTTATCCCACTCTGGTTTTAAAATTCTAGGGTGGACCCCAACGCTCGAGCAAGGGTCATGAAAATTGTCTTTTAGGAAAAAAATGAGGTTTACCCCTATACTGGCTTCCTTTTGAACCACCTTTCTCCCTCAGTTGGTGTGTTCGTTGCTTCTTCAATGCTTTCCTCTGTTACAGGAAACAATAGCCCCTCAACCTTAGCATTCTTACCATCAAAAGTATCAACGAAATCAGAAGAGAGTTTCATTTTATGCCCGTTGAACAACTTAATGATGGGAAACCAGCCCGCTTCGCTGAAAAATGGAAATTCATAAGAACCATAAATCTCGAATGCACAAGCTCCATCCTGCTCATAACGATATAGGTGCCCACTCTTGCCCATATGTCACAAAAACATGAGGAGTGATAAGAAATATAGTTTAACTAATGCAATAAGACACTCATAATGTGCATGAACTCTACCCAATGATGTTACATTGCAAACAAACAAACTAAAACAAATAAACACCTAACAATCTTCATTTCTGTGAAGTTTGTCTAGGCTAGTATATTCAATAATGTAAATAAATAAAAGGAAACAGTGAAGCAGAGGATGAATTGATGTGATAGCAGGGGATTAACAGTCTTCTCTTTTCAATGCCATCATCCAACATTACAAATTGAATGTAGGGTTCTGGTAGGCATGCCATCATACTGAAATCATGATGATTTCCACTACCTAAACTCAGGTGTGAAAAATAACCCTTGAAATAAGCTAGCAAAACCAAACTGAGAGAAGAGTTTTATGCATATCTTAAATAAAATATAACAACTGAAAGATATCTCTTATCCATGGTGCAAAATTCCAATAACACTGAATAATGGTATTCATCTAAATTTATAATAATCATGTATAGTTGTTTTCATCCAATAGAAAAATATAGATATATATTCATTTCGCATCAAATTATAAAATTTATTAGATATCTACAGTGCAAGTTTTTGAAGTAATTGGATAACAATATTCAATTAAACGAAATGAAATGTGTGGACCTTGGCTTGTATTATACAAGTGTACAGAAAACTTTTGGAGATTTCTTATACATTTGGTTAGATGTACCTAATTTGTTTAATGACATATATAAATTTTACTGAGTTCCAATATGATCATCTCACTAAAAATAAACAGATAAATCTAATGAAGCCTTGCACCAATAAGTAAATGATGTAACATTTTAATTTAAAAAAACAACACTGGTCCACAGTAAAAAAGCCTTCAAGAGCCATCCATTTCCTCCAACTGGATATGGTTCAACATTTTATTTTACACTAACAGGTATAACGATGTAATCTTTCAGTTAAGACATCAGAATTTGTGCACTGTAAAACAATTCTGAAAGGTGATCTACTTTCTCAAATCGTCTACACCATTTTTTTGGTTGTTGAAAATGCATCATATACCACATTAAAAATCAAAGAGATCCCGGTGATTGACAAAATATGTTATAAAAACAAATACTTCTTTAGACTACAACAAGCAGATCATTGTTTCCACAATGGATCACAAAAAGTCCATTTGTAAGGGAATAATAATCCATTGATCAATGAGAAATTCACCAACAAATATGGATTGATATTGCCTACAAATGTTCCCATTATCTTTCACCTTGCATATATATGTAACAACTTGTTTTCTTAGTACATAAAGGAATATAACATTCCTCACACCATGTCAAACTAGAGCAGGCCATACAGATCCCATGAGAGTGATTATTGAGGCAAGGAGAAAACCTGCTTGCCATCATACTAAAATCATGATGATTTCCAATACCTAAACTCAGGAGTAAAAATTTCCACTTTTGACTCAGAAAAGGTAGTGTGAGTGATATTGACCATTACTAAATCTAGGTATTGTGACCAAGGATTACATTAATGTAGCAATATATTAATAATAGCGAATAAATATAACTCTACAAACCCTTTAAATTTTTAATGTGAGCATCCAGAATACAAACAAATGGTATGATGTCAAATGTTGATTTATTAAAAGCATCAAAATTTTCATAGCTAGAAACTTCAGGAATGAGAGATAAGCCTCAATTATGGCTAAAAGATGTATATGAAGAAGGATGCCTTCAGATGGTAGCAACTATCATGATGAGAGGACTATCACGATGAGAGGATGATCATAACAATTTAACCGACAAATTCTAATGTTGTTTGTTGAGACTAATGCAAACTAAGAGAAACAAAGATAGTATGACAGAGTAGAGAGAAACTGACCCTACCGTTGTTTTCTGGTAGATTATGAAAGAGCAGAGAGAAACTAGCAACTCCTAATGTTTTTCGCTGAGGCTTTGGCAAGCCAAGAGAAAGAAATAGAGTATGAAATTTCAACTCACTTCCAGGTATTAAAATCCTATGAAATGAAATATAACATACCATGTGCACACATAAATCCCTTGTTGAGGCGGTGAAAAACATTGGAAGTTGGGAGCGGAGTTCCCAAAGAGGAACCAGTCCCACCCACGTGGAAAAAAAGATGATCACCGTGGATAAGAAATAGTGCATTTTTCTTATGTTGCATGCACTGCATAAGCATTTCCATCATGATATATTAGATCATGATGAACCATTTGTTGATATAGGCAGCGTCCTTCAATGTACAATATAATGACTATAGGAGACTATAAATTATAAATCTAGATTTTACCTTTTTACTCAATAGCCTCCATGAGCTTTTACATTTTTACTCAGTGGCTTTTCCCTTCTTAATCAATAGCTTTCACCTTTTCCATAACTATTGATTGTGCTGGAAAATGATTTCTAGTGCTCCTGTAGGTGCTGGAAAATGATTTTCTAGCACCTACAGGAGTACTAGAAATCATTTTCCACTACATAATTTCATGGAGATGCAATTACTGAAATGTCTATACTGAATTGTTTAATACAATATATATAAGATTCCTAAGACTCCTATATCCACTACTCCTTGTCCTTCAACCCTAAGTTTCATTCAATAGTCATAGCTAAATGGAATTTTTGTGATTGAATGGATCTTAATATATCGCAGTAAATCGACTGTAAATTAAAACAAGTTGTTCTCTTTATGTTTCTGATCATGTAGTCTAATGCTCGATAAATATTTTAAGTATGAGGGGTTTCAGTAAAGCTTGCAATGAATAGCTGGGGTTGACTACAAAATTGAAAGTTATTATGAAATAGATAAAAGGGGAATGTCATGAAATTTGTAGTGTTATTCTGCAGATCTGGAGCATGAAATTCAGAACAAAACGTTTCTGAGTGAAAATTGTATTGTTATTTAATGGACACCCAAGAAAAGAAATTTGGTCTGAAATAAGCTGTTTGAGCTCACCACATTCTTTCAAATTGATCTGGTTTTGATGGTATTAATTAATTTACTATTTTATGGTTAGGTTTTAGCTGTTTGCAGTTTGTCAACCTATGCCAGTAACAATTGTTGCAACTCCTCTAACTAGGAGTCCCTAGTTTTATTAAGAAATGCAGCACCATTAGTCATGTTTAAGAAAGCTGGTGAAATAGTATTAGATAAGAGTTTCAGTAAGTAAATTCCATTAAAAAATGAAACACCATTAGTCATGTTTAAGAAAGTTGGTGAAATAGCATTAGATAAGAATTTCAGTAAGGAAATTTTATTAGGAAATGCAACACCATTAGTCGTGTTTAAGAAAGATGGTGAAATACTATTAGATAAGAGTTTCAGTAAAACTAAATCCTATTAAGACAGGTAGCACCATTAGTCATGTTTAACAAGGTTGGTGAAATAGTATTACATAAGATTTTGTAAATTCTATTAAGAAATATAGCACCATTAGTCTGCATGTTTAAGAAGGTTGGTGAAACTATATTATATAAGAGTTTTAGCAAGTAAATTCTATTAAGAAATGAATCACCATTAATCATGGTTAAGAAAACTGGCGAAACAATATTAGATAAGAGTTTCAACAAGTAAATATTATTAAGAAATGTTGCACTATTAATTAATCATGTTTAAGAAAGCTGATGAAATAGTATTAGATAAGAGACTCAGTAAGTAAATTTATTATGGAATTCAATTGATTGATAAGAGAATGACACAACTGCTGAACAAGAAGTCACACTATTTTTTGAAGAAAACCATATTGTACAGTAGATGATTGCAAACATATAAATTATTCATAGCTGATCGCATTAGTTGCCCTAGTCTTCCCTAGATTAAGCCTGCTAAAAAAAATTTAAAATTATCTATACAATTTTTTTTTGTCATAAAAAAACATAAAATTCAAATCTTCAGAGCTCCAAAACACATTACATTCACAGTTACTTGCATAAATTATTTAATATTCTTAGTCTTTCCATGTAGGGATGTGGGTTAAAGGCTGTAGAGATTTTCCTCATGCAAAATAGGAGACAAATAATGCTATGGAAATATACCAGGGTTATCTAAAGACAACAATTCTATGTGATAAACGAAAGAAATGTTCTCATAGAATGGATTGGCTATCTACACTCTCCTAAGAAATGTTGAGCCTTGAATCATGAATGGAAAAGGCTAGAAGAAAGAAATGCACCTTGAATCATGAATGGAAAAGGCTAGAAGAATTCCAGACAGTGATTGCAGGCCTCATGAGAGCATATCTCATGCTTATTGGGTAAGTATTCAAATAAAATCTGATAAGGAATATCTTATCACTTTTCATCGCAAAAATCTTATCACTTGCGATTGCCCATGGTCTATTCAGGGGAACATTTGCAAGCATTCTATAAAGGTAGGTTGGTTTCATTCCTCCTTGATGGATTTAGACCATTTATTGGATCTTCATACCACACCCAATGAATTGAATGCCCCCTTTGAGATAAGTACAGAGGCACCAAACCTTCATGCAGATACTATCACAACCAATACTGAAGATGACAATGTTGAAGAACTTAGTGTGTTGAGAGAGGAGTTGTTTGGTTATCTAGACCTGTTTTGGAATAATGCTCCTTCTACTGTGAGCAAGACAAAAAAGTTGATTGATCTGGCTAAAAAATTTGTGGTTGATGCTCATAATATTAATATTATGGATTATGACTTCACCCTTGGTTTTAGTGCTTATGAGTCATCCTCGAAGAGGAAGAAGATTTTCCTTAGTCTAAAAAAAAATACAAGGAAAATGAATGTCACCTTGAATATTGATTTGAATGTCTCTACATCCAAAGATGAACCATTTCAATTTACACACCTCAACAAGTGTGGTCATCCTCCCTCCAACAATGTATCCTCTACTGTTCCAAGTAAGTTCTATAGGGAGACGATATCAGTATGTTTAGATCAAATTGGTGATCTTCCAAGTGTGTTGCTATGTTTAGATCGCTTTGTCGATTTTTCAATTTTGTTGCAATGTATTTGATATTTGCTATTTATTTTAGCTTAATGTAGTGTCGTAACGTTTGTAGGGCGGCAACATCCAATTAATGTGATTACAGATGAAGGATGTACACAGACCCACCATCAACCTTTTGATCACATGAGTCAAGGTACATTTGACGAGAATCCTGATTGATCTACTATGTATTCTGATGCATCTATTGCTTGAAATGTTATTTTTTCTCTGATGGAAATTGTGTTGTCATCTTAAAAACACAGCTGGTTCGTCATTGGGTCCCCCTCGACTAGAATAAGATTGGGCCACTGACATCATGGAAATTGGTGAATTTCTATGTTTTTTTGCATTGTCTTCGCTCCTAACATATAGCACTGGTCGTTGTTCATGTTGTTAATGTAGCACTGGAATGTTTGTAGGCTGCGACATTAAATTAATGTGTTTACAGATGAAGGATGTACACAGACCCACCATTAACCTTTTGATCACATGAGTCAAGGTACATTTGACGAGATTTCTAATTGATCTACTATGTCTTCTAATGCATCTATTACTTGACATGTTATTTTTTTCTATGATGGAAATTGTGTTGTCATCTTACAAACATAGTTGGTTCGTCAATGGGTCCCCCTCAACCAGAACAAGATTGGGGAACTGACATCACAGAAATTGGTGAATTTCCATGTTTTTTGCATTGTCTTTGCTCTTAACTTTTAGCACTGGTTGTTGTTCCTGTTGTTAATGTAGTGCCGGAATGCTTGCAGAGTTGGAGCATCCAATTAATGTGATTTCAGATGAAGGATGTACAAAGACACATTATAACTATTTTTATCAGATGATTCAATATGATTAAGACGAGGCTTTTAATTGGTCTACTCTGTATTTTGATGCATGTATTACTTCACATCTTATTATTTTCCCTCATGAAAAATACATTTTCGTGTTACAGACACAACATTTTCTTCAATGGGTCCCCCTCTATCCGAAGATGATTGGGGCATTGACATCACAGAACTTTGAGATAACACACAAATTGGCTTCAGAAGAAAGTTGTGATAGAAATTGCAAATTTTTGTTTATTGTCTGACATAACGACATTCATGCGATGAATTTCATTCCAGTGT
The DNA here is from genome assembly GCA_034641835.2 of Pinus albicaulis. NCBI lineage: Eukaryota > Viridiplantae > Streptophyta > Pinopsida > Pinales > Pinaceae > Pinus > Pinus albicaulis. The sequence goes on along the minus strand of CM076576.1, from coordinate 577,130,338 downwards.
TAGAAAATTAAATATTACAGAGCAATGAAACACATAAAATATGCGGAAAATACAAGCACACAAAACACATAAAACCAAAGAGACACAGATATACGTGGTTCACCCAGTTTGGGCTACGTCCACCCCGAACAAACGCGCCACTTCCTTTCTATTATCCAAAGAAAATGAAGACAAAACCCACAACATCTGCTGTAATATCCTCTGTTCTCTCTCACAGTCTCCCTCTCTGTTTCTCGCTCCGAGAATACACACATAAAATGCACAGCCGCAATACAATGCCCTCATATATACAAGGGGGTTGCCTTCTAGGGCAAAAAACCCTAATCTAAACATAACTTCTACCGTTAGATCATTTGCCTAATGAATGGCCTAGATTGACTAGAAATTACTATACTTTTACAAGGCAATTTTACATCTATTTTTAGCTTCGGGGGCGCTGCCCCCGAACCCCCGCCAGGGGGGGGCTCCGAAAAGCGCTGCCACCCCCCCCACGGCAGCGATTAAATTTTGGGCGGCGTTTCCGCCCCTTTTAAGGTACAGGGGTCCAAAACTGTGATACAAAGTAAACAAGATAATCAGGCTCCACACCCAACAATCTCCCACTTGGAGACTGATTGTAGCAACTCCATCGCTGCTTCATTTGCTGGACAATGACTCCTCTTTAGACCTGGTTGTTTCTCATCTTCATCGTCATCCTTGAAGACCAATTGAAACTGAGCATGTTCTCAGTTTCTCCCTGGTTACAACTTTTGTTAGCATATCTGCAGGATTCTGGCTAGTGTGTATCTTTTCCAGCTTCAACTCTCCATCTTCCAATACCGACCGTATGAAATGGTACTTGAGATGTATGTGTTTAGTCCTAGAATGAAATGCTGAGTTCTTTGCAAGATGAATAGCACTTTGGCTATCACTGTATAGTGTGCCCATATCATGCTTCTTACCCAATTCATCCATAAACCTTTGTAACCAAATCATTTCTTTACTAGCCTCTGTAGCAACAACATACTCGGCTTCTGTTGTTGAAAGTGCAACAACACTTTGGATTTTTGAAACCCAATTGACAGCTGTTCCACCTACAGTAAATACATATCCTGTAGTGCTCCTCCTATTATCTCTGTCACCTGCCATATCTGCATCAACATATCCCTGTAGAGCAATGTTTGAACCACCAAAGCATAATGCTTTATTTGTGGTACCTCTCAAATATCTAAGAATCCATTTTATTTCCATCCAATGTTCTTTTCCTAGATTGTTCATATACCTCTCAAATATCTGAGAATCTGAAAAAGCGCTGTCGCCCCCCCTGGACCCCCCACGGCAGTGATTAAATTTCGGGCGGCGTTGCCGCCCCTTTTAAGGTACAGGGGTCCAATGCTGTGATACAAAGTAAACAAGATAATCAGGCTCCACACCCAACATCCAGATGTGATGCTATGTTGGTGAGGATTCATGGTGGAGTGGCTAGATTTGGTTACATGTGATTCCTAGCATGGAGGACTTCGTTGTTAGGGTTATATTGGTTTCCCTAGCTAGGGTTAGGAGAGCTTAAAATTATTCCAGCTTATGATAAGCTACAAGTATGTACATGTACTTCATGTTTTCTATATAAATGAAGTGTTTCAATAGTCCAATAATTGAGTACTTGGAGATTTCAGTCCAATAATTGATTACTTGAGTAATGCGATTTTTCTTAATGCATAAAACTTATATTGTCACTATGGTGTATTATTTCCCAATTCAGTAGCAAGGTGTATAATCATTCCCACTATAGAGTGTCAAATTTGTTTTTAAGTTTTATTTTTACTATTTTGAAATATATCCATGTTAATCTATCATGTATTAGATCTCAAGGAAGTAAAAACAAACAAAAAATATTCATGCACAGAAATAACCGGGTGTACTACTTGCATGGTCATTATGAAAACATTGCATAATTTAATGCCTAGTGGAAAATATTTGTCCTTTGAACAACAATAATAAATTGGGGGTTGAAAAGGTTCATGATACATGGGAAAATAACACAACAAAAAATAATTATGCCCTCAAAAAGATTCATCTATTATATCGTGAACCATCCAAAAATTATAATGGGTTCTTCTCTAGTGAAAGAACCATGCCATCATAGCCCCAAGGAAAATGATAAGAATAACACATTCACATATTTGAGAGTTATCATGATGATGATTGATGACTTCACTTGCAATAACCCGTGATCCGGTGTCATCTCTAACACCTGCATCTACACTTGACATTCTTGCCACTAGTATATCAGTGGACATCCTATGAATGTCTGCAAGACATTTTACGCTGAAATATTTAAACTAACAGCTCCACATTATTGCTTCCTTGTATAGGGGTTTTTAATTAGCTTTTCAAACTTCATAGGTGCCATTGAGCTGATTGCAGATGAGTTTCGAGTTCATGTAAACTGTAATATCATTGACAACATTGGTTTTTTGCCTCTTTTAAGCTCTCAACAAGGGAAATATAGTAGGCTTCATTATTAGTTGTCGTCCCGTGTAGATCTATGTTTATGTGCACAACATGATTTTGTGCTAGATTATAAAGCACATATTTAACTGTGGCTTATCTAGGATTTGGATGACAGGAAACTTCGATACACAATGTCCACTTTTCCACCATTATCCATACTTAAGAAACCTAGAACATAAAAAAAACAATAAATTAATATCAGACAGGTAGGAATTTATATCAGATTCAATCTATAAAATCAAGGCACCTTGCACACATGAACTCCCTAACTTTACCAAAGTTGCAGAGAACCTCACTTCCTTGAATATGATCAAAATTAGGTTTGTTAAAATGTCCAATCAGGGTTTGGAAAAGACAGGTTTGTTCATAAAAGAAAAGCATGAGATACTTGGAATGATACACAATCAAAATTTAGAGCAGATGAGATCAAAATTTTGAGTAGAGGACTGCATCTGTCATTTCATATGTTCTTCCTTTTAATTCAGCCATTCCAACCATTCATTTCAGGTGTTCCTCTATTATGTTCTTAGAACTAAGATGGGATGTTTTATTTTCTGTTCTGTTCAACTCGTGTGCAATTTTCCTCCTTAACAACACCCTTTTGTAGCTAAATATCATGAAAGTATTCTTATAAGAATGTTTCTATATTTGAAAGAATTTTTCTTTCCCCCTATTATACACCTATAGCATGCAATCATTTCACAATGTTCCTTGAATCCATGTCAGGCATATTCAACTTGAAGGAAAGGAAGATGGGAAGGTTTCAGAATGTCTAATCTTCAAAGTAGACACTGGATGCAAATGACCTAAACATATATATTGCGATAATGTGCACAATGCATGTCTAATATCAAAGAAATAAAAAATAATTGGTTATGAGCATAGCTCCTATCCAAATTAGACTGAACTAAGTTAGAATCTCTTCCCTATTGGACACGTAAACCCTCTACCATAATCTAGGTATTTTTGTCTCCAATTTATATTTAAAAACTTTAAATCTAGTTATATATTTTATCAAAGAAACCTTCTCCAATCCCCGAATCACCTATGGAATGCCTCCTATATCCCTTCCAATTCTACCATATTGTAATCATAAATAATGTTCCATTCTACATTAAGTAAGGTGTTAGAAAGCCACTACCATTGATAAATCTATGAAATCAAAGAAAAGGTGCATAGATGTTTCATAATCAAATTTCAATATGGTAGATGTCCTTAAAAGGTAATTTGACATAACAAAGGTTCAAAAGATTAGGAGTCCCTACTGGCAGATATGATAGATTCCCCTAAATGGTCATTGGATATAACAAAGGTTCAGAAGATTAGAAGACCCTACTGCTAATCATGTTTTTTGCAGATAAGTAGAAGAATCATAGTTGTTATCAATATATGTTGCTCCTCAAATGATAAGTAATGGCTCCATTTCATTTCATGAAACTGTCATTTAGTGGTTTACTTAGATGAGCACACCACTAGCTAGTTTTTCATTCAATAAACTATTTCAAATATCCTGTTCAGCAAATAAAGTAACGTTACCATTCTAAAAGGGAAAAAAATGAATGGAATATGAGTTTTTCCTTCTCCATCAGTGTATCCCTTTCCATTCTACATATGAATTTTAGATTCAATCTCCTCCGTTTATTAGGAGAGAATGGAACCAATTCACATTGGGCCCAACCATTCATCTTAAGTGCTCCTTGAATAATTTGAGAAATGATCCCCTTCCAAGTTTTCCCAGATCTAAATAGGCACATGAAACTAAAAATGTTCCTCTAAACAGGTATGACATTAAATTAAAAACGTTTTGCACCCATATTGAGAAAGAAATCACATTTTCACTCTCCACTATAAGGGCGTGATCTTTGTATGTATTTAATACCAAATTTTCACTCTCCATTATAAGGGTATGATCTTTGTATGTCAAGGTTGTTCATAAGCCTTCAATTACATAGGATTGATTTGCACTCTGATCAACCAGAGACCAGATCAATTATAGGTCAAGGAGCCATAATTCATGAAATAATGATGGAAACAAGTTGTGAGCTCCTATAATTGAAATTATAGGTTGAATTCTCTTCCAAGATTTTTCGGGCATCCAACAAAAGTGCATACAACGTGAATGTAAACAAGTAGTTTAATCAATGATTCCTCACGAATTTACTAATCTTCTTTCATCAATTTAGATTAAAAAAAACTCCAGAGAACACTGACATGATGAAAAAATAATGGGATTGCTACATATGGAAAACTCTAATAGTCAGTATGATTAAATTACATACACATTACGTTTCAGTTCAAAGTTTCCTTTGGCATAATAAATTCCATAAACAAACACAATATTTAACCAGTTACTTGTCCCAATACCAGTCAAAAAACAAAATAATGACTGACAACAATTGGTAAATATTACTATTTCTTCATTCATGTCTGGAAAATTCCAAAATCTCAGTTAAAATTCATTTTAGCTTTACATGACCTATTCTCCCACAGAATTTGCAAATCATATTCACTTAAAAATACCACAGGAAGTGTTTCACACCTCTGCAATATGAAAATCATGTATCAAGAGATAATATGCTTGTAGAAATATGGACAATTAGGAAAAACACATGGCATGGACCAGATAAAATTAGAAAGATCTTGCAAGAACCACTGACCAATCCTTAAAGATAGAAAGACAAGATGAGGGCACTCCAAGATTTTTGAATAGATAAAGTGTTGGAAAAATACATCAAGGTGGACCCGTATTTAGGATTTACTCAGATCTTTTTCCTTTTTCATTCTTTAATAACCCATACGCTACTTTAATGAAACAGACTCGCGTATATACGCGGATACCCTTTACAGAAATCGCGTATGCACAGAGATATTAATAAACAATCAATTATTCACTTAGATCCTTGCATTTATTCATTCATCAGATGTTCATATAGCAGTAAACATGTGCAGTAATAACATAATGAAACATCACACAAAAGCATCACACATGAACACCATGATTTTTAGGTGGAAACCCAAGTCGGGAGAAAACCACCGCTGCCGTTGTCTCAGCCTTCAATATTTTATTATAGAGAAAACATCTTACAATCATGTACTAGTGCAGACTTATACCAACACGCAGGAACCCACCTGCAGAAGGCTACAACCTTCTCTCGTTTACCAGCCTCACCTGGAAGGGAGCAACAACCCCCTGCTCTCATTTACCAGCCTCACCTTGAAAGGAGGTACTAACCCTGATCTTAGCACCAGCCTCTGCTGACAGAAGGCTTCTACTTTCAGACTGAAGGCTTCAACCCTTAGATCCACTGCAGACCACGTTTCATCAATTTTCAAACTGGATCCAACATCTCCAACACAACCCTTCATTCTTCAACAAACATACTTTGCCCAATTCTACAAACAAAACAGTGAACACACTGTAACCAGAATATCAGAGTTAACCCAGACTTCAAAACAGGCATTCAGAAACACATTCAACTTTGAGACCCCATTAATTCAGATTCCATACGCGCGTTTAGTATATCAGACCCGCGTATGTACGCGTGTTTCATACGACGATCCCGCATATTCTTCAGTAAATTCTTCAAATAAACCCTAACTGCCCATACGCGCTTTTCCTTGAACAGAGCCGCGTATACACGCACTTTTCACGAAACTAACCTGCGTATGGATCTATAAAAGATAACTTTGCACAACAGATCAAATCTATGAACTTACCCAGATTTCTTCAACTTCTTCAATTGATTTGCGCCAGGTCTTCATCACTTCTTTTCAGATCATCCAAGAGATTCACCATTTCAAGATCTAGAGATCTTGAACCTTCATTGTGTTCATAGATGCATCATAGATTCAGGTCTATCAATTAAGAGAAGAGTTTAACCATGCAGATATACTTCAGAGTGAAGTATTCATTAAAGCCCAGACACATGCACCCACACATATGATATGCACAAAGAATTTCTTCTCTTTATATAGGTTTACCCTTTTTCAATACCATGAGCCAAAACTACATTACTTCCGATGGTATTCCTGGATGGGGTCACATAAACGAATCAATACTCAATACAATGGGTCAATACCATGGTGGTTACCCCTGGTTTTTCACTTTATGAGCGCTTTTTTTCCATACGCGACTTGGCACGTTATTTCTCGCGTGCATACGCGACTTCTCCTAGACAAAACCGCGTATGCCTTGAGACATACTCTTTTCATCATGTTCTAGCACATACTAACATTCCTTCCATCATTACCTTCTATACTCATTGTATATACATCAGATTTACATTATTTAACAAGTTCATCAAGACATATTCCATCAGGGACAACTTCATCAAGTAGGTTTCCATCATTTTCATCAAGTGGGTTGCCATCAAGGACAACACTCAACATCATATTGCCAACAATCTCCCCCTTTGGACTTGATGGCAACCATGATGGTGTTTGATCACCACAACAGATAGATACATTAAGAATGCAATGACTTCATGTCATTCTCCCCATTCTTTGACACTGTTCTTTCCCTTTATTCAAACACCATGTCACTACCATGTCACTCTCCCCCTTTGAAATCAAGGGCAAAGGGCGAACCACCACAAGGTTTTTCCCTTCATGTAGAAAGAAGCGTTCTGCAGATCTGATGTACACTGTAGTGACCATGCTCCCCCTGAGTTCATGTTGAACCTACAAACATATTTTTTAATGAAGTACATGACTCTATGACCTTCCTATCACCAATGACTCATACTTACATCAAAGATCCATCCATGTGTATTTACATATGAGACTCAAATACCCAACCAAGTGGGTTTACACATCTCAACTCAACTACCCAACCAAGTGGGTTTACAAATTTTGACAAGTCCTTACATGACTGAATATTACAATTTTACATCATGGGTCTCAACAAGATCGTTTCATCAAATTACAAATATGACTTTTCATAACCAAAATCCAAGAGATCTCAGAGAGATATCACATTTCAGAACCATCATAATGCCAACAATGCATTATAGTCAGCAAGGCTAATGATCCCCCTGAAAATGTGCATCCAAGTCTCCTTTCTATATGACCAAGGCTCCTCCTTAGTTTGTGCAACCTGAACAACTTCAACAACAAGTCATCAGCAACAATATCTACATAATTTGTCTGAATCATAAGACTTCCATCATATCCAAAAGATATTCTTCATCAAATAAGCAATCTAGACACATCCATAAGAAACCTTGTATCATGTCATCATCATATAGAACTAAGATATAAACAGATACAGTACCAATAATACAATCATCAGTAGTCAGACTGATGCTCCCCCTGAACTGATACTCTTGATTTTTAGCTGCCATATTAATTCTCTTATCATTAATTCATACGCGACTATGTCTGCTGTAACTCGCGTGTATACACGACTTTTGTTCACATAACCCGCGTATGGAAAGTGAAGCATAGAAAGTTTCACATTCCTTCATCTCCTCTTGAACTTGTCCTTCATGTACCTGTCTTCTTCATATCAGATGCTCTATCAGAGATACATATAACCAGAATAATCAAATAGTGCTGCAAAATGTTGACCCCAACCAAAAATAGTCAGCAACTATCCATACGCGACTTTCTGGTCTTATACTCGCATATATACGTGACTGTGTTTCAGGAAACCTGCGTATCCTATTTAATCTTCTGAATTTATGCAGATTTGTTCTTTTGACTGGCAGAGAATACTCCCAGCTTCTGTCTTAGATACTCGAACGCTTCCCTGGGCAGAGGTTTGGTAAAGATATCAGCAACTTGTTCTTTGGAGGGAACATACTCCAACTTCACCTTTTGTTCAAGCACTTGTTCACGTAAGAAGTGATGCTTGATGGGAATGTGCTTGGTCTTCGAATGCATAACAAGATTCTTTGAGATACTGATGGCACTTATATTATCACACATAATGGAGATAGGAGAAGTACATTTGATTTGAAAATCTCCCAAGGTTTGCATCATCCAAAGGAGTTGAGTGCAACAAGATGCGGCAGCTACATATTCTGCTTCAGCAGTAGATAAGGCAATAGAACTTTGCTTCTTACTGAACCAAGATACCAATCGAGGCCCCATATAGAATGCTCCACCACTTGTGATTTTTTGATCATCAACATTTCCAGCCCAATCTGCATCAGAGTAAGCATGAAGAGTAATATTAGCATTCTTTGGATACCATAGTCCAAAGTCTTGAGTTCCTTGCAGATATTTGAATATTCTTTTGACAGCCTGAAGATGAGACTCTTTTGGATTAGCTTGGAATCGTCCAACAATCCCAACAGCATGCATAATGTCTGGTCTAGTCCCAATGAGATAAAGTAGACTTCCTATCATTGATCTGTATTCTGGTTGATTCACCGTGGGAGAATCATCATGAGAACTGAGATTGCATCCGGTTATCATTGGTGTACTTACAGGTTTGCATTCTTCCATGCCATACTTCTTCAAAATTTGCTTAAGATATTTTGCTTGTGATAGGAATATACCATCTGTAGTTTGATGCACTTACAAGCTAAGAAAGAATGTTAGTTCCCCAAGTAAAGACATCTCAAATTCTTGCTGCATAACAGAAGCAAATTTTTGACTCAAGGATTCTTCATTACTCCCAAAAATGATATCATCAACATATACAATCACAATCAAAAGTTTGTCATGTTCAATTTTTGTGTATAAGTTGCTATCAGCAGACCCTTTTGAAAAACCTTGTTGATGGAGATATTTGTCAAGACGAGAGTACCATGCCCTTGGAGCTTGTTTGAGACCATATAGAGCCTTTTTAAGTTTACAAACAAGATTCTTATCATTTCCCAAAATGAATCCCTCTGGTTGTTCTATATAAATTTCTTCTTCAAGATCACCATTGAGGAAAGCAGATTTGACATCCATTTGATAGACTTTGATTTGTTGAGAACTTGAAAAAGCAAGAAACATTCTTATGGCCTCAAGTCTAGCTACAGGAACAAAAGTTTCTTCAAAGTCTATACCTTCTTATTGAGTGTACCCTTTGCAAACCAATCTGGCTTTGTTTCTTATAACATCCCCATTTTAATTTAACTTGTTCTTGAATATCCATTTGGTTCCAATGACATTTTTATCATGTGGTCTTGGTACCAATTCCCAAGTGTGATTCTTTTCAATTTGATCAAGCTCTTCATTCATGGCTTGAATCCAACATTCATCTTTGCTAGCTTGATTGACATTTTGGGGTTCAATTGTGGATAGGAATGCTAAATAGATAAAATATCCCACAATAGTCCTCCTTGTTTGTACACCTGATTCCTTGTTTCCCAAAATTTGAGATTCGGGATGATTCTTTTGAACATATCTGGATGGAGCTTTCTCTGATAAATCATCTTCAGGTTCTTCATTGGATCCACTGTCTATATCATTTCCATTTGATGTAGAAGGACAAAAATCACCATCATCTTCTTCTGTTTCTTGTTTTTCTTCTTTAGGAGCTGCAGGAGACTCATCAATAACAACATCAATACATTCAACAATCTTTCGAAGCCTTTTATTATAACATTTGTATGCTCTGCTTGTAGATGAGTAACCAAGAAGTATCCCTTCATCTGATCTAGGTTCAAACTTGCCAAGCTTTTCATCATTATTTTTGATAAAGCTTTTACTTCCAAAAACTCTAAAATGCTTCACAGAGGGAGAATTACCATACCAGAGTTCATATGGAGTTTTGTCACTATTTACCCGAACATGAGCCTTGTTGAGAATGTTAGCTGCTGTATGTGCTGCTTCACCCCAGAACATGTCAGGAGTTCCAAAATCATCAAGCATAGCTCTAGCCATTTGTTGAATTGTTCTATTCATTCTTTCTGCTACGCCATTTTGTTGTGGAGTGCCTGCTACAGAGAACTGTCTCTTTATGCCATGTTGTTCACAAAATTCAAAGAATTCATTTGATGTATATTCTCCTCCTCGATTAGATCTAAGACATTTGAATTTTAGATCTAATTCATTTTCAACCAGTGCTTTGAAGATCTGAAATTTCTCAAATGCTTCATCTTTGTGTTTAAGCAACCCAATCCAACACATTCTAGAGAAATCATCAATAAATAAGATATAGTATTCTTCTCCACGTGGTGAATTTTTCCTCATAGGTCCACAAATGTCAGTATGAACAAGTTCAAGAGGCCTACTTGATGATACTTCTTTGGCATTAAATTGTACTCTGGTCTGCTTACCAAATTGGCAGGATTTGCAAATAATACTCTCTAGTAGAGTAATATTGGGAAGACCATGAACGGCTCGAAGTCTGCTTGCTTTGTTGATTTGAGAGAAGCTTAGATGCCCCAGTCTTCTATGCCATAGCAAATTTTCTGAAGATTTGCTCAAGTAACATTGATCTTTGCAGTTCTTCAATACATACAGGTTGCTTGGAGTTCTTTTCCCTTTTATAATAGTCTACCTGTATCCAGATCACGAACCACACATTCTTTTGAACTAAAGACAACTTTTGTACCTTGATCACACATTTGAATTACACTTAATAGGATATGCCTTAATCCATCCACATACATGACATCGTTAGCCTTCACCTTTTCTTTTAGAAACACGGACCCTTTTCCTTTAATTACAGCAGGATTATCATTTCCAAATGTAACTTTATTTTCCTTATCTAGAGAATTATATGCAAGAAGTATGATTTTTTCACCTGTCATGTGTCTTGAGCACCCACTATCAATATACCATTGATTTTCTTCACCTTCTGCAAATAACGCTATCCCACAATTTTCAACCTGTAATTCCTTCTTTTTCCATACTTTGGAACTTGAAGGAATGTGTTGTTTTGGCTGGACTTTGCTCCTGCATTCAGATTCTTCATGGCCAAAGTTATTGCAATAAGCACATTCAACTTCATTTTGAAGAGCAGAAAATTTGTTATAGGTGTTCTTCTTTGGTTCAATATCCATCCTTTTCTTTCTTGCTTCTCTTGTCATGATGGTTTTATATGCAACACATTGAACAACTTTATGACCGAAATTGTGACATGAGAAACATTGTCCATTGAAGTAGAAATTTCTGTGATCATGAAATCTTCTATGTGAATTTACCTGTTGATTGTTGCTTCTTTGAGAGAAATCCCTATTAGTGTTCCTTGTATTGTGATGATCATGCTTTACCTGTAAAGATTCTTTATTCCCTTGCTAAGTGGCTGAATGTAGTAAACCAGTTGTAGCTTCTTTTAGATAATTTGGTGCTGAAGCTTGAGAAGATTCTCTGGTATATCCAAGACCTGTCTTAATCAGAGGAGATCGTTGAACCTTGATAATCTCACTAAGGTTTCAGATCCTTTAGCAAATCTAAGATTCAGAGTCTTTACTTTCTCTAGTTCTTTTCTTAGACTTACTACTTCACATTCTAATTTTTCATTATGTTTCTTTGCTTCTTCATTCTGCCTTTTCAGAGTCTCTATGATTATTTTACTTTCTTCCAAGCATAGTTTGAGTTGATTTTTTTGATCAAGAAAATCGTTGTCATTTAGAGCATCCATAAAAGCATCCTTATCGTCTCTAGAATTATTTTCAAATGCCATGAGAAGTCTAAGATCTTGTTCACATTCTTCCTCACTATCAGATAACCCATCACTGTCTTCATTTGTATAGTAGCTTTTCTTAGTGCTAGATCTGTTCTTATTCCTTCTTGCTACTTCTTTCTCTTTAGCAGATGTTTCTCTATAGGGACATTTTGCAGCATAATGACCAACTCTTCCACAATTAAAACATTTGAAAGGAAGCTTACCTTTGAATCTTCTGGTCCCTAGTTGGAGTCTTCTCACAAAGTTTGCCTCATCTTCTTCTGAGATATATCCTGACCCTTCCGGTTTTTGAACTCCTTTCCCTTTTGTAGAAGTTTTAAAAACAGTTTATTTGACTTCAGATGGTCCTCCTCTCCTAATTTCATATGCAGTCAATATGCCATGAAGTTGCACCACGGAAAGATTTTGAATATCCTGTTTTTCTTCAAGGGCAGAAACTTTTGATTCAAATTTTGCCGTTAGCGACCGTAAAATTTTCTCAACCAAAGTAGTGTCGGATATTGTTTCACCCAGATTTCTCATACGATTCACAACATCATCAATACGTAAAAAGAAACTGGCAATACTCTCATCACTATGCATCTTTAAATTTTCATATTCAATTCTGAGAGTTTGGAGTTTTGCACTCTTTACCTTCACATCGCCTTCATAACTTAGAATGATTTTGTCCCATATTTCCTTTGCTGTATTCAGCTGCATGACTTTGAAAAATTCTGATTCAGTTAGACTTCCGGTTATAGCATTGACCGCTTTTGCATTTGATTCATAATTCTTCCTTTCAGTTGGATCTGTTGGTGTAGCGGCTGGATATTTATATCCTTGTTCAACGATGGCCCATACATCAGCTCCCATAGACTGAAGATAGGATCTCATTCTTACTTTCCAGAAGATTAAATTGCTTCCGTTGAAGAGCAGGGGTTTGATAGATGTTGTTCCCTCATGATTGCTCATCTTGCTTGATCTTCCTTCTAGCGGCTAAGATTTTTCAGAAGGACCTGCTCTGATACCAATTGTTGGAAAAATACTCAGAGGGGGGGGGGGGTGGGGGTGAATCAGTATTTAGGATTTACTCGGATCTTTTTCCTTTTTCATTCTTTAATAACCCATACACTACTTTAATGAAACAGACTCGCGTATATACGCAGATACCCTTTACAGAACTCGCGTATGCACAGAGATATTAATAAACAATCAATTCTTCACTTAGATCCTTGCATTTATTCATTCATCAGATGTTCATATAGCAGTAAACATGTGCAGTAATAACAGAATGAAACATCACACAAAAGCATCACACATGAACACCATGATTTTTAGGTGGAAACCCAATTCGGGAGAAAACCACCACTGTCGTTGTCTCAGCCTTCAATATTTTATTATAGAGAAAACATCTTACAATCATGTACTGGTGCAGACTTATACCAGCACGCAGGCACCCACCTGCAGAAGGCTACAACCTTCTCTCATTTACCAGCCTCACCTGGAAGGGAGAAACAACCCCCTGCTCTCGTTTACCAGCCTCTCCTGGAAAGGAGCTACTACCCCCGATCTTAGCACCAGCCTCTGCTGACAGAAGGCTTCTACTTTCAGATTGAAGGCTTCAACCCTCAGATCCACTACAGACCACGTTTCATCAATTTTCAAACTGGATCCAACAGCTCCAACACAACCCTTCACTCTTTAACAAACATACTTTGCCCAATGCTACAAACAGAAAAGTGAACCCACTGTAACCAGAATATCAGAGTTAACCTAGACTTCAGAACAGACATTCAGAAACACATTCAACTTTGAGACCCCTTTAATTCAGATTCCATACGTGCTTTTAGTATATCAGACCCGCGTATGTACGTGTGTTTCATAAGACGATCCCGCGTATTCTTCAGTAAATTCTTCAAATAAACCCTAACTGCCCATACACACTTTTCCCTGAACAGAGCCGCGTATACACGCGCTTTCCACGAAACTAACCTGTGTATGGATCTATAAAAGATAACTTTGCACAACAGATCAGATCTGTGGACTTACCCAGATTTCTTCAACTTCTTCAACTGATTTGTGCCAGGTCTTCATCACTTCTTTTCAGATCATCCAAGAGATTCACCATTTCAAGATCTAGAGATCTTGAACCTTCATTGTGTTCATAGATGCATCATAGATTCAGGTCTATCAATTAAGAGCAGAGTTTAACCATGCAGATATACTTCAGAGTGAAGTATTAATTAAAGCCCAGACACATGCACCCACACATATGATATGCACAAAGAATTTCTTCTCTTTATATAGGTTTACCCTTTTTCAATACCATGAGCCAAAACTACATTACTTCCGATGGTATTCCTGGACGGGGTCACATAGACGAATCATTACTCAATTCAATGGGTCAATACCATGGTGGTTACCCCTGGTTTTGCACTTTATGAGCGCTTTTTTCCCATACGCGACTTGGCACGTTATTTCCCGCGTGCATACGCGACTTCTCCTAGACAAAACCGCGTATGCCTTGAGACATACTCTTTTCATCATGTTCTAGCACATACTGACATTCCTTCCATCATTACCTTCTGTCCTCATTGTATATACATCAGATTTACATCATTTAACAAGTTCATCAAGACATATTCCATCAGGGACAACTTCATCAAGTAGGTTGCCATCAAGGACAACACTCAGCATCATATTGCCAACATAAAGACCAGGTTACACACTATCAAACCAAGTATGAAAAGTACCAGAAAATCTCGTGCATTCATATAAATTCACCACCTAACACAAGCCCTAAATAGAGGGAGAAACTCAACAAGTATAACATACACTCATCTCCATCTCCACTATCAAAAACCAAACCATCACGCGGGTATGTGAAAGTAACATCTCCGAGCAGAATATAACCACAATACTGGTACTAACAAGGACTCAATGGTCACACTCACATGACACTAAGGAATCTAAGCATAGAATAGAGTACAATTATGTTAGCACATAGAGCCTTGCAAGTTTTAACTAATCAGATACAAAGTTTACAAACAAACTAAACCCTTCACTCAACATATATTTGGCTCAATTCCTACCCCAAACCCAATCAGTCTTTCCCTCGTTGTGAATCTTCCCATGAATAATAGCATACCCTAAACTTCATCAACACCAAACATATACAACAATAGTAAGCAATCTGAGAAAAAATATAAATGGGTAGAGTCTTATAGAGTTTGCAGAAAATATGATTAGCAGTAGAGTCTTCTAATCTTCTGAACCTTTGTTATATCCAACGACCATTTAGGGGAATCTATCATATCTGCCAGTAGGGACTCCTAATATTTTGAACATTTTTTATATCGAATGACCATTTAAGGACATATACAATATTGATATTTGACTATGTAATATCTATGTGCCTTGTCTTTGATCAATCCTATGAAATCAAAGAACCCAGAGAAAATACTTTAATGGAATCATGAAATTTTTTTCCTATAGGCGCTAGAAAATTATTTTCTAGCACCTATAGGAAAAAAAATTATATGCATATCCTACAGATTTCAAATAATATTTTCCTTCCTGCTACATCCTAGAGATTCAAAATAGTATTTTTCACGCCTTCTTTGTCAAGCATAGTGCTAACAAGATGAAACTTTTAAGATTGATTTTTCCAGCCCAAAAGAAATTTGATATAATGGAGTTAATCCATTTAATTATGTATTGAGGTAGTATATATAGATGCATATAGTACATTGTGATGCTATGTAAGACCGATTGAGGAAAAACAAATTTCCTTCCAATAGGATTCTGGTAACTGGATATTTGATATGCATATAATTTGTTTTTCTTGTAGGCGATGGAAAATCATTTTACAGTGTCTACAGGAAAAAAAATTAAATGCATATCAAATATCCAGTTACTAGAATCCAATTACTAAAGAAATACAGAAGATGATATATGCCATGTGCTAAGGAAATATAGAAGATGATATATGCCATGTGATAGGTAAGCATCCCAATATTGTCAAATCAATGAGACAGGTAGGCATCCAATTAGTGAAACAAAAAACAGATGACATATTCCATGTGATTGCAATTTTGTATATAGTGGATTATTAGTTGTGGATTAAATGCCTCATGAAATTCCTTCTAACCTGATTTTCAAAATTAAAATGGGATAGAGATTCATACAAAAGAGAGAAAATACACTTTCACTTGATTATGATCTGTGAAATTTATCCAAAACTGAATCCCTCACAGATTTCTCTCTTGAAATAAGCAAAACCGGATTATCTTATTTTAGTTTCGTTTCCGGTGCGGAATGGCTATAAATATATGATTTGTTATGGGTCTTGGCTAACCCTCAATGGGGGATTGCAGTAAACATGGCCCTGTCTACTAGCTCTCTAATTTAAGGAAGAGAAACAATTAAGAAATCATAAGTGGATTGGCATGAACATTTTGGGTTTTTTGGGAATGCAGAGCAACTTCTAATTTTTTACTTCTTTTGAAACTAGTCTTATATTGTTCAAATAACATTTTGAATGAAATTTCTCCCCTTTTACCACTTCCCTATGCATGAACTTGATTTTTTCCTATTCCACATGCTTGTGTTCAAATTAAGGCCTATATTTGTTTAATTCATCGAGTCGAGCCTGGATGGGCAAACAACATTCCATGTGAATTAGCTTTAAACAAGTATGGAAATAATTTTTATTGAACAAACAATAATGATATCATTGGTACGACCATCAATGAGCACAGAATGCCCCTTCTGTTCATCTCTTGAATGCAAACAAATCAGAATATTATACCAAATCTCAGAAATTTGCAGACTATCAAAACATATCTAAAAAAGATTAGGATCATGAAGCAATCAATCCCATTCTAACATAACAAAAGGTTAAATAATGCAAAACAAGTGAAAGTTATAAAAATCATTGATACAACAAGTTGCAAAATTCATCTGGGCATCATTATAGAATAGAATGATGCCCTTCTTAGAGCCATCTCCATGACCGAAGTAGAAGCCACTATTATAAATATTCTTAGCAAAAAATCACCTGGGTCAGATGAACTCACCTTTGAATTCTTTCAGGCATGTTGGTCAATCATTGGGTATGATGTCTCGTAAGTAGTGGAGGAATCATTAATGCAACATTCATAACATTGGTTCCCAAGAAAGAGAAAAAAAGAGGACCTGAATGGCCTATAGGCTGATAGGATAGGCCTATGAAATGTAATTTACAAAATCATTAAATTATTTGACTATTCTCTATACAAACATCTATAATCCGCGACTGAACTACAAATTTAAGCTGCAACTGAAACAAAAAAATCTATTTATTGGTGACTGTTGAATCCTCCAGCGCGACTGAACTTCCCGGGACTATTGAAATTGGATTGTTGAATTTGGGATGGGCTGAGCACTTTCTCTGGCGTGAATGAACCAGAATGATGGGCAGCCTTCAAAATCCCCTATTATTACTGGCGCGAATAGTCGGAGTTCAACTTTCAAATCTCTGCCAAGCGTGCAGAAGTGGTGGCATCGTGGGGGTGGCAGATGGGAGAGGAGCAACGCAGAGGGAGAGAAGTGGCGGAGGCAAGGGCGCGGGGTCCACCGGATTTTGTTTCCATCGCCGTCCACCGGGAATGTGTTGTCACCGCCATTAGCTGTCGGAGTTGGGCGGGGTCCACCTCCTACCCAGAAAGGTGTGGGGGTCGCCAGAGGGGGTAGTCCTGGAGCTGTCCCATCACACTCTATTTCATCGAACAAAAGACTCTTCCATATTTAATGACAAAATTTCTTTTAATAGTGCAAATAGAAGTCTATACATCAGTGAAATTTTTCAAACCAAGAAAGTGATTTACTTTATTAAGGAAAAACCAAGATTTTGGTTATTTACTTTGTTAAGAAAAAACCAAGATTTTGGTAATTTAATAGTAATGTATGGGCCAAAACAAAACATTACCGTTGTTATTTTTTTACTGAAATATTGTAAGGTTAAAAAAATATTGGAATTGAGATCCTTTTACATTATAATACATGGCACAAACACTCATACATCATGAATTTGGTTTTAAATTATCCTATCATAAAACTAACACTTCCATTGGATGATACAAATGTAACACATGACTGAAATTTAACCTAGTGAAGACCGATAAGTCCATGATTAAACCCATAGCTAATGCTTATGAGTATTATTGTAATTTATATGGTACCAACAACATACTCACAACACAATAAGTGGCTCTATTGATCAATTATATGATACCAACAACATATTCACAATATAATAAGTGGATTTACTAACTTTTTCTTATTAAAATAATTGGTGTTACAATTTGATGTGAAATTGAGTAGATTTGCAACTATATGCACTATTAAAAGAAAGGTTTTTTTTAAAGATTCTACCTTAGATTATAGCTTTTTGTTCCTTTGGAATGGAGTTCATTATGATAATGGAACTCCCCACAAATAAAATTTTATAATTGTAATTTCAATTCCTTGATTTATTTATAATTAATCATCGAATTTCAAAATCGAGGAATCTAATATGTTAAAGCATAGGTGCTTACATTACCAATCATCTTTTGCTAGAAATTTGCCTCGAAGGAATCTGAGATGATCCTAAAAGTATTAGACTTTTTCTTACTACATTAGTGAGACTATTCTCTTAATATTACATTGTTTATGGAAATTATAAAATGCATTCATGTTCCAATCATAGTTAAATGAGTTATTCGCTTTTGGTTAAAATGTTGGCCAACCTTTTTTATAGTATGTTCAAGCATTCTTTCTCACCCATGATTATGAGAAATACACTTTAAGGTGCCACTTTAAATAATTAATCTTTGAATACTATATTGATAGTGGCACTTATTTATTTTTGTTGAAAAGTCAGTATTTGCATCCTACCATCAGTGATCAAAAAATATCTTTTCATATCACTTTAAGGGTCTCACTCATAAATTTTTTATCATTCCACTAGGTCATTCAAAAATGTAGTCACTAATGGTACCCCTAGTACAAAAACATCACTCTTCCTCAAATTTGATTACTTACTGGCATATTTTCATACCTTGCTGAATGTACATCAATCATGAAGTCTAAGTCATTATGTCATCATATCAGTCATGTCATCTTGAAATTCAGTCCTTTAAGGTCTCATTAGGTCTTTTAGGGTTTTTCAAGGTTGCCTTTAGGTCATTAGGGTTTCCAAGGTCCAATAAAGCTTCATTTCCACTGCATAGGACCAACAAGTAAAGGGTTATCCAACAACATCTCTTCACCATATGAAGATGATTTGTAAAGAAAAATTTCCTTTTTTCAGAATGTAATTTTGGTTTTAAGATGTAATTTTTATTTTCATTATGTAATTTTATGTCATTCAAATGTAATAAGTATCATGATTCCCAAGCTGCTAACTCAAAGTTCCAACATGCCAAATCATAAAAAATGTCAAATCAAAGAGTTCTCAAAGTCACTAGACGATCAATTTGACAAAGAAAAATTCAAGTGAAAAGGTAAATATTCATAATTTAAAATGAAAGCGAAGAAGGAGAAAGTGGGTCCCAAGGCCCAATTCATTCAAATGATGAAGTATAAAGACCATCAAGACATCACAAAGAAGATCATTTGTCATTTCATCAATCAAGCTTGCACTCCCTTAGCCGGAAAAATCAAATTACACGGTCAGAGGCCAAGTTTTTCAGTCGCGTTGCGCTTTCAAAGGGTGGCGCCACACTTAGAGCAGCGACGTTGTGCTTAGAGCAGGCATCGCTGCGCTTATAGGCAAGGCGCTGTGCTTTTGCTCAGTGACCTCTCCAGGTACCAAATCACCTCCAAACTCTCCCAAAATCTCAGTAAATTCCTCTTACACACTCTTGCAAGTATGTACACCAAATATTTTGCCTCCTTGCACTCCTAAACATTTAATTCATAGCATTTTTGTTCTTAAATGAAATTGTCATTTGGTCTAGTGAGAAAACCCTAGTTTTATTCCTAATTCCCAAATTTGATGCCCTAATACCTTGAATTTCCTTCCTACATATATAAAAACCCTATCCCTACCCTTACAATATCATTTCCTAGTCCCTAAATTCCTTTCCCTTAAAACCCTAAGTATTAGGCTTCTAAATTTCCTAGGCAACCACTTCCCCAAACCTATAATAAACTTACTATTCCAAATTCCCTAAATATTTTAACCCCTACCACCTCCACAAGTTCAATAACCCTTTCCCCCATCTCCCTAATTTTTCCTATACATATCCCCACTCCCTAGACCTATCCCCACTCCTATTTCCTCAACCCTAGGGTTTCTAGACCAAAATACCATGGAGGAGGAAAACAGAGACTACATGGAGGAAGAAGAGAGGGAAGTGAGAAGGCCACATAAAAAAGGACATATCAGTAAGCATGAGTCTATTCCAACTCATAAACATCATGTCTCCATCATTTTTCAAGAATTCATTCCAAGGGACAAATCATTTGCCACACATAGGGTTAGTTTTGCTTCAAAGTATGTTTATGACCAAATGGAGATGAATTTTACAAACTTGAAAGCGGTTTTTTTCCATACTAGGTCAGGGAAGTAAACCCTCCTTCAATTTTTACACAGGTTTCATGGTTTTGGAGAAATGTAAAAAATACAGTTGATACAAGAGAGTTGCTGCACTTCTGAAGTAACCTTGGGAAAATTATTTTTTCTCCCTTATGGACTGTCCAAATGACTTACTTGATAAGTCAAACGATATCTAGAAAGAGATGTATTTCCAATGCTCTATAATGAGCTCAATTTTGAGTTGTGGAATTCCTCCAAAAGTTTCCTGCAAGAGAACACTGCATTTTTTCACCCCCATTCTGCACTTTTTGACCAGTTTTGGGAGAATTGATTTTTGAGGGGCTATACTTGATCCTTTTCAATTCTTGATAGTTCCATTGTGTATTCAAGGGAGATATATTCCAACGAGCTATCATGAACTCAATTTGGAGTTCAGGAAGGCTTGAAAAAGTGGCCTTGAGGTTGGCATTATGCTTTTGTAGAGTGGCAACGTTGCGATTTTTCTAGGGACATCGAAATGAAAAAGGACCACCACCATTAGATTCAAAAGCCCCTAAAAATGCAAGTTTAACACTTTGCAAAGAAAAAATGGACAATTTGGCAGGGATAAATGGCCAAAGACACCTCTACCCTCATTTTCACGCAGTTGCTAGGCTCCTGATCAATGTTGGGAGATTTGACTTTTGGAGGGAAAAAGCTCACCATGTTTGGAAACCAAGTACAATTTTGGAAACTAGATAGGATAGGATTTCCAATGAGCTATCCTGAGCTCAATTTGGACATCAAAAAACTCCTAAAACGTTGACCTGAACTTGGCACTACGCTCCTGACCAGGGGCTGACAATTTGAATTTTCTCTGAATTTTTTATTTTCACCTTGGAAAATCATGTTTTTATTGATGTAATTCATGGATTTAAATGTAATTTTTTTTTTTTAAAGTTACCTAGGGTAAACACATTAGGTAAAAATTCTTCATGAGGTGTAATTAACTAATTCACTTAAGTTAGGGATGAGTCACTTGGACCTCCCTACACTCTAGGTATGCAGTTCAATTTTTGGTGGAACAACTCCTCAACTTAGGGATTCAACCCCCGAGGTTGGGAGAGGTTGTTTTAGGTCTATGTATTTTACTTTTTGACTCATTTCAGTGGTTGGATGTTGTTGCATTGATCAAATAATCTAGTGTAATCAGTATTTGGCAGGAAATTAATGAAAATGTTGCAACTATTTCTTTGGTATACCTGTGGTATGGAAATTTAGCATTGTTTTTCTTATGTCTCATTATGTATGAATGTTTTGTTTCATGATCCATTTCATTTACATGATATGTTGGTTTTTAATTTGATAAAAATAATGCATCTCTCATGCTCTATTTTGGGAAAATATTCATAGTTTGTTCATCTTCTTTAGTTTAGAAAGAATTCATTCTTAGCCTTGCTCTTTCTTGCTCCTCATTAGTCTGATCCATCTCACCCTCAAACCCTAAAGTGTTAGGTTTTATACCTACCTTGCCCCATTTAATCTCTGCAACCCTTATTTTATTTTCCATGACCTAGCCTCTTTGACCTAATCCTCATCCAACAACCCAAATCAAGTAAACAAACCCCTGTACTCATACCTAGCCTAAAACCCTAATTCATCTAGCCATTCTTAGCTGTGATTTTGTGGAGAGAGTCCTCTCTGGTTTGGTAGGGATAGCTACCAAGCTAAAATATTGGTTTGTGGTTACCTCTGTTTGGACTCTTTCTTATCCTTAGAGATCTGGTGTAGTGATAACAGACTATAAAATATTT
The DNA here is from genome assembly GCA_034641835.2 of Pinus albicaulis. Taxonomy (NCBI): domain Eukaryota; kingdom Viridiplantae; phylum Streptophyta; class Pinopsida; order Pinales; family Pinaceae; genus Pinus; species Pinus albicaulis. The sequence goes on along the minus strand of CM076576.1, from coordinate 577,107,939 downwards.
TCAAAATTTTCCAAAAATGACAAAGAAATTGGAAGCAATTTCTTACAAACACAAATGTTATAATATATATCTATATATATATATATATTCTTGAGATAGACTGTGTTAGCACTCGAAACTACCTTAGGCTGAAATAAAGTAAATCTCAAGGCAACATCAAACCACGCTCAACCTCGTAGATAGCCCTACGAGGACAGGAGAGGGCTCTCTCCGGGTCTATCTCGGCAAAAGGTCTTCAAAGGGGCTGAGATGACTTATAATGGATATTGATTTTAGGCTAGTAAATAGATAGGAAAGTTTGATTTAAATTTTTTGGGTTTTTGCTAGAAAAATGGGAAAAACAAATTTGGGCTCGGGGATGAGGCCAGATCTTTGCAGAATTCGAGTTGGGGCAAGGTAGGAAGTAGTCTTTATGCCTTTGATTATATGTATGGATGGATCAGAATGACAAGGAGCTGAAGAGGGCAAGGGATAACAGGGATCCTCTCCAAATTGGCGAAAACATATAAAACTAAACACATTCAAAGGCAGAGCACTGGAATCAATGGATTCTACCTCATTTACTCATTCATTTAGTTTCAGAAGAAAAAGAAGGGAATGGCATACATTAAAAATTAAATAAATTACAAATAAATGAGAGCAACACACCATCAAAACTGAAATCCACAAGAATCCCAACAGGTGCTGCAAAACCTCTGATCTTTCCTTAGCCAAAATGCAGAAAATATGTACAATAGTGTGCCAAACTTTTCCCAAGATTCCGACCCTGAAAGTGTCTCAGAAAATACAATAAATAGACAAGTCTAACCCCTTCCCATGCCTCTAGGGGTCGATCTCATGCTTCTAGGAGCAGTTTGAACCAATTCTAAACAAGGAGCTAAAATCTAGGCTGCCAAACAACTTGCCTCTAAAAGGAAGGAAACTAATTCATTCACTTGATTTTCACTTTTTTGTGAGTGAACCATCTAGAACAAGTAAATACATGCCAAAATTACATCATGTTTATTAAATTACATCAAGATGGGTCAAAAATTACATCAAGAGGTGAAACTAGTCCAAACTAGCCGAATTTCTGAGCTGGAAGGTGAAAAATAGGCTAATTTCCTCTATGCGCCGCGCGCCAAAGCTCTATGCGTTGTGCGACTTTGGAACTGCTTTTGGAGCACTTACCAAATTCAAAATAAATCTCATGATAGCTTGTTGGAAAGCCCTGGATGTCTACTATCCAACCCAAGTGGAATTTTGCAATTTGGAGCTCATTTGCCCCTCCAAAACTTCATTCTCCCAAAAGTACTTCCTGCTGGTGCAAAAGGTGGCAGAAAGGTGATTTTCATGGTGTTCTTGGCCCTTTTGATCATCCAGAACTTGATGAAATGCTTCGGCCATTTCTGAGAATGCATAAATTACCATGAAAAACCCAAAAATACAAATTTTTCCTCCAGAAAGTGTCCCAATCATAAGCGCGTGTTGGGACGCGCTACGCGTTGGGCTGAAAAACTTGTTTTGAGACCAAAATTTTCAAAAATGACAAAAACTTCTTCAAATTTGCTGAAATTCGGAGCGAATATCCCCCATCATGCTTCATGCTCAGCCAATGAAGCCTCGGCTAAAATCCGGAGTGGATCAGGCCTCTTTCGCCGTTTCAGTGCTCTGCTCAACCTTCTCTTCAGGATCTTCATTTTTGCTTTGCAGACGTGCATGCGAGCCCAATAATGACCTTTCATATGACAGAGCATGTCTTTGTCTCTATTGGCCTTTTCCAACAACTTCTCCAGATGAATGTTAACATGCATGATTTCGGTCTCTCGCTCAATTGGTGTCATGTCACCAGGTCTTTTCCGGGCCAATTGTCGATCTTCACGCATTCGTCGCAGCTCTACAAGTGTGTGCTGATCCTCTAGCTGTTTGTTCCGCTACTCCAAGTACTTTATCACCCACTATGCTCTCTGCAAATTCTCTGTCAAAGTACCAATTTCCGCTTTCTTCTCCTGGATGACCTCCCTCAGTTTCGAGCTAGGAGAGCTCGCATCAACATCGATGAGTGTAAAATCAGTGTCTCGGCCTCCTGAAGGGCCCTCATCATGCATAGGCCTCTTTCCTTTGTCATGAACCTGTACCTGTGCTGATGTCGAAGGTGAGACCCCTTCCACCCCGGGTGGAGATAGTACTCGCGCTGCTTATGAAGTCAACGAGACCCCTTCCACCTCGGGTGGAGATAGTACTCGTCGTGTAGCTGCAAATAAGGCTCTGTGGCCTCGCTGATATGTCACATACACTGGAGTGCTGATATGCTCAGTCTCAGGAATATCAAGCTGGTGTGAAGGCTCTCCCTCATCATGAACTACCTCTGGAGGCGGCAGTGGCACTGCAAAGAAGTCACGGGAGATGAAATCCTCCCAAGAAATTCCCTGTTGTGTTAACTGATGTACCACCATGATTTTGATCAGTGCGTAATGATATATACTGTTATGCTGCTGTGCTGGGGTCTTCTTCTATACGAGAAATTTCATCCTCTCTATGTTATGGTACATGAAGTATGGAATGCTCATCATACGTACCCTCGTGAAATGCATCAACAAACGGATATGGTACGCATAGAGGCGCGAGAATCTGCCCTCGCAACTGAAATATCGAATGATCAGTCTCATCAATGGTGCATACTCATCTTTCAGAAATTGAAATGGAAATACCCTGCTCAGCTGCCTCATATATCCAGGTCTGATATATGGCTCATAATAGGATTTCTCTAGCTGCTGTCATTTGTTCCATTCCTCCCCTATGTTTGGTATCCCGGTGGCCTGAGCAATGGTCTCTGGTGACAAAATGAAGTTTACTCCAGCAAGGTTCACACGGCCATCATGCAAATGTAGAACAAATAGGCGAGCTAACTCATGATGATGCTGAGTTTGGGAAATCATCTCACAGTATTGGAAACATGAATGATGCTGAAAACAATCCATTGCAAGCGGGCAAGCCTGCAATTGAACCAAATAAGTAGGTTCCTCCCTGACATGCCTACCAATTTTGCCACTTTTGTGAGACCTCCTTGGCACATTAACCTCTACTTTGGAATCACTGTCATACCCCTGCTCATAAACTGAATCCGTCTCTGACATGGCGTTGAAATCAAGATGTTTGAAAAATATATGCTGATATAGGTATGGTGAAAACAAGCGTTAGGAGTATATCTGAAAATGATGAATAGATGCTTTGCCTTTCACTATCAAATATGCCAACTGTTTCTAGCATGGAATGGGGATTGTGGGAAATGTTACAATGAACACAATGGACTGTCAAGTAACACAATGGAAAAGACAAACTATTTACTCACTGCTTTGGGAAATGTTGGGATTACATACCTTTACAAATGGTATGGGAATGGGTAATACTAATGGGACTTGCCAAGTGATAGATATAAGAGTTATTCAAATGGCAAAAGTGCAGTCAAGAACATGGAAAAACCATTGATCTTTATGAAAACTTGAAGTTTTATTCAATGGAAGGGAAAGAGGTAATAAGTAGGGTTTGGGATTTTCACATGGGAACCAAAAGTATAAAGGGATATGGGAAAAATGAATATGGGATTGTGGTAAATCTACAATGAGCAATAACAGTGACAAAAACTCCAATAGCAATGAAATGAGATTTTTTTGACAAGTGGTAGCTCTGACATACAATTTCAAAATACCATCACTTCCTCCTCTAATCCTATGGAGCGGATTTTGAAATGAATATAGGGTTTAACTTTCACCATGACAAACACTTGTTTTCTCCACCTTTAAACCACCATAGCATATCCATAAATCATTTAGCAATCTTGGATAACTTACTTGAAGGCGAATGAGGCGATTTGATACGAGTTTGGGTGAAGGAGGGTGATTATCCGACCTTAGGGCTCTATGCGCCGCACGCATGCCCAACGCGCCGCGTGCCTTGGGTGTGCCGTGCGCGTGTAAAATTGCACTGCCAAATGATGCCCAGTGTACCGCGCGCACTCTATGCACCGCACGCTCTTTTTATGTGCCGCGCGCTGACTGTCAGCACAATTCTGGCCTCAAAACAAAAAATTCGTCCTTCAACCTTTCAATTCGATCTCTGCTTGGACTTTTAGCATCTTTCTTGGTTCAAATGATTTATATAGCTTGGAAAAATATCTTACAAGAGTTGGATTTGATTTTTATTTCCTCCACAACCCACTTTGTAATGTTTTTTATTTTGGCACTTTATCATTTCACTGAACTTCTGTCTTTTGGCTTTTTGCACTGATTTTCTGAGTATGGACTGATGAAATTTGTTGATTTTCACAGGGATTTTGGCGTTTGGACTTCGGCAAAGACCAGAGGTTGCATTGAAATTTTTTATGGTAGAAAAATACATGATTGTTACAAAAAAAAAATTTGACAGTTTCTAGTTCAAAACAGAGTTTTGAACTAGAAATGTCCTCAAATGTGTTTGATGATGAAAATTTGAATTGAGAACCTTTTCGAAACCATCCTCATGGCCTGCGGGCATTTATTAATTATATCAAAATATTGAACCCTAGACTCTAGGACTAAAAGACTCTTGTTGACGAAAATAATCATTTATGACCATGAATGACGTGACCTGAACTTCGATGATTTTTGAGGAGTTTTAATTAGCCCAACAGGTACAAGCATGAGCGAATACAAGAATACCAAACCCTCTCGTCAGTCAATGGCATGCCCCTAGAAAAATGCAACGAAGTGAAGTGAGCGAGACACCTAAAAATGATATGCAAAAAGCGAAATGATCTCTGACGGAGGGCTATAAGGACCGACTCTAACAGACTGATCATTGTTTTATTGGACTATAGGTAAATAAAGGAGAATTTTTGATGTTATAGAATAAAAAGGAGATTTAAGGATTTAAATATGTAATAAATTTCATGATGCTTGTCCCATATTATTCTTTCTTCTATATGAATTGTTAGTGAGAAGAAAGTATGGGAATATTGGAGGAAGGTGTTGTACTTTAAATACCATCAAGTATATTAAAAGTTACATTTTTAGTTTTTATTTTAGGTTTCTAAGAGAATATAATAATATGTCAATGCTAAAATTATAACTTGTATTAAGGAATCTCTTTATAAAACACCATATTTAATTTTAGATATTCTTTTCCACAAAAGAAAGGCAACCAACACTGGATTTCTCATAGTTATATCATCACCTGTCACAATATTCTAGTACGCCATATATATTATAGAGTTGGATAATTTCAAGCACACAATTGAGAAATGGGTTGGTCAGGGTGAAATATAGAGCATGGAGCTTGTGCATGCCTTTTTTCTTCTTGGATCACATGTGGTGGAGCTATCTCAAATCTTGTCTAAGTTCTTATGAGAGGAGGCTAAATCTATGGGAGGTCATCATTGAATATTCTAAGAGTTTTCACATTGGTGAATTTGAGTAAGAGTATATAGTCATCATCTTGCTGGATTTTTTGGTTGTTATACATCAATCCAAATGAGGTTATAAGCCTCAGAGAGAGAAATTAAAGGGATTTTGAGGTAAAAATTGGTCAAAAAGAAAGAATTTAATGCCAATATAGACTTTAAGATAACCATTAAGATTGAAGATGATGATGAAAACTATAAGAATGAATACTTTTAGAGGGAAAGAGAGAAAACTTATTTATTTCCTGCATTTTTTACTTATATTTTTATAAATTTACTCAAGATTGAAATCTAAATGTTCTTTTATTTTGAATTGAGTTCCACATCTAACTAGTGCATAATATTAATAAATTGAAAATGAGATATAATGGAAATATACGAAAAACATTTTTCTCGTTCTTTTCATATATTTCTAATGTACATAATTTTGAATCTGTCAAAATTATGCAAAATATGTATTTTTAGGTGTAGATTTGGTTTTTATATCCAATAAAAGTATGCATATTAAAATGATTGTTGTGAAACCAACTCCAAAAATAGAAGAGAAGAGATATCAACGCCTTAGAAATAAGCCACTTCGAGGGGGAAACCTCCAATACATTACATGAATGAACAATTCTTCGATGATACAAATTACAAAACCTCCTTTCTATATATATGAGTCCATGGGGCCACAATGTAATCCTAGCTAACCTAACAATAATAATTTAAGGGCACAATAATAACAATATGGGGGTTACAAGGGTACAATAATAACAATAAGGTACTATACTAGTAATATAGGGACCTAACATGCTCCTCTCCTTCAAAAAAGTGTTGTCCTCAATGCTTGAGTAGCTCTAGGTGCTTCTGTATAAAATTTTCATCCTCCCATGTAGAATATTCAGTGGGTAAGTTCTTCGACTTGATGAGATACTCTGAAATTGATCGATTTTTTAGTTGTCGAGTTCTTGTTCCCGTGACCGCTTCAAGTTCCAATATGATTTTTTCTTCCTTATCAAGTTCTGGAAATATTTCTTGAACTGGAAGATTTTCACCTATAGCCTTCTTTAAGCATGAAACATGGAAAATTGGATGCACTCGTGAAGAAGCGGGAATCTACAATTTTTATTCCATAGTACAAATCTTTTGCAACACCTTGTAAGGACCATAGTACTTTGGCAATAATTTATTATCCTTCTTAACTTGCTTGAGGGACATTTTTTTGTATAGTTGTAGTTGTAAAAATACCCAGTCTCCTACATCAAAACTTCTCTCGCTACGATGTTGATCTACCTGTTGTTTCATTCGATTTTGTGCCAAATTCAGGTTGTCCTTTAAGAGTTGGAGAACTTCTTGTTGATGCTTGATGTGATATTCCACTTCTTGAACGAATTTTCTCTTAAAGATGATGTGATGGATGGTGGATGATATCCATAAAGTGCTGCATAAATGGGGTCATTTTCTTTGCATTATGGGAAAATTATTATACCACCATTCAGCGGTAACCACTTGAACCATTGTGTTTGTTTATTAGACCAAATACTTGAAGATATCCTTCCAAACATTTATTTACTATCTCATTTTGACCATCGGATTGAGGGGATATAGATGAGCTATGAGCTAATTAGTACCCAAACTAGAAAATAACTCCGTCCAAAAATTTCCAGTAAAAATGGGATCTCTGTCGCTCACAATAATCCTTGGGCTTCCATGTAGCTTTTGAATTCTGTTCATAAATGTAGTAGCAACTGCACTTTCTTTAAATGGATGAGATAATGCACAAAGGTTTGCATACTTGGTAATTCTATCAACTACCACCATGATGAGACTCTTTCCTTTGGAATTAGGTAAACCTGTCATAAAATCCATTGAAATATCCTCCCAACGTTGACCTGGAATGGATAAAGGTTGTAGAAGTCCCGGGGTCTTGATTGTTTCCACTTTATTTTGAAGGCAAATTCATACAAAATTTTGAATATCGAGATTTAAGGCCATCCCAAAAAATTATTTCTTCTACAGTGGTAAGTTTTTAAAAATCCTGAGTGTCCTCCTAAAGGAGAAGTGTGCAATTCCAAAAGAATATTTTGTTTTATTTGGGAGTTCTTACAAAGATATAAGCGATCTTTGTACCATAAGGAATCATTTTTCCCAATGTTGACTTGGAATGGATGAAGGTTGTAGAAGACCCGGGGTCTTAATTGTCTCAACTTTATTTTTCTCACAAACCAAACATTCTGCCACAAACTTTTGAATATCAGATTTAAGGTCATCCCAAAAAAATTCATTCCTCACCCTATGGTAAGTTTTTAAAAATCCTGAGTGTCCTCCTAAAGGAGAAGTGTGCAATTCCAAAAGAATATTTTGTTTTAGTTGGGAATTCTTACAAAGATATAAGCGATCTTTGTACCATAAGGAATCATTTTCCAACTAAATGTATCATATGTACTAGGATCTTGCTGCAACTTTTGAATGAGTGTCCACACTTCTTCATCCTTCTTCCATTCATCCCTTGCTTTGGTTATCCAATCTGGTTAGATAATAGAAATGGCACAAAACAATTCTTCCACCTCTTCATCCTTTCTTGAGAGTGAATCTGCAACAACATTTAGCTTCCCTTTTTTGTAGATGATTTCAAAGTCATAACCCAACATATTTGTGACCGATTTTTGTTGTTGTTTTGAAGATAGTCTTTGTTCCAAAAAGTTTTTAAGACTATCATGATCATTTTTTACCTTGAAGTGTCTTCCCATTTGGTAAGGTCGTCATCTCTTTAGTGTATGTAGTATTGCCAACATTTCCTTCTCATCTTTCTGTAAATACTTTCCTTTGATTGGACGATTTTCAAAAGCAATGGGTCTACCTTCTTGCATTAAAGCAGCACCAATTCCATTTCCTAAGGCATCATTCCTGATAAAGGTTTTTGTGAAGTCTGTGTGTAAAAGACCTGTGTTAGGCACATTACATCTTCAAGATGTTTCAAAGGCTATGAACAACTGAGTTCCTTGAAATTATCTTTTCTTCAATAATAATGTTGTTAGGAGAGATGTGATATTCTCCCATAATTCTTAACAAACTTGTGATAATACACTAACTTAGAGAAATCTATTTGCTTTATGGTTGTAGGGATTTTCCATTCCTTAATGGATTCAATTTTGTTAGGGTCTACCTTAACACCCTCATGAGATACAATATGACCCAAATATTCCACCTCTTGTACTCCAAAGAAACATTTGGAGGTTTTCGCATATAATTGTTTCTCCTACAATAGTTTGAGCACCATGTCAACATGTTTAACATGATCCTTCCCAGACTTGTTGTAGATTAGTATATCATCAAAAAATACTAACACAAATTTTCTAAGGAAGGGTTTGAAAATGGAATTCATCAAACCTTGAAATGTGGAAGGTGCATTAGTAAGGCCAAAAGGCATGACCAAAATTCATAATGACCCTCATGAGTTCGAAATGTTGTTTTTGGAATATCTTACGATCTTCATTCTAATTTGATGATATCCTGAACGAATATCCAACTTGGTAAAATAAATTTCTCCATTTAATTCATCCAATAATTCATCAATCACAGGAATGGGAAATTTATCTTTAATTGTGAGCTTATTGAGCTCCCTATAATCCGAACATATGTGCCATGATCCATCCTTCTTGAGTCCCAATACTATAGGAGCAGAGAAAGAACTTTGACTAGGTTGAATTATACCCACCTCTAACATTTCTGCAATCATAAGTTCAATTTCGCTCTTTTGGACATAAAGATATCTATGAGGCCTAATGTTTAGAGGAACACTTCCTGGAATAAAATGAATAGCATGATCATGATCATGAATAGGTGGGAGCCCTTTGGGAGTTTCAAACACCTTGGAATGATTGTCCAAGACTTGTTGGAGATCTACAGAAATAGATGATTTTGATGTTAGAACTTCTAGTGAGCGTAATTGTGCAATTACGCCTCGCTGTTCTTTATTTAGAAGCTTTGTCATGACATTAGAGCTTATTATCCTTCCTGGCTTCCCCGCAATACCCCGTAATTCGACTTCCTTTCCTTCTGAAAAAAATTTCAAGAAAAGTTCTTGAAAATTAAAAGCTACCATCCCCAAAGATTCTAACCATTGTACTCCTAGTACAACATCAGCAACTCCCATAGGAATGGCAAGCATTGGACTAGTCAATACATATTTCCCCATGGTTAGCTTGATATTATGGCATTTTCCAGAGCAATTTATAGTTCCTCCATTTCCAACCATCTTGACATTAAGTTGCTAGGTGCTTGAAGAAATTCAATTCCTTGGCTACCTTACAAAGAATAAAATTATGGGTACTACCCGAGTCAATCAGCACTATCACTTTTTTCTTCTTGATATGTCCTTCTATCTTGATATTTTGAGGAGTGGTAATTCCTTCCAATGCATTACAGGATATGGTATGACTCATTTCTTCTTTATCTAGGGTTGGTTATTGGTGTAGATCCTCTTCATTTGAATTTTCTTCTTCATTTTCTTCCTCCTCTTCACAATCTATGTAAAACAATTTATTCTCAGCACACTTATGACCTTTAGCGTATCTGCTATCACAACTATAGAAAAACATTTTTGCTCGTTTTTCTTCCAATTGTTTTGGTTTCAACCTTGTAGGTTGTTGAAATCTAGGAGTAGCAACACTTCCCTCTTTATAGAAGTGAGTGGTAGGCTTCCTTGTCGCCATAATTTTACATTCAATTTTTCTTGCCAACCTGAATGCCTTTTCCAATGAATCAGGTTCCAAAACACGAGCTTCATGTTGGATGCTATCCTTTAAAGTACCTATGAAGAGATCAATCCTGTGTTCCTCTGGAATATCAGTTACCCTTATATTAAATTTTTGGAAGTCCTCAATGTGCTCCCCCACTAAACCATTTTGTTTTAGATTTATCAATTGGCTAAAGAAGGTGTTGCTCTTCGTATCTTCATAATGTGCTATCATTTCCTCCATAAAAATTGACCAAGTGATAATTTTTTTACGGGAGCAAACCCATCGATACCACACAAATGTATTTTTTTCTAAATGTAAAGTTGCAATGCGTACCTTTGTGTGTTTTGCACATTATTGAGATCAAAATATTGCTCCATCTGTAGTATCCATGTTACAGGATACTTTCCATCAAACTTCCTCATATCCATTTTTGGAATATGGTGGTTCTTCCCACCAACATTAGAGTTTATGAAATCACGATTAATATTTATTTTCTTCTCATCATGAGTTTCCTCTACTATCTTTTCACCATTAGGAAGCATTTTTTGTATCAACTTTCTCGAACCTTCCATGTCTTCTTTTAGATCATTCTTCATGTTTTCCATTTTTTCATCGATCTTAGCTTCCATGTCATTCATCTTAGATTCCATGCCAACTTCCATGCCATCTATCTTAGCTTCCATTCCATTCTTCAAACCATCCATCTTAGATTCCATGCCTTTCTTCAAACCATCCATATTAGTTTGCACGCCTTTCTTCAAAACTTCCATGTCATTTTTTGTTGCTCTTTGCGAGAGCGAAATTTGCTACACTTGCTCTTGTAAATTTGATATGTAATGTTGCCATTCTTCATCTTCATGAGTCATAGTAGAGCCTTATAAAGGCTTAATGGGTGTTGAATTATTTTTAGGGGCCATTTTAGAATCTAATACTGATATATATTCTACAATATGCCCTTGGAATCAATTCAACTTGATTCTTCAAACAAAACTTATGCAATTCGGGAAACAAAATACACACCTTTTACTTTCTTTTGAGGAGCTCTATATTGAAATTGAATTATATCTGTAATTATAGATCCTCAATATCTGAAATTCAGCCTTGTAGTATCCCTCTGAAGCTTCTTTCAAATGTCACAGGTCTGACCTGATTTGGATTCTTCAAGGAAAAGTTATGTCCAATCTCCCACAATGACCCAATTATGGGCTGGTTCAGTAGAGTGAACTTGTATGACTTGCCACGTGTCACTGTTTCATCCTTTGGCTCTGAAATTGATAGAAAAGAAACTATAATCCAAGTAATTGTGGCCACTTTTTACAGCATCCCAATCCGATGCTCAAAGAGAGAGTTATGAATATTTTCCCACGAAAACCTCTTTGAGATGAAATTTGGGAGCCTGAAAAAGACCTAACTTCCACAGATCATATCTCCGAAAATATTGCGAACCAAGCTCTAAAATTTTGTGACGATGTTTCTTTGGATTTCGGATTCGCTCTCTAAAAATTTCAGCTTTTGAAACTTCGTAGAAATTTTTTTATAGCGCACATACTGCGATGACCTGTTTAGGTTAAATTCAGGAGCCTGCAAAAATCCCTAACTTCCATAGATCATATCTCCGAAAATGTTGCAAAACAAGCTCTGAAACTTTGCGATGATGTTCCTTAGGATTTCGGCTCCGTACTCTAAAACTTTCAGCTTCTGAACTATCTTAGAAAAAACGTTATAGAGAAAATGCAGCGATGATCGGTTTGGAGTAGCGAAAACCCTAGAATCCAAAGCTTTGATACCAAATGTTGTGAAGCCAGCTCCAAAAATAGAAGAAAAGAGATATCAACGCCTTAGAAATAAGCCACTTTGAGGGGGCAACCACCAATACATTACATGAATGAAAAATTCTTCGATGATACAAATTACAAAACCTCCTTTTTATATATAGGAGTCCATGGGGCCACAATGTAATCCTAGCCGACCTAACAATAATAATTTAAGGGCATAATAATAACAATATGGGGGTTACAAGGGTACAATAATAACAATAGGGTACTATACTAGTAATATAGGGACCTAACAATGATTAAATTGTTTCATGACAACTTTGTATTTTTGTAGTCTAATTTCAACTTCATGTTCATCAATATTTCTTTTTCTCTTTACACTTTGAAATTAAATATTTTAAAAGTGAGTTTGCTAGAATTTCAGAGAAAATAATCTCCGAGGAAATTGGTATTAAAATTATTCTATCATTCCTCTCACACCATGGAAATAAATAACGATACAATGCATCTATTTTAAATTATAAATAAAGTTGCAATGTATTTAATTTAGATCATAATTGAAAAATATTATAAACAACTTTCAAATTTGATTTTCTAGTCATAATTTCGTCAATTCCATGAGTTTTCATTACTCCCATTGTACTCTTCTCATAAAAACAAGGAAAAAAAAATGCAATAAATTTCCTTCGAGCAAAAAATAAAAATAATTACCAGTAATAACCTAACACATCCCATGATCACATTGTCATGAGTGAATTTACATTGTTTTTATTGGTATTCTCCTAGAGTCCACCTGAGTTATCTTCATGTCCATTTAAAATCACCTTATAACCTTTGAAATTGGATGAATTATTTATCGAAAAGTTATATCATAAATCTCGATCATTGATGGGCCTACCAAATAGGTACAATTTAAGGCCCATCTGACCATCCTTCAACACATTTTAACCTCTCTTTTTGCATGTGATGAAATATTTTTGAGCTATAATGTGCTCACTAGGAAGGTTAGGGAATATTTTTTATATCCTATAGCATAATGATTTGAATGTGCAGGACATATAGAATTTATCGTATAGAATATGTTGGAGACCAACATGAGAAGATTTAGTAGGATCGTCCCTTGCACCAGCCTATGAACGACGTGACTCGCTTGTGGTCAGTTACTACCCCTAAGTGATTGCGAGAACCCCAGAAGAAAAGATCCACTTTTGCAGGAGTTTTGGAGGAAGAAACAATCCTTTCAAGGAGGATTCCCCTCACTCATTTTTGTATAAATAAAGGGTCTTAGCAACATAGTAGAATTCTACTTTTAGAGGAAGATAGTGACTATTAGAGCAAGAGCCTGCTACTTGTTATTTCCATTGCAATATTATGCATTTGAACAATTTTTAAGATTAATGAATTTTTATTTTTTTTCCTATGGTCTGAGTTTTCTTTAAGGAAGATAAGTTTCATTGGGTTAGGGTCCAAACCCAAGCACTCAAGCACCCATTTTTTAATATTTTTGTTATGTATTTCTTTTTCTACACTTAGTCTAGTTGTGTTTTGTTTCTACAAATATGTTTATGAGAAGAAGCTTTGTCTATGTAGGTTAATAATCAAGCTATCTTTAGAATCTTGGTTGTGTACCCTGTGTGGAAAAGAAGAAAAAAATAGTTTCATTTATGCAATAATTAGATTCTAGCTCAAATTTATCTCATCCTTTCCCATGCATTTTGGCTTCTGCAATTAGTCTTTTAGTATTCCTTTAATCATGTTGTCTTTTCTACTTCAATGATCATTTTGTGTGAAGGTGAGATACATTGGTTCATAGGGAAGAGTAGCATCACTTTAAATGCATAAACACCATCTTCTTCAACATTCTTATTCCCATTTTCATTTGTTTATCCAATCTATTTGCGCACAGAAAATTACATTACAAATCTATAAGAGATTGTTAGTTTTCTTTTACCCTTGTGAAATATGGGATAATGGATATATATAAGCTTGGAAATGTCCCTTACACTCTTTCGAAACCTCCTACAACCTACTACCAGGTTCATACCACTTCTAGTACCCTTAGATCGCTCTCGGATGGAATATTGTAGCAATCCTCTAACATTTCATAGAATTCATCAAAATGTGCCCACATTTTCCTCTAAATAATTTTTTTATTCTCATCACTACACAACACCCTCTAATCCCTGAAAACCAACTTGAGAAGGTCAGAGATTTTAATATATTCCTTTTATCGTTGTAGCTTTAATTATGCAAATAGGGTTTACTATTGTGGTTATGAGTTAAGTAGCATGAAAACAATTTACATTGGTCACTTTTGAGCATTTGATGGTCTCTAAAAATATAATAGAAATTACTTTGAATACAATATTGTATACTTTATTTCTTGCAAGATAGATTAGAGTCACTACTTTCATGCGACTAGCTTAGGTTTACTTTTTTGGTATTTGACTTCAATAAAACACATTAAGATTTATTTTCCAACATTTATTTCCATGTAAAAAAATTAGTGTTTCCTTTATGTAGTAGGACAAGTAATGCTTCAATTGTCTCTTTGTTTTCCAAGTTAATTTCGGTAGCTTTCCTTCTTTGGAAGTTTTGAAAATGGTCTCTACACATTCCAGTTCAATTCATTGCTTCAAATAAACTTAGGTAGAATCTTGCTTACTGTGCATATAGCACTATCACCTCTTAAGTTTGTATGTACTTTAGATTTATAAATTAAAACTTGTAGCCCTAGAAGTTACAAAATTATTATTGTAATACCAAGACTCATCACTTTTTGGCTCAGTTTCAGGGGAGGTTTCGAATTAGATACTTCTTTCTACTTTAAAGTTGCTTTCTTTTCCATTCCATTTCCTAAAAGCCAACAAAAAGTAAGTTTTTGCAATAGTATTTATAGTTATAAAAATTGCAACAAAGAAATAAAAAAAAATTGTTTCATGCCTCATAGAGCTAGGGACAACTAAGGGAAATTTTTGCCTAAAATCCCCAGTTCTATAAGCAATCAACCTTCACTCTTTGGTGACTATGGACCTCCTCCTTTGACCACAGAGGATTTGGAGAAAATTTTGGGTGAGCAACCATAGATATTTGAGGAGCCTAAAGGGGAAGAATAACCTCCATCACCTACTCAAGGAATGGTTGAAATAGGCAGCCTGAATTCTTTCCTATCAAGGAGACAAACACAGAAGCTAGAATGAATAACATTAGCTCTAATTCCCTTCCACATTTTGATGGCTTGGCTTCTGAAGTCCCTGATACCTTCATGTTTGAATTTTTTTTGTCTGTAGGATATATTATTACACCTTTGATGAGAAAAAACTTAAATTGTTTCCTTCCATCCTTAAGGATGCATCCATGCGTTGGTTCATGAACTTGGAAGGAGGAAATAACACTACTTGGTCCAAAATGAAGCAAGAATTCAACAAAAAATACACATATTAATGACGAGAAAGGGTCACAAAAGAAAAAAAAATAGGGTGACTCAAGGGCCAAATGATTCCCTAAAGGACTTTGAAGAAATATTTTGGTTGAGATATTGGAGGGCTAATTGCACCCTTGATCTAGAGTCAATGAAGTTAGTATTACTCTTAGGGGCCAAGGAAGAGTTGATAGATACCATCAACATGTTGTCTAATGGATATATTTAGTAGCTCAATTATGAGGAAATCAATACAATGTTCAAAAACCACTCAAGGGTTGTATGGAAAAGAGGTAGATGCAACCAAGGCTTGGTAAGATATTCACCTTCTACCTCGAATATCAAGAATGAAATAGGAAGCATGTTAGAGGATTTTAAATGTGAAATGTCACATAATTTTTCCTTGTTGATGGACACAATGCAGATCAAGAAGAAAAAAAGAGGGAGAAAGGGCATTAGCTATATTTTTCCCTTCATGCACCAAGAGACACCCTAGAAATTAATGTCCATTGAATGTAATAAGAATATGCTCTCTATGTGAGGAAAATCATGCAACTAAAAAGTGTCCATCTCTTCCAGTTCTGAAAGTGGTGTATCAATAAACAAATGGAGGCATGGAGAAACTTTTATTTATCAAACAAAGGAGGCCACAAGGCCCTATGCCATATCAGCAAGATATGTAAGGTATACACTATCCTCCTTTCAATACAAGTCATAATGAACATTTTCAATCTTAATATCCTCCAAATAACTCACTATGGTCCATGCCTTCACCCATGTCCTATCATCCTCGTCAACTTTTTATTCCAACTTTCTAATCATATTATCCCCAACCTCCTCAATGGGATAACCCATCACAACAATGGAGGTCTCCGGAAGTACAACTGCCTGCCTTAATGCCTCCTCATCCTCATCCAAAACTACACCAAAAAAATCCACCTAAACAACCCTAAATTTCTTTTCAACATAATCTAAACCCAAACAATAATCTGGCCCAGAATATCTATAGTGGAGAAACTTCCTATCCTACCTATGTTGTAGAAATTCTAGAAATCACCTAAATTTCGAGACGGTACTACATAATTTTCACACACTTCTTCAATAGAATATTATGAATAATATAAGTAAGAAAGTAATCCTTAGTCTAATCCACCTCCCTATCTTAATAGGTTAGTTCATTCCAAATCACACACCCTAGAAGAGGTTGAACTTCTGAGAGAACTAATTTTTTTTTTTTTTAAAACCCCTCTCCTAAAGGCTATTAAATACGTTCCCATATATAAAAAATTCACTAGGGAACAATGTTTCAATATTCTAGGATGGAAGAAGAGATATTGCCCCACTATCAATGTTGTTAGGAAATTGGGTAATCTAATGACTGAGAAGGTCATCTCCCTAAAGTATTTGGATCATGGTAGCCCGATAGTGGATGTACACATTAAAAACATTGCAGACCCAAAAAAACTTATTGATATATGGGTTTCAATCAATGTCATGACCAAGGAAAACATGCTTAAGTTCAACCTCCAGGGAGCCCCAAGGAAAACCACAACCGTGCTACAACTTACAGACATATCCATAGTAGCACTTGGGGGTGTCATTGAGGATGTTATGGTTTCCATTGATTCCTAGAAGCACCCCACTAATTTCCTTGTACTCTAACCTAATACCGAGTTAAATGGGTATCATCCCATCCTAAGAAGACCTTAGTTGGCTATTATTTATTCTTATATCAGTTGTAGAGCTGGGAACATGAAAATCAAGAATGGGAAGCTCACAAAAAAACTTGTATTAGACCCCCTGCTAAAACCCTTGTTGAGCATGATTTTCCTATGTGGGTAGAGCAATAATAAGAATAATTATATCAATCATCCCCCTACCCCATATGTACATTATAATCCATTGTGGGAAGTAGGAAACTAGATGAAGATAATCATACTGATAATTTTCTGCAAAACAAGCACCTTGTTTCCATGCAAATTGATGGACTAGAAATGGAACCTTTAGAGCAGCCTGAAAATAGTCCATGGTCATAATTACTCATTGTTGGTTCTAATCAATACCATGTCAAAATTGTGGAAATAAGCCCCTCTAGAACTCTAAAAATCACTTGTTCCCTTTCATTAGAACAAGAGGAACAATTGCTCAATGTCTTAAGGAAAGACCTTGATGCCTTCATTTGGGATCACAAATAAATGAAAAGGGTCCATCACTCAGTCTGTACACATCACATATACACCAAAAAAATCCACAAAACTATTCACCATCACTATAGAAGGATGAACCCTACACTTAAACACATAGTAAAATAAGAATTATAGAAATGATTATATGCATGATTCATTTATCCTATTTAAAACATTGGAAGGGTATCACCTCTAGTTATTATTCCCAAAAAGTATGGGAAATGGAGATTTTTTTTTTATTACAGGGAAATTGATAATCCTACCAAGAAAGTTCATTTTCCCTTACCTTTTATTTATCAAGTTTTGGATGGTCTTGTAGGGAAAAATTTCTTTTTATTTTTGGATGGTTTCAACGGGTATAATCAGATCCAAATAAGTTCTGAAGACCTAGATAAGACTACCTTAAAATATCCATGGGGGACATTTTACTATAGGTTCCTTCCTTTTTTTTTGTGTAATTCCCCTACTACCTTCCAGAGGGAAATTGTTAAAAAATGCAACAAAAATTCTCAATTTGATTTGCCTTGATTAAATTGAGAAAAATCAAATTTCCACATCAACATACAACTTGGATGCAATTAACTTGTGCGACATGGCTTGTGTCACCCATTTTACCCAGTAAATTCGAGTTGAAGGTGTTAGAGTTCAGATAAGCATGTGTGATTTCTAATTTGTACCAATCAAGGTAATTTATCTCAAGTTGTTTTTGGTTAAACTAGTTCCAACTATTGGAGGAACTAGTGGATGGTCAGTTGTGCAGTGGCGGCTTCAGTCAAACTCAGTGATCATCCAATTAACTAATCAATCAAACCAAAATAGTTAGTGCATCCAGAGAATTCGAGTTCCCCAACTGTGGTGGAGATTCCAAGGAAGTGTAACATTATTTGTAGAGTAGTCTTGAGTGTATAGGTGTTGCTTGTAGTCAAATGATCAACCTTGGGCATTGTGAAATCCATTTTGGAGAAATTCCTAAATAATAGGGCCCTAATTTCTTAGGAATTGTGCAAGGAAATAGGGGATCAAGCAGAGGAAGAAATTGACTAAGTCTGGGTCAGATATTTTCAGTGAGTAGAGATATATGTTATCCACTTGCAGGTTGTGCTCAATTGAGAAAATCAATTGTAATACATCTCTATTCATTAGATTAATGCAAACAAGAATTGGGGTTTTTAGCAGATTGCTTTTGCCAGGAAAAATATTGTGTCTGTTTGTGTTATTTCTTATTTCATGTCTAAAATTTTTGTTCTAAATTGTGAATTAACTTCTGCAGAGTAGTAGAGTAGGTTTGTGTTTTTTTATTTTTATAAAAAATCCATGAGAAGTTGCAAATCTACACCATTATTTATACACGATATCAGTGTAGGATTCAAGGTAGAACAACAATTTCAAAGTTGTTTATCAGGAGGATTTAATTTTTAGTTCAATGTAGAAGGATCTCTTCAGATCTGACAAGATGACCTTTAATGGGTTGAGGCTAGAGTATGCCTTGGAAGTCACCTCTAATTTCATCGCATGGAAGGATCGCATGGAGACAGTATTGGATGACAATGTCTTGTTAGAATAAATCAAGACAGATGTTGCAAAACCACAAGCATTTGATTCCCGAAATCTTGATCAGTGGAAGAAATATGCAGCCAAGGAGAGGAGAATAAACTTGGAGGGATTATGGGATCACATTGTCTCAAATATCCATGGGAAAGAAACTCCATTATCAATGTGTAAATGACTGAAATAATTTTTTGAGAATAGTAGTGACCATAGGAAGCTAGCGCTCAAGGACAAACTTCAAAATTAGATCAAGATGTAGAAGCATGGCATTGTTCTCCAATGTCTGAGAAGCTTCACACAATTTTGTGATTAAATTGGTGGGGTTGGTCTTAATGTTGAAGAATATTACTTGGTAAGCCTATCCTTTTTAGGCCTTCCCAAGAGATAGAATAACTATCAATATTTAGTGAATGAGAGGGAGAAACTATTGAATTGGGAATGATTATGGTATGATTTCATAGAAGAGGAAAGAAGGTAGAGTAACAGATACAAGACTTCATCCAAGGTAGAGGATGAAGAAAAAATTTCATTGGCTGGAAATGGGAATAAGGGAAAAGGGAAGAAATCTCAAACCAAACCAGAATCTAGCCAAAGGGGCAAGAAGAAATATTTGTCCAAAATTAAATACTTCAATTGTCATGAATTCAAGATCTATGCCAATGAGTATCCAAATAAAAAGGCAATAAAGAATACCCCAGGAGGAGTAGTAGGTGAAGCCTTGGCTTCATAGTTCAAGCTTGAATTTACCCTTATCGCATGCATGACCAATTCTCTGATGGAGAGTGTATGGTACTTGGATTCAGGGGGATCGTTCCACATCATAGGGTGTAGAGAGATTTTCAGAGACGTGAAGGATAAATACTTGTAGAGGAATATTTAGTTGGGGGACGAAGAAAGATAAAACACAACCAAGATTGGTCTAGTCACCTTTTAGAGGAAGTCGTGATCCCCTGTTAGACTCAAGGATGTCATGTTTGTTCCAGGCCTAAAGAAAAATATCATCTCTATTTCAGTTTTGGAAGAACATGGTTATGATGTGATCTTTAGAAAAGGGAAACAATTCTTGAGACACATAGCCACAAGGCAGGTGAAGCATATCAAGGTTTGTGTGAAGAACTTGTATAAGCTAGATGTGGAAGATTGTTTTGCATTAAGCACTACGGTGGAGAAAGTGAAAAGTCGTGATTTCGGTGAACTTTGGCATAGAATACTTAGCCATTTAAATCATGGACATTGAATATTATGTAGAAAATAACCACTAGCCTCCCTAAAGGAGCACTTGAGTAGAAGGATGTACAAAATATCCATATTCCATGATCAAGACAATAAAACACATGTAGTACTAGAAAGGATGCACTCTGATGTCTGTGGAAATTTCTCAATAACCTCCACTCCCATACAAAAATATTTTGTCATTTTTACTGATGACTTTTCATAAAAGTGTTGGATCTTCTTCATGCAAAATAAATATGAGACATTCTCCAAGTTCGTAGAATCCAAGGGTCTGGTTGAGAAAGAAGGTGAAGGCTCTCAGGAGTGATAATGGAATTGATTAAGTGTCAAATCAATTCAAGAATTTCTATGTGAAAGAAGGAATTCGACGAGATTTGAAAACACCCCACAAACCACACCAGAATGGGGTGGTTGAGAGAAGGAACCGTAGAATTGTGGGAGCAACAACGACGATTTTGCATGAGCAAGGCATACCTTTGCATTTTTGGGTCGAGTCATGTAACAAAATAGTATATTTGTAGAACCAACGTCCTCATCGGATTCTTGGTATGATTTCACCATAGGAGGATTTCTTTGGGAGGAAATCAAATGTGTCGCAATTCATGATTTTTGGAGCCTCTGTTTACTGCCATGTACCCAAAGAAGGAAGGAATAAGCTTCAGTCACAATGAAATTTCGGGTATTTTGGGTTACATATAAAATACTCACAATTATGTGTGTACTTTCTATCCCTCACAATGATAATTTTGAGAAGCGATTTAAAGTTTGATGAGGAAAAATTGATGTGGTGATCTCTTGAGAGGGAGTTCCAAACCCACCAAAAAAGGATATTTTAACTCCAAAAGAGGAGCCTAAGTAGGTTGTGGAGTAGAAACAAAATTGAGAAGCACAGATTGTAGACATCCACTCAATCAGAACCATCCAGAGAAGGAAAAAAAAAGGACCAGGGAAGATGATAGACTTGTGTAGGATGCGAGGGAAAATGTGGGGTATCCTTCAAATCTGTGCAGGAAGAGAAGGTGACCTGATTGGTACATTGGCTACATGGCTCTAATGATTTAACTTATATATATTGAGCTATCGTTTTTTAGTACATGGTAGAGCAACCTATATGGGTTGATGTAGTGGTGGAGGAATAAAAATTTATTGTATAGAACAATGTTTGGGAATTGGTCCCAGGAATAACAAATAAATAAATAGTGGGTTCGATATTGATCTTCAAGGTGAAGTAGGCAGCAGATGAAAGTATTGATAAGTATAAGGAAAAAAAATATCCAAGGGGTACTCTCAAGTTGAGTGAATTTAATATAAGGATACATTTTCTCCTGTAGTAAGGTACTCATCCATTTGATCAATAATTGCATTGACTACGTAGATGGGGTGGAAGATCCACAAGATGGATGTAAAAAAAACATTCCTAAATGGAGTTATTGAGGAGGATGTGTACATCGAGCAACAAAATTTTTTTGATACATTTGATTGAGAGTCTCATGTGTGCACACTCAATTGAGCGTTGTACGATATCAAACAATCACCCCATGCTTGGTACACTAGTATCGATAGCTATCTCACCGGTTTGTGTTTCACCAAAAGTGAAGAAGAAGATGAAAACCTCTATAATATTTTGGTATAAGGTAAATTTATCATTATTGTGTTATATGTTGATTATTTAATTTTAACTAGTGATGAACAAATGATTAGATCTTGCAAGGAGTAACTTGTAAGGGAATTTGAAACAAAGGACATGGGTCTTATGCACTACTTCCTTATGTTGGAAGTATTGTTGCACTGAAAATTGTCACCTTGACATTCTGCTATCTGTATGAGCTCATTATCACTCATACTTTCCTCCTTTGCAAGTCTAAAACATCAGTTCCTCATGTCAGGCCTTAAAAATAAGAGAAAAACTCTCAAAAGTCTCTAAAACTCTGGTATCACACTTTTTCTTTGTCTTACCTATGGTCCCACACCTAATGGTCATGTATCCTGCGTACCTAACCACACTTTCTCTGTGTTAAGAGTGCGAACCCCTGTAAAAGATTAAAAAGGCGTAAGTAAACTCAAAAATCTCACTTTCAGTCATTTCTAGAAGCTTCTAGAAGAAATCTTGCGGTGGCAAGACTGCTTATTTCAAGTTCATGTATCCCATGCCTTAAGGAGCTAACCCCTTGATGTGAGGAGCTTATCCCTTTGAAGGAGGATTCTATCCCTTCATAGTAGGAACTGAAACCTCCTCTTTTTCACTATAAAAAGAGGCATTGGGTAGCCTCAAAAGAAGTTCAAGCTTTAGTATTATTTGAAGTAAAGTGTTGTTGGAACTTAGACTCCTTTAGCTAAGATTTTATGAGGAAATATTACATACCTGTATGTATCTCAGTTGGAAGAGTGCAAGGCTTTTCAGAGTAAAGGAAATTCCTGCTTCAGACCCCGAGAAGAACTGTTCAACATCAAGGCTGAAAAGGTTGTAAGGTTATTCTACTATTTCAAAGTTAATACAAATAAGTTTGTTTTTCTCAATAGGCTGTCAATTGATTGTTTATTTTATGGATTCCTTGATCACGATAATAGATATGATTTATGAATATATGCTATGCAGGTTATATTTGATGCTTGTTTGTTTGTGTTTGCAAATCTTCGAAGATAACTCTTTCGGGCGAATGAAGGATGACTACTACAAGCAAGCGTTGGATCAAAGGTAGGATCATAACACCTTTGTAGCATTTAATTATAAATCGTGATATATCTAGAGAAAGATAGATTTAATTGTCTGTTTGTTGCTAGACTATCTTCTGATACTAGGGAGATCGGTCTTGTTAGCAAGATCGATTTATTCGGCCAACAAATTGGCGACTCCACTGGGGAAGGATATTTGATTTTTGGTTTTCCTTTATTTTGACTTGAGAAAATGATTTATTCTGGTTTTTGATTAATGTATACTCTCTTGGGTAGCTTAGGTTTACTTTGCTTTGAAAATTTTTGAAGTCTTTTGTGTTTTTCTTGAATTTGTCTGGGGATCGCACTTTATCTTCACACACAGTGCGGGCATCTTCACACTTTCCTTAAGTAACCAGTGCGGGACCGCACCTGTTGCTTCTGGGGCCTACAGACCCTGTTAAAATTTTTTAAATATCATGATTTCTTCTTCCAGTTTAAGTTTAGATTTGATTTAGGACTCTTATTGTCTACCCAGATCTGTATTTTTCCTATCAAAAACCTCTTGTGAGTGAGTTCCAATAGTATTTTTGTTTTGAGTGATTTTCTAGAAGTTTTGCATACTTGGAATGGTTTTCACTTTGTCTCTGTAGTGACTCAAAGATTAGAAGCTCGAAATACCTTAGATCACACTTGTGTCTTTTTGTCTTCTTGATGAGTCTGACTTGGTTGCGAAATCCATCCTTTTTGAGGAATAGATCTAGTTTTCTCTTTGCAAATCTTTGAACAAACTTTGTTATAAGTTCTGAATTTCATTTTTACAAAAGAAAACATACCTGGATTTTTTTTTATTTTTTGTTATTCTGTACAAATGAATCCTTAGTTTACTGAAAAACTAAGAAAAACATTCTAAAAAAAGTTAAAGCTTTTATTCAATTAGATTTTCAAATTTCTTAGATCTTGAAATTACTTTTTTCGTAGTTTTGAGTGATTTTCTAGAATTTGTAGGTTTCTTTTGAAAGAAAAGTTGTTTCTTGTAGTTTCGAGTTTTGAAAAGTGAAAGGGATTTATTGTGAGCATTGATTGTTTGTCTTTTTTTGAGTTCTTATTGAAAAACAAAAAGATTTTCTTTTCATTTATTCTTCATGTTGAAAGAAAGAATTGTCTCTTAAGAAATTGCATTTCTCGAACTCTTTCTTTAGCTAGACTTCATTGAAAGAAAAACAAATTGCTTATCATTTTAGGTGCATTTTTTAGTGTGTTTGGAGTCGAGTCTTCACACCATCAAAATTTCATTTCCATACCTATTGAGTTAAAGAACAACCCATAAAAACAATGCATAATTAAAATTGATCTAGTATTTTTTTCTATTTCTAGGGCTCTTATCACCAATATAGATTAGGCTAGTATATTGGAGTAGGGAGTAATTAACTCTCCAAGATAGTAAGAACAAACAAGTAGATAAATCTTGCAGCAGGAAATAAATCCAATTGTAATTGGTACATTCTGGGAAGCTTCTCTTAAAGGAGTTAATCACGAGATCATGTCCGAACCTTTGAGACAATCAATTCTGTTTCATTGGGAAAGATGGAAGATCTGCGCGCATTAAAAACGGTAAACCTCAGATTAACCATTGTCGAGGAACCTGGGGTCACTTGTTGGTAAACCTCGGATTTACCATGTCGATGAGCCTTCAAGGGGATTGAGCTTGTTACTTTGCCCTTGCGCGTAGAGTCGGATCGTAGACTGTTCCCCCAGTTGTATTTTTTGATGTTGGTAACCTTAGTGTCCATAAACTTAAGATTATTTCCTAAGGTGACGATGAAGGAAAGATCTCACTGTACTTGGAGCAGACGTTGACTATACTCACTTGGACTCTCTGGGGGGTTCTCTTCACTTGAGCTGGTTTTGTGGAGAAACTTGTGCCAGTCTGTTTCATTAAGCAGGTTGTCAGGGTAACTGTTCCAACCGATCTTTCTGTATTAAACTTCTACTAAGTTGGATTTCATCACCAACTAGTGTTTTTAGTACAGGAAGATACTGTTTGTGCGTGGTTTGAAATTTTAGATTTTTTAGGCGTGCGATTCAGCTATTTTTTCCTTTAGAGACTTTAGGTGTTTTATTGAAATTTTCTTTGTTTGCGTGTGATTAATTAATATTCAATCGTGATAGAATTACTGAGACAATCCCGTAGACTTCAAGGGAAGCCCCCTAAGTATACACCAAGCCAACTTGAAGAGCTGCGAGCTCTAGTATCATCTAGTGACAGTAGAATTAGATCAACAGAAGCCGAAGATTCATCTATAACTGTTCATCCTGATTATCAAATACCAACAACAGAGCATACTTCTGAGCCAATTTCAGTTTCTGAAGTTATTGGTAGTATTTCTCCTTCCAGTGAATTAGCTGAAGAACCTAAAATTTCTGAGCCTGACACTGAACCTATTGTTTTGGAACCGTCTTCAAAATTTGTTACTCCAACTTCTAGTGATCCTTGTTCACCTAGGGTAAGAAATATCATTATTGAAAATATTCCTTCTGGCTTCATATCTATTGAAGAACTTGTCGGTCCAAATGAAGAAGTAACTCTTCCCGAAAACCAACGGACTTTGAATCTTAAGGAGCGTGAATCAATATTCTGCAGTCCTTTTAGAAGTGACGTTTGGTATTTATCATTGAAATTTTTTTTAGAAAATTCGGGTCTTAGTTTTTCACCACCTCGAATTCCTTTTCATCCTACACCAAGAGGTTATTATCCTTCATCGATCATGTCAGGAGAGTCATCTATGTTTTCCCAATCACCGGAAACATTTTTATACAGTGGTCCTTCTGTTCCTTCGGGATACCGTGCACTCTCTGTTACTTTCTTAGGAGCAGCTCCTCGACCGATTGAACAAGTGTTATCACCTGGTATTAATGGAGCTAAAAACGCAGAGAAAATATTTATGATGTCTGGTAATATCCCAAATCCTCAACCTCAAGGTAGTCAGTTATCGCCTGGGGGGCAACCTCAAGGTACTCAGTTACCGCCTGGGGGGCAACCTCAAGGTAGTCAGTTACCGACTGGGGGGAAACTTCAAGGTAATTTTTTACCAGGTCAAACTATAGGACAATATTATTTTGGAGAACAACCTCAAGGAAAGTACACACCTCAAGGTTATCAACCTTCAGGACAGTACATACCCCAAGGTCAACCCCGGACTCAGTATATTCCTCAGAGTCCTTATCAACCCCAAATTCAGTACGTGCCTCAGGGTTATCAACCTCAAGGTCAGTACCCAACTCAAGGTTTCCAACCACCTTCTGGTCAATCATTTGTATAAGGAGCTGGAAATTTACCACTTAACTATCAACCCTACATTCAACCAGGATATGGTCCTACATATGGACAACCTTCTACGGGACAATACCCCGAAATGAACATGGTATGGAATCCACCTCAAATTCAACAGACTATGCAATCTAATGTGCAGTTACCTAATCAACTTGGACAACCTTTGGTTTCTGGTCCAACCCAGCAACCTGTCGAGCCTACTATTCAAGTCCCTGCACCTAGTTCTGTTCAGCATCCTGGGCCTAGTACACCTCAGACTCCGCCTCAAACTACTTCAACTACTGCAACATTTTTTCAACCTACAACACCTGTTTCTGGAGTATCTGTAGCTCCAGTTTCTTCTATCCCTGCATCCGTGCAAATTCCTCAAGTCTCTGTGCCCCAGTCAGGACCTACAGTTTAGACTTCGGTCAAGATGCCTGCAGGACAGGCTGGTACAAGTACGATTGCCACAAGTCAATCACAATTCACATATCAACTGCACCAGAGATAGTATCAATTCGGTCTCGTTGCACAAAACCCAGTTTATCAGTATCAACCATATCCTGGCTATACTTATCAACAGCCTCAACAACCCCAGTTTGGTCCGATTAATACTGGTTTTCCGGGAGGTTTTACCATTCCTAATGCAAATCCTATTCCGATTTATCCTGGATATCCTCCTCCCAGAACTGGTTTTCGCGACCCTAACCGTCAGTTACCATTTATTGCAAACTTTGGATTTACCTGATTTGTCGCGCCTTACGAATGATCCAATTTACTATCTTCCGTATTGGCCGCCAATGCCTAATAAGTTGCCTAGTGATATACCAAATTCGAGGGTAAGTCAGGAGAGGATCCGTCTAATCACGTTATGACTTATCACCTCTGGTGTGCGTCTAATTCGATAATTGATGATTCAATTCGGTTACGCCTTTTTCAACAAACTCTTATTGGTCTTGCTGCCAAATGGTACATTGAGTTACCACAAGGCTCTTTTAATAATTTCAATCAGTTAGCAACTACTTTCTTAACTCATTTTCAGTTTCCTGTCAGATACGACAATGGCACATAACTATTGACTTCACTAAAACAATCCACGTCCACATATATTTTTGATAATATTCACGAATGGCGACGTAGAAGGCGTTTAGTGAAAGTTTTCATTCCGGATCAAATTTTGGCGGAATGGTTCATTAAATCATTATTACACAAAATCACTGAAGATGTAGCTAAGGGAGGAGTTTTTACTGAGGAGCAAGTCATTTCTCAGGCTTAGTACCTTGACCTCATTTATATGCAGTCAGGTATTTTACATGAAAAAATCCCTGATCTTCCAAAACACGGTCAAATAACTGTAGCTCCTTCAGGGTCTCATGCCATTGATGTTATGCTTGGTTCAATTAGTACTAAAAGCCAGAAGAAATATTCAAATAATTCTTCTCCTATAATAACTTTACCTGATTCCTCGAAAGGAGATTCTTCCACTGAAGTTTCTATCGACATCCATGTCGTAGAGTCATCTACGACCAAATATAAATATGGCAGTAAAAATAAGGGGAAGAATAAGAACAAACAAAAATCAAAAGATAAAAAAAATAAAAATGAATCTACTAACGAAAAACGCAAACCTCGTTATCCTTGTTTCATTTGTGACAATGATCATTTTATCAAAGAATGCCCACATCGAGCAAAGGTTTCGAAATTCGTTAAAGGTTCTCAACGGCTTGTTGTCTTGAAGGATCCTTTTCCTACTGAAGATAGTAAAATGATTGGTTCTTCCTCAAACGCCTCAGAAGAACCCGTTATGATGATGTCTCATGTCAGGATTGCGATGCGATCGCAAGATTATGGTAGTAAAAATCCTATTGGTTGTAAAGAAGAAGAATATTCTAATTCAAACACATCAACTACACCTCCTCCTATTTCTGATCCGCTACATATCGAGAAACCCAACTAAGACTTAGTAATCAAACCGCTTGCTAAAGGTGTACTTTGTAAATCATCTTTCAATCCACATGCGAGAGATGCTCAGAATTGCAACATTGTTGAGGACTTAGCTATTTCCCCTTCAGCAATGTCGACTTTGGAAATGTTGCAATCGTGCCCAGCATAGCGTAAATTACTATTGTCTGCCATAGGAGCTATCGGTATTCAAGATTCGAACCTAATAATGTTCGATTTGGAGAATAGTACACCCCGCCCACCCCATCAAATGGCTTTCCAGATTCCAGTGTTGGTAAAAAACAGACCCGTCTTTTAGACTGTAATTGATGAAGGGGCGTCTACGTGTATTATGTCGATCCAGTGTCGGAAATCGCTTGGTTCTCCTACACTCAATCAATCTCCGACAATTCTAAAAGCTTTTGATGGCCGAGGGTTCCATCCTTTTGGTATTTTGCAGAATTTACCTATAGAGGTAGAAGGAAAAACCGTAAATCTAGATGTGGTAGATGTGGAAGTGGTTGATGCCCCTCTAGACTACAACCTTCTCTTGGGTCGCAGTTGGTCTTATGATATGACTGCTGTTGTTTCATCGATATTTCGACTTATCAAGTTTCCACATAAAGGAAAGATCGTTACAATAGACCAGCTAACTTATTTCTCATCTGATCCAGCCTCTATAGAAACTATCCAGCACATCGGTAAAATGGCTATCCCTTACAAGGATGTCGGCGTAAGTTTGATTAAAGATTCTAGTTTACTGGGAACTTTTTCCTTTCCTGCTCCTAACGTATCACCTCATATCGCAAATATTCATATTATTTCATCGAATACAGTTACTTTTGATGATCCTTGGATTGTACCTTCCGATTCTAAGGTGGATTAATTTGATGGCGCGATGCCTTGGAGTCCCTTTGAAATTGCATATCAGGCTGTACAGTCGCTTTCTAATCCTTCTTCAACCGAAACTGATCCAATGAATGTGATCCATGAGGAATCACTTTCTATATCTAGCTCAGCTACAATGACATTTCCTGATCTTGTTCATACTGATGAGCAGATTCGTGAAGTTTTTTCTGTTGATGATTTACCATGGCAAGATCTACATCACCGATCTTCGTTTTTACCTAAGCTTGATCATTTTGAAAAAGATTTTTCTTCTATTTTCACTATTGATTATGTCAAATAACCACTGAATCCATTGCAACATTCTAATTCTGAGTTAAATTTGGAAAATATCTCTCGAACAGTTCCTATTGACATTTCAGTTAAGCCAGGAATTATTGAAAACATTCATATAGGTGCTTCATGTACGGACGATGAAATCCAAACTTATAAAGCCCTATTTCAAGAATTTTGTGATGTGTTTGCCTGATCATATGAAGAAATTCCAGGAATCAATCCGTCAATTGTTGTCCATGAAATTAAGACTTACCCGGATGTTAAACCTGTCCGACAACGCTTATGTCAAATACATTCAAGAAAAGCTGCTGCTATCAAAGCCGAAGTTGAGAAATTACTTCGTGCAGGTTTCATTTATCCAATTCCTTTAACCGATTGGGTATCGAATATTGTTCCTGTCAACAAAAAACAAGGAACGATAAGAGTATGTATCGATTATAGGGATATTAATTGAGCTTGTCCTAAAGAGAATTATCCAACCCCTTATATCGATCAAATTATTGATGATTTTGCCGGTAGTGAAATGTTCTCCTTTATGGATGGTGTTACACCATTTTTTTTATCATCTAACTCATTATCATTAGATGAACCCAAGTACACCATGTAAGACCAATTTTACCCTAAGTAAAATTGCTTTCACCATGTAAAATAACATTTGTCTATATTTCATGGTCATATTTAACCCAAAACAAGGAAATTAATTAAATAAATCATTATTTATTTAATTATTTCTTAGGAATAAGTTATTCAAATAATTATTTAAATAATATTCCTAGTTAAATTTGACTAAATCATTTTTAAATAATTAAATAAATCATTATTTATTTAATTATATTCCCACCATCTCCCTAAAATAATAAATAAATCATTTATTTATTTATTGTTTATAAATAAAGGAATTGACCCAAGTCAAAAGACCTTTTTCCTCCAACAAATATAATAAAATATTCCTAAAGGGTGGTTCTAGAATTTGATTAATAATATTTTATTCATGCAACAAGTTCTAGATAACCCTAATATTTTGTTATAAATAGGAGGGTTCTCCCCATTCATTAGTCACCTTCATTGCATTAGATCACACTGGATCTATTCTTGGTCACCATTTTACATTTTTGCTTTGTGAGCTCCCATTGAGTTCTATGTTTGTCAGGGTTTTCTACCACAATAAGAGAGAGGAATTTTAGATCTGAAATGCTGAGGACTTTCAAGAACCCATCCCATTAAGGAGAATCGAAAAACACCTTTCTTGTTTTCCTCTCAGGTGCCCCATTCTTTAATATAATACAAATCATTCTTTTAAACACTTTGTTCTTGTCTTGTCTATTGGATACATGGAGCCATATTATATTTTATCTGCTTAATGTCTTTTGTGCTTAGATCTGAATTTGTGCAGCAGACTTAAAGATATTTTGCAGCCATAATCGATGTTAGGGCTATTTGTTATGTGTAGCTAAAGTGATATTTTACGAAAAAATATTCATACTAACAGATTGTTTTTCCAGTTACAATCAAATCAACATACTCCCTTCTGATCAACCTAAAACAACTTTCATTTGTCCGTGGGGAACATTTTCTTATTTCAAACTACCCTTTCGATTGAAGAACGCTAGGGAAAATTTTCAAAGGGCTATGTCTTACGCATTTCATGACATCAAGAACATTGTGCAGCCTTATCTTGGTGATTTACCTGCCCATTCATCGTGTAGAGCCGATCATCTCACTCATTTACGAGCTATCTTTATGAGATGTAGGTATTATCAAATTCGGTTGAATTCACACAAATGTGTTTTCTGTGTAGAATCGGGTCGCTTACTGGGATTTTTCATTTCAAAATTAGGCATTCATGTCGATCCATCGAAGGTGGAAGCTATCGTCAATCTACCTCCTCCTTTGACTCTTCGCTAACTCCAAATTTTGCAAGGGAAAGAAAATTTTTTACGTCGTTTCATTCCTAACTACGTCAAGTTAATAAAGGGTTTTACCAGGTCGTTAAAACAGAACGTTCCATTCTTTTGGGATGAGATCGCTGATCGATATTTTGATGCACTCAAACACGCGTTGACCCATGCACCGTTATTGCATCCTCCCAATTACAACCAGGATTATTTTTTGTATCTCGCCACTTCTCATTCCACCATTGGGATGGTTTTAGTCCAGGAATATGAATTCAACAATGAACATGTGATTTAATATCTTAGTTGAAATCTACATCTGACGGAGATAAAATATTCGCATGTGGAGAAATTGGCCTTGGCAGCTGTCCAAGTTGTCCAAAGATTTTGTCACTACATCTTATTACGCAAAACCAATTGCTAGGGGGCAAGTATTCCAAATGGATAGTTATCCTACAGGAATTTGACTTGGAATTTGAAAAATCCAAGGCAAAGAAGTCTTTTGTTTTTTCTGAACTGATGTGTGATTTCCCGTCTACTGATTCTGAAACTGTGGCGAAGCAGCCCATTGCGGACGAATCCTTGTTTCTTATCAGTACTCTTGATCCTTGGTATGGGGATATTATTATTTATCTCCAAACCCAATCTTTTCAGCCTGAAATCTCATGATCTCAGTGACGGAAAATAAGTTTCCAATCCCAACAATACAATATTATTGGTGATACACTCTATCTTCGTGGAGCGAATTATGTTTTCCGACGTTATCTTACTCATGAAGAAGCTGAGAAGCTTCTAAATGACTGCCATTCTGGAGCATGTGGCAGTCATATGTCTGTGTATGCCACAGCCCAAAATATATTTTGCGCTGGTTATTTCTGGTTTTCCTTATTCAAAGATTGTATCTATGCAATCCAGAAATGCCTCAATTGTCAGATCTTTGATCGTAAAATGCATGCACCACACGCTCCTCTTCACCCTATAATTTCCGTCAGTCCTTTCACAAAGTGGGGTATTGAATTTATCACATGTAACCCTCACTCAGCCAGGGGGCATTCGTATATTATCCTAGCGGTAGATTATTTTACTAAGTGGGTCGAGGCGATGCCTACATTTTCGGCAGACGGAAACACTGCTGCAACTTTCGTGTTCAATCATATAATTGCTAGATTCGTGTTCCTCAAGCTATTATTATGGATCATGGAAGTCATTTTCGAAATATCATGATGACTAAATTGAAAAATCAACTTGGCCTGCGCCACGATAGTTCTACTCCATATTACCCGCAGGCTAATGGTCTGGTTGAAGCTCTCAATAAATTTTTAGTCACTATGATCAAACGAATCATTGGTATTCATAAGTCGAATTGGCATACCATGCTATTTTCAGCATTTTGGGCATATCGGACCTCAGTAAAAACATCAACTGGTTTCACTCCTTTTCAACTGGTTTACGGTTTGGAAGCTATGTTACCTATTGAATGTGAAATTCCGTCATTACAATTAGCCATAGAATTACTCCCAGCTACTTCTGAAGTGTTGGCAATATGATGCTGAGTGTTTTCCTTGATGGAAACAAACTTGATGAAGATGATGGCAACCTACTTAATGAATTTGTTCTTGATGAGCTTGTGAATGATATACATATGATGTATCTACAATCAGTATAGAAGGTGCAGTAGAAAGAATTTCCAGAATGGGCCAGAACAGTGATGAAAAGTGTATGTCACAAGGAATACGCGAGTTTGTCTAGGGGAATTCGCGTATGCATGCGGGAAATAACGTACCAAGTCGCGTATGCTCAATTGCGCTCTAAATATGTAAAACCAGGGGTTACTACCATGGTATTGACCCATTGTATTGAGCGTTGGAGTGTCTATTTGATCCTGTCCAGGAATACCATCGGAAGTGATGTAGTTTTGATTCATGGTATTGATGAAGGCCAAATCTATATAAGGAGAAGAAAATCATTATGCATGGGGGTGCAAGTGTCTGGGCTTTAATGAATACTTCACTCTGAAGTATATCTGCATGGTTGAACTCTGCTCTTGATTGATAGATCTGAATCTATGATGCATCTATGAACATGGTGAAGGTTAAATATCTCTAGATCTAGAAATGGTGAATCTCTTGGATGATCTGAAAAGAAGCGATGAAGACCTGGCGCAAATCTGTTGAAGAACTTGAAGAAATCTGGGTAAGTTCATAGATCTGATCTGTTGTGCAAAGTTTATCTTTTACAGATCTATACGCAGGTTCAGTTCGTGAAAAGCGCGTGTATACGCGGATCTGTTTCAACAAAGTCGCGTATGGACAGTTAGGGTTATTCTGGTAAATGCACAGATGTATACACGGGTTCACTTCATAAAAAGCGCGTATATACGCGGGTCTGATTCAATAAAAGCGCGTATGATATCTGATCTTATGGTTGCTCAAGGTTGAATGTGTTTCTACATATTTATTCTGAAGTCTGGGTTATCTCTGATATTCTGGTTACAGTGGTTTCACTGTTCTGTTTGATGCATTGGGAAAAGGTTGTTTATTGAAAAGTAAAGGGTTGTGTTGGAGCTGTTTGATCCAGTTTGAAAATTGATGAACGTGGTCTGCAGTGGATCTGAGGGTTGAAACCTTAGGTTTGAACGTAGAAGCTTTCTTCCAGTAGAGGCTGGTGCCAATATCAGGGTGTAGTAGCTCCCTTCCAGGTGAGGCTGGTAAACGAGAGCAGGGGGTTGTTGCTCCCTTCCAAGAGAGGCTGGTAAACGAGAGAAGGTTGTAGCCTTCTGCAGGTGGGTACCTGCGTACTGGTATGAGTCTGCACCAGTACATGTTGTAAGAAGTTTTCTTAATAATAAAAATTGAAGACTGAGACGACGGTAGCGGTGGTTTTCTCCCGAATTGGGTTTCCACCTAAAAATCCTGGTGTTCATGTGTGGTTGCTTATGTGTGATGATTATTCTATTCTTCCTGCACTTGTTTACTGTTTTCTAAATATTTGATGAATGATTAATGCAATGATCTAAGTCAAGAACTAAATGCATAATTAGATCACTGGATATACGTGAGTTCTGTAAAGGATATCCGCGTATATACGCGGGTTTGCTTCAGGAAAGTTGCGTATGGTTTTTAAGAAAGAAATATCCAAGTTTTATTGTCTGCACAAAACACTGATTCACCCCCCCCCCCCTCTCAGTATTTTTCCCAACATGAAGAAGAGAAACATTTTTTGTACTTAGCTCAGCTAGATGAGAATTGACGCACTGCTGCATTAGAAAATGAGACTCATGCAAAATGAATGAAAGCTTAGTACGACAGAAATGTTACACCTCGCAATTTTTCAGAAGGAGACCTAGTTTTATTATACGATCAAGCAAACGATAAGCTAGGGGCTGGAAAATTTGTACCTATGTGGTAAGGTCCTTACATTGTTAAGCGAAAGCTGGCAAAAGGGGCCTGTGAACTGATAGATTTTGATGGGGTCTCCTTAGATAAACCCAGAAATGGGCTTTATCTGAAGAGACATTATGCTTAAATTCTGAGTGGAGATTTTTTGTTAGATTAGTTTCTTTACTGTTGGTGTGTCTTAGATTAGAAAATCGTGCCTAGTTTAGAGTGTGCTCTTATCACTATTCCTGCTTATCTGGGTTTTACTCTTGATATTGCAGATGTCAACATCTCTTCAAACATACATTGGTTTTGTTGATGGTGCTTGTCGTAGTACGTGGAACATTTCTTCTGCAGCTTGGGTTATCTATTCACCCTCTGATGAGTTAATATCCATGCATGGGGTAAGCCTCGGTCAAACAATGAATAACATTACAGAGTATAGTGCAGTGATTGAGTTATTATCTAAATCCATATGTTTTGGAATTCAGAGTTTGATTGTTAGGTTGGATTCTGAACTCGTTGTATTACACTTAACAGGGTTTATGCCATTAGAAATCCAGTATTATTACAGTTATTTTTGAGAGTTCATTTCTTGGACTGTGAAGTTTATTACATTGAATATCAACATATTCCAAGACATTTAAATACATTAGCAGATGCAGTTTCTTCTAGTATGATAAATAGAAATTTGCAATAATCAAAACAGTAAATTACACAAAATTCGATAACATGTTACACAAGATAGCCGATAATAATGATATATCATAGCATGGAAGTGTGTTTCAAAATATACATCGTCTTCGATCATAGGTTGAAAAACACCTTATGATCAACAAAAATGATAATACAAAAAGTCAAAAATGTCATGAGTCTACAAAATTGATCATCCTATCCCTAGTGATGATCACGATAAGAAACTATTGCTCGGGCCACCGTACACAGGAACCTCCTAAAAGGTCCTAGGACCCCAATCACATATCTCTATAACCTAAGTGGAATATCATCTATATCAGTCTATGTAATGTCTAGTGTCAAGCGCTATAGATGATGCTCCAACTCAGTCAGGATCTCTGTTGATTGGCCCTGTGGGGATGGTGCTGCTGCAGCTGGGTGTCTCCTCTCATAAGGCTAGAGAGCGGCTGGTCATCATGGGCCCACATCTACATTTAAACTTTTGATTATTAGTTTTGGACGATTAAAAAAAAAAAAAATAGAACTTAGAAAATGTTGAAAAATGAATTTTACCTGAATCATCCCACTATTCTCCTGCTAGAACAGCCATGTCTCGGTCGCCGCGAAGTACATCCCGACGTATGGAAAGTCCTCAATCAAAAAAATTTGGTTGTTCAACCAACGAAAATATGCAGGCGAGAATCGAACAACCTCTATGCCCTAAGTGTGACGGGCCATCAAAGCTACCCATCGAATCATCTGAGGTTCCCGGGCACTGCCTGGATCGACTGGAATGAGTTGCGGAGCCAGTAAGGGTATCCTCTCCAAATCAAATGTAACCACAATGGATTCGTAACCAAAGTTGTTTAATTTCCCATTTTTTTCTCTGGTCATTTGGCCTTTCAAATTGGCCAATACTGCTTTGCACCAGTTGAATATGGTGCGTTGGAAACAATCTACTGCAATCCACATTTGGGATCTAGTAGCCACATGAAACACTGCACTCTTGCATATTCTAATAACAGTGAATGCAATGATTTTAAGCTCAGGTCGTATGATATTTTTAATGTCAATCCATTTATCCTTGGGGTCTGCTCGATCATCGCAAAACTCTAGTCGAAGACTAGCGACAGACTGGCCACCTGGCCTAGTCCCGAACAAAGATATTTTTTCACCCCTCTTGGGTAAACTAGTCAAAAAATATATATCCTCTAGCTCAATTTCGAGCCGGTGGCTGCCAATCATGAAACACTGGTCCTGTGTGTCCCATCTGTTTACTAGCCATGTCAGGAGGTCAACTTGGGCCCTCATGCCCTGTATGGCGTAGAACTTGTAAAATCCACATGCTCTCAATTCCTGCAGTGTGGGAATATGATTCATTACGGCGTCATCTACATCTTCGTGCTTGTGTTCTCTCCAAGTAATCATTTTGAATGTCCTACAGTACACAAAGAGACATATTAGAACAAACTTGTTTGAAACATTTTGGGTGGAAATTGAGAAATTTAAGTTTTAAAATTCATTTTGCGGGGTCCGCACCCGTTGCTCATACACAGTGCATAAGAACGCATGAGCGATGTGCAATACGTGTGAACCCACGACTTTTTTCCTTGTAGGAAAAGTCGGGGTCCGCAGGTCTCGCGCGTTGCACCTGCGGACCCTGCGAGCGATTTTTTAAACCTATTTTTCCTTCAAAAATGAAATTTAAAGCCTAAAAACAAAATGTAAATAAATGGAATGCAAGATAAGGAAGACGTGGATTACCTGGAGCTGACGAATTTTCTAGAATCTTCACAGGAACTTTTTTACCCAAAAGCTCTCACTTTTCACTCTAAACTCAAATGGTAAAAATAAAGTTAGAAAAGCCCTTTTTATAAGTTTTTTCGAATAAATGAATTTTTAATTTGTTTATTTTTCACTTTAAAAAGGTAATTTTTGAAAACATTTTTATTTATCTTAAACAGGTATGTGTAATGTTTCGAGTTTTTGTGCAGAAAATTGGATTTTTTTGGAAAATTGATCGTTTTTCGACGAAGAGCATACTTTTATAACTTTTTTGGACTCTTTCAAAAATTTACGAAAAAGAAAAACCTTGGAGTCCTCTTTTAAGCCCTTTTAAGACTCTCGAAAATTGAAAATATTGCCGAGCACTTGATTATTCGAACTCATTAAAATAAATGAATGATCGTCCTTTCAGTATAAGTTTAACCCTTTTACGGACTGAAATGGACTATTTACGAAAAAGGTATACGTTGAATAATTACGGTCAATAGAGTTCTCTCCCACATTATTTTATCCTTTTTCAGGCTCGAGAGACTAAATTTACGAAAAAGTACACCCATGGAGTTTTCTTAATTTTTTTCTTCTGACTCCCTAAAATTGAAAAACACCAAATTTCTCCTCTACTGGACTCGTTAAAATTTAACAGTAAAGGACCCGTTCAATTTTAAATAGGAATGAACCACTCCTTCTTAGGGTTCGAATCTTAAACTAAGTTGGACTCATCCAAAGGATGAGCTTATAAACAAGCAAATGTTATCCTCCTCAAGCTTGTCAAAAATAAAGAGGTACTTTCCAGAAATGGTGGGGGAAAAGAGAGAAAAAATAACCTGTTTGCTACATTTTGATTATTAAAAAAACTATTAACCACTCTTGAACACGACACTTTTGTTCACCTAGGTTGGGAAAATCCTTTTCCTAATAGTTAATAAAACCATATTCAAAGTCTTCAGCTGGTTTCTAGGTATTAGCTTTGGGTCAATTGTCACCAAGCCATCTGCAGTGTCGTTATGTGTTCAAGAGGACAGTTCAAACAAAACATTCATCTACAAAATATTTATCTTCCATTTTTTCCATCCCTGAGTCAGTCCTTGCCAATATATTTCTTCAAAACTTGATCTATGATTTCGTGTTGTGGGCTTTCCTACGACAGATCACTTTCTATCAAAGACAGCTCATTATCTAGGAAATCGATCTAGAAATCGTCAGTACCTTGAAATCTGCATGTCTCAATGGCAGGTTTCTTGCCTTCGATGACAGTTTGCATCATTGACCTTTGATCGAATGATTCCGTGACATGTTCGACTTCAGCTCATTCATTCACATTTCATGGATTGTACTGAGTACTTTTAGGAACATTGACATTACTGGTGGTTACTCTCACATTTGTTAATAGTTCACATTATTGAATTGTAATCAAGTGGTTTCTACCATGTTCGACTTCGACACATTCATTCACATCGATAGAATCATACTAGTTTGGGAAGAAGAAATCAAGACCCCGGATCTAGTTTCTACCATCCAGGCTGCGAGGAATTTTTTTATTAATTTATACAATGGAATATTCATAAACAGATGGTTGCGTCCATACTGTGTCTACACATGTCTATATTGTTGATGTATTTGTTGGGAAAAATACTGAGGGGGTGGGGGGGGGGGGGGGTGAATCAGTATTTAGGACTTAATCAAAACTTTTTACTTTTCCATTCACTAAAACCCATACGCTACTTTGTTGAAGCTAACTAGCGTATACACGCGGATATCTTTCATAAAACTCGCGTATACACAGAGATCTTGTTATGCCATTAATTATTCACTTATATCATTCCATCATTCATTCATTAGATGTTCAATAAACTGTAAACATGTGCAGTAAGAACAGAATAAATCATCACACATAAGCAACACACATGAAAACCAGGATTTTAGGTGGAAACCCAAGTCGGGAGAAAACCACCGCTGTCGTTGTCTCAACCTTCAATATTTTATTATAGAGAAAACATCTTACAACATATGTGCTGGCGCAGCCTCCTACCAGCGCGCAGGCACCCACCTGCGCTCGTTTACCAGCCTCTCCTGGAAGGGAGGTACGACCCCCTGCTCTCGTTTACCAGCCTCTCCTGGAAGGGAGCTACGACCCCCTGATCTCGTTTACTAGCCTCACATGGAAGGGAGCTACAACCCCTTGACTGAAGGCTACAACCCTCAGCACCACCATGGACCACGTTTCATCAATTTTCACATTGGATCCAAAGCTTCCTTTAGAACACAACTTGCAGGCCACGTTTCATCATATTTTCAGACTGGACCCACTCCATACATTTGAGATCAATCATACATCATCAACAGATAGCAGTAACACAGCAGAACAGATCAGACATTTGATACTTCATACTTCAGCAAACTCTAATCTTCATACGCGCTTTCCTTTCACTGATCCTGCATATATACGCGCCTTCGACCATACAAACCCGCGTATACTTTTGTACATATTACAAAGCTAATTTTACTGCCCATACGTGCTTTTTCTTTAGCAAACCCACGTATATACGCGCTTACTCTGCGGCGAACTAGCGTATATTTCTTCAGACATTTAGGTCATTGCAATTCTTCAGAACAGATACATCACTCAGATTTTACCCTTTACTTCAGACAGATGTTCACCTCATCTCAGATCTAATCATTCCATAAACAGATCTAGTAGATACAAATACATTCCAGATCTAGATTCCCTTCTTCATCATTTCTTCATTGGTGCATCATACATTAAGATCTTTCATTCAACTGTAACCCTTTCCATTCAGATATGCTTCAGAGAGAAGTATTCATTCAAGCTCAGACTTCTTGCACACATTTTCACAATGAATTTCTTCTCCTTATATAGGTTTACCCTTTATCAATACCATGAGCCAAAACCACATTACTTTCGATGGTATTCCTGGACGGGGTCACATAGACGAATCATTACTCAATACAATGGGTCAATACTATGGTGGTTACCCCTGGTTTTACATATTTAGAGCGCTTTTCCCCATACGCGACTTGGTAAGTTATTTCTCGCATGCATACGCTACTTTGTCTAGACAAATCCGCGTATGCCTTGAGACATACTCTTTTCATCATGTTCTAGCACATACTGACATTCCTTCCGTCATTACCTTCTGTACTCATTGTATATGCATCAGATTTACATCATTTAAAAATTTCATCAAGACATATTCCATCAGGGACAACTTCATCAAGTAGGTTGCCATCATCTTCATCAAGTGGGTTGCCATCAAGGACAACACTCAGCATCATATTGCCAACAATCTCCCCCTTGGACTTGATGGCAACCACGATGGTGTTTGATAACCACAACAGATAGATACATTAAGAATATAATGACACCATGTCACTCTTGACACCATTCTTTCTCTTTATTCAAACACCATGTCACTCTCCCTCTTTGACATCAAGGGAAAAGGGCGGACCAAAACCAACACAAGGTTTTTTCTCCTCTTGTAGAAGGAAGCGTTCTGTAGATCTGATGTACACTGAAGTGACCATGCTCCCCCTGAGTTCATGCTGAACCTACAAACATATTTTTCAATGAAGTACATGACTCTATGACCTTCCTATCACCAATGACTCATACTTACATCAAAGATCCATCCA
The DNA here is from genome assembly GCA_034641835.2 of Pinus albicaulis. Lineage (NCBI taxonomy): Eukaryota > Viridiplantae > Streptophyta > Pinopsida > Pinales > Pinaceae > Pinus > Pinus albicaulis. The sequence goes on along the minus strand of CM076576.1, from coordinate 577,067,165 downwards.
AGTGGATTTACATATGAGACTCAAATACCCAACCAAGTGGGTTTACACATCTCAACTCAACTACCCAACCAAGTGGGTTTACAAATTTTAACAAGTCCTTACATGACTGAATATTACAATTTTACATCATGGGTCTCAACAAGACCTTTTTATCAAATTACAAGTATGACTTTTTATGACCAATACCAGAAAGACCTCAAGAGAGAGATCATATTTCAAAATCATCATAATGCCAACAATGCATTATACTCAGCAAGACTAGTGCTCCCCCTGAAAATGTGCATCCAAACATCCTTTCCATATGTCCAAGGCTCTTCCTTAGCTTGTGCAATCTGAATACTTTTAACAGCAAGTCATCAGCAACAATCTCTGCATGATCTATCCAGATCTCCGAATCATAAGACTTCCATCATATCCAAAAGATATTATTCATCAAATAAGCAATCCGGGCTCATCCATAATCTTCAACATAAGAAACCATGTATCATTTCATTAGCATGAGTATAACCAGAATAATGCTAACAGTATAATCATTAGCAGTCAGACTGATGCTCCCCCTGAACCTCTGCTCTTGATCTTCAGCTGTCATCCCAATTCTCTTATCATCAATGCATACGCGACTGTGTCTGCTAGAACTCGCGTGTATACACGGCTTTAGTTCACTGAAACCGCGTATGGAAAGTGAGTTATAGAAAATTTCACATTCCTCCATCTCCCCCTGAATTTGTACCACCTGTACCTGTCTTCTTCACATCAGATGTTCTATCAGAAATACACATAACCAGAATAATCAAACCAACCATGAGAATCATCATACATTGCTCCCCCTGTGACGATACATTACTAAGATCCATAATGTATCTCACATCACTTCTGTAGTCATTAAGAGAAGTAAGCTTCAGAAGCTGATGATTGCAATAGGGTCAATATTCCCTACGTTTCTGACCGGTCCTCCTTCTTTTTCCAAATTTGCTTGAACTTTCTAATTGTGTGCTGAAAATTGTCCACTTTCTCATATCTGTTCAACCTGCATTCTTTTTCTACATGTCCATACTTGTTACAAGAATAACACCTCATGTGTCCAGAGAAATAAGCATAATAATCATAATGAGTATTTATAATCTTCCTTCTTTTGCAATCAGCTGCTTTATGTCCACACTTGTTACATGAAAAACAATATCCCTTGAAGAAACCAGAGTACCTTTCTATGTAGGATCTGTTTGTTTGTGGCTGAAACAATCTGCTTCTGCAATTGGCTGCAACATGTCCATGATTATGAAATTTCAAGAATTCAACATTATTGAATGATTTCCTTTGAGAATTCATGATTTCGATTGACCTTTTTCTTCTTTCAACACTTCGGGCTTTGCATTGATATCCTTTGAATCTTTAGCACTTCCTTGTGAACTAGATTCTCCTTTAACAGTTTCATGAAAACCAAGACCAAGTTTAACAGAAGGAGACCTTTGACTACTAAGAATATTGTCGAGAATCTTAGTACTATCTTGAAACCTCAAGAGTTTATCCTTTTCTTCTAATTTACCTTTGAGAATGTTTACCTCAACCTCCAATTTTTGGCATTGCTTCATCATGCTTTCTTCAACCCTTTTTCCTTCTTCTACTTGATCATTCAAATTTAAGATCTCTTCTTTCAACCCATTTTCTTGCTCTTAAAAGATTTGTAAAAGTTCTTCATTCTTCTTATTTGATTTTTCCAGATCTGTTTTGAGCGAGATGATTTCTGCTTCACGTCCTTCCTTTTCAAATGATTGTAGAAGTTCTTCATTCTTCTTGTTTGATGCTTCAAGGTCTGCTTTCAGAGAGATGATTTATGCTTCAAGTCCTTCACTGTGATTGGTTACTTTGTCCTATAGTGTTTGATACATTTCTATCTGTCCCTTCATTGTTTCTATCTGTTCATTCAATCTAGAGATCACATCCTTGAGGATAGATTCTCTCCTTTTAAATTGATCCAAAAAATTACTTTCATCATTGATCTTGAGATTTGCTTCTAGAATTATACTGTTACTTTCACTATCTTCATCATTGCATGCACAAGTGAGTGGATTACAAGAACAACAATCAATACTTGTTTCTTCTTCTTCATTTTCTGCTGCACATGTTTTCTGAGATATCTTCTTTTCTTGAGTAGCCTTCTTCTTTTGCTTCTTTGCCATGAGCACTAGCAGATCTTGGTTAGAATCTTCTTCATCTTCACTTGACATTTCATTATTATCTTCATTTGCATAATAACTATTTCCCTTTTCAAATTGTTTATAAGGACATTTAGCAGCATAATGACCCACTCTTCCACAATCAAAACATTTGAAGGGTAGCTTACCTTTGAATCTTCCAAAATTTGCTTCTTCTTCTTCTGATATATAACTTGATTCCTTGACAAATTCCTTTTCTTTTCCTTTTGTACATGCCTTAAAAGCAGCTTCTTTGATTTGAAAGGGACCTCCTTGTCTCATTTCATAAGCAGTCAGAATACCATGTAGTTGAACAATAGTAAGAGTTTGCAGATCTTGCCTTTCTTCAATAGCTGACACTTTTGACTCAAATTTTGAAGTTAAATATCTTAAGACTTTTTCCACCAGATTAGTATCGGTTATGGTTTCACCCAAACTTCTCATATGATTTACAATATCATCTAGACGTAAAAAGAAACTGGAAATACTCTCATCACTATGCAACCTTAAATTTTCATATTCAATTCTGAGAGTTTGGAGTTTTTCACTTTTTACCTTTGTATCTCCTTCATAGCTCAGAATGATTTTGTCCCATATTTCTTTTGCTGAATTTAGCTGCATCACTTTAGCAAATTCTGGTTCAGACATGCTTCCTAATAAGACATTGAAAGCTTTGGCATTGATTTCATATTTCTTCCTTTCTGCTGCATCAGTAGGAATACTTGCCGGATACTGATAACCTCCTTCCACGATTGCCCATACTTTTGCACCAAGACTTTGCAGATATGCTTTTGTTCGTATCTTCCAGAACAACAGATTATTTCCATTGAATAGAGGTGGCCTTATAGACATTATCCCTTCATGACTTCCCATTGCGACGGATCTCCTTCAAGCGATCAAGCTTCTGCAGAAGGACCTCCTCCGATTCCAATTGTTGGGAAAAATACTGAGAGGGGGGGGTGAATCAGTATTTAGGACTTAATCAAAACTTTTTACTTTTCCATTCACTAAAACCCATATGCTACTTTGCTGAAGCTAACTAGCGTATACATGTGGATATACTTCATAAAACTCGCGTATACACAGAGATCTTGTTATGCCATTAATTATTCACTTATATCATTCCATCATTCATTCATTAGATGTTCAATAAACTGTAAACATGTGCAGTAAGAACAGAATAAATCATCACACATAAGCAACACACATGAAAACCAGGATTTTAGGTGGAAACCCAAGTCGGGAGAAAACCACCGCTGTCGTTGTCTCAGCCTTCAATATTTTATTATAGAGAAAACATCTTTACAACATATGTGCTGGCACAACCTCCTACCAGCACACAGGCACCCACCTGCGCTCGTTTACCAGCCTCTCCTGGAAGGGAGCTACGACCCCCTACTCTCGTTTACTAGCCTCTCCTGGAAGGGAGCTACGACCCCCTGATCTCGTTTACAAGCCTCACCTGGAAGGGAGCTACAACCCCCTGACTGAAGGCTACAACCCTCAGCACCACCGTGGACCACGTTTCATCAATTTTCACATTGGATCCAAAGCTTCCTTTAGAACACAACTTGCAGGCCACGTTTCATCATATTTTCAGACTGGACCCACTCCATACATTTGAGCTCAATCATACATCATCAACAGATAGCAGTAACACAACAGAACAGATCAGACATTTGATACTTCATACTTCAGCAAACCCTAATCTTCATACGCGCTTTCCTTTCACTGATCCTGCGTATATACGTGCCTTCGACCATACAAACCCGCGTATACTTCTGTACATATTACCGAGCTAATTTTACTGCCCATACGCGCTTTCTCTTCAGAAAACCCGCGTATATACGCGCTTACTCTGCGGCGAACTAGCGTATAGTTCTTCAGACATTTAGGTCATTGCAATTCTTCAGAACAGATACATCACTCATATTTTACCCTTTACTTCAGACAGATGTTTGTCTCATCTCAGATCTAATCATTCCATAAACAGATCTAGCAGATACAAATACATTCCATATCTAGATTCCCTTCTTCATCATTTCTTCATTGGTGCATCATACATTCAGATCTTTCATTCAACTGTAACCCTTTCCATTTAGATATGCTTCAGAGAGAAGTATTCATTCAAGCTCAGACTTCTTGCACACATTTGCATAATGAATTTCTTCTCCTTATATAGGTTTACCCTTTATCAATACCATGAGCCAAAACCACATTACTTTCGATGGTATTCTTGGACGGGGTCACATAGATGAATCATTACTCAATACAATGGGTCAATAACATGGTGGTTACCCCTGGTTTTACATATTTAGAGCGCTTTTTCCCATACGCGACTTGGCACATTATTTCCCGCGTGCATACACTACTTTGTCTAGACAAATCCGCATATGCCTTGAGACATACTCTTTTCATCGTGTTCTAGAACATACTGACATTCCTTCCATCATTACCTTCTATACTCATTGTATATACATCAGATTTACATCATTTAACAAGTTCATCAAGACATATTCCATCAGGGACAACTTCATCAAGTAGGTTGCCATCATCTTCATCAAGTGGGTTGCCATCAAGGACAACACTCAGCATCATATTGCCAACAGTATTGAAAAAAACATTCCTGTACCAGAACAGTTTAAGTCATATTTCTAGTTAGTTTTGATCTGAGTATGGGAATGCCTACCTCAGCGATGATATGTCTACATATATATATTTTGCATTGAATGTTTTTACAGGATCCAACTGGGGTGTCCACAGGATGATCCTTGAAATGATAAAGTACTTCACTCTTCATACATGACAGACTCTATCTTCATCTATTACAGGCTTCGCACTTTAGGGGGAAATCTATTGCACTGAAAATTGTCACCTTGACATTCTGCTATCTGTATGAGCTCATTATCACTCATACTTTCCTCCTTTGCAATTATAAAGCATCAGTTCCTCATTTCAAGCCTTAAAAATAAGAGAAAAACTCTCAAAAGTCTCTAAAACTCTGGTATCACACTTTTTCTTTGTCTTACCTGCGGTCCCACACCTAATGGTCATGTCTCCTGCGTACCTGACCACACTTTCTCTGTGTTAAGAGTGTGGACCCCTGTAAAATATTAGATAGGCACAAGTAAACTCAAAAAGCTCACTTTCAGTCATTTCTAGAAAGTTCTGGAAGAAATCTTGCGGTGGCAAGACCGCTTATTTCAGGTTCATGTATCCCATGCCTTAAAGAGCTAACCCCTTGATGTGAGGAGCTTATCCCTTTGAAGTAGGATTCTATCCCTTCATACTAGGAACTGAAGCCTCCTCTTTTGCACTATAAAAAGAGGCATTGGGCAGCCTCAAAAGAAGTTCAAGCTTTAGTGTTATTTGAGGTAAAGTTTTGTTGGAACTTAGACTCATTTAGCTGAGATTTTATGAGGAAAGATTACATACCTGTATGTATTTCGGTTGGAAGAGTGCAAGGCTTGTTAGAGTAAAGGAAATTCCTGCTTCAGACCCTGTGAAGACCTGTTCAACATCAAGGTTGAAAAGGTTGTAAGGTTCTTCTACTATTTCAAACTTAATACAAATAAGTTTGTTTTTCTCAATGAGTTGTCAATTGATTATTTATTTTATGGATTCCTTGATCACCATAATAGATATGATTTATGAATATATTCTATGTAGGTACTATTTGATGTTTGTTTGTTTGTGATTGCAGATCTTCGAAGATAACTCTTTCGGGCGAATGAAGGAAGACTACTACAAGCAAGCGTTGGATCTAAGGTAGGATCGTAACACCTTTGTAGCATTTACTTATAAATCGTGATATATATAGAGAAAGATAGATTTAATTGTCTATTTGTTGCTAGACTATCTTCTGATACTAGGGAGATCGATCTTGTCTGCAAGATCAATTTATCCGGCCAACAAGTATGGAAAGGCGATAAGGAACTATTTATGTCTCAAGGAAAGTATGAAATTGAGATACTAAATAGATTCAACATGGAGATTTGTAAACCCATGGAAACACCTCTAACAACAAACTAGAGGAAGGAGGATGCCACTTCATGTGAAGAAGTGGATGCTACCATTTATCAACACCTAGTAGGTTCATTAATGTATCTTGTGAAAGCACTATCATATATTTGCTACGTAGTCAACCAGCTGAGCACCTAATTTCTCAGGAATTTCCCATGGAAATAGAGGCTCAAGTAGAGGTAGAAATTGAATAAGTTTGGGTCAGAGATTATATGTAAGTAGAGAGATAGGTTATTCACTTGTAGGTTGTGATCATTTGAGTAAAGAAAATGTAATACAACTCTATTCATTAGATTAATGCAATAAGGCATTGGGGTTTTTAGCATATTTCCTTCCCCAAGAAAAATATTATGTGCATGTGTGTTATTTCTTACTGCATGTTTGAAAATTTTATTCTTCATTGTGAATTCACTTCCACAGAGCAGTATAGTAGCTTTTTGTCTTGTGATTTTGATTAAAACTTCATGAGCAGTTTAAAATATACACCATAATTTCTACAACAATATTGAGTAATTTTTTTTATCTTGTTCGTGACTCAGTTTAAATTTATATATATGTATTCACTCCTTATGGAGATTCTTTCTAGGAAGCTCTCTCTAACTTTTGTAAAGTTTTGAAAATATGCATTGAAATGAATATCTCTTTAAGTCCATAAAAATGTGATTTTTTTTATGAATGCAGGGATTGTTCTAGGTCACTTCCTCTCTAAGGAAGGGATTCAAGTTGACCCTAACAATATTTCCATCATTATAAGGGTCCATGTTCCACATAAACAAAAGGATGTTAGGCGCTTCCTAGGAATAGCTGGATATTATAGGATATTTATCAACGATTTTAGTAAAATGGCCTCACCTTTGTTTGGTTTGTGTTGTTGCTGCTAAAAAAACCCTAAAAAAATTTGGACTCCACTCAATTTAGGAGCCTTCCATTGTATTTTTCATTATCTTCGCAAACTTTGAAACTCGTTCCATGTGTTTTCTTAAAGTGCTTTGGTCCCTTTTGCAAGCTAGGCAAATTATCGTCTTTCCACATGTTAGTTGTCACATCATGTATATCAGCCTGGTATGGTAGTTTAAAGAGGTTATATTTGTGTAAATGAGTTTTTATAACCATGTAAACACCAATCGCACTTATTTCCAAATTTTTAAGCATCGTTGTACAAGTGTCATCACGGTCGTTGCAAAGTTTATCCTAAGTGTCACACTTATTGTAAATTGTCGTAAAGAAGTCACACAGAGGGAAATGCATTGTTCATGCATCATGGATGATATATGTTATTGTTTCTTCAAGTATTCTATGTATGTGATCACATTCAAAGTCTTATTAGTTTTCAAATCAGTCTCACTGATCCCACACTTAGCCATTTTTTGGAAAAGCTTCCCGACCAAGCAACCTAGCTTCACCCTGGCTCCCTGAACTATGCATTCCATAGTCTTAGTCCTATAGCTATGACCTTGTCTCTTAGCCAGTCACAATGCGCAATTCCTACCTCTTAGGATTGTCGCATTGCATAGATTTTATTCTCAAATCTTGACCTTGACTCCCATAATTACGTAGTTCCTCCTCCCAGTGTGGCCCTAACTACGCACTGCGTAGTCACTAGCCTCAAGCTCATTTATTTAGCCTTCGAACTATGAAACTTCACAATGTTATAGCCTCCCTTTCCTCCTGGAACTGTGCAGTGTGTTCATTCAGTGCCCATGCCCTCAGCCTATCTCATTAGCTCCCATAACTGAGCAATTTTCTCCCTCATCCCAACCTAAACTACACATTGCTTAATATAAAGGTTCAATTATCAACCTTGGATGCTTGAACTATGAAACTATGTAGTCATTGAGCCCCTTTTATGGCTCTCCACCCAGTTCTGACATAGAAAATGGATCAATATGCACAATCTTAGACTAGGGGGTTTTTATATTGTTGTCCTCTCGTCATGAGTGAATTGCATAAACAATTATTTTATCGTGAAATGAACATATGATGAAGAAGGAGATGAATGAGGGAAACATGTTGGAAGAAACTCTTGTAGCTGAATTCACATGTTTATCAATCAAGAGAAAGCAAAGTGACACCAGTTTTCTATCACCATTCAAAACTCAAGATCACTGAATATAGGCTTATCACCAAGCCATGAAAAGGTGAAAAGAAAATCATTCTCAAGAAGACACTCAACACACCATAGTAATAGTGCCTTGAAATTTCCATATCATCAATAATTCCATGTCAATAGTGTCATGTCATGTCTAGTGACGAGTGGTCACATGCCACACCATTGTGGTTAATGTTATAAAATATGTCTCAGAAATTTATTGTAAAGTGAAAGTCCAAAGGACATGTGTGGAATATGACGAGTTATGTAAAGTTGAAAATTCATAGGAATTCAAATAGTCACGAGGGTAGAACAAGAGTCACAAGGAAGGTGAATCATCACCTCCTAATTTTTATATATACCCCCTCATTTGTAGAGTAAAAATTTTCACCTTGGCTCCTCTCGCAAAGCATTAGAGAGGTAAGCTAGTTCTTTGGGGAGAAAGGAGTGGCTCTAATGCTCCATTACTGGAGTTAGTGATGTTCATTGTATAAATTTCTCTTGGAACTTTTACTTAATAAAAAAATCCTTCAAGGCCAACACTCTGTTCATGCATGGATTATCAATGTTTGTAAGACTATTCTACGGATGTTTGTATTTCATGTTTTATTTCACATGTGCTAGAGTAGTTGAACTATTTAGGTTATTTTAGTACTGATCTTGTTTATAATGTGATGTAATGGTTGTTATTCTTGTCCCATCCTTGTAGACTACTCCATAGGATATTAGACAGATATTTCTCTTTCGTTGGTTGTAATAGTTGTCACATCTCTTGTGGACTATTCCGCTGGATGTTAGACATATCCTTCTGGTTCGTGTGTGTCTCTCCTTGGGTGGTACTATTACCTCTATCTTCCACTGGATGTTAGACATATCCTTCTCGTTCGTGTGTGTCTCTCCTTGGGTGGTACTATTACCTCTCTCTTAGAGGCTTTCTTTTCTCACTCCCTCCGCGATAGAAGAAATTGGACACATCTACAATTAAATACTCACCATTCACACCTTCTTTCTTTTCGAAGGCACCATTGCATCCCTATCTCTTGTTGATAGGTTGTGCGAAGGAAAATATTTAAGAATTTGGAAATCGGTCCATATTTTGGATGGGACTCCTACACCAAACTGTGTGAGGTCTAATTGAGAATTTATATCCAGGATATCCCCTAAATGTTGGCAGGTCCAACACTGTCAACAATTTTCTAACAAAAGATTCAAATTTTCTTAGGCAAAACAATGTTAATAAGCATTTGATAAAATCAAGGAGAAGCTGACAACTGCACCAATTCTCAGGGGCCCAAATTGGGCCTTGCCTTTTCATATTCACACAAATGCATCCAAAAAATTTGGGGTAGTTGGAAGGTAATTTTCGTTATGATATATATTTCATCAATAAGAATTTTTCCAAGGATGAACTCAATTATATAGTCACTGAAAAATATCTCTTGTTTTTTGTACATTCCTTGAAAAGTTTAGACATTACATTACAAGGTACCAATTGTTTTGCACACTGATCATGCAACCATTAAGTATTTGAAGAACAAACCTGATGTCAATACTAGGATTATTATATGGTTATTTCTATTACAACAATTTGATCTAACCATTATTGACAAACCATAGAAAGAAAATGTGGTTGCAAATTACTTGTTTACACAAACCCTACATTTGGAGAATGATGAGATGATAGATTCTCAACTCCTCAATGAGAACTTATTTGTCATATCATTTTTATCACCTTTGTTTGCTGACATAGAAACATTCTTGGTTTCCAAACAATTTCCTCGCATTCTGTCCTTCAAGGAAAATAAAAAAAAACTGTTAGGAAGATCTCCCATTACACTTGGATTGGGGGTAACCTTTTTAGATTGGGACTATATCATATTTTGAGGAGATGTGCAAGGGAAGATGAAGTCTTTCAGATCTTATCAACATGTTATGATGGACCCTATGGGGGGAATTTTTCTGCCAAGAGGAAAAGCTTCAAGATTATCCAAGAAGGATAATATTCACATACCCTACATCAATATGTCAGGAGGTACACTGCTCGATGTGATGAGTTCCATAGGATGGGAAATCCCACACGAAAAGATGAAATACCACTACAACTTCAAGTGACTCTTGGGTCATTTGAGAAGTTGGGCGTGGATTTCATTGGAGCTATTAACCCTCCATATGAACAAAAGAGGTATATTATTGTATGCATATATTATCTAACAAAGTGGGTTGAAGTGAAGTTAGTAAAAGAAGAAACAAAACAAAAGGTGGTGAAATTCCTAAGGAAGAACATCTTCTACAAATTTGGTTTCCCGAGGGAACTAGTCACTGACCAATGAAATCAATTCACTTCTAGTTTGATAGAGGGGATAATGAAGCAACATAACATCATGCATAGGAAGTTCACCCCATATCACCCTCAAGTAGATGGGAAAGTGGAAGTTGCCAACAAATCATCAGAAGGAATATTTGGCAAGTTTTTTGACAAGAACAAGAAGGATTTGGAAACCATAATTTTGGAGGCCACTTGGGCCTACAATACTGCATGTAAGAACATCACTAAATTCACCCCCTTCGAGCTATTTTATGGTAGGAAATATTTTTTTTCCATTGAGTTTGAATATAATATATTGAGAATGGAATAACAACTTGATCTAGACATCACAATAGCTTAAGAAGATAGGTTACACCAATTGAATTCCCTTAATGAACTTAAGTTGTAGGATCTTACGCATATTGAAGAGCATCAATTATAGAGAAAGGTTTGGAATGACACGCACATCAGGGAGAAAACCTTATATGAAGGTGATTGGGCCCTATTATTTGATTCCATATTTAATGAATTCAAAGGGAAACTTATGAAAATATGGATGGGTCCCTACCTGGTGGAAAAATGCCATAAGAATGACTATGTTCAGATCCAAACAATTTATGAGGAGAGGATACCACTTATGGTTAATAGCTATAGGTTGAAACTCTACAAGAAGCCCCCATCAAAGGAATAATTTACCAGTTCAATAAGCAGAGAACTGAATGTGATTAGGAGCCTTAAATATCCCAATCCATTTAGCCCTTGATGAACAAATAAGGAGGAAAAAAGAAGGAGAAAAAGAAGAAGAAAACCCTCACATGGAAAAATCTGCAAGGCCCCTAAGGAAAGCTCTTGGGCTTAAAACCTCCATGAGGAAGCCAAAGAGTCTAAAAACGAAAGGAATAAAAAGATCCCCAGGTGAAAACCTCCTTTGAGGCACATGGGGTAGTCCTAGTAGGTTGAAAACCTCCTTGGAGGAAGCCTATATGTCTATAATAATAATAATAAAGGATAAAAGAGAAAAAAAAAAAGAGAGAAAAAAACAAGATGTAAAAGGAAATTGAAAAGGACCCTTACATTATCCATTATAGTATTTCTACACGTACAAAAATGTGTCAATGATAGTTAAAGAAGGTTAGACAGTTATAGAAGCAACATCAAAATTGACCTTCACATACCTCCACCTAGCTCTCTATGTCCACTCCATCCATCCCAGACCCTTTCCAATATTTATACATCATTACTTAGCCCCTCTCAATCGATTATTTCCATTTCCTGAATGTTATATGATAGTCCCTATACTGCTATAGGAAGTTGACCAATATTGAACGAAGACACATATTGGAAGATTTTCAAATTGGAATAAATGAGGGGAGCCATGAGAGTCGTATCATCCTTCCACTCCATTATTTGTCACCTTTTACACCATCATTCCACTCACCATCCATCAAAAGACTAATCCTTCGTATCTTTTCCACCCATTACCATCATAGAAAAGCTCCCTATCCACCATTGACATGCTTCTCATGAATTATCAAGATTTCTGAAAAGCATCACTCATAGAAAATTTTGATCTTAAGGGGTTTAAGTGACTGCTACAATAAAACACATGGTCCTATAACAACTTGAATAAACCCGATGGGATGAAATTTAAATCATCATACCAAGAGTTTTGAGTATTATGAAACTTTAGGAAGATCCAACACTAGTCCTGAGCAGCTACAAGATCCATTTAAGACCATTACAAGATCCTTAATCATCAATAAAAACAACATCTGATCAGTGGAGTCACCTATTTTCTGATAACTTGAATCATGGAACTTTAATAAAAAATGAACATTAAAAAAAATTCAAGCTAGTGAAAGGATCAATGAAGGCAACATATTCTACCTCAAAGGGAACTAGAAAAACCTCATAATAGCTCCAATAGCCTCAGGTATGCATAAATTAGTCAAAAAATCAACTGCATCACCTCTAACATCAGCATCACCAAGTAAGGCTCAAGTATGAAAAGTCCTAACCCTTCCTTATGACCACATATTAGTTTAAAAAGTGTTATTAATGCATAAAAGAAGAGGTTTTATAAGCTAAGGCTGGTTTCATAGTCTTGATCACCCTTCAAAATTGAATTGGAATAATTTTCTTCACCCATCACATGTGTGGCGAAAAAAACAAAAAAGAGGGTGACGACTCCAAAGATTGGGCCAACGTGCCTATAGTTGGTATGTGAATATTGTAGGTGTGGGCTAGCTCACACAATGTGCTGAGCCCAACCACTCAATGACCAATAGCATAAGTCAACCCCCTTGAGCCTCATTTGCATAAAAAGTGTATTTTAGAGAAAAGGGACACTCACAACTACCATTCAAGGATGGGCTACCTACGCTATCGCTTTTATAGACCGTTATCAAAGAAGCTACAAGACCTATGGTTGATGCTTCACGATAGACACAAAGTGATACATGACAGTTTTCAGGTGCCACAGGAAAGTCTAGAGAGCTACAGGGAGCTCCATTCTGAGAAATTTCATCACTCAGACCCTAGAATTCAAGGAGGAGCATTATAGGGAGGGCAAGTACAAATTTTTCTTGCCACCTTTCGATGGAAAATCCTACGAAATAATTCAATTTTGATAAGTACATCCTGTAGCATCTTTTGACATAAATTTGGGCATGAAATGGAAATGAAGTGTATGTGTTTTTGAGTTGAGCATGATAAGAGAAGAAAATGATATTTTTTTAGTGGTATTATGAAATATTCCCTCTCCCAATTATTAACATATTGTTTCTTTTACCTCTGCCATAATAACCCTAAATTTCACATATATCCCTAAACATGTAGTAGAGAGAGGGAATTTCTTGTCCAACTATAGAAAAATTGTTCTAAATAATATTGGGGGTTGATTCAACCATAGGGAGTCCACATATCCATCTAGAATTCACCAACATACTTATGTTATGGATCTCTTTTCCAATCATCAATGGCTAGTGTTATTTGGTATATTCACGGGTTTTGATGATGATGCCACTCAAGAATTTTCTTTGAGCCTCCAACCACAAGGAGAGAATGATGCTATCATCATGGTAAGGGGACTCATTATCCACTTGAATGAAGAAGTCATCATCCGAGTAACCACCCCACCCTTGGAAATGATATGTACCAAAGAAGAAAGGACAAAGGCTTTCACAACAAAAAAGGACTTTTTCCTTCTAGAATAATAACCCGTTGAGGACAAAAATGGAGTTAGCATATGATGTCCTACAGTACATATATTGTGAGGGAAGAATAGTATTATTTAGGCATACTAATTTAGGATGCTCCATCAGTTGAGTATTCAATTAAATCTACCTACCCAAGAAAAAATGAGCATTCCTCACTTTCTCTTCCATTCAATCAAGGGGATGAACCAAAAGTTTAAATGAGGAAAAAAACATTAAATATCACACCATGGGCGCATAAAATTAATAGTTATGGATTCTCTGGAGGGTATTCAAAACCCTGTAACTTGGGTTTTCTTTCTGTACATAGATAGGAATGCCTTCGTAGAAATCCAAGTACAAGGTCAATTGGAACCCTAAGGAGCTAGAATAGAAGAAGGATCTGTTGAAGAGGAAGAAGAAGAAGAATGGCCAAAAGAAGAATCATAAAAGAAAGTGTAGGAGGAATAAGAAAAATTATAGGCACAAACTGAAAGAGAAACAAAAACCATGAAGCCTTAGAAGACCCGATCAAGCCTACTGTGACCCAAATAAAAAAATAGAGGACTCCAACAACCATTGGGGCATCATGTAGGAAATAAAAGAGAAGGTAAAGGGAGAAGATAAATAGCACTTCAAAAGGAAAAACATAAGAGGAGGTCATCACCACCTTGGCAGCATTAAGCACCCCAACTAAACCAAAATGAAGGAGACCAAGGAAACCCCCTATGTACTTCAAGAGCAGAAAAAGAAACAAAATAACTAATGGGAAGCCTCAAACCCCTTCTCCAACTCCTATCACTATTGATGTACCACCAGATATTTGACATTTATATGCAGCTATATTGACAATTGTATATATATATATATGGTCCATGTATTCTATGTTCATGTTGATGTACTTAATTTACATGTTGGTGTTCATCATGATGTGTATATTGTTAGGTCATGTATGATATGTTCATTTAATGTGCTTGTAGATAGATGTGTATGTAATATATGTTATTTGAAATGAGATGTATATTTGATGTTTGTGTTTTGATGATTTTATACAATGCTTGTGTTTTGTTAGATGATCATGATCACAATGATTAGATGATGCTAGTGAATTTGAATGTGTATTTTAGTCGAATATGATGTTTCTACGATGGTTATCATGATCGTCATGTTTATTTTTAATATTAAATCATGATATTTATTAAATATTATGTCATGATTGTAATTGAAATTTTAATTTTAACTGTATGTAAAATTGTAAAATTGTAATTGTAATCGATAGTTTTAATTTTAACTGTAATTTTATGTAAAATATTTGTAAAATTGTAATTGTAATTTTACATAATTGTGTTGTGAAATTGTATAGTTGTAATTGTAATTGTATGTATTCATGTCATGATTCAATTTTATTAAAATTTGTAAATTTGTAAATTTGTATAATTCTAAAAATGTAATTGTAATTGTATGCATCGTGATTGTAATTGTAATTTTAATTGTAATTATATGTAAAATTGTAAAATTATAATTGTAATTGCAATTACAATTTTAATTTTAATTGTAATTGTAATTATGTGAAATTGTAAAATTGTGATTGTAATTCTAATTGTAATTTTTATTGTAATTGTATGTAAAATATTTCTAAAATTTTAATTGTAATTGTATTGTGAAATGATTGTAATTGTAATTTTAATTCAAATTGTATGTAAAATTGTAATTATAATTGTAATTGAATGTAAAATTGTAAAATTTTAATTGTATGTATTGTCATCATTCAATTTTATTAAAATTTTTAAATTTGTAAAATTGTAAATTTTTTATGAATATAAATCATTGTAAAATAATAATATGAATTTTTGTAACATATTAAAGTTTATAAAATAATGAAAATAAATTCATTTTTATAATTATCATTATTTTATTATGATATTACATACCAAAAATAACAATATACATTTTGAAGATATCATTTCCACACATTTATATTAGTTTAGGAATTGACATTATAAAAATAAAAAACTTTATACAGTGTGTCATTGTTTTCGAGATCAACATAATTGTAAATTATCAAGTGAAATGATTTTAAAATTAACACATTGCAAACCAATTAATTCAAAATACATATTGTAATGTTTCGAAAAAAAGAGTCTTAGTTATAAGGTTAAGTCCTCTTCTTTATAAAAACTCATAATAAAAAGTATAAATTATGAAATAACACATGTACCATATCACTCTCAGTTCTCACAATGACCCTCATTATCTTCTAGCTCACTTGGCATGATAACACTATTGTTCTCAAAAATATTTTTTGATCTAGGGTTGTGTCTCAATACGAACCACCAATCCCTATCCAACACATATGGGTAAAAAAACACCTAGTTGTAGTGTTTGCAGTGTTTGGGGAAAACATAGGACTCCTTAGCTTCATCCCACATCTTTCTAGAGTTCATACATATCGGCCTACTATAGCGATCTTCCTTTACATTATTCCGATCAAAGGTGTCCCACCACTTGCACCTAAAAATAACACATTGGAAAGAAGAGAAATCCACTTCAATGATCTTTTGTATCTTTCCGACATAACCCAACGTGTCTCGTACTAGGTTTTGATCACGATGGCTAGCTCGACTAGATTGATCAAACTTGACTTCCACTCCATAGTCTTGTGTCATGTGTCCATCATCGACATTTTCTGTACGAAAATGGTGTCCATATGCCCACATAGATGGGAACAAATTCACCTATAAAAAGTTTAAAAAATTGTATTGTCATGTGTCTTATAATAACCCAACTATTAAAATATGAAATATATATGTTACATTTCAAAGGTTCATTACCAAGCGGGTGTACCCAATCCCTAATTTTAGCACACCCTCTTTACCACATGAGTAATGACCGATTACACCGTATTTCTCTCTGACTTGGTCAACAGACCAACTGTTGGGGCATATAATTGGCATATTTTCTTTTAAATAATCAGGATAAGGCACATTTCTACCATTCAACCATCTGAATTATTTTTTGTCACTATCCCATTTCATCCTCTTTTGTTTGTACAATGCGACACACGGTTGTGTTACTTTAGAATTGTAAAGAACAAATTTATTTATTACCTCAATTTCTGCATTCGCTGATGAAATGAAACCGACATATAGTACATATGAGATAAAAATATACATTATATCGAAGTTTAACATGAATATTTACTTGTGTAAATTTAAAAAATTATAAGTCGCTTACTCTTTATCAAGCACCTTCACTACTACATTTGGCGGAAATTCCGACACTTGCTTCCGACGCTTTTGACCAAATGTCGGAAATTTCCCCAAATTTTTTCAATCCCACCCGAAACCGTCGCTATACCAACGTTTAGAGAAATGTATCGTAATACCAACACTTAGACAAAGTGTCGCAGTTGCAACGTTTGAAGGAAGACGTCGCAATTGCGACCCTATTCCCCAAGGCGTCGCTATTGCGACAGATGCTTCCAAACGTCGCAATTGTAACATAATGTCTAAGTGTTGCAATTGCGACGTTTGGAGGCATCCGTCGCAATAGCGACGCTTTGTTTGCGACACAATTTCTAAGTGTCGCAATTACGATGTTTAGAGGGATCCGTCGCAATAGCGACGCTCTGGCTGTCGTCGGTATAACGACACTTATATGCAATAAACGACAATTATATGGCCTTTGCAAAAATGGTCGGTTTACAAAGCAGCACGAGGAGTAGTTAATGGAGGCACCTTTGCGATTGCGCATAATTTGGAGAGAAAATAGTAATAATGAGAGAGGCTCCTTTAATTGCATCTTTGATTTGTGAAGGTATGGATTGTCCAACCTGCAATTCTATGCTGTCGAGAAAGACTTGCAATCATATGGAAACAAGACTGTTGTGAAGATGTCTGGCGAAGAAACAGACATCAGGTTCACGACTGTTGATGAACACATCGTAGTTTGGCGAAGAAGGCACCAAGGAGGGTATTCTCAGTGAATGAGGGATGTTGAAATATTAATTTCAACTACCCTATCCTCTGGCCGCTTTCTAAATCTGTTTGAATGGCTCTGTCAAACAGCCGCTTTCTAAAACTGATGAACAATCAATTTTGGTTTTGAAATCACAGTCCTTGCACACTTGAAAACAGAGCGCTGTATTGTTTTGGAAACAGAGCAATTTAATAGTAAATGCAGGAGATTTTAATTCAGAAGAACGTGGTCCCACAGACCATAGACCAAATCAGCCATCCACGTGGAAGCAGGCGATTCGATCGCGTTATTTTTTGGCCCGTCTGCATTGTGGAATTCCGGACCCGAAACATTATAGGGCGGAATTAATTTGATTTTCACGTCACAATTTTCCTCCATACGAAAAGCCAAAAAACGGACCCAAATTTTTATATGGCGTATTCTATGAAGTTTTCGCGTCACAAATTAGGGTGACATCAGCAGGCTATTTTGGAACGCGAATTTGTGATTGAAATCGGGTTTATTTTTTTTAAAGTCCGGATGTATGATATAGTTTTATTAATATTTTGTTATAAGTTTTGTTTCACTTCCCGATAGTTATTTAAACCATTGGCTCATATATAACATATGCGCAAATATTTCACTTTGGGCATTTGTAATGTGGGCCCCGAATACTTTAAATAGGTACATATACATTAGACAGTTTAAAAGTTTTGAGGATTGCACCCCCGGTGCAATTGTTTGTTTATAAGATGATATGATACATGTGAGATAAAGGTTTATTATTTATCATATATAAATAAATTTTATCAATATTGGACATTTACACTTTTATGAGGTGATGTTATAAGTAAATTCATAAATATCTCTTTTTAATCCTCATTTTACTCCATGAATATGTTTGGAAATGAAATTTCAATAGATTAATTTTCTCCTAACCTATGTATCATCATTATTGTACATTTACATTCTTAATTATGAGGTGATGTTATAGGTAAATCCATGAATATCTCCTTTTAATCTTCATTTTACTCCATGAATATGTTTGGAAATGAAATTTCAATAGATTAATTTTCTTGCTATTATATGTTTTACAAAGATATGGTAAGGAATTCTCTCTTGTTCTTCTTAGAAATAATTATATATAATTTTTTATTTTTTTTTTCAAAATAGATTAAAAAAATTATATGAGAAAAATTATTAATTCATCAATATGTGTGTGTGTGTTTTGTGAGGAATAATTTCATAGTTCAACTTAATGGTTCATTATATAATCATGTGATCATCACCAATGATATATCTTAAAAAGCAACTGAAAATCCATGTGTACAAAATCGATGTATACTCTAGAGAGTGGTTCTCATATCACTATGTAAATTGTTGTATGCTACTTCAACAAAATTATAAGATAAACTGTAATACACATCATATATGCACCATAACAATTGGTACAGGGTTAAACCCACCTGCCACA
This sequence comes from Pinus albicaulis, assembly GCA_034641835.2. Taxonomy (NCBI): domain Eukaryota; kingdom Viridiplantae; phylum Streptophyta; class Pinopsida; order Pinales; family Pinaceae; genus Pinus; species Pinus albicaulis. Next base: position 577,047,931 of record CM076576.1, on the reverse strand, counting down.
CCTTTGTACTCGATCCAATTTTCTTTGTCAACTCTTCTAGCTGTGGGAGTTTCCTCCAAGGATCATAATACCCCCAAGGCTTGTTATCACCCTAGTAATTCTCAGGTTGTGGGATAGGGATTTTTGTAGTTAAGAACACCAGGGGTAACCAAGAACCGCTTTGGGAATTCAAGATCTAGCCTTCTTGAACTCTAGAGAGGGATCTCTCCGCATGATTTAGCTTTGTTTTAGTAACAGATATTATGCTAGCTATGATTGTGTATTTGCGTTTGATTTTAAAAGATTGGTGGGAATAAAGAGATTTCAAGGTAAACCAAAAGGATCTACCAGAATATTGGGCAATGGAGTCAACTCTCTAGGCAAGCAGAACTAAGAAATAATGCTCAGAGATGCAAATGTGCTAAGGGCAAGATAGGTGACCTTCTAAGGCTATGTATAGGCTTGATTTGATGGAGTGGATGGAATCTGAGCAAAAGGGCACTTAAGAATCCTTAAGCTATAGATAAGAAGATTGAAGAAGGGGATCTAACTGGGAACCATAGAATTGCCCATAAGGTTTTACGAACAGGCTATTACTAGCCTACCATCTTTAAGGATGCCAAAAAATTCGTGCAGGCCTGTGATAGCTACCAAAGGGCAGGACGCCCTTGGCAGTCTGATGAAATGCCTTTGAACCCTCAACTAGTGATTGAACCATTTGAACGCTGGGCACTTGATTTTTTTGGCCCTATTACTCCTCCCTCAAACCAAAAAACATACATCCTAGTTGCAACCGAATATGTCACTAAGTGGGTCGAAGCAGAGGCAGTTTCAAAAGCTACAGAGGACTCTGTAGTACAGTTTCTTTTCCAAATATTTGTGTGCTATGGTCTCCCAAGGGACATAATCACAGATGGAGGACCACAATTTGTAAGTAATAAATTAGCTGAAAAATTGCAAAACTACCACATTCAGCACAAGATTACAACTCCATATCACCCACAGGCCAATGGCCAAGTAGAGAGCACGAACAAAGTAGAAAACATTAAAATGCCAAGTAGAGAGCATGAACTATAGTTGTCTTCAGAAATTTTATTCACACTGAATACTTCGAATTGTGAAGTATTTATACAAAAAAATGTTTACAAAATATCTCAGGAATTGAGATAATGTTTTAATCAAAAATAGGAAAGAAAACTTAACAAGAGGGGCAGCTGCAAAACAGTTTGCAAGATGTTACCTTTTTACAAGCAAAAATAGAACTGATTATTCTAATTTGAACTAATTGTTGTTGTGCACTTTAACCCTGTATTTTTACCATTTGAGGTAACAGTACAAAATGAATTTCCAAGTGAATTTCCTATTTTTTATCCATTAAATTCACAGCAGATCTGTGAATTCTTGCCACTTTTCTGCAGAGGGGATGTTCATAGTCTTCAATTTTCTGTAACTTTCATCTGCCTCTGTATACTTGGAAAAGTTAGGCTTGATAGTGAACATATGCATGATCTCATTATCTAAAAAGAACATATTTTCAAAATACTGAAGAAGTATTCTGTCTGTTGGTGATCCTTGAGGCAGTTGTTGTCTGGCTTTCTCTTTTGCATGATTTCTGATTTTTAGATCATAATCTTTCTGAGGCATTAACTTGGCATTCAATGCGTGAATATCAGGCAAACCTACTTCTGACAATGTTTTGTATTTGGCTAAAAATCTTGAGATGGATAAATTCATGTCTTTACACCGGTCCTCTAGATTACTCATTATGTTTCTTTTGTTCGGGACCTTTTTGATTTGAAGAATGGTTTTTGTTCTATCAACAATTTTCAATTCTTCCAACTCTTCCCTGGTTTTACTGTTTAAAAAATCTATGAGTTGGATTGCTTGGGCTGGTTTTTTGTCAATTTCCCTCTTAGTCTTGTCAATCTCTGCACTAGAAACTTGAAGTAACACCCTCTGTTCATAAATTATCCAAATTGAAGGCCATTGAGAATGAATTCCATCAATAATTTTGGTCCATAAATGATTTTTTATAAATTCCACTTGATCTGTAAGATTTACTTGTGCTTGCAGAATCTTTACCTGTTCTTGTAGTCGATCAGCCCTTTGCTCATGTCCTCTAGAAGTAGTCAAGGCATCATTTTTGGATTTTTCCAAATTTTTAATAGTGCCTCTCAAACTAAGAATCTCTTTATCTTGGTCTTGTGGTGTGGTCCTCTATGAGGATGAAGAAGAAGAGGCAGAGATTAGAGAATTAATTGGCACTGCAGTTGGCAGTACTCCATTCGGTGCCAAGTGTTCTGCCAAAGTAGATGGTATAGCAATGTTTACAGTGGGGATCACTGTAGGAATGACCATTGGTTGTGCTTTTCTTAGTTCTTCATTCTCTTTCATTAGAGCTTCTATTTGACTTTCCATTGTTTTTATCTGACCTGTCATTTGATGTACAAGCTGATTTAAATCATCATTCTCTGTTTTTTGTTGTAGAATTTCTTTTGCTTGAGAGTTTTCACTCTGAAGCAACTTCAACTGTTTTCTAAGAGCAGCTATATCCTCATTTTTCTGTTTAATTAAGACTTTTTCCCCTTCAATGTTGGCTAGGTCACCCCCTGCTTCAATCACTATATCTTCTAGTGCTTTTAGTCTTAAATTATTAGCATACAGTGAGGCTTTGTCCAACCTCATTTGATTTTGGAGGTTGAGCACTGTTTTCTCAAGCCTAATTGATTTCATAGTTTTACTGACAATTTTGGAATATAGAATTTCAGTATTTCTCCTATAAAATTCAATTTGATCTAATTCATGAATGGCATCTGCATCCAGTTCAAGATCTATTTTGAAATAATCTGCCACTAATTTTGGCTCAGCCACTGTAGGCTTCAAGAATGACATTACCAATTTATTGGATGAATAATCAAATGCTGAAAGAAGCCTGTCTTTGTTTCCAAGCTTTTCCTTAAGAAATCTAGAATGAGTTTGATTCTTTAGCTCTTCATTCTTCTCTTTAATCTGTCTGAATCTGATCTGAATCTCTGACTCTGTATTGTCAGTTTCCTGAGAAGAAGGAGGCAAATCGACAGTAGCCTGGTTTTCCTTCATGACTGTATCTTTTTGTTGTGTTCCAATTTTTACATTTTGAAGCTCTTTTAATGTTTGAGTGACTTTTCTTATTGCTTCATCATTTATATCAATATTTACAGCCTTATCCTTTTCTTCTTCTGTTGACTTGCTTCTTTTAATATAAGGAGTTCTGAATTTTATGTCCTCAATAGTCTCAGCTATGAAACTATCTCCTTCTCTGTCTCTTTTATGTACATTATTAGTATCTTTTCTTGTAGAAGCCACCTGTACTGTCTGTTCAATCTGTTTGCCTTTTCCACTGTCTACCTGTATTACCTGTACTGCTTGTGAATCATCATCAGATAGGGTGTTTGGCTCCCATTCAATTTTATTTACATATCTTTCAATATGGGGTTTAGGATCATGCAAGTAAATAGGCAACTTAAATTTTACCCTTATTGCACTCAAAATACCTTGTGGGTCATACTTCCATGTAAAACTACATGGGAACTTATACTCTTTAAGTTTGACATTTATCTCATTGGCAGCTTCTCTGATATTCACAATGAATGGCCCAATTTTATTTTTCAGCTTAAATTGGGCCTTTTTCTTGAAAGCTATGAAGTGGATTTCATCTACATTCAATAGTTGTCTCAGATATTCTAAAGAAAATATTCTTGTAGTAACAAATCTGGGTAACTTATATGGGGCCAGGTATGAGCCATACACTCTGATTTCTGTATGATTTTTATATAAATACCAATCTCCAGTTTTGTAGCTCTCTGATAACTGCAGAATTCTTCTTGTCTCATCATTGATCCTAGGGATCTCCTCTTTTTCCAAGAGATACATAGCAGGGGCTATAAATGAGTCATTGAAATCTGTAAAACTATACTCTTTGTTCCATTTCCTTAGAATATATGACCAAAATACTACTGATAGAACTTTTCCTTCTGCATCCACTTTCTGACATTCAATTGGAAACTTATCTATTTGATAATATAGGAAGAGGTGGAGTAGATAAGAGGAGTATCTGAAAACTCCTTCTTCTGATAATTTGGATAACTCATAATGCATACTTTTAGCAATAAATCTAGCAAAATTGAACTGAATGGATGGTGATTGACCAGGGCTTAGAGTTGACAGAAAACCTAGGATAGCCACATAAGTGAATTCATCACTGGCGTATCCTAGTATGAAGGAAAGCATTGAGACAATCTGTCTAGTTTCATCTGGGAAATCAAAGGTGTCGAAAGGAGGATTTAACTTAGGAATATCAACTTGATTTGGACAAAAAGTCTGGTATATTTTAAATCTAGCATTGAAATCCAAGTCAAGATATAGTTGGGTTAAATCTTCTATTGATAGGGAAGTAGAATTGGGGTCATGATTCATTTGCAGCATGGAATTTATCGACTCTTCAGTGATGTAAAACAGGGTTTCTTTTTCTTTGTTTACAATACATCTTTGTTTTGGCATATAATAGGCTTCGCATAATCTGATAAAGACAGGAACAGAATGAGTGAGAGGGACAATATATCTAGGCAGATTGGATTCCCAAATTGGAATATCTTTGTCACCCTTTTCCACTGATTTTCCATAGCAGCAATTATAGACATCAAGCGGGTTAAATTCTACATTAGGGTCTAGTATTCTACAGTCTAGATCAACTAAAGGGTTGTTCTCTGGAGAAATGACTGGAGGCTGGACTGGTCTAACCACTTCTGTAGAATCAGTCGTGAGTGCAGGAGTTGGTTTGTCGATTTTGAAGGACATAAGCCGAGGAATCTTTGCAAAAGACTTCTTTTGAGATTTTGGGCCTCCATTTTTGGGGGTTACCTATTTCTTGGTCATTTTTAATAATGAACGAAGCAAGCTTAAATGGTTTTCTAAGTTCCTTTACGAGAAACAAGGGTTTCTTAGAAAATTTCTACTGAAAATGGCATTTCTGAGCAGGGTTTTTAGGAAATGCAAGGAATTTAAAGCTCAGAACGTGTATTTAAAATCGATTTCAACAGCAAAACGGACCAGGGTATGGAAAAAACTGCGAGAAAGGGAAATTAGGGATTCCAGGGAAATTTTGACAGAGTTTTCCCTGAAAAATGGACACTTTTTTGCAGTAACTTTGGTAATTAATTGAAATCGACAGGAATTTTGAAATCTCAGAGGGAAACTTCGAATAAAATTACTTGGAGAACCAGCGGAATTTGGTTGAAGACGTTGCAGAGGTGCTCAGTCTTCAATTTTTTGAAAATGGCTTTGCAGAGGACAATGTAGTACTTTGTAACAGAAATTCAAGGCAATGGGCGTCGAAAAATGGTACTGGTAGGTTGAAAATGGCTCTGCAAAGTTTCTCAGGGTTCAAACGGCGTGATTTTGAGGAAAAACGGTTCTGCAATGTTTTTACACGTTTAAAGCGAAAAGGTGAAAATTTGAATGAAAATAATAATTTTAATGTTATCCTTCGATGGTATAACCATAGTTAAATGACATTAAACTTGGGTTAAACGGGTGAGGTTTAGGGAATACCGCCAGTGGTATTCGCGAGGGTAAATGGTGGTAAGCAGAAACTAGCTTTTCGAACGCGATACAATGTGGTGGCGACACGTAAGCGTGGGTGGTTTGGAAAAACCACCCTTTTCGCGTGGCTTTGCCAAAACATCAAACAATTACTTTATGAGCGCGGAAATGTATTAGCGCCGTCGGATCTGGATTCAACGAGCGAATGGCCACGATGAAAAGGAAAGGTGCGGGGAAAAGGTAAGTTATCAGGTTCACTTTGGGCCATTGATCTTAGGAAACCGTCGCTATATCGACATTTAGAGAAAAGTCTCGCAATACTGACACTTAGAAAAAGTGTCGCAATTTTAAAAGTGCGACACTATTGCAAAAGTGTCACAAGACCGACGCTTTCCAGAAGTGTCACAATATCGACGCCAGGAAGAATTGTCGCAATTCCGACGAAATGTGGTCCGAAATTTTGAACGTCACGCTTCCGACCTCTTTTTTCTGTCGCTCTTCCGACGTTTCTAGAACTATCGCAATATCGATGGATGTCACAAGACCGACGAAAATGGAAATTGTTCAAAATGTCAGAAGAGCGACGCTTACCGAAAAGGTAAAAGGTAATTTATCGAGTTCACTTTGGGCCATTGATCTTGGGAAACCATCGCTATACCGACATTTAGAGAAAAGTCTCGCAATACCAACACTTAGAAAAAGTGTCGCAATTATATGTTTTACGAAGATATGGTAAGTAACTCTCTCTTGTTCTTCTTAGAAATAATTATATATAATTTTTATTTTTTTTCAAAATAGACTAAAAAAATTATATGAGAAAAATTATTAATTCATCAATATGTGTGTGTTGTGAGGAATAATTTCATAGTTCAACTTAATGGTTCATTATATAATCATGTGAGCATCACCAATGATATATCTTAAAAATCAACTGAAAAGCCATGTGTACAAAATCGATGTATACTCTGGAGAGTGGTTCTCATATCACTATGTAAATTGTCGTATGCTACTTCAACAAAATTATAAGATAAACTGTAATACACATCATATATGCACCATAACAATTGCCATACAACTAATTTGTTTTAGGACACATGTGGCATTCTAGGGGTAAATTATATATGATGTGTATATCAATCTATTAGGTGTTGGTAGGTTTTGAGTATCTAAGAAATGATAAGGAATATCCATACATCATGATCTTGTAATGTGATTATAAATTGTGTCTATAATTTCCATAAAATGTATAAATGATTTGCTTAAAAAAAATCAACACAATCAACCCTAAACAATGCTCATGATGTGTAATGTCATTGGCGAAACCAAAATGATGGTCACATGTCCCATTTCTATGGTAATGGTGATCATATATATGTTTTAGCGACACTTGATGAGTAATTAAATAAATCTCAGAGTGTGACTCATTGTGCCATATTTTTTTAAAGCATGATTTGTTTTCCTAGTTTTTGCTAATTTTTTAACATATTTTATTCATTTGGAAAGCTAATTAATGATGCTTTAAGTAATTAGGACCTAATGAGAGATCATCTTCACATATTCACTGAAATATATTTGGTAATTGTAGTCACTATATGGACCGCACATGCATGCTACTTCAGAAAAATTGAAATATAAACTATAATACACATCTTATATCTGCCATAAAAATTGTCATACAAATTATTTACTTCTAGATACATATGAAATACTTCAGGTAAATGCCATATTATGTGTACACCAATATAGTAGGTGTTGGTAAGTTATGAGGATCTAAGAAATGATAGGGTATCCACACATTAGTAGTGCCCTGGTGAATTTTTTGCATAATTTTCTATTTGTTGTAATTTTGTTGCCTGGATTTGTTATAGATTTGAAATAATATATACAATTATCTACCAATTGTTCTTTATAAAGAAGAAGTACAATAATTAGTCACCTAAAAGTGAGCCATGTGAAAATATTGGTAACATGAGTAACCTGGTAAGCTGTAAATGAAAAGTGAATAACCTCCACTCACCAACAAGTGGCAGGCAGGGTTGGAATTTGGATTTCTATTTACCCGTCACACAATTTTTTTTGATGTTTTGGTCATTATTTTTCTAGTCAATAAACGTTACGTTTAAAAATTTTCACTTCATTAATGATGTTCTCGTAATAAATTAACCCTTCACCAATAAAAGTTTGATTAAAAAAATTGAACGCTCTTCCATTTTCTTTGGATTTTGGAGTGTGATATATCTATGTCATGGACTTTTAATACCTAAATTTTCAAGAGAAATAACTGATTCTTGTCAAACTAATATTTCCTCAATATATGCTATGATCTACTAAAAATTACTTCAAAAATCAAGTAACCTTCCAATATAAAGAAAAAAACATGAACGAGCTTTCCCTAAATTGCAATAAATTTATGTTTATTATTAATATTGCATAATCTGTCTTATAAAAATTGTATAATCGGACTAAGAACAAATCCTCAGTGCATTTTTTTATTGTTGTTGTGATTAAAAAAATGAGCCAAAGAACGCTAAGGCACTCAGAGAAATCAATCTATGTATTATTTCTCACAAAACATGTTGAGGAGTGGAGACTAAGCGCTAGATTTTTTTCTGTCCTCAATCTCTCTATTAATTATATCTATGTAGTTATAAGACTAACAAGCCAAAGAAATCTGAGGCTTCCAGAGAAATTAGTCTCTGTGTGCAGAAATTGATGATTACTATTTACTAAATGTTATACCATTTGAAATTGTTGAGCGAAATTAATCAGGCCATGATGTACCATTTGTCAGTATCTATTTTCTCATGTATGAAAGTTTTTTTTTTCTAATTAAAATTAATTGTATTAACAAAAGGAGTACAGTACAGCAGGCCGAATCCTAATCATTGCCGAGTGCTGTGGCATTTGAAACAAAAAACCATAGTTTGAAGACTGCCCTACAAGAGGGAAACCAGTCTGAAACAGTTCATTTGAAAAATCTCGCGCAGGGGAACCATAGAATTGTAGTACTGGAGACCATATCGAAGCAAAAAAAACAGATGCATTTTCAGAGACAACAGGAAACACATGAACAGGCTCGTGAGAATGGGCAGAAATAGAGCGAAAAACCAGAGTGAAGAGGAGGAACTATTCATCAGGAGGTTCGTAGAAAACTCTGCACCAGAGTTCATCTGATTCCCCGTCAGCATTATACATGTCAGCAATAGAATGGATCACCTTCCCGGGAGGAGGAGGAGTAATCTGCGCCTCGCTCGCTTGCACTTCGTCCTGCCTCTCAGTAGGTTGACCCACCGCTTCCTTGTTCGCCAGGTCCTGCGTGGCCTTGCCCATATGACCCTGTACGTTCGCACTATCAGGGTGCTTCAGCCCAACAAACTGCACCGAATCCTGAGCCACCGAGAGGCTGCATTCCGCCGGGCGAGAACTGGGAACAATTTCCTGAGGCTCTTCATGAAAGACGACCATAATTGAGGCAGTCACCCTGGGTTGATTGAGAGTGTTGTTAAAGGAAAAATGTGCGGTGTGGGTTTGAGCAGGAGGAGTGGAAGGAGTGGGGGAAGCAAAGCGACGGCCCGAGTAGAGAAGGCGCCCTCTAGGTTGACTGTCAGAGTGGGAGATAGACGTAGAGGAGGTGCCAGAGGTGGAGGGAGAGCGTCGAATTTGGCGCCTTGTGGAGCCTCTTCGGCAGCGCATTCTCTGCTTGAGGCACAACAAAGTCGCACTCGAGACAGCAGGGTAGGGAGGCAAAAGATGGACAGAAGACTGAGGTGAGAGGGGCAATAGGGAGACAGAAGCAAGCTTGCAGGAACCAGCGTGGGAGAAGTGGAGGTTTTCCCCAAAATCCAAACAACAATTGAGACAGCTCCTCTTATCAGTTACAGTGCGAACATTAGAAAGCCCTACTCCTGGAGCGCACCACAGATTCACAGGCGGGGGAATTCTGTTCAGACCAGAGGGACGTTCCATAATAACAACCCAGTCTACCGTGAAACTGTGAATCGACTGCAATAAACCACCATAAGTATGAACTGGAGGCTGAGCCATGTCGCGGCATGCGAATGTGTATCAAGGAGTGGGACTATGGTTTATTCAGGCACCAGGAGTAAATGGCATTAAATGCCGATCAGTCGACATTAAGAACTGAATGACAACACTCTTGCGGGTGGGCCAGTGGCTTCCCCTTATGCCACACCCCCATCCCATCACGTTAAACACTACCAACTTCACCCGCATCCGGGTTCTCATGTATGAAAGTTGATGTACCATTGAAAGTTTAATAACTATAATAACTATATATATATATATATATGTATATATCTATATATATATATATATATATATATATTTTAATTTAATGATTAATAATAATTAAATTAAAATTCTTAAAAGACAAAATAAAAGCCTAATAATCACAAACTATTATGATAATTTAAAAATATAGAACTCGGGCTAAACATAGTTACAAAGATACCAAGAAAAGAAGAGTGCATGTGCATGATAACCTCTTTCTTGACAACCTATGAATGCCATTCTCAATGAAGACCCAAGACTCAACTGGATTGGATTGTGTATCAAAACAGTAGGAATGAATCAAATTTCAATGAATGAATAACTTGATCGAGAAAATTTATAGGGAAAGGTAACTTGACTATCAATCTACTAAACCTCACTTCCATGATTAAAAAAACACCCCACCTTCTCAGTGGTCCCATCATGGTCCACCTATTGAAAAACAACCAACAAATATTATTTTTTTTATATTTTTGTATGGCCATTGGACAATGATTTACAATGGTTTTCCTACTAAATTCCAATGGATGATTATTCAAAAATATTGAGAATTAGTTTAGTCTCAAGGCATAGCCAAGAGTCTTACTGGATAACTATAGATTACCTCTCCATTGGATGATTGTACATTTTTCATTTACTTTTTCACGTGAATTTCAGTTGATGCTAGATCTTTTCCTTCTATTTCTTTAGTGAAGCTAAGAGTTAACTTTGATCTTACATTAATAACTATACTTGCATGAATATCCATGCTTTTATACTTCCCCACAGTGGTCAATGTTGATGTATGGCCTTGGCCTATTGATCTTACAATTAACTCACTATTCATATTCAATTTTCTCCAGTTCAGCCCAATAAAATAAGGAAAATAGAAAATGAAGTCATGATTTATCTTTCTAGTGCTCCTACATAATACAAATACTCTTAAAAACCAATTAATATATAAATTGTCATCATTCATGCTAAAATCAGTTTGAATTTTTATAATGAATCTACTTACAATTAATAGATTACATTGCTCACAGAATAAGAGATAATTTAGAACTATGATTTCACAATAATAAATTATCGGGCTCCCACAGGGTGATGAACTTGGTCGGATGTGACCCTTCTGCAGCAGCTCCTGAATCTGCCTCTTTATTTCATCATTCTCCATAACAGAGCACCGATAGATCGGTCCGTTGGGTAGCGGCGCACCTGGGGTCAGATCAATCGGGTGCTTGACTTGACAGTGTAGAGGAACCCCTGTGGGTGAGGTGAAAATGTCCCCGTACTCCTCCACAACCTTATCCATTTGTTGTTGTCGTGTAGAGGAGCCTTTTCTGGAGGTCATGGCCATAGTCTTCTTCTTTCCCTGGGGGTGGATCATCAAGAAAATGAATTTTGTGGTTTGGGAAATGAGCTTACTGCATTGTTTTGCAGTAACCAAAGAGATAGTAGCAGGAGGTGGTACCTCTGGTATCCTGTACAACTTATTTCCCAAAGTAACAATAAAAGCACAAGGCCGAGACTCATACACCGCATGACGCTTCCAAAAGTATGGTTGTCCTAATAACACATCAGAAACATCAATAGGGACAACGTCGCATAATACCTCATCCGTGAAGGGCTTGATGTTATAGTGAAGGTGACACTGCTAGCTGACGTGGAGATCTTGTATGGATGCGGGTGAGTTATGGTCGGCAAGCCCAACCGCTTCATGGCATATGCCGAAATGAGGTTCTTTTGGCTCCCATTGTCGACAATGAACTGTACCGGGGAGCCCTTTACCCACATCTGGGAGTGGAAGAGATATTCCTCCTTCTGGATCTTTGTAGTGGCAACAGTGGCATTTGGATCCGCATCAATAATCTGTTTCCCTTTGTCATTCCCCTTGTCAGGTTCTGATTCAGAGTCAGAGCATGCATTTGACTCAGAATCCCGCATCTCGGCCACCAGCGACTGCTTGGCCTGACACTCACTTGTGTTGCGAGTGGAGCTCTTATGGAACTCACACCACTTTCCCGTGTCCTTCTTTGGCTTTGCAATGTTGTTCTTTGCTTGTGGCTTCGACAAGTTGTCTTGAGTCACCGTGCCTTGGCTCTGTCCTTTGTACTGTGGTTTGGGAGCACCTTTCCCTTGCTTTTTATTCGCAGATCCAAAGTCTCGCTTCTTCTGTTTGAATTTCTGCTCAATATTGGCAGCATACCGGTATGTCGTACCAAGCGAGGAGATTTCGAGGAACTCCATTACCTCCTGAATGTATCTGTGCAAACAACTGCGATACTTTAGCACCAGATGTTTCTCTGAATCTCTGATACCCAACTTGGTGCACAGGGTATGGAATAGATTCGTCAGCTCATGCACATCTTGATTCCTTTGTTGCCGTAGTGTGGTCCATTGTATGTACTTGTCCTCATAGCTCCCCACGGGATAGTATTGTTCCTTGACAGCGTCTCGGAAAGAATTCCAAGTGGGTACGACTGAGAACAAAGAGGCTTCTATCTCGTCCTTTTTCTCACGGTGGCTTTCCCACCAGTCCTTGACATGGGGGGCAACTTTGAGGAGTGAAAAAATAATCTTCTCCCTATCGGAAAAGTCATCAACCGAGAAATATCCTTCTAATAGATTCAACCATCCATCTACGGCATCTGCATCTATTTGAGCCTCAAATATGGGAATGTCAAAATTTACTTGTACCTTAAAAGGAGTCACACCTCTAGAGTGGCTGCTGGATGCAGATGCGCCACCGGTGGGAAGCCTTTGAAGGATCTGGGCAAAGTTATCCATCATGGCGTTCCTTTGTTTTTTGAGCGCCTCCTTGAGCAATATTTTGATAGGATCTCTTGCTCCCTCATCTTTCTTTTCATCCCCCATGGGCGTCTGTCGAGGTTTGCGAGGCTGATCTTGCAAAGGTTCCACTAGATTGAGCCCTAACTCCTTATATCCCGACCTCGTTGGGGACATGCAAAGAAGGATCGAGAAAAAGTAGACCGCTCTGATACCACTGATCCAGATTTATGCAGGAATTCAACAGAATAAATACATAACCATAAATACAGAGATGCAGTGGAAATAACACTTCATTTTATTAATATCAAAGAACTGAAATTTTCTTATAGACAGAATGGAAATAAAACTAGCTAGGGCGCTGGTAGTTATCTCTGAGGAGAGATGAGGCGGCTACAGGCCTCTGAACTGAGTTACAATGAGGCTTGAGGGCCTATTTATTATTGAGAAACAATGGAGAACCCTAAACATCCAAAAACCAAACCCTAGGAGATGAAGTGCCAAAACTATGGGCCCCGTTTGGGTAAATTGGTGTTTCAACTTCCCAGGGACGTAACTTTGGCATACTATCTCTATTTGAAGCACATGATACATCATTAGAAAGATATATTTGAGGACTACAAATTTTTCCATGAATATAATTCCAGAACATAATGATACATAATGATATTCGCTAGAGGCGCGATGCCCAAAAAATGTCGTTTAGGGCCTCAAAACGGCTCCAGAAGTTCAGGACCTGAAAAACTGCTAAAAATAGTAAGTTGTGCCAAAACTGAAAAACTAAAAGAGACAATGGTGGGGCCCCAAGCGGAATAAGCAGGTGGCCACCAGTGTCCACTTGGATCATTGAGTGAGCCAAAAAAGTAACTTTCCTTACTTTTTGAGTACAGCCTTGCAATTGCGAAGAGGACTAGTGTTGCAAAATTATTGGTAAGTGGAAATTAAAGGGCGTAAGAAAGTTTTTGAAAAAATTTCAAACGTCAAAATTAAGTCTTCTATCCTTCCTAGCACCTCATGGAAAATGGGAATCCGCAAATTCTGGTCGTCAAATATGTGCAAAATGCCTTATGACGGGCAAAATGGAGGACTGGTCCTATGCTGCTACATGAGTTAGGGTTTCATGTGGCAACATGGAACCTTGTATAGTTTTTCAAGGATAGGAAAGGAGAATATTGTCAGTTAATCATCACATGAAACTTCATCACCATTTGAAAATTGTGTCCTAATTTGAAACAATAAGACTACCCAACAATTTCATTATTTAATTTTGATTGTGTAATACAAAAAAAATATCCTAGATAACTTAAATAATGTAAGCACTTTTGCAAAAATTTAGTGGAGAGAACCTTAAATTACATTTATTTTGAAGTTCCACTTGCATTTTAAGCCATTTTAATTAGTCTTTCATGGCTATCTAGTAAAAATTTCAACCTCTTGTAGAAATTTGTTTCTCACTTGTATTAGAAATGCAAAAATCAAATGTAAATAAAAATGATTTGAAATGCTAAAATTCAAATGCGCGCTACATAAAAATGATTTTTTTAAAAACTACATTAACGTCTGATATCATGCGCGCATTCGCCCTCAGCTCTTGCAGAACAGCATTCGCCCTCAGCAGTCGCCCTCAGCTCTTGCAGAACAGCATTTGCTCTCAGCATTAGCCCTCAGCTCTTGCAGAACAACATTCGCCCTCAGTTCTTGCAAAATGGTAAGTTCTTACTGCAGGCCCTTCCTCTTGTATTAGGGTTGACCCTATTTGGGTTTTTTTGGAGCCTCTGAGAATACAAAGGTTGTGATTGATTACGGGGCACTGCCTATATTTATGGAACTTCTTGCTTCTGGGAATGATAATGTTCGAGAACAGGTAGCACGTTCATTTTAGAGGCATAAAATTATTCTTCCCAACTATCTTTCTACGTCTGTAATTTTGGAATTTGATTTAAAAAACTACTACCCAACTTTGAGTTCAACTAGTGTTCGTGTAAGGCTGTTTGGGCTTTGGGAAATATTGATGGAGACTCTGCATCATTTAGGGATCTTTCCCTCAGTCATGGAGCTCCGAGGAAGGTGCTTTCCCAGTTGAATGATACTGCCAGAATTTCAATGATACGAAATGGTACATGGGCTCTGTCAAATTTTTGCCGTGGTAAACCCCAACCACTATTTGAACAGGTAAGCAGAATACATTTTCTGCCTCTTCTTCTTAGTTCGCAAATACTGTGGATTTTTTTTTATAGATCTTGGTGCTTGGTAGATTTGGACGTAATATGGACCTAGGCGCTTGTTCATTACAATGACTCTGTCATCAGGTTTTAGAAAATGCTCAGAAATTTGGGTTTCACAAGGGGATTACCCTTGCTTGCAATTATCAATTATCAATCACATTCAAAAAAAGTATTTCGTAGCATTGCTGAGCTCTTTGTAGGTGAATTTCCGAGGCAATTTCACAATATCTGAACTAAATTTGTCTGTCCTTTTCAATACTCTGCGCTTGTAACAGAACCAGACAAACAATCTAGTGGCCAATGCAACAACAACAACACCTCCTATTGCAATGCCTGCAATTCACCCTCTCTGCATGCATGAATGACTATGGCACCCTCTTTTGTGAACAGGGTACTGGAGCTGAAGGTACTGGTTTCCATTAGGATCATGGAATTCAACATCCAAAATAGTATCAAATTCCACTGCAATAGTATTCCCCAGCGAGGGAAACAGTTCATTGAGACCTATTGGACTCATCACCCCCAAATAGCCTCCAGGGCTACCCAGAGTGTGATCATATGGAGCAATAACAAATGCTCATCCATCCCCAATTGAAACAATAATAGGACCCACATTGGTTACAGAAAAGGAGAAACACGTTTTGAAAGAAGAAGAAACTTTTGTATTAGGGTCCAGAAATCTAACTGGTCTATTGTACAATGCCCTACCTGCACTTCAAATTGGTACTCCCAACTCCATGCTAAGGCTCACTGTGCCATTCTTCAGATGACCATCTTAACCTAAAGTTTGATTCCAAAAAACCCAAGTCCCCTGTTCTATGCCCAAGACCTCTGTTACAACGAGTAGAGTTCTGAGCGAAATACTTCACAATAGGAAGCAAAAGAAACATTGCAAAATTGCTCCGCTTTAGACTGATAATTTTCTGTGCGAAAATTCAACTGCGGACAGTAAAAACATAATATCAAACACAACCAATCGATAATGGAATTTGAACATGAGGATTTATAACCACAGAAAACCCTCTCCAGGTTAAAAGAATTCCGGAATGGCTTTAAGATTCTACTAATGAGCGCTTACAACACCATAGCAATTAATGTCACAATGAAATCTGCTGGAAGCAAAGCCCTTGTATAGTTTCTACATTTCCACAGTGGAAGCAAGAATCTTGCTATCTCTCATGATCTGGTTCTGTGGTCAAATCCTTTGCTATGGCTGTCTTGTTCTGCTAAACGTGGATCTGTCTTAGCTTTGGCTCTAGTTCTCATTTAGGATCGTGGCTATCTTCTCTTGCTGTGGCTTTGACTATACAAACTTGTTCAATAGGAAAATGTTGACTCTGCTATATATAGGAGCTTCAATGGGTGCTCTCAAACACTTTTTTGGGCAACTTTGTTTTGTCTCTGATTCAAGGAAGAACTATGTTGGCCTTGGTTTTTTAGTCCTTGGAACTTAGTTCTCTCATATTTTCCATCCTATCCCCAGTTTGCTACCGAGAAAGACATAACTTCACGATATCAAAATTGACTATTTTTGGCCATTTATCTTTAGTAATGGTACAACTTTAATTTGGTGCATTCGTACAATATCTGAAGAGCACTCTCAAGTTGTTATTCAGTATTTTAGCATAACTACTACATTTAACTACCATGCTCTAATATTTATATCAACCATAAGCATTCTTAAGGTAGTTCCACGTTTGTGAAGCAGAAGGAATGCTTCTGACAACTTCTTATCATAGTGGTACAATTTTGTTCGCAGTTTATCTTTTATAAACCTCCAATTTTCCAAACGTAGTAGAGACTACAGTTTGCATCTAAAATTTTGGACAAATATGTTTAGTATTCTATGGAAAATGCATTAAGAATAAAAAAGCCCACAATTTGTAAAAAGCCCACAATTTTGTAAAAAGCCCACATTTTGTAAAAAGCTCACAATTTGTAAAATGCCCACTTTTATTTTCTTTTTGCTTATATATTGAGCTCCCATTGAGTTCAAAAAGTCTTGGGTTTTCTACACCATTGAGAGAGATTTATTGTTTTCTTTATAGGATAATTTGCATCAATGGAAGAAAACATTGGAGCTGGAAAAAAAATTCAAAAGGGTGAAAGGGGTGATGGCATAGTTTATTGCCCTTGTAAAAAAATGTTGTATGAGAAATAATGTTAGAGTTTTAATAGCAACAGCAATAGTGCATTGTAGGAAATATGGGCACATTGATGATGGATCGAATGACTATCGTCCTGTGGTAATTAATTATCTATCTTCATTTTGATTATATCGTAAAATTTTATATTATTTTAATATTTTTTATATGCTCACTAATGTTTAATTATTAATGTTTGTAATTTTCATAAAGGCACAGTTGCCCCCCAACTTTTTGCAGATGATCAACCAGCTTCCACAGCAAAATAGTAGTAGATTAGATGATGTTGCACTAGTACAAGAGAATATTGCAGCAAATATTAGTATTGGAAATGATGTTGTACAAGGTGAAGAACATGAAGTGAATGATGAAGGTAATTTTAATGATCCCATGGAGGTAGATCATGATGACAATAATGAGATAGTTCACATTAATGATGGGACAAATCAAATGCTCCAAGACTTGCATTGTGAGTCAGATGATGATGGTGGAGATAGTGACGGTATTTATGATGTACCTCTGATTAAAAGGTCAAGTGAACGACTTTTTGAACACTCAAATGCAACTCTTCTCTTTGCTACATTGTTGCTGGTGAACTTAAAGGTTATGAATAATTTGTCGAACAGATGTATGACACAACTCCTAAGGTATGCAATATGTATATATGATCACATATATGCAAATGTTGATTATTTTCCCTTTTTTTAGTTGTAATAAATGTGTAAAATAATAACTTATATATAAGTTATTATTTTACACATTTATTACAACTAAAAAAAGGGAAAATAATCAACATTTTCATATATGTGATCATATATACATATTGCATACCTTAGGAGTTGTGTCACACATCTATTCAACAAATTATTCATAACCTTTAAGTTCACCAGCTCTCTGCTATTGTTGCTGGTGAACTTAAAGGTTATGAATAATTTGTCGAACAGATGTATGACACAACTCCTAAGATATGCAATATGTATATATGATCACATATATGTAAATGTTGATTATTTTCCCTTTTTTTTAATTGTAATAAATGTGTAAAATAATAAGCTATATATATATATATATCATAGTTATCAAAACTGGCCAGTCAGGACAGCTGCCGGTTGGAACCGGCCTTGCAACCTGGTCAATAGCCTATTCTCACCTGTTTTGGCCGGTTAACCGGACCTAACTGGCCGGTTAAGTAAGGAACCGACCAGTTTATGCATAAATCAGTCAGTTCCGTACTTAACCGGCCGGTTAGGTGCTCCTCCATGAGTTGCAAATTCCTCAGTGTCTCCTCCATGAGCTGCAAATTCCTCTATTATACTAGCAACAAACTTGTCTAATAACTCATACTCAACACCTTATAGTATCAACAATACACATGATGACTGATAAATACAAGGCTGGCTAGCATAAAATCCCTGGCAGCATGCAACTCATCAAGTGTACTTGATGACAATTTCTGTTCTCAAAACAATCAACAGCAACCTTATTTCACACTCAACTAGGAACTGTCGGACCCTCTCTCTCTGCTCACACATAGCAGCAGCATAAATACAAAACCTTTCACACAGCATACAAGCAATTTGATCATGGCATCAAGACTGATGCAAATGGTCTGATGCCACTCAAGGGACAACAACATACAACCTAATGAAAATGTGACTGGCAATAATAAATTGACCACTAGAAAATTCCCGCTTGGAAATGCACTAAACTGGCTACTGAGTTTTCTGGGTTTTAATGAATCTTTTCAGTGATAAATTTTGTCAAACACATTGTGAGCAGATTTCTGAAGTTGTAATGCTCTCTCAACTTGTTACAAATAGCACTAATAGTGGGTTTCATAAACCAATTCAATACCTCTAAGTGTTGTAGATGTTTTTCTAGAAATTTATTGGCAAGCAAACATGGATAATGAAGAATACAAGATCTTCAAAATCCTGGTCTGATATATATATATATATATATATATTGAACCCATAATTGTCTTTAAGGCTAATACAATGAATTGACAACAGATCTGAGCAGGGACAGATTGTATATTATAATATTAACTCAGCAATAAAACACAGTGAATAATATAAGAGAAACCTGATACATTACTTCAACATGTTTGCTTATGTATTTTTCGATGATATGTATTGCATTTGGTGCCATTTTGATATATTCACCTTTGCATGGTATATAAATGAGCAAACTTTTCATATTTTGTCTCTATTGGCTTGGAATCATGGTTGCAAATCTTAAAAATAGTTTTTATTTATTTATTTATTTTCATTTTATTAAAAAATAATTATTTAATGTATTTTTTTTAAAACCGGTTCATTGAGATCTGATCGCTACCGGTTAGACCGGTTTCGGTTCGAAACCCGGTTCATTAGCTCCACCGATCCGGTCACCGGTTCCGGTTTTAATAACTATATATATATATATATATATATATATATATATATATATATATATATATATATATATATATATATATATATATATATATATATATATATATATATATGATTAATAATCTTTACAAGACACTACTTTTTGTTTCTGTTGTAGATTGGTGGGTGAATATTTGTTACCATCGCCAAATACTTTACCTCGAACATATCGAGATCTACGTGCTATTATGAAACACTTTGGAATGGAATATAACACTATAGATGCATGTCCTAAAGATCATATTATATATTATGGAGAACATGCGTTGACAACAGAATGTCCGAAATGTGGTACCAGTAGATATCGAACAGATCAACTAACCAAAAAGGTGCCTCAAAAGGTTCTTCATCATATTCCCATAATTCCACGTTTGCAAGGAATGTTCAGGTGTAACAGCATAGCACAGTTTATGGATTACCATGCAAAGAATAGAAGTGGAGATGGTGTTCTTCGAATGCCTGCAGATGGTTCTGCATTTAGAGAAATCGAGGGAAAATATGTAGATTTTAAAAATGAACCTCGTAATGTTAGGCTTTCATTGGCAGCTGATGGTGTTAATCCATTCAGAGAGCTTAGATCTACTTACTCAGTGTGGCGTATTTTCGTTATCAACAATAACATTCCTCCTTGGATGTAACATTTTCATTTCTCTCGTTGTTTGAATAAATATATATTTTATTTATTTACTTACTTATATATACATATATCATGGGAGTAATTATTATGTACCGTAATTTTGAACAATTAGGTAAGTACCAGGTCAAAGATATGAATGTATGTATTGAGCCTCTTATTGATGAGCTAATACAGTTATGGCATGGCATCACTATGTATGACATCACTAAACCAATCAAGCAGAAGAGATTTCAATGTTGTGGAATGCTTGTATGGAAAATTGATGATGCCCAGGGACTAACACATGTTTGTGGTATGTAATATTTCATTGCACTTTAATATGATACATAATTATCTAAATTAGATATACCATATTGCATGTTTTAAAAATGATCTCATAGTATATTAATTGTTATTGATCCATCTATTGCAGGTCTTCAAACAAAGGGTAGATTTGCATGTCCAGTTTGTGGCCCTAAGATGAAGTATCGTCATTCACCAGACTTAAAAAAGATGGTGTTTGATGAGTTTAGGCACTTCCTCCCTAGGAACCATAAGTATCGTGCTACTGAAAAACATCTTTTCAATGATAAAGAAGAAACTAGATTAAAACCACGAAGAATGACACCTCAGTTGTGGATGTTGGAATATAACAGAATTAATAATCGTCGAGCAGCTGGCACGTAATTTGTGTGTATATATTATTTGTTTATGTAATGTTTAGAATTTTTGTTTTAACTAATGAATTTATTTTATTGTATTTTATAATTAATATTGTTCTGATTTATTTTATTCTTTGATATCAAGGTCATCGTCGCCGTGAAGGTACTAATATTGTACTTCCACCTGGAATGAAATGTTATCCTTCTCAATTCGCGAGGTTTCCCTACTATGAGGACCTAAAAATAGCTCATTTGTTTGATACAATGCATGTCGGGAAGAATGTGACAAAAATGTTATGGCGAACCATAGATGGTGCACATGATAGAGATAAAATTGACAAAATTTGTGCTGACATTGAGAAATCAAATCATGCAATGAAAAGTGTGATCAACGGATCAAATAACAATGGAGGTCGAAATTATAATAATATTCCATGGTTATTAACAGAAAACAAAGCAATGATGTAAAAGAGGTCATTAGAAGAATTAAATTTCCAACAGGTTTTGCTTCAAACATAAATAATATCTTAACGAAGAAAGTTGACTTCAGTGGGGTGAAAACACATGATTGGCATACCTTTGTTAAGGTAATTTTTTTGGTATACATTTTTGTTTGTTATTGCTTAAATACATATTTTAAATTTTCCTTTTTTCTGTTTAATTTGGAAACCAATAACGATTTATTTTTTATTGTTATAGTATGTTCTACTTGTATCTCTCCCAAACGACTTCGACAACAATGTCAAACAAGTTATATATGGTCTTAGTAAATACATGAGGTAAGTAGTTTTGATTTATAAGCAAAATCTAATTGCTACAATTTATTTTTGTACTTGATGAAATGATGTATTAATTTACTTGTAATGAAATATATATTATGTTTCATTGAAATGACCTTGCGTAATGATTTGCAGATGGTTTTCATTGAAATAAATCCATCAAGATGAAATTAAGTATTGGAAGAGATGTTGGCAATATGATGCAGAGTGTTGTCCTTGATGGCAACCCACTGAATGAAGATGAAGACATGCGACTGTTGACATGTGTTGTCCTTGATGGCAAACCGCCTGATGAAGTTAGTCTTGACCTGATGGACTTGGTAAATGATGTAAATCTGATATGCAATAATGTTTGTTAGCAATATGATGCTGAGTGTTGTCCTTGAATGGCAACCCACTTGATGAAGATGATGACAACTTACTTGATGAAGTTGTGCTTGATAGAATATGTCTTGATGAACCTGTTAAATAATGTAAATTTGATGTATCTACAGTGAGTACAGAAGGCAATAAAGAAAGGAAGTTAGCATGTGCTAAATCTATGGTGAGAAGCGTATGTCTCTAAGCATACGCATATTTGTCTAGGGGAAGTCACGTATGCACGCGGAAAAGAACGTGCCAAGTCGTGTATGGGCAAAAGCGCTCAAAAAGTGAAAAACCAAGGGCAACCACCATGGTATTGACCCATTGTATTGGGTAATGTTTCACCTAAATGACCCCGTCCAGGAATAACATCGGATGTAATGTGGTTTTGGCTCATGGTATTGAAAAAGGGGCTCATGGTATTGAAAAAGGGTAAACCTATATAAAGAGAAGAAATTCATTGTGCAAATCATGAGTGTGGGTTCAAAATGTCTGAGCTTGAATGAATACTTCTCTGTGAAGTATATCTGTATGGAAAGGGTAAAGGTTTGATAATAGATCTGAATCTATGATGCACCTATGAAGAAATGATGAAGAAGGGGATCTAGATCTGAAATGTACTTGTATTTGCTAGATCTATTTATGGAAGGCATAGCTCTGAGATGAGGCAAACATCTGTCTGAAGTAAAAGGGTAAATCTGAACTGAATATCTGATCTGAAGAAGTATGCTGCTCTATAATAGTTGAAGATATATACGCTAGTTCGCCGAAGAGGAAGCGCGTATATACGCGGCTTCGCTGAAGAGAAAGCGCGTATGCGCAATAAAATGAGCTCTGTAATATGTACAGAAGTATACGCTGGTTTATGTGAACGGAAGCGCGTATATACGCGACATCAGAAGAAGGAAAGCGCGTATGCAAACTAGGGTTTGCTGAAGTCTGTGGTAAGAAATGTCTGATCTGTTCTGCTGGTTTACTGATATCTGTCAGTAAGTTATATGTATCTGTTTCATGGTTGATTGTGCTTAAAAGTATGGAAAGGGTCCAGTATGAAAATCTGATGAAACGTGGCCTGCAAGTTATGTCCTAAAGGAAGCTTTGGATCCAGTGTGAAAATTGATGAAACGTGGTCCATAGAGGTGCTGAGGGTTGTAGCCTTCAGTCAGGGGGTTGTAGCTCCCTTCCAGGTGAGGCTGGTAAACGAGAGCAGGGGGTCGTAGCTCCCTTCCGGGAGAGGCTGGTAAACGAGTCAGGGGGTTGGAGCTCCCTTCCAGGAGAGGCTGGTAAACGAGCGCAGGTGGGTGCCTGCGTGCTGGTAGAGTCTGCACCGGCACATATGTTGTAAGATGTTTTCTCTATAATAAAATATTGAAGGCTGAGCAACTGCAGCGGTGGTTTTCTCCCGTCTTGGGTTTCCACCTAAAAATCCTGGTGTTCATGTGTGATGCTTATGTGTGATGGTTTATTCTGTTCTTACTGCACATGTTTACTGTTTGTAGAACATCTAATGAATGAATGATGGAATGATATAAGTGAAGAATTAATGGCATAATTAGATCTTTGTGTATACGCGAGTTTTATGAAGGATATCCGCGTGTATACGCTAGTTGGCTTCATCAAAGTAGCGTATGGGTTTTGGAGCATGAAAAAAAGAGATAAAAGTTTTGAATATGCAGTAAATACTGATTCACCCCCCCCCCCCCCCCCTCTCAGTACTTTTCCCAACAAGAGAGAAATTCCTCGGCTAATAGAATATATATCTTTACTTTTTAGGCTGGAAGCAATTCTTCTGTAAGTTACATCGATGTCTTCATGGGTGTGCCCCACAGGCAAGAATCCAACCTCAATAGTGACGAAGACACCAAGTGCAGTTAAAAGTGATAAAAACATGAAAAGATAGCAATTCTTATTATCACTTGCTGCATTGTCCAACTGTAACAACAAATGTGGAGGAAGAGATTTAAAATCAACATTTTGGCTTTTTGATCTTCCATGAGATATAAAATCATCCTTGTAAACTTGACACTTTGAGTAAATAGAGGTGTCAAGTAATGCATTTGTAAGTGGGTTTCTTAAACTTCCACTCTCATAAAGTAGATCACCATACATATCAATTTGTGGGTCTTCAAGGTCCCTTAAGCACTTTGCAAGGGATTTAATAGTAAATTGCGATCCCATGTGTACAAATGGTAGGGAGAAATGACCAAAACCTCCTGTGTTATGCCCATGTGTTAGCATACCTGTCAATGACACACCTAAATTTTTTCCTACAATAGATTTTGATTTGACATGTAGCCTTGGGATTGAAGTCTTTGTTTTATCCATTTTATCATGGATGATGCTCAAATACTCCTTTGGAAACCGCTCTGACATAATTCTATGGGCATAGTAGCAATATCTTCCACACATAACAATCTTATTATGTTTGTTCAACCTACCTCATGCCTTTTCTTCCATCTCTTTTGTAGTCGCTGACTTCATCTGTGATTTCAACACAATACATTCACTGCATTCACTGAAGTTGGTGTTCTTTGAAAATGCCACATCTCGAAACTTAGTATTCCATATCTTGCTCATTGTTGACTGTGATATTGATGGGTAATTGAGCTTTTGAAGAGCCTCATTGATCTCTTTTAACAGAGAATTTCGTGTGTAAGTCGAAGGAAGCAATCTGAAAGGAGCAGATGTTCCATCTTCTTCAACTTGACGTGTTTGGTTTGGTGAAAAATCTGAATTATCCATTACAATTTTGTGCAATATTTCTATGGCTGCCACGGTGTGTCGTCGTGCTTTGCATGTGTTGGTGTTACCATGAATAGCTTTGATCTATCCATTTTGGAAATATTGTTGGTAGTTACAGAATGTGCTTTGAGGTACCTTATGTATTTTATACCATGCTTTCTTACAAATAATATTCCCATTAAATCTCATGTCCTTTACATTTCTAGAAATAGGTGGTAGGCCATGGCCATGGCTCCTTGACATGACTGTGTTTGACGTGAGTGAATTCAAGACAAATTCCCTAATACCATTTTTATTTATTTTTCTCATGCCCCTTCTAGCACCTGCAATGGCCTTCCTATCCACATGTTGAAGACAATCTTTTGTACAACATACATCTGCTACCAAAAGTCGAATTTCTTTCTCTTCATCTATATTTGTTTGACATTTTGCAATTTTTGTTGTAGCCATAACTCGTTTATTCCTTTTATATGGCCTTGTTACATGCATATCAATTGAGTTTATATCTTTTTTATTACAAATATTCCCATCCCATTTGTTTAAGGGATTTGTGTCTTCTATAACATCCCATAACACCATTTCCTTGGTTGTCTCCTTGAACTTTTCCTTAACCCTTAATATCACACCTTTGTCGTCCACCAACTTATTTATTGGCCATCTAACCAAACAATGTATAGACTTATCCCCAATTCTGCATATTTCACAATTTCCATCTATCTCTTCCAAAAAAACACCAAAGTCCATTTCTCCTAGTGTTTCACCTTCAAGAATGTCATCCTCACAAACATTAACTAGCATTCCTTTGGCAATGCAAATGCTAGTTCCCATGCATTCATGTGTAAGAGAAACCTTTTTACATATGAATTTAACCCTATCTTGGGGAATATTTATGGCATGATCATGACAATGAGGTTCCAAATCTGATTCTGGTCAAATCTCATAAGATTCCAATACACCCCCTAGTATATGCTCAAATCTTGTTGGATGTGGTAGAGAAACATCATTCTTTAAAACCTTCTCAATTTTAACCACTATGCATCCTCTCTTTACCATCTTTCCATGAACTTTATGCCCAAGCTCTGTATTGAATATGGAGCCCTCACCAACCTTCATTCCATGTTGCAGAAGATCTACCTTTTCTCCAATAGAAAATGTAGAAGAAACATTTGCACCTATAGACGAATGTAAATAAGGTTAGTATTTACTCAAAAAAAAAGTATTATACTATCAATAATATTTGAACACGTGCTTCAATATTTTTATTTACCTATGTTTTGCCTCAAATCTCTGATCTTCCATGGATGTATGTCCCCTTCATCAACATCCTCAATCAAATGTGGTTGAGTGACATCAATTATCAAAATTGCAACATAACATGCATGAACCCTTTCTCCGACATAATAAGTTCCAGACTCTGTATATTTGACCCTTCCTAGCCCAACGACTTGATCATTAATAAGGAGATCAACATAGTCCCCTTTTTCTATATTTTCCATTTTAGCTTGTACCAATTCTGTAACAACAATTAAACCATAAATTGTAATTAAAAGGCTGAACCATGTAAAGTGTGATTTTATATTTTCGCAAAAACACACAACTTTCAAAAAGTAATATAGATGCAATAATTTAAAAATTATGGTAGTCATATTGTATGTAATGAAACATTGTTCCCCACCATCTAGTGCCTACTACCAAAAAAGTACTTTACATGCAAATTACACAAAAAAACATATATGAAGACCATGCAATGAGAGATGTAGATAGTGACATAAAATGACAAATATAAGCTCATATCAAACCACCAAGTTCCTATTTAACTTCAGAAATGACACTTGTAGTCTTAATGCATGTGTATGAATAATGATCATAAGAAATTTGTAGAAGTTGAAGAACCAAAACATGGTCCATTGTAAAATCTAAGAAATTCCAAGATTGATGCTACATAAGATGTCTAAAAGCCCCATGAAAAGGAGAAATTATTTTTTCACTTAGTGAGGATGTTTGATGTTTGAAATTGATAATAAAAAGCCAAACTAGAGGTTTTCTTCCAAATAAAAGTTTTTAATGACAAATATAAGCTCATATCAAACCACCAAGTTCCTATTTAAATTCAGAAATGACACATGTAGTCTTAAAGCATGTGTATGAATAATGATCATAAGAAATTTGTAGAAGTTGAAGAACCAAAACATGGTCCATTGTAAAATCTAAGAAATTCCGAGATTGATGCTACATAAGATGTCTAAAAGCCCCATGAAAAGGAGTAATTGTATCCCCTTAGAGAGGATGTTTGATGTTTGAACTTGATAATCAAAAGGAAAACTAGAGGTTTCCCTCCAAATAAAAGTTTTGGTACTGTAAATACTAAATAATTCTCATTTTTATTCTAAAAGAAAATAAATTGAATTTTACAAATCTTTAGTTCCAAGTTAGAACTCCCTACCTATACTCATTAAGGACATACTATTGAGGATGAATACAAAGGGATGTTAACTTTAGGTCCTCAAAAAGTGTAGATTTGAGTTTTCCTAGTTTTTTATGTTGATGAGGAAGAGTCTTATCTTATGCATCCAAACATTAGTGAAATTGTTTTTGGAAGTTCATAACTATACAACAAAATAGAGACAAAAACAATACATGTCAAAAAATTATGCTTGCTACTTTAAGTTGCATACATTTGCATTGGAAGCAAAATTTAGTATACCTCAATAATACATTTATTCATAAACTTCAAAATTATACAAAGATCACATTATTCTCCATGGATCAAATAATTATGATTGGATTTTTGTGTTTGTGCCAAAAGGAAAGCTATACCATTATCTTTCCTTCCAACTCAATTACAAATGTAGTGCCAACAACAACATATATCTATATACAATTCTTTTGCACTATCATTGATCTCCATAAATTGTTCCAAATTCAATAAAAGGGCACATCAAAAGCTATAACTCTAACCATTGTGATTATTGAGGCAATGTCACCCCTAGAGCATTGGTTGCATAAGTGTAATGGTGTCTAGAAGAAAGCTAGTAATCACTAGGTATCCTTCTTACATAATCACAAATGCATTGCCAAGAATAATTTCAAAGCACTAACCTTGGTGAGGGTGAAATCTTGATAGTTTTCCTTTTGGAACAAGAACAAAGAAATCTAGTGCATTTTATAACTCCTAACACAAATAAAAGCACATTTCCAACAATAATGTGGCATTGCGAAAAAAAATCAAGGGATGCAAGATTTACTTCTATCACAAACACAAACACATTTTCAACAATAACATTGCAGGATGAAGGAAATTTAACACATTATAACCTTCCTTCTAGCATAACAACATACATATTTCTAATAACAACATTACATTATGAAGGAAATATAATGTGTGCTAGATTTCCTTCTATCACAAGTAGAACCCCATTTCGAGCAACAACATTGCACCTTAAATGAAAGCTAACAATCAATATCATTCCTTCTACTACAAACATAAGCATATTGCTAGAAGCAATGTTACACGGTCAAATAAACCTAGCACAAGCTAGATTCCCTTCTAGCAAAAACACAAGCACATTGCCAACAACAATTTTGTAAGGCGTTTGAAATCCACCACATGCTAAATCTTCTAGCCTAAATAGAAGCATGTTACTCACAAAAACATTGCAAAGTAAAAGAAATCTTACACATTCTAGAGTTTCTTCTAGCACAAACAAAATCACATTGCCAAAAGCAACATTGCAGGGTGGAAGATATATAACCTATATTTCATTTACTTCTAGCACATTGCCAACAATAACATTGTAGTGAAAATGAAATCAAATGCATGATAGAATTCCTTCTAGCACAAGCACAAGTACATTTCCAACAATATTGCATTGCAAAAGAAATACAATGCAGGTTATATTTCATCCTAGCACAAATACAAGCAAGCAGGTTTCCAACAACAATATTGCATCGCGAAACAAATCTATTGCATACTAGATTTTATTCTAGTACAAACATAAGCACGTTTCTATCACCAATATTGCATTGCAAAAAAAATTAGGTGCATGCTAGAATTCCTCCCACAATACACAAACATAATGTCAAAATCAATATTGTAGGGTAAATGAAATCTAAATCATGGTAGATTTTCTTCTATCACAAACATAAGCATATTTCCAATCACAATATTGCAAGGTGAATTTGATCTAACATGCTATTTGTACTTTTATCTCAAACACAAACATGTCACTAATAACAACATTGCAAGGTGAATGAAATCTAACACATGCTAGATTTCCTTCTCTCCCAAACAAAAGCACATAACAATATTGTAGGGTGAAAGAAACATATCGCATATTAGATTTGCTTCTAGAAAAAACAAGCATATTGTCAAAAATACCTTATGCAAGACAAAAGAAATCTGGTGTGATAGATTTCCTTCTAGCACAAACACAAACACATAACATTGTAGGGCTTAAGAATCTAGCGCATGCCAGATTTTGTTATAGCATGAACACAAACATATTACCAACAACATTCTAGGGCAAAAGAAATCTAGCACATGCTAGATTTCCTTTTAGCAAAATCACAAACACATTGCCAATAACATCATTGTGGTGAAGGAAATATGGTGCATACTAGATTTCCTTCTAGCACAAACAATTGAATTGCCAACAACAACATTGCAATGCGAAAGAAATCTAGTGCACACTAGATTTCCTTCTAACGCATAGACAAACACATTGTCAATAAACTCATAGAAGGTTGAAAGAAATCTAATGTATGCTAGATTTGTTTCTAGCACAAACACAAACACATTACAACATTTCTAGATAAAATAAATCTAGCACATGGTAGATTTACTTCTAGCGCAAAAAAATCATATTGTCAACAACCACATTGCAGTGAAAAATAAATCTAGCGCATGCTAGATTTCTTTCGAGCCAAAATTGAAGCATGTTGGCAATAAAAAAATTGCAAGGTGAAGAAAATCTAACACGTGTTAGATTTACGAATAGCACAAGCACACAACAAAATTGTAGGGTGAAAGAAATCTAGCATGCTAGATTTGCTTCCAACGTAAACAAAAGCATATTGCCAACAACAACATTGCATGGAAAAAGATATCTAGAACAACTTCTATCACAAACACAAGCACATTTCCAATAACAACAACGCAAGGTAAAAGAAATTTAATGCATGTTAGCTTTACATGTAGCACAAATACAAGCATACTACCAACAACAACATTTCATGCCAAAAGAAACCTAACGCATGTTATATTTCCTTCTAACACAAACACAAGCACATTGCCAAGGTGAAGGAAATCTAACATGTGCTAGAATTCCTTTTATAATAAACAACCAAATTGATAACAACAATATTGTAGAGCAAAAGAAATCTAGCACAACTTCTAGCCCAAACACAAGCACATTTCCAATAACATTCCCAAGGTGAAGGAAATGTAACACGTGCTAGATTTCCTTCTATCATAAACAACCAAATAGACAACAACAATATTGCAAAGCAAAAGAAATCTAGCATAGTTTCTAGCCCATACACAAGCATTTTTCCAATAACAACATTGCAAGGTGAAAGAAATTTAACTAGTGTTAGCTTTACATGTAGCACAAATACAAGCATACTACCAACAACAACATTGCATGCCAAAATAAATCTAGTGTGTGCTATATTTAATTTTAACACAAGCACAAGCACATTGCTAGTAAGAACATTCCAAGGTGAAGGAACTCTAACACATGTTAGATTTCCTTCTATCATAAACAACTAGATTACGAACAATAACATTGCATTGTGAAAATTCCTTCTAGCATGTCAATAAAAATATTGCAAGGTGGAAAAAATGTAAGGTGTGCTAGTGTTGGAAATATTGAGAGGGGGGTTGAATCAATATTTCTTTACAATTGTTATATTATGCCAGTTAAAATCACTCATTAAACCAAAACACAAGATGTGCAACAAGAAAATAATTTTATTAATGAATTTGACGAATCTAAAAACCCAAGCT
The DNA here is from genome assembly GCA_034641835.2 of Pinus albicaulis. Taxonomy (NCBI): domain Eukaryota; kingdom Viridiplantae; phylum Streptophyta; class Pinopsida; order Pinales; family Pinaceae; genus Pinus; species Pinus albicaulis. The sequence continues at coordinate 577,017,343 of CM076576.1, read as the reverse complement.
CCAACTTGTACAACAAAGTCCTTAACTCCTTCAAGGCTTGAACCCTGAATGAGGACTCTAATATTCAACTACAAATCCAAGCTCCAACCTTGTACGACAACTCCAATCCTCTACAAATCCAACCCTCTCAGTTTGCTTCAATTCCTTAAGGTGACTCAATACTGCTTCAAGCCTCCATCAAAAACTCCAAATACTTCTAAAAATGTATCCAAGATAGGTCTGGAAAGTGCTCTCAAATCTACCTCTACAAAAACTTCATGTCTACTTCAACAAAACTTTTATGGTTGCACCAACAAAACATTTCTTCGAGTGTTGATCTTCAACTATGCTCCAAGGATGACTACTCCAATAAAACAAGTCTTTAAGTGTTGGTCTTCAACAATACTCCAAGGGTGATTTCTTCAACAAAACAACTCTTCAAGTGTTGGTCTTCAACTATGCTTCAAGAGTCAACAAAGGCTTGAAGAATGCTCAATTAATGTCATCATCAATGCACTCTACTGTCAACTCAAAAGATGCTCAAAGTATGTTATCATTTTATCATTCAATGAAGGTGTCTCCTAGGCTCTTCGTGTGTGCTTGAAAGAATGTCCTTCGATCTATAAGGATTACTTTAATTTTGTTTCAAATCTGACTTGATATGTTGATCAAGCCTCTCAAGGTGTAATATTAACAGTGATAATTGTTAATGGAAAAAATAACAGTGATAACAAAAACATGCAATAAACCCAACACAAATATTTTTCAGCAAATGCCCATAAAACAAAAATGCTCCAAACACACCAAAATGGGCAAATTTTATTATAAGATATTGTTGGAGTACAATATAAAAAAAATGTGCACCCTGGGTTTCACAAGGCAAGCTACAAGCCTCTAGTGGATGTTTTATCAATGCCAAACTGTTGTTGGAATTTTCCCACTAAAAATTTGCACTAACCTTGTGATTTTTGCATTGTTGGTTGTGTTGATACCCTGATTAGCCCCCTCCTAACTGTGAAAATTTATGAATATTACTTATGCAGAAACCCTATTGTTAAATTACGATTTACTTCTCCTACTTATACAAGTTATTAATCTAAAATGTTCAGCATTAACATCAAAGTAAACACTTTAACAGCCTACACAGATCCCGATCTAAATTGAATATATGCACATAGACAAAGTGACACACAAGATTTTCTGTACAACTGTCCTCTAAAAAACCCAATGCGGGGAAACCGATCTTCTAGTTGCTGGCAAGTTTTTATTATTATGTAGATTCTAAGTACAACAAATCTGGGCACCTTATTGGTTAACCCGACAGAGAAAAAATCTATAGCAATACCTCGGTTTCAGGGACGGAAAACTGGATTGATTCACACCCTCCAACGGGATTTACATAACTCAACCCTTTTCTATCTTCGGAAACCCCAACGCAACTCTAAAGCCCTTTGCGTCAGCTCTGCTAGCCTGCATGTGCCTCTGCGTTGCTCAGGAGAGGCCTGTGTAACCCCATACTAGGTTACGTTGTCCCTGCGTTGCCGTAGTTGGGCCTGCGTAAGCCTTGATGGCCTCCTGCTGCCTCTGCACTGCACTTTCTGGGCCTGCAAAGCACCTGTGTAGCACTGAGCCCTCTGCATTATGTAGTTGTTGCTCTCTCTGCACTGCTTTGACTGCTGCTTCTCTGCCTCTTGCTGACTCTTGGCTTGGGATAAGATCATCCCTCTCGCAAATACTACCCCTCGCTGCAGCTGAAACACTTCTGGAAATTCTTAGCAAACCACACCCTAGAATTCCAGCTTAGTCTCAGTGCTCTACCTCCGTGTGTGTTCTCCAACTGACCCCAAGCCTTTCCTTTATACTTTTCTCGTTGGGAAACCAACAGTTGTGATCTAATCCTGAATCGACGACTACGATTAAAAGAAAGCTTAATTCGTGTAACTTAAGTCATTTCCATCACATGTTTAAATTAACTACCTTTAATCTTTTAATTTTCCTAATCAGACTTAGGGTCCTTAATTAAAAATATTAATTAATTAATTATCTCTTAAACTAGATGGAATTTCTCAAATCCCTTTCTGGGTCTTGGAGATCTCATGTACTCTAGTCCCTCCACAAAGTTTGGGAGCTAGAGCACAAAGTTTGGGAGCTAGAGCACATCTGATGCTACCCCAACACTCAAAAATCTCAACACTAACTCCTCAGAAAATTTTGATAAATTAGACATGGAATCCTTGTCAAAAACCCAAAAAAACCCAGAATGGGTTTGCCCTGGTTTTGATGCTCAAAAAATGGCCCCAAATTGCTTGACCCTCCTCTAAGTGCAGAAAAACTAGAACTGTGACTGATGTTGGAATGAATGTCCCAAAATGGATGGAAAATTCTTCTCAATTGCACCCCAAACCAAGCCTAAGAAACCCAGCTCTCAAAATCCCTTCACAAGCCACCCCACAATTGTGCCTCCACAATGATTGCGCAGTTTCTGGGTAGGATGATGTAGTTTCTCCTCTGGAAAATCAGTTTAATGTTGTGTGTTGAATTCTACCCTTGCAATCTTCCTCCTTTTTCCTAGAATTGACCAAAAATTACTTCGACAATGCTACAACTCCCAACTCCAGCTCTTCCTCCTCAACTCTCTGTGTGGCCTCCTGAATGCGTCTTAGTTGCCCAAAAACCATACCACATGTGTGGCCCTCTATCCAACTCCTGAAACTTATGAAGAATCCTTCCTAGGGTGGTACTCAGAGTCCATCGAAGAAAGGTTGAGATTCCTCCTTGGGAAACTCTTGTGTTGAACAACACTATGTAACTCTAGTAAACAACTAGAGCAACACTTCAATTGTCAAATTATCAAAAGGCCTCAAATGTTGCTTCCTCTCTCCTATTTATAATTTATGTTCATTTCCTCCATGTGGGCCCCTCACTAAGCAATTCAAACCTCTTCCCTTGGCCATACGATTTATCTCTCCTTGAGGAGTGCATATTAGTTGGGGAGGTGGCCCCCACATTACACCAAGGCAAACATTTTGACCCCCTTGTCCTATGTTTCCTCTCCAAAATTATCTTAGGCCCCCAAAATTAGCAAAATGGAAAATTTGTGGTACTGTTGACAAAATTATTTAGGAAGCGATATTACAGTTCTCCCCTCCCAGATGTTGCTTATCCCCAAGCAACTGTAAAACTAGGTGCTGCAAACTCTGCTTGTTTTCCCACGTGGCATCCTGTTATATTGTTAGCTTAGGTTAGTTACATCATTTTCCCATTAATCCATTAGCAATCTCATTAATCATAAGTGTAACTAATGAAAGAACATAAGTAATAAACGCTGAAGATAAGCCAAGACAAAAGAACATACGAATATGGCTCAAGCCAGGGAAAAACGTCAAGATGGGGAAAACCCTTATCAATTATTCTTATCATTAATGTCAAATGTTCAGCAGAGAGAGAATACAATACTTCAAAGTTAGAATGATTTTCAAATGAGAAGGTTTAATACCATTGTGCCCTTAGATAAGAGGAAGGTTCTAACAAGGTTGCAAATCTGATGTTTGGTGTAGGCTCCAAGGGCTTGTGTCTTCTCTGCAATTCTGGTAGGACTAACTAGGGCGTAAACACAGTCAGCAATTACCCCATTCACAACCTTAAATACCTTTACTAGACTGCAAATTACCTTCAACCAGACTCTTCAAACGCTGGTAGCCCATAAGCCTTCTTATAGGCTTCAAAACCCACTACACAGCCTCATGATAAAGCAGCCCTGACTGTGGCTTTCTTGCTATAGGTTCTTGGCCTCCAGGACAGGGTTCTTAAGCCATGTGGCCTAGCTGTAGCTAACCCAAACTAGTGCAGATGGCTTCAAGGAGAATGACACCTTCACAACAATCCCAAACTGTCATCAAAACCACCCTTAACAGGTGTGACTTCTATCTACATGAACTCAGACCTGTGATGAAGATAAAATGCCCAAGACAAATCATAAATGTGCCCAAACCAATCTCGTCCTCCATCCTGTGGTACTCTACCCTTGAAGATGACTAAATTGAACCCAACCTTGCCTTCATCTCCTTCGTTGGAAATCACCTTGCAGCCTCTGTGTCACCCCCTTCCAGGCTCAGCGTTCAGCCCCAGCCAAGTTGTTTTGCCTCCTTGGACCCTGAGGAACAACCTCCCGGTGCCACTTTTCGGATCTTGGCCTCCAAAACTGATCCACCAGCAAAATTTTGAAAACCCTTCCTCTTCCTCTGCGTGAGCCTACGCAGTCACTGCGTCAGCCCTCTTCCTTCAGCACTTGCTTTGGCTAGATCTCTTTTGCCTCTCTCTGACTAATGCTCCACCAGTTGAGAAAGTCTTTTCCTCTCTAGATGTTATCTATGCCCCTCATTGCTCAGATCTCTAGCTTGAATTTCTCAGCAAATCACGACTCAGCTAAACAAGCTCTGATACCATGTGAAAATTTGATTGCCCAAATACTACTGCCACAACTGATGAGAATTCTTATATTTGTTAATTACTTGAACAAATTATTTACTGTGTTCTACGGTATATACTGAAACCCATACACTATAGCCTTCACAAAATTAAACTGCGGAAAATAAATGTGCAAAAACAAGATCTGAGCAAGAGTAAATCATAGACACATGACACCAATATTTTTGGACCAATGTCCCCGGAAAAACCCAATGCGGTAAAATTAGTGCAGCAATTGGGGGTTTGTTTATTATGCAGTAATTTTATGAGTACAAATCTATGATGGTTGAAACTAACAAATCATACAGAGGAAAACTGAAAAATAAAATCTCGTGAGAAGATCTCACTCTACCACGGGAATCCAACACTAACCTTAGCTAGAGATGAGTTGCTTTGCGCTGCCTCTATACAGTGACTGCATCACTCTGCGCGGTCTCTGCGTCACAACTAAAATTGCCCTCTCTCTTTGCACTAGATCTCTCTGCTGACTGGAAACGAGGCCCTTCTGGCCTCCAGAAACTCCCTCTGGTTACTGGCACTAAACCCCGATTGTTTCCTCAACAAAAAATCGAACTCCCTCTGAAGCTCTACGGAGTCCCTGCATAGCCTCTGCGCAGTTGGCTCTGTGCTGCTCTATGTGGCTTTTACTGCCCCCTCTGCTTTTCACTCTCTGGAACAGGAAACTCTTCCAGCCAAAAATTATCTCTGCCCCTCTCTACAAAAATATTCTCAATCTATTTTCCATATGATCCATCAAGTCCTTATAATCTTCTCATTGAGTATTCAACAATCGAGATTAAATTGCTAATCAACGGCTAAGATTAACTTGACTTGATCTTTGACGTTTCTAGAAGATTCACACTCTATTTTAATTAATATTTATTAATTTTTTTAATTTCCTAAGTTTAGACTTAGGGTCCCATTAAAAATAATTAATTATTTCCATAAAACATAATCTGAGTGGAATTTTCCAAAATCCTTTCTGGGTTCTTTGGAATACATGTGCCTAAGCCTCCCTGCAAATTTTGAGACTTAGAGCACCTTTGATGCTACCAGAAATCAACACTCCCTCTTAGCGAGGAATGTGCTCTAGCAATACATCCAGTTGAAGTACTGCTCTGATTCTGCAACATCTCCTTTGCGTTGCTGATGTATGACACTGTGGCCCACCAACACCGCGTTGTTGCATCCATGTTGTTGTTGACCATGCATGCTACTGCACTGCAACAAAAAAAGCATGCAAAATCTGAACTAAGTGTTCAGTAGGATGCATCTCGTACTGAAGATCTAATTGCTACTAGGATCTGCATTGTCCCTCTGAATTTGTTGCGTTGTTGTTGACTCTGCACTGTGCCTTCCTGCATTGCTTCCAACTCTGCTCTACACTGCTCAGACTCTGGCGCTCTATAAACACTACGTTGTCACTTCTGCACCAACTGAAGCTTGTCCATCTTGCTACTTCTGATTTGGTCTTCCGTAGCAAGTTGATGATCCAAGAGGTGGACTCCTCAAGGATTCTGCCCAATCTAAAGTTTTGCTGAACTACAGTTCCAGATCGGCCCAACGCTTCCCTGGGGATATATGGACAATCATGGTGAATATTGTAGGGTAAAGGAAATCTAGTGCGTGGTGGATTTACTTCTAGCAAAAACACAAGCATATTGCACAACAACAATTCAATGCAAACAAATTTAATGCATGCTATATCAATGTTGAACTTGGCTTCCATAGTAATGTTCCACATTTGAATGGACTTCCCAAAAGATTGCATTTTTTTGAAATAATGGGTCATGCATCTCCAGTAAAAACTAAAAGCTAGATGCCAAAGGTGTTTGTCAGATGTTACTTATGAATGCATAGATAAGATTGGTGTAATTCATATATTCTCATTGTAATACTGAATGCTGAATCTATCCCTTCAATGGTCCATGAATTGAGTTTTAACTTGTTGAGATCTTTGTTTCTACAGAATGGAGCTCAGTAGCAGCATAACACTTTTCAGTGTTATTATTCATTAAGTTTTGTACCTCTTGAATTGGAATTGGGTTATGTAGCTACATAGCAACTTTGAATTTTCTTCCAAGTCTGGGTACTTGTCTATGATTTATGGTACATATGCAAGCCTTGAAAGCATGAGAATGCACAAGAATAAACTCATGGGATGAATACTCATTTCATTATAAGGACTTCTCTTACGTTGATGTCACCATGTCAGCAAGGACATTTGTAGATAGCTTGACACAAAGAAACAAGCAATCAAATTCCCATAGAATGCACTTAACTTTCCATATGCCTAAAAGCAGAGGCAATAGCTAGCTGGAATCCAATCTAGGAAAATGCCCATATAATCATCCTATGCTTAGTAGTGCTTACAAGGAAATCGGTTGGGCATGTGTTTAAAGTCTGTACAATAAAAAAAAACACCCAGCAATCTGAACAGGCAATAGGATATCAGTTTACCAAGTCAATCTAATAATATAGCACGTGTGGCATCACCTTGAGATTTTTGCCTTGGGTTTACTGGCTGTTTGACTTGTCAAGTGAAGGATATTCCCTTGGATTATGTGTAATCAATGGGCCGGGATCTTGAGCACTAAGGAATGAGATGAACTTGTAGCTGATTTTATCTCATCACTGGTGTATTCTAGCTGGGTAAGTGTCAGTTGATGAGGTTGCAACTTTTCACATATTACAAAAAAATATGTCAATATATGGTGGCAGAGGGAGTAAAACTCCATTAGCACCAGAAGACATAGGTACAATAGACAATGAAGATGACCAATTTTTCTATCTTACTGATGCAGAGACCCAGTTGTTGCCATAGAAGTTAAACAGCTAAATTTAGACTCTTGATTATAATGACACTTTCATCGTGATCTCTATAAGGTAGTACCCAATAATCCTTTTCCTTGTTAAGTGAGGAAGCAAGAGAGCTCAAGTCCTTAAGTACCCTGAGAATTGCAGCACTAGACATTTTACTTGAAAGAAGCATGGTGTTTGTCTCAGCAAAAACACTGGAGTTCACTCACTGCAACCTTGCTCAATTTGGCAATTTGGTGATGAAAATATGTCAATGGGGAGGTGCCAGTTTCACTAACTTAGCCAATACATATACATCATGAGAATATACAAGGTCTAACAAACCTTCGCATGATAGCAAGGATGATAACAATCTAAACTCTGTTCCAGGAACATTGACCAGCATTGTTTATAAAATGCCATGTCTCACCTCAGCACAAGCACAGAACCAAATCATCACTGTGGTGTATGCTTGTGCTGAAGAAGCCACAAATGCACACCAAGATGCACGCTAACAAATGTCCTTGTTGACATTGTCTTTGTGTCAAGCTCTCTACAAATGTCCTTGCTGACAGTGTCTTTGTGTCAAGCTATCTACAAATGTCCTTGCTGACATTATGACATCAATGTAAGATAAGCCCTTATAATGAAATGGGTATTTATCCCAAGAGTTTATTCTTGCACGTTCTCATGCTTTCAAGGCTTGCATATGTGCCAGAAATCATAGACAATTACCCAGACTTGGAAGAAAACTCAAAGTTGTTATGTAGCTACCTAACACAATTCCAATTCAAGAGGTACAGAACTTAATGAATAATAACACTCAAAGTGTCATGATGCTACTGAGAATGCAGGGGTCAGCAAAAAGAATATTAGGTGAGATAGAGGATGTTGGAGCAAAATAAAGATCATTGACATTAGAAAAAAAGTCATAGGATTAAGATCTCTTGATTAGAGACCAATGATGGTTGGAGAACATGCTACATGGTCTTGAACATGACCATCATGGTTTCCCAAATGTGGTGGTTGTGCAAATGCATCTTGCTGTTATGCTAGATTTTGCACAAAAAATCTAATTCTGTGACTGTCACTATGCCATGAAGCAGCACAAGTAGATCTAGAGTTTGTGAAAAAAATAAGTGAATTTTACATCCAATGGATCTCCCTTTTCCATGAGGATTGTGACTCCAAGTGAGTTTGAACAAAATCATAACATAAAATAATCATAACTTCCTCAATACTTTTCAAAATCACTATTATGATACCAATTCAGAAATGGCATAAAAATTTGGTCTCTGATGGCAGACTTCAATCTAGTACCTAGGCAAGGAAAAAATTGCCTTGCAAGATAGGGCTTTGATATGTATGGAAGGACAACCTCTTGAGGGAATAACACCTAAATACTGCACAAAATCACTATTATGAACCCAATGTGGAAATGAAGCCAAAATTCTGCATCTTGCAGTTTGATTGTAATTAGCCACACTAGTGAAAAAATATGCACGTCACAATTTTTTGGTGGTTGAAGGGAGTAGATCTAGTGGAAGTTGAAAAGTAAAAAACCTCAATGAGCCAAGGTATAGAGCCCTTGATTGTAAAAACCCACCAGTGTTAGATCTAGTAGCCGTGTGAGATGGAAACCTTAAGAGGTGACTAGATCTACAGGATGCAATCATTGTATTACAGCTAGTGCACCCCTCTCGTCTCATTTGGTAAATAACATAGCAATGACCTATAGCTTGGAATTTGGAGGGATTGAGTGCTTTGTCCTCTTTTGGATTTAGAGTGATGAAGGTAGCATTTATGGTTGGAAAGGCACCTCGGATTTAGTGTAACTTTTCTTCAATGCCTAGACCTCATTTTTAATGGTGAACCAAATATGGTGGAAGAAATTTGTGGTGAAAACATTAGGACTTGGATATTTTCTGGCAGGCATATCCATGACAGTCAATTTGACATCTATTAAAGTGATGGGCCTCATGGGACTGGCAGTGTGTTCTTTCAAGACTAATTAGGGGATGTGTTTAGTGATCATGTGAATGGAAATGAAACCGTCCTATTTGAGTTTTGAGAGGAGAGACCAGAAAAATTTTGTTGGTTTGTGCTCAATATGTTGACGAGAAGTTAGCTTATTACCTTGATTGTTCTTGAGATGAGTAATTCTATTACGATTCCAATGTTGAATCATCGAGTTCTATAAGTAGCCAATACCTCTGACTTGGGCACATCTGAAAGGAATATAGGTCTCATTCTGGATCATACAGAAAAGTCTTGTTTGATGAGCAACTGTGGCAATTTGGGGTCATTGTTTGTCTTGTGCAGACCTTGGTATTAAATTCTGAAGAAGACCGAGTCTCTTTCATACTCACATATTTGCAACAAAGATATCTGAATATAGGGTCTGGATTTTTGCTCAGAATTTTGGGATCCATTGATCCAGTCCCTTGTCATCCAATTGCAATCAAAATGAAAGAAATCCATACCTCTCATAGGTCCAAGATTTCTCTGCTAATTGGACAACATTCTGGCTTGCAGATCCCTGGACGATTGTCTTATCTTAACCTTTCTCTAAATAAATTTAAGACCGAAATTAATGATCCGAAATGTTGCAGGACTCTAGTCTGTTCATGAAGTCCGCATGACTCTCAGAAGATAACTTGCTCCAAGATGGTCTGTTGAAGGAGTTATCTGATCTTGTCTTCTTTCACAAATCTGAAGACATGGACTTGTTCCTAAGCAGCTTTGGATCCTCTATTGATACACACCTAAGACATTAATGATGGTCTTATAATATATATAACCCTGCATGTCTTTGCCAAAGGGTTTTTGCTTGGGGTTTTATTTGTCAAAAATTTCATTGGCATTCACCGACCTATGGTGGATTGAAGACAGGACAGCCCGATCTGCAGCATAAATCAAACATATGTTATGTTATCTTCCAAGGTGATCCTTGTGCCTCGGACTGAGTTTAATCTGCATATAAGAATTCTTACCTAGCAGATTGAATTGTCCACTCTCAAGGCATCCTCAAGTGGCACTGTGGCACTCATTTGGCATCTATTCTATTAGTGATCAAGGCTCCCTATAGGTGAAAATATGTATCAAAATCTGAAGATGTTGAAGAATTTCGGTCACTTTTATTGTTATAGACCTGAGGTATCTTATCTAGAAAGTTTCAACTTAATATACATGATGGTATTGCAGATTCCAGGTGTTCTTTTGTTAAAGAATATTCGGCCACTGTACTCCAAGGTACTTCCTATGATAACAACATTATATGCTTTGATCCCTGTAATCAAAGCCCTCAACTGTGAGCCATTATCAAGCAGAGTTTAAATAGAGTCCTGACCTTGCACATTGATTAGTCATCATTGGAATTTCCGTTGATATAAGCAATATGAGTAAGTGATACTACCTCTTGTTCTCACAGATTTTTCATCTTCAAGCAACATATTTTAGCAAACGAGATTCACATTATGAATATCTACAATATATTCCCTCACACGACCCGGACAGCAGCAACGATGGACATCGATCACAAGATTTGCCCAGACCACTATTCCAATTTTTTCATGAACTGGAAATGAATACCAATGTTACCTTTGATCAGCTCTTTCACTTCTGGACAGTCCGCAAACCTTTCTCAATTTTGATCCGCACTTTAACATAGGAACATTGCCCTTGAACGTTACATGTATCCAGACCCTATACACTGTAACCACTTCAGGATTATACGCAGAAGCTTTGATGAACAGTCAGAGATAGTCCGCACTTCTGTTCTAGGAGACCGCAACACTTTATTTCACTAAGATACCACAAGGATGTATGTATCTTAAACAGTCCTGAAACTCGTCAAAATCCGCACTGAACCTCGTCCAAAAAATCCACACTTATGTTTCAGAGATGATAGAAATTTCTTGTCTTCAAATGACCGCAGAACAGGTGCATATATAGAGACAGCTTTATTGTCTTTAGACCGACCTTCCATTTAGATTGTAGGCCGACTTTAACACATCATTTTAGTTTATCTTACAACGTTGTTGGAGGGTTGAATTAAGTCATTCATTCACGGTTTCTTTGGCAAGGTCTTGGAGCATTTCTTTAGACTAGATCCTTCATATATAAGACACTTAATTACATTTATACCTAGAAGACAAACCCCTAATACACATCAAGAAGAAGTCTATTAACCTAAAATAAAATCTTGCTCATGAAACTCATGAAGCATGTACAACAAATATACATTTTATTATCTTTGTCTTCTTCTTTCCATAAATACATAATCACATAGTCAATATGAAGACCGATCCTAGTTACACTTTTCAACACTCCCTCTTAACTAGGGAGGTACTCATACAGGTACATGGTCACTTTCAAACTAAAGAATCTCATAAGAAGAATTGGATTGGTAATCGCATCTGTATAGCATCATATCAACCAGCATTGTCCTAGTGCAAGGCCTTCACTAACAGCCCCATCTCTCAACAAGACAATGGACTACAATGTTGGCGAGACACATGACTTATAGAGACCATAGTCATTATCTCTCCAAGTTACATACTCCACCCAGGTGTTCCCAGAGTATGACCTTCTTGGACTATCCTTCTCTTCGGTAGCCAACCCTCAAAGAATATCAGTCCTCGACTAATCTTGTCTTGAATGCCCTATCTCATTCTCAAAGAGTATCGAATGCCAGATGATTACCCAATCCTCCATTTTGTCTTCTAGGTGAAGACCAGAACGATGTGTCTATCCATTCTCTGCACATGGCCTTCACTAAGACTTGTCGTTGTTAGTCCTGGTCTAGTGCATGACACATGCATTAGAGAATCACATGTGTCACTCTCCTTTAACTCAGGAAGGGCATACTTCAAGTTTAGCTCCCATTGGCTTCTTGGGATCTTTATACCTTGGAAGACAAAGGAGTGTTGGGACTTGCATATGTTCACACACGGGGACTGGTTGTAGCTGCTAAATGAATTGTTAGAGGGTTGCAAGATGATGCTTATGACAAATTCTCTGAAACTGACAAATCATGACAGCCTCACATATGTTTGTCTTCAGTGGTTACTTCACATTCGATGACATAGTTTACAGTGCCTTATATTTTATATTGAGAGCTCTCCTATGCTTAAAATAATCTTAAGGGCGTAAAGAAAATCGAGCGGGCCTGTGGCTGCTGCTGCGCACGAACAGCGCAACCTAGTTGCTCCATTCAGCCGCCATGGCCTCTGGAGGGGGATCCGAACCCCTCCCTCTTCCACCGGAGGTGAGTGCTTTCAAGAACTTGGTGGCATCAAGCTGCAAACGCCCTCCAAAAGCATTGCAGAAGAAGTTTGTCAAAAAAAAGGACAGCATCCCTTCGGTGGCTCTCTTGGAAGAAGAAACATGTAGAACCGCCCTGAATCTTGCAGAAAGAGGCCTCATAGGGCAGTTTACAGACCTCTGGCCATCTCCCAAAGCAGTGGAAGACTGGGTAAAGAGAAACTGGATCCCATTAATCAAAGAAGGCATCAAAAATTATTTTGTCGGCAAAGACTTTTCTGTGTTTGTGTTTGAAAATGCAGAGGATAGAAGCCTCATATTCAGGAATGGCCCATACTTCATGGGGCTGCAAAGCTTATACTTAAACAAGTGGTCGCCTGAATTTGACCCCTCCTAAGACGTGCCCTCATCCGTTCCAGTTTGGGTGCATCTCCCTCACCTCCCACTGCATTGTTGGAACCAGAAGTCCCTTTAAATTATTGGCAATACCCTCGAAAAATATATTGATCAAGCTGTTAGAAAATATCAGTACTCCTATGCCCGCATCTGTGTCGAGGTAGACCTGGAAGAAGGGATGCCAGAAGCAATCAATCTAACGGTTGCCGGATGGCCCCATATTCAAGAGCTGGACTATGAACAACTCCCTTTCAAATGCAGACATTGTCACGGTTATGGAAACTTCACAAGATATTGCAAGAAAAATGAATCATAAAGGGGAACACCAATACAGTTCAGGGAAATGAAGAGAGGAGTTATATTCCCATCTCGAATGAGGCCCCAATCCCCAACAACAAGTAAAGCACTCCTGCAGACCCTCTAGAAACAGCCCCTGACAGCATGGAACAGAACGCGGCCCCTTCCTTCAATAAATATGGCGAAGAAACAGAACCATTTGGAGCCTCCCAAGGCAGCCCCTCCAACCCTTCATATGCAGAAATAGCAAAGAAAAATCTTGCAGACAACTCCTACTCCTCATAGGATGAGACCTTTGAGAGACCTTCAAAAAGAGCCGGAAGGAAATCATATAAAGAAGTCAGGGAAGAGGAGGCAGAAAGGCTAAAAATGCAAGGAAGCCAACCCACAATAGAAATGTCCATTGGGAGAAACACCAGAGCAAGGCCTTCCAAGGGAGGACCCTCCAACCCCTCCCCCGGTAAATAATGCGTCTAGTCCCTTGGAACTGCAGAGGCTTGGGGAACCACCCAAAAATCGAAGCCATCAAATATCTATCGAAAACAGACCCCCTCATACATCGTCATGCTCCAAGAGACTAAAATCGAAGGGCCTGCCCTTCTTGAAATCAGCAAGTCAAAGTGGAAGAAAAATGCAGGCAAAGCAGTAAGCTCGAGGGGATCCTCAGGCAGATTAGCTACTCTATGATCTGACGAACACTTCCAACTGCTCAACACCTATGAGACCAAAATTGGATCTTCACAGAGCTAAAATATCTCACAAGTAAGTTGACCTTCACCTTATTCAATCTTTATGTCCCTGTACTTCATGCTGAAAAAAGAGAGTTTTGGAACTCTCTCTCTGCCTTCCTAGAGCTTCACTCCCCTAGTAATATCATTCTGGCCGGAGATCTAAACATAGTCTTGAAACCAAGAGAAAAGAGGGGAGGTAACAGAAATAGAGATCAAATGTTGTCGATGGTGGAAGAGCTAATGCAGCAGTGGGATCTCCTCGATTTTAACCCGGTGAGAGGCCTCTATACCTAGACCAACAACAGATCAGGGGATGACCACATTTATGCCTGACTGGACAGATTCATAGTCAAAGGCACTATGCTGATGGAAAAAATGTTAATCTCAACTAAAATCCTCCCCAAACTCACCTCAGATCACAAGCCCATTCAACTACTTGTGGAAGCTGATGAAGACCTGGGCCCAATCCCCTTCCGGTTCAGCCCTCTGTGGATTGAAAGAGAAGGATTCTTCGAAACCGTTCATATGTATGGTTGGACTAGACAAAGGTCATCAATTGTTCATACGGCAAATCAAACATGGATCATAAATGATTCAGTAGACAAAATATAAATGAGTGGACACTCTCTGGAGGGATCCTTGGGCCTTTGAGCTTAGGGTTACAAGTTGGTTCATTCCCTTGCATGTTTTTCCACGCAAACATACATTAATCAAAACATGCTTTAACTTTTATTGATGGATGTTATGTGCATTGTGGGAAAAGGAAAGATTTGAAGCATATTATTTGGGGTTGTCGCTTTGCCAAACCTATTTGGAAGGTCATCTACTATGATTCTTTGTTTTGTTCTCTTGCCCTCTACACTAGAGGGTAGCTTTTCTTGGTGATTATGCTTTTGTGTAGATTTTTATCAACCTTTTTGGTCATTTCTTAGATTACCCACTCTCTCCAATGTTTGGAACTAAGTTGTGTGGTTTTCATTCAAATTCAGTCAATTTGGAAAAAAATATTGCTGGTGCAAAATAATATGATAAAATCCTCTTATGTTCAACAAAGAGAATTAAGCAGATTTTGTTAGAACTTCCTAAAAAAATGTTAGAATTTAATATGTTGTTCAAAAAACATGTTGACATGTGTGTGTGTGTTTATTTTCTAAGAGCTTAACAAAAAATAAATGAACCTGATTTTTCTCATGATGTAGAGACTTGAGAATTAGGGTTGTTGCTCATCTCCCTTCCTTATTCTCTTGATTTGTACAGAATCAATGGGAATTAAGACTTGGAAACGTCCTCCTCTCTTGCTTGTACTAGCAAGAGTCTCCTGTAATAATGTGCAATCCCAAACCCCTACATCTACCCACAAGAAGACGTCACATGTAACCAGGGTTTATTCTATCGTCACCAAGGCTTCTATAAATGCACTTGAACAGTAAACACAAGGCGAACCCACTCCTAATGGCCTTTCAAAGCCTATGCCAATTGGGCAAAGAAATACCAACACTTATTTTAAAGACTTTATGCTTAAATTTGACATGAGCAACTTTGCTTCTAGTGTTGCACCATGGACCCCATCCTCACCCACTTCCACAACTGCCTATGTGGAAAATGCAACTTTAGTTCCTAATGTGGCTCTGGAGGTCGAATGGCTTATGCAAAAGATTGAACATTTCAAGGCCCATGACATGATCTGCAAATTTAATGCATTGTGGCCTTTGTTGGCATAGCTATAGGCCTGGAATGAATCGTCACGTAGTCCCTTTCTCTTTAAATCTAAGGCCATTCATCCAGCTACAAAAGGTTTCTTCATCCTTGATTAAGTCCAATGCCTACGAGCACTGGCTAAAAGTGGTTATGTGTGGCCTGTGGAAATTGTAAGCTTCTCCGTGTAGACATGAAGCCCCAATTTCAATCCAATCATTAAATCCTTAACAATGATTCTACTTCTTTAAATTCAATGGTCAAATCTGCATTTGGAATTATAAAAACACAAGTCCTTGAACTCCATTAGTGATGTTTTGGATGAATATTTCTATCTTAGTGACGCCATTGGAGCTAAACCTCCTACTAACTTTGCCCACTTGTGTATTATGGAAAAGGGTTGCCAAATCAAATAGTTTTGAGATACTGTGACCACCTCTACTCCCAAGTTCTGGACTATCAGCACATCACATTCCGCACAAGCTGAATTTCAATCAAATGCATATGCATAACTCCAACATGATTAACTCAGAAAACCTGCGAACACAATAATATCTCTGTTCTTTGACAGAGAATCAGGGCAGTTTCAATTGAAAGAGTTGCCTTGTGGGGGTTTAACAGAGTTTAATTTTGCATTTAGGATAGAGAAGCATGCAGGTTTCCCACCTCTATTAGAGTGCCCATTGCCAATTTACCGTTAGCCAACACCCTAAAACCTCATGTACCAAAAACAAAAACAAAAAACTCTGTAACAACTTGAAGTGTCGATCAAACTGTATATTGACCATTATAAAAGTTTCAAAGAGGACTAACGGTGACCCAAAAGACAAGCATCTTGACGAAGAGGGTTGTATACGATAGTCAATCAAGTGCAATTGTGAAACAGAGATCAGGAGTTCGAATCCCATCTAGTGATTTGAGAGAGCATTCAAATTTAGAACTACATTACCGTACCTGCCCTGCTGAAAATTCCTGCAAAGCTCTTGTCGTCGATTCATTGAAAAGTCAATTCGCCCACACCAGAAGAATTGGAAAGCCGAAGGCTATTCAAAATCGATAGCATGGGCATACGAAGATTTAGAATGTATGCAACGCGAATGTAACTTGAATATCTGGAGCTCTCTTTGCTTTGTGCTTGCAGCTATTTAAATGCTTCAGACCTATATATATTATACACAAGTTCATTTTCAGTATTAGTGATTTTTTCAGTATCAGTGATGGTTTCTTTGGACGCAAAGTGTTTCAGTGAGATGAGAAAAGCCTGATTTGAACTCAGTTTTGGTTTTATAGATGGCCTTTTAACATTTGATGGGAAAAAGTCACTATTGGTTGGTTTTGTTGATTGTTTTAAATTGGAAATGTTTTTTAACATTTGGTTAGAGGAGGGAAAATTTATTATTTCTTTTATTTGTTTTAAATTGTAAATGTTTTTTTACATTTTTATTATTGCTTTTACTTTTGTTTTAAATTGTAAGTGTTTTTTTACATTTTGTTATGGGTGGAAAAATTTATTATTGTTTTTACTTGTTATAAATTGTAAATGTTTTTTAACATTTTGTTATGGAAGGGAAAATTTATTATTGCTTTCAACTTGTATTCTATATTTTAATGAAGAAAACGTTATTATGCCAATGTTATTTGGTATTATTATAAAATAATAATAATAAATATTATTTTCAGTGTGAAAAAAAATTGGCTTATATAATGTGTTAGTGCATATGTCGTAGCATTTAAACATATTACTAAATCCACCACTGAAAGCAACACACATCCTAAATAGAAAGGTATTCCACCAGCCAAGTGCAATCATGTGTCATGAATAATATGCAGAAGCAGCGCACATCAGGCATCAGCATAAGTCAGAGAAATATGTACACCCATGTAAAACAACAAATACAAAAGAAACAGTGGATGAGAAACATATCAAAAGTTGTTCCCATCCCGAACCCCCTGTGTGTCACATAAGTCGGCAAAAACTCTCGGACCAATTACACAACACAAAAATAGAAAATACAATAAAAGGAGTGTAAATAGGTCTAAGTCCAGATAGTGCCAAATTCGTAGTTCCAAAAACCATAAGGTTTTCTAGCTGGAGAAAGTAGTGTGTGATAGACATATGTTTACAATATTGTAGAAAGAATAGTAAGCTGACAAGAACGGATCTTCACAATTACTATAAGTGTTTTATATTAACTTCCCGTGGGCGATACTTATGGGCGCTCAACTTGGGGCAGGGCGAAGATAAATCTTTGCACACTTTTACTAAACCCAATGTTGCGGGCACCTCGACGCCACCCCTTTCTGCAAGATCTGATAAACGCTGAGCGTTAGCGAATGTTATTTTCCCTATCTTCACATATTTTCATTAACGCTGAGCGTCCTCATTCCTCCATCCTTCTCCAATTTGCGTTGGAGCTTACCACATACATTTATGGCACATCTCAATGAATACCTGGCATCGTTGGACGCGGACATCACTGGACATGAGGCTATGCTAGAGGCCTTTCAATCAGTGATGGATGCCATAAAGGAGGGGACAGTTGGAACACATGTGAGACATTGGGGCTCAAGGACCTTAGGATCTCCTTCACGATACAACCCTCGCACAAAACATGGCTTTCAAGACCAGATACCAGCTGCACATCACACAGGCACTCGAGATAAACCTCATCATCCTTCCACTGTGACAAAATTGTTGAGCTTTGGCTATGATGTCATGTGGGATAGGGTGGCAAGGCTTCATAAGAGGGCGTTAATCGGGCGATGGCACTTCGACCGGGAGCGCGACAGGGATATACAGGATTGGGTAAACACTGAGTGGTGTCGCATTCTAGGATATTCGCCTAAGGTGTGCCGATTACTGAACGACTGGTATAGTTTTCACTTCCTGACTATGGAGGACGCTACATGGATTATGAAAATACCATGGGTACACGGTAGATGCTTCCTGTCATTACATACCTGGTATATTGGTTTTAATCCAACGTCGGAGGTTCCACGCAATCATCTATTATGGGTTAAACTCTCGGGGTTGCCGCTGGAATTATGGACTCTTAAGGTCCTTTCTACCATTGGGGATTCCATTGGCAGATTTGTATACATGGATCCTAGGGGACTTGGAATGTCTGATAAATGGGTTGCATAGATTCTAGTTGAGCTGGGATTTGTTGGTGGCCTTCCTGCTCAGATTGATTTATCGCGGGACTGTGTAATTCACCAACAGCGGGTTGACTATTGGAGCATCCTCTTCCGGTGCCTACTGTATCACGACACAGGCCACCTGGTTCGAAACTGTCGGAGGCATCACTTCGGGAGGCGATCATACAAGACCAGTGATGTTTCGACAACAAAGACTGCTACTCAGACCACATCACCACCTATGACGGGTGAAAAATCAAGGATGGAACATTATCACACAACCCCCCCTCCTACTCATTTCCTTTATATGTATCTAGATTCTACATTATCCCCCTTGTCACTGGCGCCAGATAACCTGAAGGTTTCGACCATTCCCCTTCCCCCTATCCGTCAATCAGTGTACATTGGGAACCTCGCGCATCTGACTGGACACCCTCATCCATCAGCTGACGCTTGTGCACCACACACCCCTCATGAATCAACTGCTCCTGTAATCCCGTCCCATACTATTTTCCCTCTCCCGGATGACCCAATCAGGGACATTAGATCATTCTCCTCCTCAGAATCTCCCCCTCTAGTCACCTCTGGGCGATCACGGCTTGGGGTACAGTCCCCATTGGATCTTTCCCTTGCCACTTCACCCCACAACTCGTTTGATGGTGACATTGAGTTTCTATTACAGAACCCCTCGCTAGATTTATCTAAGATTTCAGCCAAACAATGTGATGAGAGCACGCCTCCTTTCCAGATTAGCCCTACCTCAAGATTGAATGTCATGACGTGCCGCAAGGGGAGCCGTTGAGGGGGGGGGGAAATAAACCTATTCAAGACATTACATCATCAGGGAACCCTGGAATGTACAAGGTTCCAATTTCTACCGCATTCAACCGGGTACCTAAAGCATTGTCCCCCGAGAAAGGCGGCTCTTGATGAATTGCATTTCATTCAATATCTGTGGCCTAGTAGACCACTATAAATATCTCTCTATTAGGATTTTTCTTAAATTGTGCAATACATTTATGGTCTTGTGCCAGGAGACCATGACTTCTTCTGATAAGGTGTATACCTATTTTCGAAATATGTATCCAAGGTGGGACATGGTGGGGGTGGATTCTTGGGGTCTATCTCGGGGCGTGGTGGCTATGTGGAATCCTATGCTCACTAGTTTCCATGCATATTATTACTTTGGTGGAATACTACTATCTGGCCACATTCGGGGTTACAAGGAGTGTATATAGTTTATAAATTTATATGCACCTTACTCAGATCAAAATGTTTTCTGGAAGAGAATGGAAGACAATGATATACTCAAAATAGGCTATCTTGTTACTGCATGGGATTTTAATGCCACCCTTTCCTAAAAGGAAGATTGGGGGAAGTGATGCAGGATGGAACCTATATCTACATATCTTACAAACCTTTTCATGGAGAATAATTTGTGGGATATACAACCCCACAAGTTATGCCGGCGTGGTACAATGGAAGGACCGATGATGCATACATTGGCAAGAGGCTTGATAGATTTATTTTACATGAGCAATTATTGGAAAGCCTGGGGAAGGTACACTCGAGGATGCCAAATATTTCAATATCAGACCATTGCCCCATTATTCTTAGCTGGTGTGAGGTCAAGTTTCCCGTGGTTTTCCTTTCAAATTCAACAGGATTTGGCTTGAAGATCCAAAATTTTCGGAAACTGGTCACTAAACACTGGGAGGCCATAGGGGACCAAAGATTATATACTCCCATGACTTGGATGGGACTGGTACTTAAAGGGATGAAGGTTAAGGTAAATATTTGGGAGAGGTAAAAGAATAAATGCCTCATTACTAAACTTACTTCTATAAATACTAAAATCAGAGATATGCAGTAGGTGCACATCGTTATTGAAAATTTATCACGTCTGGTTGCGTTTGTACTTCTATGTCAGTGAGTTTTTCAAACTGTCACTTTTGCTTACTTTCACTTTAATTAGTTTCGTTTTCATGTTATATTCGCTCTGGCATGTGTTCCTTTCATCATCGTTTGCATATCGCAAGTGTCATTCGCACTTTTCTCTTTATATAGAAAATGTCGTCTTTTGGCATGGGAAGTGTCGCTTGTCGTGTAAAGTGGAATTTTGGCTTGTTTCAAAGGGTAACTTTGGTTTTGATGAATTCCCCTAGTCATGCAGACACGCTTTACACTCATTCCCAAATTTTTATGCACTATTGCAAAAGCGTCATCATTGTCGTTGCAAAGTGTATTTTAGTGTCGCACTTGGGGAAAGTCACTGCAATGTCGTCACATTGAGGGAAGAATGGTGTTCATGTATTCTAAGTGATCAATGTTGTGTCTTCAATTGTTTTAAGTGTGTGATCATGCCCAAGCTTTTCCTTGTTCACTTTGGTCTCACTGATTCCACACTTAGTCTCATCCAAAAAAATTCACTCCTGATCAACTTGACCTCACTCAACCTTCCTAAACTGCGCATTGTGCAGTCTCAGCCCTCAAGCCTTGACCTTACCTCTTGAAATTGTGCACTGTGTAGTCACAGTGCCCAAATTTGACCCTTGAGCTCCATAACTGTGTAATTTTTTCCTCCCAATCAACCTTAAATGCACATTGCACAGTGCCAAGCCTCAAGTTTCCAGCCTGACACCTTGAGCTGCGCAATTGCGTAATCCATTAGATTTTCCTCCCTCCAGAATTGTGCATTGGGGAACTTCAAGCCTCAATCCTGAGCCCTTGAACCCCTCAACTATGCAATCTCCCATCTTGTTCTCCTTCCATAATTGCACATTGGGAAACTTCAGGCCTCAAGTCTCAACCTTGAGCTCTTGAGCTCCTCATCTGCACAATCACTTAGCTAGGCCTCTCAAAACTATGCATTGGGCAACCTCAAGCCTCAAGCCTCAAGCTTGACCTCCTTAATCCCTCAACTGCGGAGTTCCTTGAGTCTGTCCTTCGAGAACTTTGCATTGGGCAACCTCAAGCCTCAAGCCCCGATCTTGAGCTCTTAAGCCCCTCTATTGCACAATCCTTTGACACTGGCCATCTTGAACTGCACATTGCATAGTCTCAAGCCTCAATCCCAGACCTCGACCTCTGGAACTATGCAATCCCTAAGTTAATCACCAGTTCCAACCCTAAAATGTGATTTCATGAAACATGTTATATTAGGGGTTTTTCAGACTGATGTCATCTTGTCGTGAATGATTTTCAATTGTAGATACTCTATACCATAAATTTGGAGATTATCCTTGGAGACAATGCCACCTATCCCGTGAAAGGGTCAGGGACTGTGACTCTTCATCTAAATCAAGGTCAAGTCCTCCATTTGCAAGATGTGTTGTATGTACTGAACTTGAAGAAGAATCTAGTGTCCATCTTGCCAATGGAAGACAAAGGATTAAAGGTGGCATTCATTGATGGAAAGGTACACATTTGGAAGAGGAACTTCAAAGAAGCATTCACTCTTGGTTTCAGGGTTGATCAGGTTGGAGGAAGTCCGTTGGGGGCCATGACATGTGACACAACTCTTGAATCCTAGCTATGGCACTGAAGGTTTTCACACCTTCTTTACAACGCCATTCCCAAAGCAAGGAAGGCGGTGACAGGAATGCCCGATTTCAAAGATGATCATGAAGGTGTATGTCAGGGTTGTGCCGAAGGAAATCATAGAAGGGGACCATTCCTCTCAAGTGTCACGAAGACATCTGATATTTTGCAATCGATACATTCTGATCTATCTGGTATGCTACCCATAATATCCTTGGGAGGATGCTTATATTATATCACTTTTATAGATGACTTCTCCCACAAGAATTGGATATATTTTTTGAAAAAGAAAGACGAAGCATTTAAGTGGTTTCGTACCTTCAAGGCCTTGGTTGAAAATTCGACAGGGAAGAAGATCAAAATTTTGAGGACCGATAATGGAACCGAGTATGAGTCGAATGAATTCAATGACTATTGCAGGGAAGTTGGCATTAAGAGGGAGACCACTACTGTGTATACTTCCGAACAAAATGGTGTTGCTGAAAGGAAGAATAAAACCATTTTGGAAGTTGCCCATGCCATGCTTTATGACCAAGGTCTTCCGAAGTTCCTACGGGGAGAAGTTGCCAACACCGCTGTGTATGTTCAAAATAGATGCCCACATTCTGCATTGGACTCCAAAGCTCCTGAAGAAGTCTTCTCTGGTAAGAAGCCTGATGTCTCTCATTTTAGAGTTTTTGGAAGTTCTATTTATTTTCATGTGCCGTACGAAAAGAGAAGCAAGTTTGATGATTATGGGAAGAAGGGAATGTTTGTGGGCTATAGTGAAACCTCGAAGGCATATAGAATCTATGTACCTGGTCAAAGAGAGGTGGAGATATGCCATGATGTCACCTTCGATGAAGATGCTACCCTCAGGTTCACCCTCTCTTTGATCTATGCATCCTGCCCATGTAGTCCGAGACTCATGGGAAGTACCTCTCATTTGGCCAATGAGTTGGGAAATGAGGATAGAGACCAATAGAATTACTGATGGATGCATCGGGTATTGCCGTACTCTGTATGTCTAGGATGGGATGTGTCCAACAACTTGATATGAGATAAATTCTGATGAGGTTCTCACCTCTAAACTGGCTTCAGGTCAGTTTGTTTGGATGAGTTTTTTACCTCTAAACTGACTTTGGGTCAGTGGAGAGTGGAAAAGTCTTTGTGACTCACTCTTGATGATATTTTCTTATTATTATTCTATAGCAGAGCAGAGCTAGCAAAGTAGAGACATCAGGATGGCACAGGATTACATGATGATGATGATAGTACATTATGGTACGGGATGACAAGATTACACAGGTCAACAAATGGAGTTCTCCCTAGTTGAGAGGGAATGTTAAATTTGGAAACTAGGGCCAAACTCCATGTTGCACTGCTCAAATGATGGAGATGATATTTTTGTTGGATTTCTCTTTCGGAGAGGTGCAAGATTGATCTAAATATCATCTAGTTTGGATGAGCAGAACTTGTATTTTGAATTTATTTTCCACGCTTGAAAATTGTCAAGGTCGGTCAGAATTGTAATGTAGGCTCAAAAGCCCCAAAATATGTGTCACACACCCACAGTCATGGATATAAAAAGAGAGACATGATGCTCATTTCATCATTCACTCATCTCACACATCTCTCTCTCATCTTATTGGTTCGTAGAGCCTTAGAGGCTTCTCTCTTCTCCACTCGTGTGAAAACAGGAAGCTGAAGATTTCAGATTGGTTTAGGGAAAATCTGGACAGAGTTGACCAGCGTTGACTTTGGGTCAACCCACATCGTGTGAATATGTTTTTAGCTCAGAAAATATGATCTTTGAAGGCCGCATTTGAAGGCACAAAAATCAAGGTCAAACATTGACCTTTGACCACGACATTAATTGCAATGTTGAATAGTTTTACCGCATAATTTTGACTTCCGCGTTGATTGTTTTGTTAGCTGATTTTGGGGTGTATCTGAAGGAAGGTTGAATTTGTAAGTGTCTGACTGAACCTGATTGGAGGTTGAGGGGCTGGTTTGACCAACAAAGTCTTTGCTGGCTAGGGCATCCTGTTGACTGCTGTAAAATACATTTCTCTCTCTCTCTCTTGAATAAAAAGAATTACAAATTCTTGTCTCTTCTATTGGCTTGTCTTCTGTCAATTTATTTTATGTTCTATCAGCATTTACTTTCGATGATTATGTGATTGCTAATATGAAATTGAATCGGGCTAATAAGAAGAAAGACTGAAGTAAACTACTCTAAGAATAGAACATACCATGATTAACTAAAATTAACATACCTTTAATATAGATGGCTATAATCTTTTAAGGAATCCTGCAAAAGCTAATGTGGGGAAATACATGAACCCACCTGTTTTTTTGGAATTTGCACAAAGTCAAGGAAATGTTCTGTGTCATCATGAACATAGAGGTACAGTTGTTCAATCTCATTAGTAATCTGAGGCATTACATCTAAAATAGTTGATGAAATAAATGGAAACGGTGTACTATATACTTCGTATGGGTTTGTGCCAGTAAGGAACTTTCTTGGCCCTGGTTTACAACAAGCTCTAGGCCCTTCAATTTAATTTCTCCTGCATGTCAGTTGAGGTGGATGCTTTGCAGGGCTATATTCAATATCTCGTTCTCAAGGGTCGATCTACAAAAGTTCGAATTGATGCGAGTAACCTCCCTATAGGTAATATAAGCATAGATCTGAACAAACCTACAGAGAAGGCAACATAATCTCAAATTTGATGGGTGTTTTTTAAAGTCTATTTTGCTATTGTATCAATTTGGATGAGCATAATATGTGAGTAAGCCTATAATCTAGGTATGGAATTTTTGTTCTTATTTAAAGAACCGACTATCCACCCACTATCCAAGGGAAAATAACTATGTAATTTCTCGAGTAACATGTTGTGACTGGACGTAGAGTTAATTTGAATCTAATCCACATAAAAATAAAATGAAACCAACCTCATATTGATTGTCAATATCCTTTAAGCAATAGAGTTTTGAGGTATGCCTCATGTTTGGATTGTACACTGTTAGGGTAACATAGTAACCACCTTTGGCAAGATAAGGTGGTATGTTACAATAAGACATGCCATTACAACTCTCTTCCATACTAGGCTAGAGAGCGTCTCTCAACATAATGATAGATTCAAAGACTAGGAAACTATCCAATTTGGATGCCAATTTTTAAGTCCCTCCTCTTCTGTTCTTGCGGGTAAAGGTATGATTGGTAGTGGCAAGATTTATTAGGTGCAATTCTATCATTATGTATTTGTAAAGAGTTGAGAATGCTTCAAGCCTTCTGATGCTACCACACTTCTCATCCAATGATTTTATAAAATTGAAGTCACCACCAAAGATACAAGGGGAAAGAGCAAGGAGCTTATGCATCTGAGTAATGGAATCAAGGAAAATAGTCTTGTATCTTGGAGAGGTTGGGTCGCATATGTTATAAAGAAAACATGTATATGCTTAACCAATTATCCTAGATTGGATTGAGAGAATGTGAAATGCGGAAAAGATATTTAAGATTTGAATCTCTCGAGTGTTCTAGATGATGGCAAGGCCCCTTAAATTTCCCTGAGCATTTATCATGATCACATAAAAATCTCTACCCCATTTACTTATTATATTTGAAATGACCTCACTAGAGGATTTAGTCTCTTGGATCATCATGACGACAAAGTTTTTAGATTTCCAGTTTTCTTTTAGGAGTTGTTGATTAGCTCTATAGTTGAGGACTGTGATATTCCATGAGAGGATTTTGATTTTGGGGTGATGCTGGAAGTAAGGAAACAATTCGTTATCGTCCTTATGCATCTTGAATTTACCAACATACCCCTTAATTCATCGAGGAGTTGAAGGTTTGCTTCTGACCTCTTCTTTTTCCCTCTTTGTGCAATTTTGATGAATCCTTCAAAGGTTGGGATTATACCCCTAGTGGCCCAGTATTAATTTTTTAAGAGTCATATTTTAGACCAACTTGGCACGTTTTGAAGTATGCCTAGTTGAGCTATTTTACTTGGTGCTTAGGAAAATAAAACATGTCTCTCTTTTAAAGCTTTTGCCAAGCTTGATAGATTAAGGGAGTTGAGCTTCATCTCGTAAATTGGGTTGAGGGTAAAATCATGGTTTATGAGTGAGGGGTCTTGGGGCATGGATTGTAATGATGAGGGGAGCTGGGGTTCTTTAGGCATGGATTGGACCGATGAGGGGAGTTGGGGTCCAATGAAGGAAGTGGGCTGCAAAAGAGAGGAGCTGGAAGGGCTAATCTTCGCAAACAAAATACATTAACAGATTCGAAGTCTCTGTTTGACATGCATCGCCTTCCCTACATTGACCACCGTTACGTTGTTGTCATAATCTGGGGCAAGGGATATAACACGGGGCCTGAATTATAGTTTTCAAGGTTTCAGAAGAATTTTGACACTCAGGGTTTGATAAGGAATTTTAGCTGTCAGGTTTGATAAAGAAAATCTACTATTAGGGTTCCACAAAATTGGAGAAACTTTGCAGAATTTAAAGTTGCAGTGCAATAGTAGGGACTGTCTTTTTCATGTTTTTATGAGTTTTTTGTTGGAAGAAGTTTACGAGGATGTTGAACAATGAAGGAGTGAGCGGGAGCTTAAACAAGATAAGCCTAGACCAAATGGCTTGGAGGAGGGGTGTCGAGGATCCAGTGGAGAATGAACAAGCTCCCACATACCTGAATATCACCACCAATTGCCCTTTCTTGGTCATATCAACTGATAAGCTCTATCCACAATATAACAGTGATGCGCGGCATGGCTATGATGTCGGAGCAATACAGGGAAATTGCCCTGCTCCGGTCCCGAAGCTTCTTTATTATTTTAAGATTTATGTCAAGGACAAGGGACAGAAAGACAACGTTTCTATTGGCTTCACCGATCAACATTTCAAGATGACCAGAAAACCTGGGTGAGATGCTTTGGCTTGTATTGCTGATTCGAATTTTTTCTATCATTCTGGATTATTGTAGATAAAATGCTTATTGTATTTTCATCTTGCTTGAGTTTGCATAGTATGGCATTAGTGTTACGAAGTTTTACTGATAGGAAGTTCAACATATTTGAATTTTATAGAAATTTCCTACGAGTTACTAAATATGGTAGAACAATGAAACCTTTTAGTCAAGAAGCTGTCAATAAATATAAATAGTACAGAAACTCCGTGTCATGGATGTTTTCTTGCCAATTGCAACCATTGAAGAATTGCTGGAGCCCGACGCAGTAAGTTTAAATTCAGCTATGAATATCACCGTCCAAAGCTAAATCGATTATATATATATATATATATATATATATAAAAGAAGCTGAGTGACGGCATAAGCTCTGTGTATGAGGAGATCATTATGATGTCTGGTATGTAAGAAACGAACCCTACAGCAGCGTGAGGACGATATTCGTATGGCTTCTGTTGGGATAAAACCGGGTGACAACTGCACTGGACATTAGTAGTGCTCTTCAATCACTGTTTCTGTTTTGGCATCACGATCATGAGAGGGATTGAAATATGTAATAGGGAGGGATAAATGTTTTTGTATCTCTGTTTTCATGTTTCGCTGGGGACAAAAAACTTTGTTTTCAAATGTATGCACAGTTTTTGATATGGGCCTACTGTTATACAATTTACGTAGAAAATATGGAGGTTTGATCTCTCAAATAGTAACATATGAATGTAATCGTTTTTTTGGGGTTGAATATAGACTATGATCTGGTACATAATATAAACCAGTCGTATTTTTCATGCTGAAAAAAAGTATAAACATTTGTCCCAATCTCATTTGTTTCAACATCCTTAAACAATGCATTAACCTTATCCACTTGGCAGGCTTGAGCATAATCCCTAAGAAGAATGTTGTAGGTTACAATGTTGGGTTGAAATCTAACGTTCTCCTTCATTTTTTCGAAGCATCCGCAGGATTTTGTGAGAGTGTAATATCCCCAACGGGAAATAGACAGTAATACACAGAAATACAAATATGCAACTATATAGGAAAAATGTCGGAACTAGGATATAGAGCAAGTACACAGAAAAATACCAGAACGCTAAGCCATTTTATTAATCTGAGAATATATATATATATATATATATATATATATATATATATATGGGTACAATAGATAATCAGAATGAGTGCACCTATCCTTGCACCAGGCAAGTGAAGACCCTCTCAGAATAGGAAATGGCTGCTATAGAGACTGCGTCCCAGCTGCTGGAGAAATCTACCGTAGAATGCTGCTGCTGCAATGTACTGGAGCTAGGGGCTGATCCCCTCACCGGAATGAGCTGAAAATCGGTAGTCTGCCTGTACTCACTGCTCCCGACAAAACCCAGAAACCATGAAGCAAATGCACCACCTCCGAAAAACCACCACTGAAGCCCTCCTCAAGGAAAACGCTGTCTCTCCCAAGCACAGCGCAGAGGCCCAAGAAGAATGCTGGAAAAGGGCCACAAATCCCTATGCAAAACTCTCCAACTGAATAGACAATCCCTCCAAGCTGAAATACGCTGAGGACTCCACGAAAATCCCCCACAACAGAGCTGCACTAACACCAACTGCGTCCTCCCTCCTGGACTGCGCAGTCACTCCATGAGACCCAGCTCCTCTACAAAACGTCCACCAAAATCTCCTGCAAATCAACTGCTGGAACTGAAGGAATACCTTGCCGAGCAGGCACTCGAAGTCCCCCGGGGCCAAGGGCGAGATCTCCGACCGGAGACACTCAGTCGCACTAAACAGTGCTACAGACCGACTAAACAACCGGCGTGCTCAAGTAGACAGAAGTCTAGCTCACAATATCATCAACATATCAATAATGCCAAATGGAGTGAAACCCCCACCTTTTATAGTGCTAGCTCCCTCAAAACCCTAACTGCGTCCTTGAGCTCCTCCTATGCCTGCACAGTTGCCTTTAGAGCCTACGTGAGGCCTCTCTCATGTAACGTGTGGACCCCCAAGGCTTTCCCTTTAAGTTACAACGTTCCTCTACTAGGAAGCACTTTATTTTATTAAAGTGAGTTGACCCCCTCTTTCTCACTTTTATTCATTAATTTAACTATAGGCGGCAAAACTATACAAAAATGAAATATTCCAATTAGCGGTGCTAATTAGGAATATTACAGTCTCCCCCGACAGAACGTTGCTTGTCCTCAAGCAACTGAAGTGATGGATGCTGCAATATCTTCTCATCCTCCCAAGTGGCATCCTCATCCGGCAAGTTCTTCCACCTCACCAAGAACTCCCGGATCGTCCTGCTCCGCAGCTGCCTCTCCCTAGTGTCAATAATAGCCTCCGGCTGTAACACCAGATGCCCCTCATCATCCGTGGGTGGTAGCTCCTCTGTGACTGTCACCTGCTGACCCAGTGCCTTTTTCAGGCATGATACATGAAAGATATTATGAATCTTGCTGCCTTGGGGCAACTCCAACTCATATGCAACCTGCCCAATCCTGCGTATCACCCTGTATGGCCCATAAAAGCGGGGCTTAAGCTTCTCCGCCCCCTTCTGCTTAAGCGAAGACTGTCGGTATGGCTGTAGTCGCAGGTAGACCAATTCCCCTACCTCAAAGTGTCTCTCCATCCGACCCTTATCTGCATATAGCTTCCGCTGATTCTGGGCTGTGGCTATGTTATCCCTGAGAGCTCGGAGGATATCTTGGCTCTCGGAGCCCTGCTAGCACCAAACATCATGTCCACAAAAGATAAGGGATGATATCCATATAAAGCATAGAAAGGTGACATACCAATGGACATGTGATGCGTCGTGTTGTAGCAGTACTCGCCCAGATGCAGCCACTTCAGCCATGCCCTCTGCTACCCACTGACATAGTTACGTAAGTAGCCCTCCAGCCACTTGTTAACTATCTCTGTCTACCCGTCCGTCTGGGGGTGATAACTAGTGCTCGGTGTCAACTCCGTCCCCACTAGCCGGAAGAGCTCCTGCCAGAATCCGCCCATGAAGCGGCTATCCCTGTCGCTGACAATAGTCTTGGGTAGACCATGTAACCTGAAAATCTCCCTGAAGAACAGCTCAGCCACCTGCGCTGCTGTGTGGTGTGCGGATATGGAAAAAAAATGAGCATACTTCGTCAGTCGGTCAACGACGACAAAGATGCAGTCATTTCCTTGCACCATGGGCAACCCTGTGATGAAGTCCATCGATATGCTCTCCCATTTCCCCTCTGGAATGGGAAGAGGCTGCAACAACCCTGCAGGATGGCTCATCTCTCCCTTGTTTCTCTGACAAACATCGCACTCCCTGACATGCTGGAGTGCGTTCTCCTTGAGGCCCTTCCATGAGAACCTCTCCCGGATAGCCCTGTAAGTCTTGGTGAACCCCTGATGGCCCGCCAATGGAGAATCGTGTGAAGCCTGGAGTATCTTCTTCTTGAGCTGAGATCCCTCAGTCAAGAAGATCCTGTCCCTGTAATAGATGATCTCGTCGACCACCCTAAACCTGTCATCTGCGACCTGCCCATCCAACACCTCACACACAAACCTGTCCTTGGAGTACTCTACCAGCAGTCGAGCCCTCCAATTAGCGTCCAAGCTCATAAGAGATAACGTGGCCGGTCTATGAGAAAGGGCATCAGCTACCACGTTATTCTTGCCTTTGACGTACTCTATGTCAAAGTCATAGGCTTGGATCTTACTGATCCACTTCTGCTGTCTCTCCTGCAACTGCTTCTGCTCCAGGAAGTACCTCAGGCTGTTGTGATCTGATCTCACCCTGAATCCGCTGCCCACTAAATACTGCCGGTATTTGGCCAATGTATGCATGATGGCCAACATCTCCTTGTCGTATATGGAATACAACCTCTCATGCGGGAGGAGCTTCCGACTCTCAAAAGCTATCGGGTGACTGCCCTGCATCAAAACTGCACTAATCCCCTCTCCGGATGCATCGCACTCGAGGACAAATGGCTGTGTGAAATCTGGCAATGCCAGCACGGGGCAGCTGCTCATCACCTCCTTGAGCTTATCAAAAGCTCGCTGTGCTGTGTCCGACCAACTGAATGCCCCCTTCCTCGTCAAATCTGTGAGGGGTGCAGCAAGCTGTGAGAAGCCCTTGACGAACTTCCTGTAGAATGTGCAAATGCCAATAAATCCCCGAAGCTCAGTCACATTCCTCGGCTCTGGCCAATCTCTCATGGCCCTGATCTTCTCCTCGTGGACTCTCACCCTGTCCACTCCTATAATGTGCCCCAAGTACAGCATCTCCGTCAAGCCGAACTCACACTTGGAGAGCTTGGCATAGAACTGCTGCTCCTCCAAGATGCGTAAAACTGTCTCAATGTGCTGGAGATGCTCCTCCCAAGTCCTGCTATATATAAGAATGTCATCGAAGAAGACCAGCACAAACTTCCTCAGATGACCCCTGAAAATGTGGTTCATGCACGACTGAAAGGTAGCGGGTGCATTGGTCAGCCCGAAAGGCATGACCAGAAACTCGAAGTGCCCATAATGACACCTGAAAGCGGTCTTGGGAATGTTCTGTTCCCTCACGCGTATCTGATGGTACCCGGATCTCAAGTCAATCTTTGAGAAGAACCGTGCTCCTCTCAACTCATCCATCAGCTCATCGATCCTGGGAATGGGGTACCTGTTCTTCAGGGTCTTCTTATTCAGAGCCCTGTAGTCAATGCACATTCGCAATGTGCCGTCCTTCTTCTTCACCAACACCACGGAAGAAGCAAAGGGACTCGTGCTCGGCCGAATGTGACCAAGGGCCAGCAACTCCTGAATAGCACGCTCTATCTCATCCCGATAGGCCTTGGGATGCTTATACGGTGTGGTGATCACTGCCTGTATCCCCTGCTCAAGCTCGATAGTATGCTCAAACCCCCGATCCGGTGGCTGCCCTGGTGGAATATCCCCAAATACTGCGGCATACCTGTCGAGAATAGACTGTAGCTTAGGATGCACTGTCTGACCTGTATCCACTGCCTCTGAAGCTCGCAACTCTACGGCCCACTCTATGTCTCCCTTGCGGAAGGTCGCCTCCATCCTATGTGCCGACACTGTCTGAGGCGGGTATGTGTGCTGTCCTCGTATCTTCTCATGCCTCCCTGTCTTGGGATCATCCCACTCCATCTCTAGGGCCTTCTAATCTGTCGTGACCTTCCCCAGAGTAATGAGCCACTGAACACCCAATATCAAGTTGGTGTCCGGAATATCCACCACAAAGAAATGATCTGTCAATGTATAAGTGCCCATCGTCACCGATAACTCTGGGACATACCGAGCACATGCCATAGTCTGATCTCCTGGGACCAAGACGGAAAATCCATCAAAACCCTCAGTCTGTATGCCTCTCCTCTCAACCATCTGTGCATCAATAAAATTGTGGGTGGCCCCACTATCAACCAAGACTGAGACCCGCTGTCCGCGTACTGTCCCCCGTACGTGCAGCGTCAAGTACTTGGGAACTCCCCGCAATGCGGCTAGAGCTCCTCCAGTAGGTGCAAATGATGCCCCACCTGCTGCGGGTGGTGGAGGTGGTAATGTACCCTGCGCTGCATAACTATCTCCTGCCTCCACGTCATCCCCCTCATCCTCTTCCCCGCTGCTCTCGGAGAAGACCTCAATGAAATGTGCTTTCCTTGCAGCACACCTATGTCCTGGTGCCCATGGCTCCTGGCAAGTGAAGCACAACCGCTTCCTCCTCAACTCTCTCCTGGCCTCATCATCAAACTGCCCTCGCCCAGGATTCGCCTTGGGAGGCGGAATCCTTGTGTCCTTCCCCTTAGGCTGGAAGGCCTGTCTCTGGGGGTAAGGTGTCCGAGTCCTGGGTAAGACATCCTGTAAATCCCGAGTCCTGCTGATGGCATCCTGAAGTGTAGCTGGTCTAGTCGACCGGACTAGGCCACGAAGTGGTTCCGACAACCCCTCCACAAACATGTAA